>JAPTHN010000001.1:185243409-185902615 GCA_026936325.1 Platynereis dumerilii | reverse complement strand
CTTACTAACAGCTGAGTTGACGGAATTCTGATTGCGTGGGTTAAATGCAAGATACAGCTGCGTGTCATCGGCATACAGATGGAAATCGATGTCCTGGAGTATGTGATGGAGTGGCTGGGTGTAGGCGGTGAACAAAACCGGACCAAGCACTGATCCCTGTGGTACACCGTAGCTGAGTGGATGTTTACCAAATGACACATTGTTAATGCAAACCCTTTAAGTACGCTGCGTAAGGTATGAGCGAAACCATTTCAACGCAGTGTCCCGAATGCCCAACTGGTTACAAAGCATGTCCAACAGCAGATCATGGTCGATGGTATCAAATGCAGCCGACAGGTCCAGGAGCACCAACATGGCGCCCCCCTCCCTGTCGACTGCTTGAAGAAGGTCATTTTGAACACGGGTCAAAGCAGTCTCCGTCGAACAGTTTTCTCTATAGGCGGACTGAAATCTGTTGTTCATGTCATTTACTTCTAAGTGAGAGATGAATTGTTTTGAAACCACTCTCTCAATCAACTTCGAAAGAAACGGCAGGTTTGACACAGGTCGATAGTTCTTTAGATCATTAACATCCAGGGATGGCTTTTTTAATACTGGGCTAATGATGGCATCTTTGAGTTGGGATGGAAACACTCCAGATGACAGTGAAGTGTTAATAATCGCGGCAAGGAAAGGACTAACAGTTTCTTGGCAGTCTTTCAAAAGCCATGTTGGTGTTGGATCGAGGGAACAACATTTCGACTTCATTTGCCCAAGATGTTTTGAAACATCTCTCTCCGATACCGGGGCGAAGTTACTCATAATATGCTGTGTATCGACAGACTGTGAACTTGGTGGAAGCCTGTGAGCTTCAACAACATTCCTGATGTTATCAATTTTCGTTACGAAAAAGTCTGCAAACTTTTCACCAAGTGTTAGAATATCATCAGATTGCGGCAGGGAGGATGATGTTGCTGAACCTGAGATGGAAGAAATCAATCTGAAGAGATCTTTCTGGTTTTGAGAGGATTCAATCTTCTGGTTGTAGTACTGAATCTTGGCTTGTTCTCGAAGATGGTGAGCTTCATTACGTTTTACTTTATAGAGTTCATGATGCATAGTCAGATTAGTTCTTTTGTATTGATTCTCCAGTTTCCTGCATTCTCTCTTAGCTGCTCTCATTGCTGGGGTATACCAGGCAGTATTTGGTCGAATGATGATGGTGCGTTCTGACGCAGGACATTGCTTGTTGAGGGCATATATATTCACATAATATTTTGTACAATAGGCCTAACACATGTCCATTATATATCAATTATGTAAACCAGATAATAGAATTGTTCAAAATTCCATATTACTTAGTTGTTCTATTCTCTTAATTATATGTTCCATCATATTAGTTGTCTGCTTTAGACAAAGAATGAAAATACTTGTCTATTGTTCAATTTGTTTGATATAAGAAAATCCTGTTCTACCATTGTAATCATAAGCATTAAAGTCATTTGATAGCAATTTGACATTAATTGGATGACACTAAAAAACCGAACTTGCTGATGTACTTTATTTCCCGGTAAATATCTTTAACTCAGTGAAGGTCTTCTCAAAAGCACGATCTGATTTATCCGACCTTATGCTTGGCTGCCTTGCCACTGTATATATATATATGTAAATTTATACTACACCTTGGAATTAAGGAAGTTATTTTCTATAACTTGTATATTTTCATCTTATTCCACTTCATTGAGGTAAAATGTAGAGCTATCCAACACTGTAGAGCAAAAAACTTTTCTGAGGCACGTCCAAGGTAACAAGGAACAACCTTTGATCTTGCTGTTTAGGATGCCAATGCCTAATGTTCTCCAGATAGCAAATCAGACTGAATGGGCAGGAATAATGCCATGAGTCACATCCAGACCTCCGCTTTGTGATGATGTGGGACACATGTGCAATATATAGGTACATATGGATTTTCCCTGTCATTTTTTTTGTATGGCTATGAATGTTATACTTTCAGGTTTCTACAGCAATGATTTCATGGTGATGTTGTAATCAGTGGCGTAGCTTTCGGGGGGGGGGGGGCCTGGGGGGCCAGGGCCCCCCCAAATGGATTAGTGGCCCCCCCCACTGGCCCCCCCCATTTCAGATTTGAGAAATTTGAAAATTTATTTGGGCAGAGCACATACGTCTTAGTGAGCTCACTTTTATATTCCCGATTCTCACCAGAATGAGTTACCTTTTAAAAGGTTCTGAGGAATTTGATATTTTTTATTTCTTTAAAAACTGGCAATAGGCATACAGGTCTGCATCCGAACTTTTCAGGGAGGTCTAGCAACATTTGCCCTTATTTTCACGATCCAGGTTTAATTAATGCTATTTCAAAACAAATCTTGTGGAAACCAAGGTTATTGAATAATGTCTGTTTAATAATCTGCCTGAATTGTTTGCCTTTTTGTCTCAAATCTTAGTGTTTCCCAATTTTTACCCCCCCCCCCCCCCGTATGTCTGTTTAGACTTGTGTCCAAATTTCGATGTTACACTGTGCCTTGGGCAGATTTCACGAAAATGTGCTCACAGAGTACCTTAAACTGTCCCACCTTTTTTATTATCTATCTGTTGCTTCTTGAAGCACGTGAACCCATCATTAAGTAAATCAGTGAGCCAAACAATAAATATCAATAAAAGAATCCACCAATATGCCGCTTTTTGCTCTTGAAAAATATTTTTTAATCTCTCATAAGGACAATAATGGATGGCAAAACTTACTGGTCATCTGAATGCCAACTTTGACACTCTGTAGAATCAACAGAAAACACTTTAGCAAAACATAATATGTGATTGATAAAATACGCTTAAAATACTTGTTTGGCACCATTTGTAATTACCTTCATAACTATAACTATAAACTATTTTTAAAAAGGAAAAATAAGAGAGACTGCTAATGTACCTCCATTCCGTCTGATGTTACATTAGCAACTTTTACATCGGAATTTCTCAGTGTTCTTGCTAGGCAAATCTAAAATATGAAATTCTGAAATCTTATTGAAAAATGTGTATTATATATACCTATATAGATCGCCGACAAAATAAACAACTTGGAGTGGTCGCTGTTTTTTTCATTGCTTTGACTGAGGTAGACATATAAGGCCGAAATAAGCATATTTCTTTCAGTGGGCATAGAGAGATCTACTGGCGTATTGAGTATTTATGAAGTCACTGTATTTTTAACACCAGGAATAAGTTTCCAATTATATTTGGCTTTCTGAAATATGACTCTTGCCTTGGCATCCATTACAAAAATATGCATTTACAACGGTAATTTCATCTCCCTGTACTAGCTCCATCTGTTCTAAATATATCTTAGAATTCCAAAGTGCTGGTCCTGCCATATTTTATGAGGCATAGACATCAACGGATCAGGTTTCTGCATGGGAGTTGTATTTTCTATAATATTTGCTTTTAACACATCAATAATGCAACTTGTGTACTTCTAGATACTTTGAAGTTAGGCTACTTTAAATTGTTGATACTAAAATGAATTTGGGATGGAATTCAATTCCTCGCACAGTTCTTCATATAGTCTACTGATCAGACTGGGAATAATTAATTCCTTGATTTATGTTGCATATTATACTTGACAATGGTGTGGCATTGGTGTCCCATTTGCAAATTTCGTGCTATTTTAGTTGGGGAAGGTTTATCGTTGTTCTGGCTTTCAATGCTTTCAGGCGTAATCACGGTAATTAGTCTAAAATAACAATTTAGACATCACCAAGATACTTAAACCATTGGAAAAGGTGGTATCTAACTGACAGTTTTGCATGTCAGCGCCCAGCTAAGGATTAACACTATTAATAACAGCAAACAAACATTCAGATTATTGTTTATTTTGCAAAAAATTAAAGTTAAAAGGTATAATAGAAGAAGCATATGATGTCTAAGTCAGTTAGATACCTCATTGTCGGGTTCTAAAATGCATTTTTGTAAGTTAGATCCCTCCTTCCGGTCGGGATCTAACTGACAAAAATGCATGTTAGAACCCTCCAAATCGGTATCTAACTAATACATAATTGTAAAGAGATGGTGTACATTGAAAGTCCCTGAATGCAGTTGTGAATACTACAGTAAAAACCTTTTAATCATGCAAATAAACTGGCCGAGCAGTCATCATATTGAACGAGCAGCTATGAAAAACCATGAAAAGTTCTTGAAATTTCGTTGTTTACAGTTACAGATTTTCAATGTCAATGATTCATTTTTGATTGGAATGCATCAAGGTCTTTGCTTTTAAAGCAGACATTAACTGAAAAGTGATATCACTCGTTTTATCTGTCTGAAGCTGGTTGTTATGAATTTGCAATTCACTGATATTTTGAGGAATTCATTATTAGCTTTGCATGTCCTTCCATTTAAATAAAACTTCAGATCAAACTTCCTCACGTTTTCTGAATCAACATTTTAATCCCTTTGATAATAATTTATCTTTCAATTGGATTTCAACATTGTGCATGGTTTTCAGCAGGACGGAATCTCTTGATTGAGAAATATTGTAATTTGATCTGATGTCACGATGGTGATTCTAAATTTGAAAAAAAAAAAAACCCATCATTTTTGAAAAATTGTGTCTTATCTACCAAGCAGCATTTAAGGCCCGTTTTCACCAACATGGTATTAAGAGTTATGCCAGGTCTTAGCGAAGACCTGGTCTGGTTAAGCCAATCACTCAAGCGGAGCAGGATCAAGGAACATTTACTGAGTGAAAGTCTGCACATAGTATTTAAACAACTCAACTGCTACAAACACAATTAATCTCTGAAGTTCCCAAACATGGCCACATGACAAGGCAAGAGAAAAAGAGGGGTGGGCTTGGAAATTTATAAAAAAGAAAATTAATTAGTTGTCTGTCCAGCGTTGGTGACAGAAACGCATTTTTCTTTAGCCCCCTCCCCGAAACAATAAATTAATACAAATCAGCTGGTCATGCATTTTTGCACAATGAAACTACAATAATGGTTGAATCCCGTTGAATATCTAATGATAAGGGTCCTCAAAATCTGATGTACCCAGAATGGCTGACGTGACTGCGATTTTTTGCTACCGGCAGTTACCAACAAGTCGTTGGTGACTTGAGTGGTATTAGTGTCGCCTCAGTTTCAAGGATTGTGAAGCGTGTTAGTCAAGCAATCACTTCATTAAAACCCATATATGTACGTATGCCCAGTGGACCAGTCACATGGGAGGCTAAATTGGAATTTTCCGAAATCGCCCGATTTCCGGGGGGGTTATAGGATGCTTAGATTGCACCCACGACCGAATTTCCTGCCCTTGAAAGTACCCCTGTGCTAAGACCAACAACAAGTGCAGAGGTTTTGTACAACTCAGCACAGAAGAATTGCCTCTATTTGGTGTCATGACTATCATAGGCAAATGCTATAAAAACATAGTTTCATACATGAAATACTTCTAAATCCAGTGCTTAATGCTGTATGGCTAGTTTTTTTTCAACAGTTACTTCAACAAATATATTTTCTAGGTAAGTGTGTGTTCTTGGTTTGCAAACTTTATATCTCATGATGTGACATATCTTTCTTGAAAAAATATTTGGTGACTGTTAAATTAGAGAAACATGCGAATATAATAGACAAAGGCCTATAATACTGATTTGTCATGCCATCTCATAAGAAACATATGTTCTGTTTTCATTGGCCTAATCACTTTTTGACACCAAATCAGTTTGAGATGGCTGATCCTTGAGTTTGGTGACAATGTGTATGATTCACTGAACCTTGACAGGTTTACATGCTTAGCACACTCTTGGTGAAATGGACTTAGTTATACCAGGTTTAAAGGAGTTAACACCAGGCTTAACTCTTAATACCATGTTGGTGAAAACGGGCCCTAAAGTTTTCAAGGTCGGTTCACTTGTGAACTGACTGAAGACATGGGCTAAATTACATGCACTTCTTATGAACAAATAGACAGGCTGAGAAAAAAGTGTGTTTATCATAATAATAATTATAACCAATATGCCATGATTTTACTGTCAGTATTTCACTGGAAGCAGTGTCAGATAAAACCTGACTAAAGACCTATATACGCAATATTCATTTGCAACAGTCTTAAATTCTCTTTGCATTGTGAATGCTTAACTAAATCTTTGATGCATGATGTCTGTTTTCAGCACTTCCTTGACGTTTGCTTGCCCTACTTTAACCGCTGTCTGGTTGAATCCTGTGGGGATGCAGGGAATCCTCTCTGACTTAGAGATGTGGAGTAAAATGCCAAGAATGGCTACACTGTTATTTCTGTTGCTTTGGTCCCATAAATCTCAAGCTCTGGAGACCGTTTGATCCAAGATTACAATCTTCAAAAGTCAAATGGCTGTCTCTAATCTTTCCAAGTGTGTATTTGGACAGAGGCGAAGGAGCTGGGGGCACTGGAGGTACGTGCCCCCACTTTTGGGTCCAAAAATATATAAAATGCACCTTTTTCTCCTTGAAAATACCCCGGAGCCCAGTGCCCCCCCCCACTTTTTGAAGCGTTCCGCCACCTCTGTATTTGGATGTGTCAAGGGTGGTGTGTTACTGGTTGGACACAAATTCGGATTGCAAATTGTGCCTGGTAGTATGTGTTTGCACCAAAGCGCGTATTGGTGCCACACATTTTTAGAAACCTACAGTACATTTGATCCATAACATCCAGAGTACCAATCAAGTGTGGGAGAAACCTACATGTATAGTGTGGGTCCATAGATTTTGGGTTGCATGATCTTTTTGCAACATACACATCTATTCTTTTCGTAGAGTCCCGAAGTCTCTGTTGTTCAAAAACCATTTCTTAGGGTTATATTTTGCATAAACATAGGAAGGTCCCTACCTAGATTTGTGGGGATCCTGCTTTTTATGGGGCTTTTCAGATCTTTTGTAAATGGATGGTAGAAGGATCTCATGCCCTTTAATTTTACAAAGCTTGCTTTGACATATAGCCTATGTGAAGACCTTGCATCCTGATTCCTGAAAAGTCTTAAAAGTCGTATTCCATACCAGTACACACATTGTAGCGTATTCTCAGTAGCTTCAATAGGCAATTTTTTTCTATCTCAATATCATTAGGTTGTTCCTTACAAGCAAAAGATGAAGGGTTGTGATGTCTCTTACTCTGACAAAAAGAATCTCTTTGCATTTGCTTTTGCTTAGATAAACAAAACCCTGGACTCCTGCAGCGAAGCAAAAAATGTGAAAAACAGACGGAAGCCACAATTGGAAAATTAGTGAATATGGCACGTGTAGGGAACTAGTAAATAGTACTGACAATATATATAATGATTGGTATGATTGCCGTGTATGGTAAGCGCCGATGAGCAGATTTATCTGGAATGGGCATTATAAAAGATCATACTGTACTATTACTGTATTAGATACGGAATGCATGTTTTATTTATATGTGGACAGTGGCCTTCACAAAAAAATAATACAACATGTTCACATGAAGGTTGCATATTTCCAATATGACCTGCTATACCGAATTAAATTTTTCTGAAGTAAAATGACTTGTTGCTTTAACAATAATGACTTGTATGTGCAAGCTTATAAGGAACAAATACATGGTATCTAAAGTTGGCGAGAGCACGCATTCTGATATTTTTGATGTTGCATTTCAGCAGACTTTCTTCCTTGAGATATTGTTGATTTGCATATTACCTGCAGACTATCCTTCAGCCCTGAGTGATGTGGCATTAGCACTTTGATAATAATCAGATGGAATTTATTAGTTGGAGCAAGTAAGATTGTGCAATCTCCATGATCTTACTTTTATGAGTGTGTTGTAATAATCAGGCTAGAATTTTCCGATATCAAGAAAATGGTGTTCCCCATCAAGAGTGGCAATGTGCCGAAATGAGAAAGGGCTTATAGAAACACTTTCTTCATGACCAGTGGATAAGAATGCTGTGAGCACAAAGTGGGCTCATTCAGGATGTAAACAGCAACAAATTGACGCAGTTAATCCTTTGAGTAGTGTCGTTGGCTCCTGTCTGATACAAAATGATCTGCTTTGATGTTGTTTGGCTGTAGTTCGGATTATTTTTATTGGATGGATTATGGCAGTGTCTCAGATGTTTTCATCATAACAGTGTGTCTGCTAGGGTGTTTTCGTCATCGGTTTGGAATTTCCTTAGTAAGAAAAGGAAAAGATTGCACTTTTGAAAGTGTGGAGTGATTGAGAAATAACTAAACAGACAATGGCATTTCTAGTGCCTACCCCTGGATTCCTGATATATATGTATGATTAGTGCATATTACAATGATCACTATCTCACCTCACCTTACAACCGTACATGCTATAAAAATTACCTTTAGATACCTGGCTATTCGAAATTGAACAGCATTTGTATTTTTAAAAACAAGACTCATAATGATGCTGCAGAAGTCTCAAACCGTCATAAATAAGAAATAAGCTGGTAAAAAAAGGGAGTTCTCTCGGACTATAGGCAGGACATACTTAATACTCCTCACGTATTCTGCAATTATGATGGTCAATATTGACAACAGCCATGGTACCAATCTAATCATAGTTAGGCCAATAAATGAGTTAAATCGGTTGTCAAAGACATTATAACGTTGATTTCGATAGCATGAGGCACTTCAATCTGTTTTTTATTTTTAACTGGAAGATCATGTGTTGCGCACCCCAAGGACAGAAGACTGGACAAGAATGTTGGATCCACCACATGTTTATTATACGCAGAACGATGCTGGTAAATCTACAAATAATGCAAAACGAAAGCATGAGCCCAAAATAACATAGTTTGACATTATGTGAATAATCAAAGATATGAACTAAACAACATATTAAGCTGGCCTGATAGATCACACAGCTAAAAGGTATTAAGTTCCCAATAGATATTTTGACTACATGAAGCATATATACAAATGAGCAATCAAAGAACTACTTTTCAAGAATGTACAAAATACACTTACAAGATTCTGTGGGCACAGTAAAAATGTCCTCTGGCTCAGGAATCACACAAATTCAATCCTTGAAATATGAACAATTTCTCCATGTCATTAATCCTTGCATTGGCAATGAATATATCCCTGAATTTCCATGAAGTATATCCTTGCATTTGTTAAACCATGTTAAACTTTGTTACACCATGAATGTCTTTCAACCATATGACCAATATTTCTCTGCCAAGCAGAGGAAGTTTTTCTAATTATTCACAGTTTTAGGGTGATAACAACGTCCAGAACAGAGGCAGGTGACACATGTGTTGAATATAAAACTGTGACAATTACATGAGTACACAACAACAAACAGAATTAAACAATAGCTTCAGTGAAAGGAATTGATTGTGGAAAATTAATAGAAATAAATATGCAAGATAATTTTTACTCCAAGCTGGAGTTAACACTGCCCACTTTGAATCATCTCCATGATTAAAAAAAGAAAAAGTAATAATTTTGTTCTAAATGGAAAGTGCACTGACTGTCCAACCTGAAATAGTGTAAGACATTTTTTATCATGATTATGAGAGTCTACAATAATACCACCAAGAACTGCCTTCCACGAATTGGGTCATTATCTTCTCCTGACTCGTTCATTTTCGAAATATTCTTTAATCGGGGGAAAGAATCAGTTGTACGTCAGTCGTCCAAGCTCTCTTCTCCAAATGATGACAAATGAATGACAACAGACAATTGACATTGTATACAATGCAAGATTGTTGGTCGACATATATGAGCTCGTTCATCCTTTTAAGAGTATAGAAATAATTGTCCAAATTCTCAACAACTTCATGAAGTTGCAGTGCTAATTTCACATGATCATCAATCTCCATTCTTATAATAATACCACCAGTGAGAAGATAATCATTATTGTATTGTATATCAAGAATTTGACAAACTTTTCGATATCCTGCAATTTCACCAATGAGACCGAAAGGAAGAATAGCAATGAAGGAATCCACCGAAGTAAACTGCAGTGCCTGAGTGGCAGTGTCACAAACGCAAATAATGTAAATACGTTCATCAAATATCGCAAAGAATGAATAATCGTTTGTAGGATCACAGCTGAAGGACTTGACTTAAATGTTGGGTAGATAATTGAAGACACGAATAGTGGCAGGTTCAATCTTGGCTGCGCTGGATTGGTATTCAACATTCAACAGAACAGCTGGCTGTACAATTTTCCAAAACCACTCGTTAATGACATTTAGAGACTTCACATACCTCTCATGAACCATTGAGAAATATTCATCGGATCCTTCCATGGATTCATCAGTTTCCAACAGCAAAAGACAAGTCTGGTATGCGCATTTAACCTGACCAAAAGCTCCTTGATGGGTCGCAATATTTGCTTTCCCCTGAACTTCCTTCTCTTCAGAAAAAAGACGAGTGATGGACTTCATATGTAGGATAAAATTCTCCTTGGCTGTGCTATGAGCATAAATCTCTTCATTCAACATCTTGATTTGAAGCTGTAGAATCTTATTTACTGTTGCGCACCCCCAAGGACAGAAGACTGGACAAGAATGTTGGATCCACCACATGTTTATTATACGCAGAACGATGCTGGTAAATCTACAAATAATGCAAAACGAAAGTATGAGCCCAAAATAACATAGTTTGACATTATGTGAATAATCAAAGATATGAACTAAACAACATATTAAGCTGGCCTGATAGATCACACAGCTAAAAGGTATTAAGTTCCCAATAGATATTTTGACTACATGAAGCATATATACAAATGAGCAATCAAAGAACTACTTTTCAAGAATGTACAAAAAACACTTACAAGATTCTGTGGGCACAGTAAAAATGTCCTCTGGCTCAGGAATCACACAAATTCAATCCTTGAAATATGAACAATTTCTCCATGTAATTAATCCTTGCATTGGCAATGAATATATCCCTGAATTTCCATGAAGTATATCCTTGCATTTGTTAAACCATGTTAAACCTTGTTACACCATGAATGTCTTTCAACCATATGACCAATATTTCTCTGCCAAGCAGAGGAAGTTTTTCTAATTATTCACAGTTTTAGGGTGATAACAACGTCCAGAACAGAGGCAGGTGACACATGTGTTGAATATAAAACTGTGACAATTACATGAGTACACAAAAACAAACAGAATTAAACAATAGCTTCCGTGAAAGGAATTGATTGTGGAAAATTAATAGAAATAAATATGCAAGATAATTTTTACTCCAAGCTGGAGTTAACACCATGCGAAGCTGACAAACTCATTCAAATATATCAGCGAATTGCAAATTCATAATGATCAATGGCAGATGGACAAAAAGAGTGATATTAATCGTTAGTTACTTAATAAACAAAGACCTCAATGCCTTTCACTCACAGATAAATTATGTAAATAAAATCAGTAATTGATATCAGATATTGCTGAAATCTTATGAGGACTTCCTTCTGTTGGTAAAGACAGTCATCACAACAAAATTTAAACTGCAAATAACAATGATTTCCAGACTTACATTTTGTTATTTTCATGTCTGTTTATTCAGAATGATATGTCGCATGATTATAAGCTTTATATTGAGCATTCACCTTGCCATGAACACCAGTTCAGCTCAGTCTGGTGAAACTGAGAACTGCTTGCTGCTACCAACTGGCACAAAAGTTGATTTCTTGTGCTACAGCATTGCTGTCCCAAGAAATAGTTCCAATTTCATTGCACATTCACAAAATTTCTATCCAACATTGATGTATACCAGAGTCAGACTCGGCAATCACATTCTCTAAGGAAGTAGACAAGGCCATCAGCACACTCAGAAACAGCCCCTGTGTCTTCCACACAAAATTGTGTGTGTTCTTCTGGTCGAAAGTATGTGGACGCTCTCAGGAGCTCGCTGAATAGCACACTAGTCACTAGGTGGCAACACAAGACAGCATATGTTCTGATCTGTGGCAATGCAAGAGCAGTCCACTTGTAGACAGAGTTCAGCTAATTTCTACCATTGCCCTGCTTCAGCCTGATAACTGTACGAACACATGAAAGCCAGAATATCTGTCTGTCTAAGATAGCGCTTACTTTTTTTGCAAGAACTACAAAATATGCAAATTAAATCTTTGACAAAATCCATACTGCCTTTTGATCTTTGGCGATTGTAATCTATAGACCCAACACCGTCTTCTTACTTTGAGATTTATGGAACAGAAACAGCGTGGATAATTATATTGGTCACAAAATGTTTGCCTCCGGTCGCTTTTATTGTACAGTTACTATAGTATAATATCGAGGGAATTCACCACGTCTCTAATTCTGAATAAACTGTATATTGACACTTCTTGTAACAAATAATTTGAAATAAATACCTGACCCACTGAGTAATTAATATCAAATACAATTGAACTTCAACATTGTGCAATGTTACAACAACAGTCATAAACATAATTTACTTTGCCAAATGCTTTTACTAAATATTTAATGTCTTACGTTAGCACTACTTTGATGTTTGTTTGCTCTACCTTATCCCTTGTCTGTATGAATGAAGTAGAGACTAAGAGAGCTGTACCATAAAATGCCAAGAATGGCTACACTGTTATTTATGCCTCATCAGCCTCATAAATCTCAAGCAAATGAGACAGTCTGAGTCTGAGATTACAATCTTCAAAAACCAAATGGCTGTCTCTCTAATCTTGCCTAGGAAGTTTGGAATTTTTGCAAAGTTGCAGTACCAAAATTTGAATTTATATTTGGATGTGTGAAGGCAGGAGTGTGGCTTGTTTCATAATTTGTACTGCTTGAAGAAACCGAGATATCCTAAATTATCAGTTGTATTTGTATTTGTATAGATTGTTGTTCCCCTGGTGTGAAGAAATTTGTGGTGAGCTTTCCAGTGTTGGTGATCGGCATATAATGATGATTGATGAGAAGACTTGGAGTCTGTCATATACCCTACCTATTAATTCAGGGATGTCTAGGGCCTTTCAGTTGCCCCAGCACAGAACACTCAATACAACCCGCCTCCATTTAATGTCCCATGGGCTCGGACTAAATTGAGTTCCGGGGTGAGATTCGAACCCACTCATAGCCAGTGGTTACGCAAACAAGCAATCTTAACCATTAGGCCACGGAGTTGACTGGATTGTAGTGTTATTAGAGTTTAAAATTGTGATACCTGCTAAAGTTTTCTTTCAAGATATACCACATGTTGATGTTGGAAGATAAAGAGCCTTTTAAAAAGGTTTGTGGCTCCTTTATCTGTACTTTTTACTGCACGCCTTCCACTTTTTTTACTATAGTATTAGGATGATATGGATGGTTCCTATTGACACCATAACAGGTAAAGGACAGTTTTCCTTATGATGCTCCTGCATTTTTGTAAAAGTATGTTAGTTCAGAAGTGCCTTGGCAAATTCAGGGGTGATGATGTCCAATATCAACACCCTTGATTTTGCCAAGGGTATATTGAATGATAATGTACTTGCAATAAGCATTAAGCAATGGAGCATTGTGCAGAGGATGATTCATGCTTTATATAGACTAAATAAGATTGAATTACTTTCTTTTGTTGATACAGACTTCAGGCGGTAAAATCAGCAAAACATATTTAAAAAGTCAGCAAGAGTACACCACCATATATTGTTGTTGTGACTTCAGTTGAACTTCTCCCTTGAGAGTGGCATTAGCCCTTTGTAAAAATGAATAATTTCTTGCTCAGTTTTGGTGAAATAAATATAGCCTCTTCTTTTTTGGCAGTCTTGAAATTATAATTTCTGGTTGGGGTATTTCTTTTAAAACAAGGTGTTGCTGGATTGAGGAATGAATACTCAGTGACTTTGCATGCTTGAAATAAGCAATTACTGCCGCCCCTACCATGAAGTGAATATATTCCCATCAAGGAAACTCCAAGCTACCCCCTGATTATTAAATGGTCACCTCCTTACTTTCATGAGAATGTATAATCGGGCTGGAATGATAATTTAGGTATTCCACATCATGAGTGGCGATGTTTCTAAATGACGTGATAGAAACACTTTTTTCATAACCAGTGGATAAGAATGCTGAGAACACAAAGTGGGCTCATCAAGGATGTAAACAGCAACAAATTGGTGCAAGTAATCCTTTGTGTGATTCTGTTGGCTCCTGTCTGATACAAAACGATCTGCTTTGATCTTGTTTGGCTTCAGTTTGGATTATTTTTATGGAATGGATAATGGCAATGCCTCACACATTTTCATCACAAAAGGACATAAGACAGAACTGTCCCTTATCTTGTGTTGGCTGAGAGTGTTTTCATTATAGGTTTGGAATTTGTGAGATAAGTACAGAGATTGCACTTTTTAAAATATAGAATGATTGAGGAAAAACTATATATATACATTTTACAATGGTTCTTGCACAAACCTATTCCTGGATTCCTTCCAAAAGGACAGGAAGGCAAGACCAACATGACTCTTAGATAACAATTTCCGATAGCCAAAAGGCTGTCACTCTGCTTTAGGAAGAAATTAAACTTACAGTGGGTTGCAGAAGTATACACCCCCCTTGGAGTGGTCTATCATTTCCTGACATATCTTTCTTCTGAAAAGAATCATCATTCCCATATTGCTATATGGTCATACTGACCTGTCTTACAACCTATATACACCATAAAATGCTGGATGGAAAGTCATGGTAAAGTAGAAAAAATTAAATCAGTGAAAATTCATGTTGCAAAAGTATACACCCCCCTTGTAAGTTGTGATGTACTTTATTGATAAACGTGTTGTTTTGACCTGAAGAAGTAGAGTTATGGTATAAAACATTGATCTCTGATTGGTTTTTAGTATTTTGGATTGTTTTGCCTTATTTGTGTAACTTTTGTGGATGGAAAATATCACAAAATCCACCTACTGTAATAAAAATTATAATAAATTCAATAACAAAATAAATCAAGTATCTAATGTATCTGATGATTCTTTTCAGAAGAAAGATATGTCAGGAAATGATAGACCACTCCAAGGGGGGTGTATACTTCTGCAACCCACTGTAGGGTTTTTATCAAAGTAACAATATGCATATTTTGCGGCTCTAGGGCAAGCTCTGCAAATATTTAGACCTGTATGTTGGCTTATTACAGAGGTATGTTAGCAAGATAGATATTCTATCTTTCACATGTTTATGTCGTAATAAACTTTTAAAAGTAGTGCAATTGTTGAAATTAGCTGGTGTTCATGTGAAGTTGATGCAGTTGTGAATGCTTCAGTTAATGCTTGTTACATTGCATTGACAACAAAAGGAAAGTCTGGAAAAGCTCCATTTTTGGCAGTTTCAATATTGTTGTGATGACCGTCTTTACCGACATAATTAAATTCTCCTAAAATTCTAGGAATAACTTATATCTGTTACTGATTTTATTCAATAACTTATCTGTTAGTGAATGGCATCAAGAATCTTAATATTATTATTCACTGTTTTTGTGCATCTGCAATTGATTATTGTGAATTAGCTATTCGCTGATATTTTGAGTTTATCAGCTTTGCATGGTCTTCCACCTTCAAAATAAAACTTCAGATTGAACTTTCTCATGATATTGAAATCTACACTTTAAGGTGGCTCGATACTCGTGAACTTTCTAAGATAGGATTTCTTTAAAATAGTTTAAAATGATCCAAAATATAGTTTATAGCAAGGATATGTAAACAAAAGTGGTCGCTACCAGCCTTTCTTTCAAAATATTTGAGTTTATGTAAAAGAAAGTCAGTCCACGCAAACCTGAAAAACTCTTTTTTTTTTCTTCTTTTTTTTACTGTGAAGTTTTCCCTGCCATTCAGTGGCCATTCATCCTATGTTATTAAATGAAGCATGGAATTAAAGAGGAAAGGTTGATGGAAAAGCTGACCCAAATTCCATAGAAATAAATTTAGTTTATAGAACTTTTCTAGGGGTTCGGAACAAAAGTTTCAATTTTAAAAATTAAATATTTTTTACGAACCATAGCGCAAAAAAAATATGACGAGATAGAATTCTTTATTTCTTTGTTATTTGCTTCCAATTAAAGTGAGGAACAATATAATGATACAGGCATATGGCCCAACGGGCCTGGATATTGATACAAAAATTTATTTAAGTCTTTTTTGAGAAATTAGACATGCTTGCCGAAAATCACCTGCAGAAATTTTCCGCTGGGAGTAGAGAACTGAAAGTCGGTCAGATTATAGTATTTTTCATAGCACATCTAGTGCTTCAAACGAGAAGTCTCTAACCCCAATAGAAGTGGCGCAAATCGCAAACGAAGCGGCCGATGCAAAAAATTCTCAAAATTAAAAAAAGATCTTGAAGCAGTGTCAGCACAGTGGTGACGTTACGATAGATAGGGCCTGCCCGACTGCGCGGCAATGTGCTCAGATGTCGTCATTACATGAGTAGCGAGCCACCTTAATTCCTTTGCCAAAAGATTTATCTCTTGAATTCCAATATTGTGCATGATTTCCAGCAGGACAGAATCTCTTTATTAAGAATTATTTTAATTTTATGCAATTTCATAGTGTGACTTCTGAATAAAATGGGAAGGCAATCTAAATCTTTGAAGTCAAACTGTTCTTTGACAGCCTGGAAAAAGGTATTTTTGCAGTATTAAACTGTCAGCATTCTTGTCTGAAATTGTTGACTGGATAAATGTATGCAATGTATACAGTTGTAGGTATCTTCTTACAACAACACTCATAAACCTAATTTGTTTTGCAGAAAGCTTTTGCTAAATGTTTAATAATTTCTTACTTCAGAACTTCTTTGATGTTTGCTTGCTCTACTTTACCCCATGTCAATATGAATCAAAGTAGAGACAAAGACAATCCTCTCAGACTTGGAGCTGTACCGTAAAATGCCAAGAAGGCTACACTGTCGCTTGTGCTGCGTCTGTCCCATAAATCTCAAGCAAAGGAGACAGTCTAAGTCTGAGATTACAATCTTCCAAAATCAAATGAGTGCCTCTCTCATCTTGGGCTTGGAAGTTTGGGCTTTTTGCAAAGTTGTAGGACTAATGTTTTTGTTTATATTTGGATGTGTAAAGGCTGGATTGTGGTCACGTCCTGATTATAAACTACTTTTAAAACCCAGATACACTAAATTATCAGTTGACATTAGTTATAGGGTTATTGGAGTTTAAGATTGGTGGACCTTGGTATGTTGTTGTGTATAAGATGTGCCACCTGTTGTTGTTGCATGACCCTTTTAAAAACAGTTGATGCAGCTCACATTAGCACTGTTTACACTGAGCCTTCAACACATTGCACTATAATATTAGGATAACATACGTTTTTCCTACAGATACCGTATCATGAAGAATATATGTTTTTTCCCTGCTGATGCTCCTTTTTGTAAAAGTATCACCAATAAGCAATATCAATGCAAAGTTTAAAGATGCTCAGTTGCTCACTTGGATTGTGTAACTTATGAGCGGCCGCTGGCCAGTTTAATTGAGATGTAGCCTAGTTGATGGAAGTGTCAAAAATTCATTAGAATTCCAGTCTCTGTAAGTTCCTCATTATTATAAATGACTGCTTACCCTCTAAGCACTCTTGACTGGGAATTTTCTTGCAGCAAATATCACAAATTTTGTAAACATATTTCGAAGGTACAAGGCATATTGTAATTTTTACAACTGCAGGCACACCAATTGCACACAATCTGCTTCAGCAGGCTTTAAATAAGATTATCTACCCTCTCCTTGCGTGTGCAAAGTCTTTGTAGTAGATAAAAGGCTGCATACAGTGCTTGACTGTCATTGACTGTGAATGATAAGTTGAAAAATCCCGGTCTCTACCAAATGTTTACCCCTTGGCAGGAAGACCAAGGTCTTAAATAGGAGCAATATACAGCAGATTTTTGCACAAAAAAATGTAATGTTATTATATCAAATGGCAGTGCTACCAAGCCTTTGTTGTTCTTTAGGCAGTTGCTTATAAGCCAAAGATGAAGGGTTGTGGCACCTCTTATGAAGACAAAAAAAATCTCTTAACAATTTCTTTTTGCTTTGAAAAAGAACTAATTTGAAACATAGATGAAAGCTACAATTTACTTAATTAATGAGTTCTGAAAAGTTCGTAAATATTGCAACTTTTAGTGAATTGATATACTTCATCTCATATTTATTGCAGGGTTAATGGGCTTTTGTGCAATTCATTACTCCTCTACTTGACCATAGGATGAAGCAATGAACTGTGTGTTGCTTGTGAGTTGCTGTGTGTTGGTCTCAGGGCAAAGATCGCAAGAGAAAAGTTTATGAAATTCTCCATCAATTTTATGTTCAGCGCAGTCTCATCAGTGAGGAGAATTTTTTGTGAAGTTCATGAACATTGAACAAAGTTTAAAAGAAGGAAGTTTTACTGGATAATATATGTGCTCTGTCAGGGTGAGAAAAAAGAACAACATGCAGATAAAAAATATGTAACCTTTGCCTCTGAAGAAAGAATATGTACAAGACAAGTCTCTTTGAGGGGGGATTTGAGGAAGTGTCGTGTCATCTGCAACTTTGTGGAAGAACATAATATAATTTTAAAAATCTTTAAAGCAACTGTTCTTCTTGTTTCTAAGATAACCTCTCTTATTTCATCATTCTCACGTGGTCATCGGCTCAGTTCGAGCTGGCTCTACCAGTGAGCCTCTGAATTGGATGGCTGCAATTAGTGTGGTTTTGAAGCTTCAAGTTGATTGGTTGCGAAGGAAAGTGGACGCACAATCAGAGAAGCTGTTATAGCCCAAGCCAGGTTATGTCATTCCAGACTGCATACTGTTGATAACTGTAAACTGTCGTCTTTGATCTGTTTGTTTGGCTCTATGTAACGCATGGCAGAAAGCTGTTTTAAAAGTTGCTGTGAATTTTGACAACCAAAACAATGTCAAATTTGTGTTGTAGATCTACGTCTATGCAGTTTCTTTTATTCATGGAAGGTGAAAAGCTCAAGTTGTATTATATGGCCATACTTCATTGAATTGATATTTCATCTTCATCTATCTATCTACCTATCTATCTATCTATCTATTTATCTATCGATCTATCTATCTGCCTATCTATCTATCTATCTATCTATCTATTGTAATTTACATGTGAAGCAGTTAGCCTAATGGCATAATGTGGGAGTGTCATAATTTAGAGCGTATTTGGACTTATGTTAATTTGCATATTTTCACACATAGGCCTAAATGCGGTCTGAGTTGCTCATATCATGGTCATGCAATTGATAGAATAATATATTCCATGGTCGGATGACTTCCAAGTCAATCACTGGTCACTGAAGGCATGGGTGTCAACCAATCCACAACACGATAATGAAATGATTGACAGGTGGTTTGAAGAAACCAAACTTGTGAGTTCCAATATTTTGCACAGTAAATTTGAGTTGTCTCTTTTGACAAAAAATTCAATATCAAATCACAATATTTGCCTGGTTGCCAAAGATACATTTTGTATTTTAAAAATGTAATTGTTGTCCCCACACCCCCAAAAAAAAAAACACCTTAATAGTGATGTTTGCTCAGAAATGCGTTCTGAACAAATAAAACTTGGACCAAGTGAATCACTGCCCATGAATCTTTCTTGAGAAGAAACTCAACAGCCAATCAGACACAATCAATTACATGGCTGATCATGATTGACATCTGAACTCTTCACAGTTATACTATTTGTTTTTAGAACTCTGCACACATTTCACAGTTTGTGTAGCTTTCAAGTGACAGTTTCTTGTTTTCAGTTTGTTTGTTTTGTTTCATTGTTCGTTGCTTGCAATGAATTCAGGCATGTCCAGTCACTGATTTGTAATCTGCCTCCTGATTGGCTGAGGTACCAGGGTGTGGCAGTTCTTAATTTGACTAAAACCACAGGAAAAATAGTCAACAGAGTCAGAGGCTCACTGGCAGAGCCAGCTCGGGAAGTGAGCCGATAACTACGGGAGAATGTTGTTTCATCAAAACTGTCTGAAATAAATTGACAGAACGTGTGCTTTACCATCCACCAGAAATTATGTACAAAAATATTGTTTTTTGTAATGTGAGAGCAAGACATATGGCAGTTGCCACAGGTTAGCATTGAAAGTTACACAAATAAGGTGTTCTGAATGAGCTCACAGATGTATTCAGCCAATGATTGCCCAGACCCAGTTGTCATGACATCATTGAAGACAGCAGAAAGTGCATAGGGTAAGATCCCTTGAGTTGGATGCTAATTGTTGGGCTTTATTTGTTAATTGAGAGTCTGAATACCTTTTGTACCAATCTTTAGCTTGGGACTTCCTAACGGGAACGTTCAATTTGATTGTGTGGTTGATAATCTATAACTCCTAGGACCGGTCGTAGGTATCACTTTCTAAAATGTCTAAAATCCTGCTGTAAAACTCAAGGAAACTTGTTACTCTCACACACTGAATCATGTTTGTTGTATATCACAGGTGAGTAAGTGTTTTGAATGCACAGTTTGTTAGTCCGAAAGTTTTCTTTTGACCAACACAATGTGTGATCTTCTTGCAGAGCTAAGCCTCATCCGAATGATGTATACATAAATATTGATGACTGTCATCCTGTGTCACACAACCATAATACAACTGCATATGGCCAACACCGCTTCATACTGTACACCACAGCCAATCATGATGCCCCAGCAGTATGAGGTCACGTACCAATTTTGTTTGATTTTTCACATTCTTTCTCGAAGCATAGTAACAAAATGTATCGTACAGGCAAGCGTAGAAAGTTACACACATTACAACAATCCCCTGACTCAGAAGAGTACACCTTCCTACCTTTTCCTTGTTGTCATTTCCACAGACTTTCTCCCTTGAGATATGGGTGATTTGCATGTTAACTGCAGACTATCCTTCAGCCCTGAGTGATGTGGCATTAGCACTTTGATTATGATCAGATGCAGGTTATTCCTAGGGGGAAGTAAGGACGCTGCAGTATACGTGATCTTACCTTCATGAGTATGTTCAATCAGGCTAGTATGTAATTATAGTATACAGACAGTGGTGTATACTATATCAAGAGTGGCAAAATGATGCGACACCAACACGTTTTCTTCATGACCAGTGGATAAGAATGCTGAGAACACAAAGTGGGCTCATCAAGGATGTAACAACAAATTGATGCAGGTAATTCTTTGTGTAGTGCCATTGGCTCCGTCTGATACAAAATAATCTGCTTTGATGTTGTTTTGCTTCAGTTTGGACTGTTTTTATGGAGAGGATGACGGCAATACCTAGCGCATTTTCATCATAAAAGACACCAGACAGAACTAAGACAGAACTAGGCCGTATCTTGTGTCTGCTGAGGGTGTTTTCATTATCGGTTTGGAATTTGCTCAGTGAGAAAAGGGAAGAGATTGCACTTTTAAAAGTATGGACTGATTGAGGAATACCTATATTTAGACAAGCATTTTTACAATGACCTATCGCTAGATGCCGAATAAATATGAATGATTAGTGTATATTACAATAATAGACATCTCATCTCGCCTAACAACCATACATGTGTAACCTCCCCATGCCTAGATTTGTATACAAAATAGCATTGTGGAGCACCTTCAAGCCAAAATGGAAAAATGATATCTCAATTTACTATACATATAGCTGGCCATTTGAATTAAAATCAAGAAACACAATGATGCAGCAAAAGTCTCAAACCAAAATAAATATGAAATGGACAGCCAAAAAGAGATTTAACTGTCTCAGATTATGGGCAGAACATCCTCATCCTTCTAACATATTCAGGGCTTATGATTACCATTGACAATGGTGCCTATCATAGTTACAATATGTAGGCATATTTTGTATTCACTATTCAGTGGTTCAGGTATTTATTTTGATGCAAGAAGTATTTCAATGTACAGATTATGGCACATCTCTCATTACAACTGTATTTATTTGAAAATTCATTTACATTGCAGTGCAATGTTTAGTTATTCCTGACTTCAGCATTTCTGTTCTCTTGATATATCATATCTATTGTCAAGCTGACTGCCCCAGGGATGTAGAGAATTCCCTCAGATTTCATACTGTACAATAAAAGGACAGGAAGGCAAGTTGTCGTGACCTATACAGTTATCTATGCTGTTTCTGTTCCATATATCTCAAACTTAGGAAACTGCCTTGAATATAAGATTACAAACGACAAAGGCCAAAAGGCTGCCACTCTGCTCTGACAAGACTTTATTAAAGTTAAAATATTTATAATGCATATTTTGAAGACCTTGGGGAAACTTGATAACTATTGTGAACCTGTATGTTGGCTTGGTACATACAATGTAGGTATGTTAGATGGATGGATATTGGATATATATTCTGAATTTCATGTATTTTATGTTTGTTTACGGTAATCACTACTAATCAGCCTGGTCCAGTGCAATGGTAGAAATTAACTATTGTTCATGCAGTTGTGAATAGTCCAGTCTAAACGTATCACATTACATTTCTTGGTGAATAAACAACCGGTTAACCATGAATAACAATAAAAGGAAAGTCCTGAAAGTTCCATCATTGGCAGGTTAAATATTGTTGGCCATCTTTACCAACAGAACGATATCTTAAAGTTTCAGCAATATCTGATATCAATTACCGGTTTTATTTCATTGATTTATCTTTGAGTGAAAGGCATCAAGGTCTTTGCTTTTAAAGTAGGCATTAACTGAATATTAATATTACTGTTTTTGTTTGTCAAAAATTGATTATTGTGAATTTGCAATTCACTGATCTTTTGAATGAGTTTATCGGCTTTGCTTGGTAATCAAACTTCTTATGATATCGAAATCAACATTTTCATCTCTTTTCAAAAGATTTATCCTTCAATTGAATGTCAACATTGTGCATGATTTTGACTTTGAGCAGGACGGAATCTCTTGATTAAGTAATCTTTTAATTGGTTGTCACAGCATGGTGAATAAAACAGACGTGCAAAGGCTGAAAATATCCTGAATAACAGGTGGCATTGCTTGTAAGGTTGTTGGAGTCGGAAATTGGAGGACCTGGGTAAGTTGTGCTTTGTGGTAAGATGGACCGCCTATTGTTGTTGTCAGACAAAGAGCCTTTTAAATGAAGTTAAGACTATAAATGACAACTCCAACACGAATAACGTTTGGACACATTGCCATTTATTGGCTACACACATGACATCACAGATACATTCACACAACAATCTCACGAAGACCAGGACATGGACGTAGACAGACGAGACAGGCACAGGTCGGCCGGACACACATGAAACATAAAACATATAACATAAAACATACAATTAAGGCACTGATATTAGGAGGCCTTACGGAAGCGGTATGAGTACTTAAGTTATGTTAGCTTAATCATAGCTTTAGAAAAAACTCTTATGTTAGGTAGAGTTAAACCTAAATTAATTTAGAGTTAGTTAATTATGAAAATAATTTTGAAATTTTGAAACAACAACCTTGGAACTACTATAGGTTAGTAAAAAAGGAAATTGAAACAAAAAGCTCCCTAAAACAATGAGCTTAAGGGAGGGATGGAGGGTGAGATGAAACAGGCGATTGGCGCGAGAAGGGAGCACTCCAGTATTTATGTGATTGACAACGGATGAGTGACTCCAATCGGCCGGACCTCCTAATTGGCTAATTAGCGAAATGACGTCGTAGATACGGCGGGAACTCGACGAAGAAGGAGGATGTTGTCGGCCATGTTTACTCTTAACGAATCTTACAAAGGTAAGTAAATATTAAGACTATAAATGACAACTCCAACACGAATAACGTTTGGACACATTGCCATTTATTGGCTACACACATGACATCACAGATACATTCACACAACAATCTCACGAAGACCAGGACATGGACGTAGACAGACGAGACAGGCACAGGTCGGCCGGACACACATGAAACATAAAACATATAACATAAAACATACAATTAAGGCACTGATATTAGGAGGCCAATACTTGACCAATATCAGCTGGGTGATTTAATCAATGAAATCTAGTGAAAAGTAAAGTACAGATAGAAGAGAGATGGTTATGATATGAGATGGTTAGAGGACAGTGGAAGTGCTAGACGTGGTGCTAATGCTGCTTGAGACCCCTTCGTGGGGCGGAGGTACCTTCGGTAGCACAACGATGCCCACCGACCCAGTTTCTGTATCTCAGCTTCTGAGCATCCCGCAGCAGCAGCCGTGGTGGCTGCGCCCGCTCGTAGGGAGTGCAGAGTGTAATTAGTCGGGTTAACCCCTATCAAATTCAGGAAGTAGTCCAGCTTAGAGGAAAGATAGGAATAAGACATTGGCTGACCAGCGGGGTCGGAAAATAAAGGAGCCGAGGAAATGGCAGGGTACATATTAAAAATACATTTTATCATACACACGGCACATACGGGTGATCCGGAGCATCCAATATGAACGACGAATCCCTTGGCGTTGGTCTTGGACCTGTGGACCTTGAAGTCGAGTGCATCCATCGTGTTGGTGAATGTGACGTCAGCCCTAGCGGGGGGGGAGAGAACACCCCTGGTACTAAGATACTCCGATGGCCGGAGGCAGGCATAATAAGCCAGAGTCATGGCTGCTAAAGCCATGAGATTATTCAAGTTAAATGGGGCTCTGGTGAGCATGAGCATAAGATGGTTGAATAAAATAGGTGGGGCCTGGACTGGAGCGTGCGAGCGGTCCAGGGTCCTAAGAGCCTGCACCATGACAGGTGAATAAATGTGTGGAAGAGGGTGGCCTAGCTCAAGCGCCATGACCTAAGCCCAGAGAGGTAGACCCTAATGGTCGTTATTACTAGGCCCACATTTGACAAATGGGCCACAAATCTGAGTAAGTTGATCTGTGTAATGGGTAATTGTGAAAGGGAATACAGATCACAGAAAGATTTATACCTCCTGACCGCCGTTGAATAAGCACTCCTCGAATTGGCCGTAATGCCATGATGGATTAAGGAGTGGACCTTGTTGTCAAGATCTGAAATTAATATTAAAACGGGATCAGAGTTGGCCATGTTGGCGTGGGGGAGGCGTTGGGATGGCGGAGCTTAAATCGATCGACTGCCAGTCTGCTTAAGTCATCGGCGTCTACATTTTCCTTGGTGTTGATATAGACTGGGCGGACATTAATGTCATATTGAACGATAATCAAACACCAATGTCTATATGGAAATAAGTATTGGTGCCTGCGAGGCGAGGTGCCCAAGTAGCAAGGGCGATTAAGGCGACATAGAGCTCCCGCCAGTTAATGGAGTGGTTCCTAGGCGGGAGGAGGGAGGCTACCAGTGGGGCAGAGAACCACTCAGGGTGAAAATACCCCCCCAGGGCTAGATTTGACGCATCAGTAAACACGTGCTCTGCAGTGTCGTCCTCCCATGGAGGAGGTAGCATCGAGATGCCGTTATGTGACTCTACACAGTCACGCCACCACTTCAGATCCTCCCGAGCATCTGACCTGAGCTTAACCTTAAAGTGTAAGAATTTAACAGACTTGGAAGCCTCGATCAGGCGCCCGAGAAAGGCCCTGCCCACATTCACCACACGTGAGGCAAAGGCTAACTTTCCTATAAGGCTAAGAAGCTGTCTCTTGGAGACTGACTGCTGACACAGGAAGTGGGACACCAGGGACAGGACCTCATCTAGCCGGGCCCTGTCGATTGACAGGGTCCGGTCCAAAGTGTTAATGGTTATACCCAGAAACTTAACCTCCGTTGCAGGGGTGGTGACTTTTGACGGTTGGACCGGAAACCCTGCCTGCTCGCATGTCCTGAGCATGATGGACAGGCCATCCTGACATGAACGAGCATCGGTGGCTACGATCAAAAAATCGTCCACATAGCGAACAATAGAAACAGGTGCCCCACTTCTAACCATGAAGAGTTGGAGGGCCGAGGCAAAAATGTCAAACAGGGCCGGGGCAGACCTCAAACCAAAACTCAGTACCTTTGAGAAAAAGTACTGAGTACAACCCGCCCCATCAGGCCAAGACAAACCCATGAGGTGCCAATCGTCCTCGTGAATACGAACAAACTTAAAGGCATCCTGGAGATCCAGTTTTGCCAGGAATGGGGGGGAGGTGGCAAACTCATTACAGTAGGCCACGGCGTCATCTATTGACGCGTATTTTAAGGAGAATTCCTTGGCGTCAATTAAAGCATTGACTGAACCCTGTGCTGGGTATGAGAGGTCATGGATTAACCGTATTTTATCGGAATCCCTCTTAAGAAATGCTCCCAGGGGGGAGACAATGTAGGCCTGATAGGGCGGGTTAGAAAACGGACCGTGAAGACGGCCCATAGAACAATCAGCCTGAATGATATCACTGACCTTGTGTCTATGCTCAATGGCAGAAGGCCAATTGGGCGACATGATGACCTCGGTTGCCCCCGGCCTGCCTATTCTAACGCCCTCAACCAACCAATTTAAAACATTCTCTGCGTGATTGGCATCGTACACTGTGTACAGCATCTGACGCCAATAATCAAGATTAAGTCGTGGAGGACCCTTTGCCTCCCGCGCACTTCTTACAGGACTTGGCCCCGAGTGGACCCTCACACAAAATGCAGCAATGCCTTCTTTGGCAATTCTTGTATCTGCATGTGTTGTCCTGGTAACGGACGCAGATCTCGTTGGGGTCAACATTACTGGGTTTCTTTCCCTTGTCCCCTTTTGCTCCTGTTGAGCCACCGGACGCGCTACCAGACGCACTGGCCCCTGAGGGGCCGCTTCCCCGAAAGGGGCACTCACTAGATGGGTGCTCCAGGGAGCCACACTTAGTACACTTACTGGTTGACCTCAGTGCACTAGCGTCAAAGATAGTAGTATACAGTTGCTGGTCAAACTGTGCAAAATTAAAGGAGAAGGCCCTGCCCAAGGCAGCCCTGTGCCTCTCGTCATAAGTAATGATGAAAGGGATTTTATATTTCCCTGTTAATGAGAGAATGAATGACCTATAGTCAGCTAGCTCCAAGTACAGCTCGATACCATAGTGGTCAACTAATAATAAGTCATACTGCCCCAGGCCTCCATCCACTTGTAGAAGCTTGTGATGGTCCTACGTGGCTTGGAGGTCCGGAGGTTGTCGGAGAATCTAACTTCTTCGAACTCGTGAGAAGGGCAATCTAAGAAGTCCTCTAGATGGACGAACTCACCGGCTATGGCCGCTTGCGCAGCACGAGTGTCAACATGGGTTGGAGCCCGAGATGTGGCCAAGGTGAGTCCGCGGGTCCCTCGTCCGAGTCCATGGTCCCTCCTGCTGAGGTGGGGTCCATCGTCCATCCGTGGGAGTGGGGCAGTCCTGCGTCCATCAAGCGGGTGGCCCTGGTAGCCCTGAGGGAAGCCCTGGGGGTAGCCCTGGTTGTAGCCCTGGTTGTAGCCCTGGTTGAAGCCCTGGTTGTAGCCCGGGTGGGTCCTGGCGCTCCTGTACTCGGATGGCCCTGGTCCTGGCCGGGGAATGGTCCTGGGTAGGTAGTCCTGTGGGCCTGGTCCCATTGGAGCTCTCGGAGCATGCACAGGTAGTGCACGGCCTACTGGGTCGTAACGGTGGGCCACTGGTGCACCCATGTCATCCACATACTGCCAGGCGGGGCCCGGTGCTAACTGTTCACCATGCCAGCTGGGACGGGACCTTGCATCATTAGGGTAACTCGTGACATTCGGACGGTAACCAGCTTCCTCATACCTGAAGCTATTGCTTGCTGCGGGCTCATAACTGGCCCCATTGGGACGGTAACTTGTTTCACTGGGGCGGTAACTCGCCTCCCTTGTACGACTACTGGGACGATTACTGGTTTCAGCATGGGTTGGATCCATGTAATTTGGTTCGGTGGTAGCAATGTTCGTGTACTCCAAGTCAGCCTGCCTATGCTGCCAAGGATTGGGTTCTGGTGCTAATTCTCTGACGCGGGCCCTACGTGGCGCCCCGGTATGGAGCAAGGTGCCTCCACTACTCGTGTCGACCTCTCGTGGCAGTCGCTGTTGACTTGTGGCGACCCTTGTGTATCACCTATCGCACAGTTACTTGTAAATAATGCCGGGAGGCATGAGGATCTCGCAACTTCAGCTACGGAACGGACAGGTTCATCATTAAAGTTGTACGTATCTTTAGGCCGAGCACCCTGGTTGGGCCTCCCTAAATCATTGAGCCCCCGATGGGCGACTGCCTCGCCACGTGCAGGTACAGGAGTGGGTCTAGCGTCAGAGTCAAAAGCGTCAAAATTATCGGTCACTTCTGAATAGGAACGACGTGTTCCTACTCTAGAGGGCGCTAAATGTGGCTCTGTGAGAGAGGGTCGATCGACAGGTGGCGTGCCTATGGCAGCCTGACGCTCTGAATCAACATTGTCGAATCGTTGCCCCCCATCAGCCACCAAGTTCCGCAAGCCAAACGGAGGGACCTGAGCCCTCTGGGAGTCAACCTGGTACTGATTACCCCAGGAAAACAACCCGTCCCCCAAGCTACCGGAACCTAAAGTCTCACCTGCCCCCCCGCCATGACGATCATCAAATTCACCAGATTCATTATTCTGCAGGGCTTCCACCCCGCCCTCCTCAAACTCACGATCAGCGCTCAACTCAGGATTTAATGTGCGACACCTGCCACCCATAGGTCCGTCGTGACCAAGGGCTGGTTGTAAGCAGACAGTGCAACGTCTTTTCTTAGAACGAGTCATTTCAGGCAGAAAATTGACAAGAGTGAGCTGTGTAGGTTTCATACAATGAAAGTGCCGACAAGGCTAGCAAACTTGATGGCGATCGTGAGTGAATATACAACGATGGAGGCAATGGAACGAAGTGTCATATGAATCTGGACTTACTAGTGGTTGTGAGACGTGCGGCGATCGATCATGAACGAGATGAAACAGGCGATTGGCGCGAGAAGGGAGCACTCCAGTATTTATGTGATTGACAACGGATGAGTGACTCCAATCGGCCGGACCTCCTAATTGGCTAATTAGCGAAATGACGTCGTAGATATGGCGGGAACTCGACGAAGAAGGAGGATGTTGTCGGCCATGTTTACTCTTAACGAATCTTACAAAGGTAAGTAAATACTGATAAAGAGCCTTTTAAATGAATCAGTACTCCTTCCACATAATTTACTGTAAGTTGTTCTTAATCACACTATTGCATGAAAATGATGGATCATTTTGTCTGAATGATCCTACTGCCTTTTGTAAAAGTATGATAGTTCAGAAGTGCCTTGGCAAATTCAGGAAGCGAGGATGTCCCATGTCAGCAAACTCGGTTTTTCCCGAGGTATTGAGTGATGACTGACTCTGGAAGTACACCAATATGCAATGGTGCATTGTGCAGAGGATGGCAAATGCTTTATAGACTTAATAATATTGAACTACTTTGTTTTGTTGATAAAGAAGACTGCAGGATTCCAAATCAGCTAAACACAATGTCAAAATGATAGTGTATGTCTTCATACTGAAGATTTCAAAGGTTAATAAAAATCATTCAATTCCTAGAGTTGTAGCTCATTGCTGCCAACAGAACATCATATTTTGATATCAGATATAATTCAATTGCATGTCTAAAGCCTGAATGACAAAACACAACTTACTCCAGTCTATTATTTCCTTCAAATCTGGATTGCATAAGCTTGGTGTTCAAATAAAGTAACAACTGATACATGTGGATTATCAGCTGTCAAATCAATGCAATGTTTTGAAATACTAAGTTGGATGGCGCTACTTTCGAGTAGTCAGTGTGATTGAGGTAATTGCTCTTTGAGATGATAGTGTATAGTAGGCCAGTTGATGGAAGTGTGATAAATTCATTAGAAGTTTAGTCTGTATAAGTTTATAAGTTAAAGTTCCTCACAATGATGAATGGCTGCTTTCCCTCTAATCACTTTTGAGTTCGATATAATTTGCAGCATATTTTGGAAATGGGAAATGTTTTTAGATTAAACGTATTGTCAAGGTATAAGACAGATTTTAATTTTCATAACTGCAGGACTGCCAAAAGTATGCTGTTTCACAAATTATGGAATCTGCTTCTGCAAGCTTCAACCCAGATTTTCTTAGCCTCTCTTTACATGTGCAAAGGCTTTGAAGTATATTTGTTCATGGGGGCATTCTCATGCATCAGGCTAAGATAAAAGGCTGCATGCAGTGCTTGCCTGTCTTTGACTATGAATGATAAAGTTTGAAAACCCTTTTGGTAACTCTTTTATGTTTACCAGTCTCACCCAATCTTTAATCCCTTGGACGGTTGGCAAAGATCATGGGAAGCTGCAATATCTAGCATATTTTTCCACAGTTGGCACATAATATTATATCAACAGGTCGTGCCACCAAGCCTATGTTGCTCAGTGCTTGACAACAAATTTGGCTTGGTTTATATTTTGTGTTACATAACGAGGTCCCTGCGACAATTTGTGTACATCCTGCTTTTTATGGACCTATTCAGATCTTTTGTAAATGGAGGATGAAGGATCTTTTACCATTGTGCATGGCTGGCTATGTTCCGACATTACACCCTGTAATGACTCATGCCATACCAGTGCATACGTGGTAGTGTATTCTCATCCCCTATTCTTGGCAGCTTCAATAGGCTATTTTTTCTATCTCAATATCATTAGGATGTTGTGTACAAGCAAAAGATGAAGGGTTGTGTCTTCTTTTATACAGACGAAAAGAATCTCTTTACATCTGTTTTTGCTTTGATAAACAACTACACCAAGGACCCCTGCAGCAAAGAATGTGAAAAACAGATGGAAGCGACAATTTATTTGGCTGATTCATGGGTTCTGAAAAGTATTTTTTGGATATTGCACATGCAGAGTAGAAGTATACTTCCCTTCAAATTTATTGCAAGGATAATGGGTTTTTGTGCAATGTGATACTCTTCTACTTAATCACAGGATGAAACAAACAGCTGTGTGTTGCTTGTGATTTGCTGTGTGTTGGTCTCAGGGGCAAAGTTCATGAGAGACAAGTTCATCAAATGCTTCCATCAATCTACAGTTCAGTGCAGTCTCATCAGCCAGGAGATTTGTTTCGAAAATGAAGTTTCTGTATTTCTCACTGCGGTAGTTCATCTTCTTTTGGGCATCTGGTGGTCATTGGGAATACTTATGATTGAAATAGATCATCATGTGCTATAGAAAATAATTGAAATTTTCAGTTCCTATGGGGATTCTTTTCATATTACATATTCATGAGCAAGAGACAACAGTACATGTGACAAGCTTCTTTGAAGAGGGATTTGAGGAAATACCAACTGTAACTCTGTATATGAAAGACCATATGTCACTTGTGTAGCCCATGCAACTTATACAAGGTAAACACACAGCATCAGTCCAAAAAGAATCATCTTCAAATGATGTTATCCATTGCTTTATATTTTTGTCGTGACTAGCAGATATACGTGAATAGTGCCTACTGTATATCAGTCGGAGTACAGCTTCCTATATTTTTGTTGTCACTTCAGCAGACTTTCTCTCTTGAGATATTGGTGACTGTCAGCATTCTTGTCTGAAATTGTTGACTGGATAAATGTATGCAATATATACAGTTGTAGGTACCTTCTTACAACAACACTCATAAACCTAATTTGTTTTGCAGAAAGCTTTTGCTAAATGTTTAATAATTTCTTACTTCAGAACCTCTTTGATGTTTGTTTGCTCTACTCTATCTCATGTCAGCATGAATCAAAGTAGAGACAAAGAAAATCCGCTCAGACTTTGAGCTGTACCGTAAAATGCCAAGAATGGCTACACTGTCACTTGAGCTGCGTCGGTCCCATAAATCTCAAGCAAAGGAGACAGTCTAAGTCTGAGATTACAATCTTCCAAAATCAAATGAGTGCCTCTCTCAACTTGGGCTTGGAAGTTTAGGCTTTTTGCAAAGTTGTAGGACTAATGTTTTTGTTTATATTTGGATGTGTAAAGGCTGGGGTGTGGTCGCGTCCTGAATATATAAACTACTTTTAAAACCCAGATGAGCCAAATTATCAGTTGACATTGGTTGTAGGGTTATTGGATTTTAAGATTGGGGGACCTTCGTATGTTGTTGTTGTAAGATGTGCCACCTGTTATTGTTGCATGATCCTTTTAAAAACAGTTAATGCATCTCACATTAGTACTGTTTACACTAAGCCTTCAACATATTGCACTATAGCATTAGGGTAATATAAGTTTTTCCTATGGACACCATATCATGAAAAAAAGAGATATTTTTTCCCTGCTGATGCTCCTTCCTTTTTGTAAAAGTATAATAATTCAGAAGTGCCTTGGCAAATTCAGGGGGCGATGATGATATCCCATATCAGTATCCTTGGTTTTAGAGATCACCAATAAGCAATATCAATGCAAAGTTCAGAGATGCTCAGTTGCTCACTTGGATTGTGTAACTTGTGAGCGACCGCTGGTCAGTTTAACTGAGGTAATTGCTCTTTGAGATGATAGTGTACATAGTAGTTGATGGAAGTGTCAAAAATTCATTAGAATGCCAGTCTCTGTAAGTTTCTCATTATTATAAATGACTGCTTACCCTCTAAGCACTCTTGACTGGGAATTTTCTTGCAGCAAATATCACAAATTTTGTAAACATATTTCGAAGGTACAAGGCGTATTGTAATTTTTACAACTGCATGCAGGCACACCAATTGCACACTTTTTCACATTGGCACGACAATCTGCTTCAGCAGGCTTTAAATAAGATTATCTACCCTCTCCTTGCGTGTGCAAAGTCTTTGTAGTAGATAAAAGGCTGCATACAGTGCTTGACTGTCATTGACTGTGAATGATAAGTTGAAAAATCCCGGTCTCTGCCAAATGTTTACCCCTTGGCAGGAAGACCAAGGTCTTAAATAGGAGCAATATACAGCAGATTTTTGCACAAAAAAATGTAATGTTATTATATCAAATGGCAGTGCTACCAAGCCTTTGTTGTTCAGTGACTGATGCCACATTTTGCTTGGCTTGTATTTTGTGTAACACAATGAGGTCCCTGCCACAATTAGTGTTCATCCTGCTTTCTATGGACCTATTCTGATCTTGTAAATGTCTTTGCCCAGACATCAAACCATGAAAAAACTATTGCTCTACCAGTGACAATGTTGCAGTGCGTTCTCTGCAGCTTCTATGAGCTTTTTTCCATATCAATATCATTAGGTAGTTGCTTATAAGCCAAAGATGAAGGGTTGTTGTGGCACCTCTTATGCAAAAAAATAATAAAATCTGTTAACAATTTCTTTTTGCTTTGAAAAAGAACTAATTTGAAACTAGATGAAAACTAAAATTTTCTTAATTAATGAGTTCTCAAAAGTTTGTAAATATTGCAACTTTTAATGACTTGATATAATTCATCTCATATTTATTGCAGGGTTAATGGGCTTTTGTGCAATTCATTACTCCTCTACTTGACCATAGGATGAAGCAATGAACTGTGTGTTGCTTGTGAGTTGCTGTGTGTTGGTCTCAGGGCAAAGATCGCAAGAGAAAAGTTTATGAAATTCTCCATCAATTTTATGTTCAGCGCAGTCTCATCAGTCAGGAGAATTTTTTGTAAATGAAGTTCATGAACAAAGTTTAGAAGAAGGAAGTTTCACCAGTGTAGTTGGATAATATATGTGCTCTGTCAGGGTGAGAAAAGAAAAACTGATAAAAAATATGTAACCTTTGCCTCTGAAGAAAGAATATGTACAAGACAAGTCTCTTTGAGGGGGGATTTGAGGAAGTGTCGTGTCATCTGCAACTTTGTGGAAGAACATTATATAATTTAAAAAATCTTTAAGCAACTGTTCTTCTTGTTTCTAAGATAACCTCCCTTACTTCATCAAAAATGTCTGAAATAAATTGACATAACTTGTGCTTTACTATCCACCAGAAATTACGGAGAAAAAGATTATCTTTTTGTAATGTGAGAGCATGACATCATATGGCAGTTGCCATAGGTTAGCATTGAAAGTCATGCAAATAAGGTGTTCTGAATGAGCTCACAGATGTATTCAGCCAATGATTGCCCAGACCCAGTTGCCATGACATCATTGAAGACTGCAAAAAGTGCATAGGGTAAGAACCCTTGAGTTGGATGCTAATTGTTGGGCTTTATTTGTTAATTGAGAAGCTGAATACCTATATATTTTGTACCAATCTTTAGCTTGGGACTTCCTAACGGAAACGTTAAATTTGATGTAGTGGTTGATAATCTATAACTCCTAGGACTGGTCATATAAATATATCACTTTCTAAAATGTCGAGAATCCTGCTGTAAAACTCAAGGAAACCAATTACTCTCACTGAATCATATTTGTTGTATATCACAGGTGAGCAAGTGTTTTGAATTCAGTTTGTTAGCCCGAAAGTTTTCTTTTGACCAACACAATGTGTGATCTTCTTGCAGAGCTAAGCCTCATCCGAATGATGTATACATAAATATTGATGACTGTCATCCTGTGTCACACAACCATAATACAACTGTTACCTTATATGGCCAACACCACTTCATACTGTACACCACAGCCAATCATGATGCCCCAGCAGTATGAGGTCACACACCAATTTTGTTTGATTTTTCACATTCTTTCTCGAAGCATAGTAACAAAATGTATCGTACAGCCAAGCGTAGAAAGTTACACACATTACAATTCATTAAGACTCAGAAGAGTACACCTTCCTACCTTTTCCTTGTTGTCATTTCCACAGACTTTCTCCCTTGAGATATGGGTGATTTGCATGTTAACTGCAGACTATCCTTCAGCCCCTGAGTGATGTGGCATTAGCGCTTTGATTATGATCAGATGCAGGTTATTCCTAGGGGGAAGTAAGAACGTGCAGTATACGTGATCTTACCTTCATGAGTATGTTCAATCAGGCTAGTATGTAATTATAGTATACAGACAGTGGTGTATACTATATCAAGAGTGGCAAAGTGCTAAAATGATGCGACACCAACACGTTTTCTTCATGACCAGTGGATAAGAATGCTGAGAACACAAAGTGGGCTCATCAAGGATTTAAATACTACATAGCAACAAATTGATGCAGGTAATTCTTTGTGTAGTGCCATTGGCTCCCGTCTGATACAAAATAATCTGCTTTGATGTTGTTTTGCTTCTGTTTGGACTGTTTTTATGGAGAGGATGACGGCAATACCTAGCGCATTTTCGTCGTAAAAGGACACCAGACAGAACAAACAGAACTAGGCCGTATCTTGTGTCTGCTGAGGGTGTTTTCATTATCGGTTTGGAATTGCTCAGTAAGAAAAGCTGATCAGCTGATTTTGCGCTAATAAGCATCATAATAATAATAAAAATAATAATAAGAAAAGAGAAGAGATTGCACTTTCAAAAGTATGGACTGATTGAGGAATACCTATATTTAGACAAGCATTTTTACAATGACCTATCGCTAGATGCCGAATACATATGAATGATTAGTGTATATTACAATAATAGACATCTCATCTCGCCTAACAACCATGCATGTGTAACCTCCCAATGGCCTAGATTTGTATATAAAATAGCATTGTGGAGCACCTTCAAGCCGAAAAGAAAAAAATCATATCTCAATTTACTATACATATAACTGGCCATTTGAATTAAAATCAAGAAACACACTGATGCAGCAAAAGTCTCAAACCAAAATAAATATGAAATGGACAGCCAAAAAGAGATTTAACTGTCTTAGAGATGCCTCAGGGATGTGGAGAATTCCCTCAGATTTCATACTGTACAATAACAGGAAGGCAAGTTGTCGTGACCTATACAGTTATCTATGCTGTTTCTGTTCCATATATCTCAAACTTAGGAGACTGCCTTGAATATAAGATTACAAACGACAAAGGCCAAAAGTGGCGCTTCTGACTGTAAACACTGAGTGAAATTAGCAGTGAATATTTTCATCTTTTTAACAAGTTCTGGGCATATTTAACTGCTGAAATTTTGTGTGATTGTCGGTAAAGTGCCTCTCTCAAGTTTCTGACCATATTTGTGCAATTTCCAAGCGATTTTGGTGCAAATACTTGCAGTTTATCTGCCACTCCATTTCTACCACGCTAATTGCTGGAATACACATTGGATTGACCTCAATTTTCGCTCATTTTACGATCGTTTTTACATCTGTTTCAGCATAAAATCTGCATTTTCATCCATCTCCAGTACTCACAGCTTCTAGAAAACACTTTCCACATCACCAATCAGCATTAGATAACAGAAATTTTTCATTTTGGACATCTCAAGACACTGCCAGGAACTCTACTAAATTTTCAGCCTTCCAGGAAACTTAAGCTGCATGACAACATAACCTCAACTCGAACTGCCACCCTATAGTCGCCTTAACACAGTCATTGCTACCAATTTGAATTTATTGCCTTAAACTTTCTTAAAACTTATTTACTATTTTTCAGAAAATTACAACCTACAGTGAAGAACACAACATTGCTCTGCAGCAAACCCTCAGCAACCAGTCATTCAGTACCTTCACAAAGAACCTGTGAGGTATTCTAGCAACCAGTCACTGAGATACTTTCACAACGAACCTGTGAGGTATCATAGCAACCAGTCACTCAGATACTTCCACAAAGCACCTGTGGGGTATCATAGCAACCAGTCCCACCAATACCTTCACAAAGCACCTGTGAGGTATAGCAACCAGTCACTCAGATACTTTCACAAAGCACCTGTGAGGTATCATAGCAACCAGTCACTCAGATACTTCCACAAAGCACCTGTGGGGTATCATAGCAACCAGTCCCACCAATACCTTCACAAAGCACCTGTGAGGTATAGCAACCAGTCCCATCAATACCTTCACAAAGCACCTGTGAGGTATAGCAACCAGTCACTCAGATACTTTCACAAAGCACCTGTGAGGTATCATAGCAACCAGTCACTCAGATACTTTCACAACGAACCTGTGAGGTATCATAGCAACCAGTCACTCAGATACTTCCACAAAGCACCTGTGGGGTATCAACCAGTCCCTCCGATACCCTCACAAAGCACCTGTGAGGTATCATAGCAACCAGTCACTTAGGTACTTTCACAACGAACCTGTGAAGTATCATAGCAACCAGTCATTCAGTTACATTCACAACGAACCTGTGAGGTATCATAGCAACCAGTCACTCAGATACTTTCACAACGAACCTGTGAGGTATCATAGCAACCACTCATATACTTTCACAAAGATTCTGTGAGGTATCATAGCAACCAGTCACTCAGATACTTTCACAAAGCACCTGTGGGGTATCATAGCAACCAGTGTTTCACTTAGACTTCTGAAGCATTGTAGTGGCATCAACATGACAAATAAATCAAGGCTGTACTCTGATGTCTTGCGTATTGGGTTAAAAGAATCAACTAAGGCATTCTCACTGGCAAGGTTTCAGAATACCAATACCTCCAGTTGCAATAACTCAATCAAAATTGCGAACCGATTTGGCATCCTATCAGATTCTGTTAAACATCCCAGTTCCTCAGACAATTATCCTCTTAAAACTTCAAACAATATATTAAGAGCTTGTGTGTGGAATGCCCAAAGTCTTAGACAAAAAACTCAATCTGTAAATGACTTCAGCAATGAATTTAACTTGGATATCTTTCTTTTCACTGAAACATGGCTGAAAGCGGATGATAAAGTTGAAATTGGGGAACTTGAAAGAAATGGACAATGCTACTTTCTAAGCTCACCCCGAGAAGGTAGACAAGGGGGTGGAGTCGGCTGCATCGTCAAATCAGGTCTATGCGCAGTTAAAATGGAAAGTGTGAAGACAAGGACTTTCGAGCATATGGAAGTCCAAGTGAAATTGAGTGGAAAAATTCTAACAATCCTGCTTGTGTATCGCCCTGAACCCTCTAACCAAAATAAGTACAGCTTATCTGAATTCTACAAAGAATTCACAAATTTTGTCGCAAGTTATCAAGCATGTCACAATGAACTCATCATAACAGGCGACTTCAACTTTCACATGAACAAACAAGATGATAGCAGAGCAATCCAATTTGGGAACATCCTAGAAATGTTCAACCTTGAACAACATGTTGCATCTCCAACTCACAAAAGTGGAAACACTCTTGACCTAGTTATAACCCGAAAAAATTCTAGTCTTAAAGATTGTGTGGTTGGTGACCTCCTGTCAGATCACAATTGCATCCTTTTCAATATGAATATGACCAAAGGCAAAAATCTAAAAAAGAAAGTAGCATTCCGAAAAACTCATGACATTAATGTGTCAGAATTCAAGAATGATATCCGCTTACATTTTGCTCAAAATGGCCCACAACAACAAATTGCTAATGACCTAAGCAGTCTCGTGTTCCTGTACAACTCAACCAAAAAGGTGCTTGACAAACATGCACCAATGAAGATCAAGCAAGTAACATTTCGAAAACCAACACCTTTCACAAATGCTGATATCAAGAATCTAAAGACCAGTAAAAGAAAGGCAGAAAGAAAATGGAGACGCACTGGGCTACAGGCCGACTGGGATATATTTAAGGAGAAACGAAATGTGCTAAATGAAAGACTCTATCAACTAAAAACAGATGACCTGAAGTCAAAGATTGAGAAAACGAAGGGCAACTCAAAGGCTATGTTTAAGATCCTAAATTCTAGCCTTAACAGAAAACAAGAACTACCTCTGCCACATCACACAAACGAAGCAGATCTAGCAAATGATTTCAACACTTTCTTTGATGATAAAATCAAGAAAATAAGATTGAGATTAGACACACACAGCACAAGTACACATAATGATGCTGAGACATATTCAGGTCTTAAAGTTACCCCGAATGATAGCTCAAGACTTGACCTGAAGTTTTTCTAATTTTCACACCATCTTGTGTAACGTGATGATACTGAACAGTAGGTAAAATTTCTTTGATTTTAGAGCATTTTTTCTTGTCCTAATGAGCCTCAGAATGCACCAAATGACCCCTAGATTTATTTCGGGTACGCACGGAAAAAATCACTTGTCTTGCTTACTTTCAACTTTGTGACGTCATCACCATTGTAAGAATTTGTTAACTTATAACAATATACTGATAACAATGGTCATTGTGACGTCATCTATAATGGATGTGCTGGAGGTTGGAGGCAACATAAAGAAAAAGAAAAAGAAATAACTAAATAATTTATGTAATGACTGAAATACTTAAAAAATAACTCCAAAATATTTTGGATCACAAGTTAACATTATACTGCATTGAGATTGGCCTGTATTTTGAGATGGAATTTATCAATCAGGGTAACTTTAAACTTAGTCAATTCAAATCACTCTCGGAGATGGAAATTAAGAAAATTATCATAGAGGGTGCTGTCATCAAACAATACACTGATCACCTTGAACTTGGAAGCCTGCATGATGAAAAACAGTCAGCATACAAGCAGCATTTCAGTACAGAAACTCTATTGACAAAAATCCACAATGATGTCATGATGAACATGAGCCGTGGTGAAGTAACAATGCTGGTTCTACTAGACTTATCGGCAGCATTTGACACAATTGATCATGACATCCTTTTGAAAAGGTTGAGAGACAAGTATGGTATTGATGGCTCTGCTTTAAATTGGTTCAAATCATACATCACCAATAGATCTCAATCTGTACTCATAAATGACACGGAATCAAGCAAACTGCCACTAAAATATGGCGTCCCTCAAGGATCGAAACTCGGTCCGATCTTATTCAATTCATGCATTGCTCCTATAAGTAAGGTGGCTGAAGAAAATGAGATTGATGATCAAAAGTATGCCGATGATGAACAATTAATCCTTTCCTTCAAGCCAACTTTTCTTGAAGAGGAAAATGCAACAAAGAAAATGGAAAAATGCATCACAGAAATACGCAATTTTCTTCACAAAAACAAACTCTGTAACAATGGTGAAAAGACAGAGTTACTTCTCATTGGCTCACCATTTCAACTCAAGAAACTTCACATGCCGTCAATCAGTGTGGACAATGTTGAAATAAAAGCGACAGATCATGCCAGAAATTTAGGTGTATTCTTTGATAAACACATGTCAATGCATAAGCAAGTAAACAAAATGTGTCAAAACGCTTATTTTAACCTTCGAAACATCTCAAAACTGCGTAAGTCACTGAACAAGGAGTCAATCAAAACAGCTGTCAATGCATTAGTCACTCCTCATTTAGACTATGGCAATGGATTGCTCTATGGCTCCTCAAAACAAGTGATAAATAAACTCCAGGTAGCGCAAAACTCTGCTGTACGACTGATTGAAGGGCTAAAAAGACAAGATAAAGTTAGTCATTACAGGAAAGAGTTACACTGGCTTCCAATTCCTGCGAGGATCCAATTCAAACTTATGACAACTACATGGAAAGCGGTGAATAATCAAGCACCTCAGTACCTCAGATGTCTTATTCAACAAAAACCTGAAAATGACCTGAACCTCCGAAGCAATGGCAAAATGCTGTTGGAGGTACCTGCCACACAAAATCAAAACAAGTTTGAGGATAGAGCCTTTACCTATTCATCACCGATACTGTGGAATGGCTTACCTGAAAATGTACGAAAATCAAGGACACTGGATAACTTCAAGAAGCGATTGAAAACCTATCTTTTTGCAAAATTTTACGGAGATATCAGCTAATCTAACCAAGCGCCAATGAGCAGTTTACTGGAATTGGCGCTATATAAGTACTTAATATTATTATTATTTATTATAAAAGGCTGCCACTCTGCTCTGACAAGACTTTATTAAAGTTAAAATATTTATAATGCATATTTTGAAGCATTGGAAAAACTTGATAGCTATTGTGAACCTGTATGTTGGCTTGGTACATAGGTATGTTAGTTGGATGGATATTGGATATATATTCCGAATTTCATTTATTTAAGCAGGACGGAATCTCTCGATTAAGAAATCTTTTAATTGGTTGTCACAGCATGGTGCGATTTCTGAATAAAACAGACGTGCAAAGGCTGAAAATATCCTGAATAACAGGTGGCATTGCTTGTAAGGTTGTTGGAGTCGGGAATTGGATGACCTTGGTAAGTTGTGCTTTGTGGTAAGGTGTACCACCTATTGTTGTTGTCAAATAAAGAGCCTTTTAAATGAAGCTGATAAACAGCCTTTTAAATGAATCAGTACTCCTTCCACATAGTTTATTGTAGGTTGTTTTTATTCACACTATTGAATGAAAATGACAGATAATTTTGTCTTTATGATCTTCCTGCCTTTTGTAGAAGTAGCCTACAATAGTTCAGAAGTGCCTTGGCAAATTCATGGAGCGAGGATGTACCATGTCAGCAAATTCAGTTTTCCCCGAGGTATTGAATAATAATGACTGATTCTGGAAGGAAACCGATATGCAATGGTGCATTGTGCAGAGGATGGCAAATGCTTTATACGTATCTATAGACTTAATAATATTGAACTACTTTGTTTTGTTGATAAAGAAGACTGCAGGATTCCAAATCAGCTAAACACAATGTCAAAATGATAGTGTATGTCTTCATACTGAAGATTTCAAAGGTTAATAAAAATCATTCAATTCCTAGAGTTGTAGCTCATTGCTGCCAACAGAACATCATATTTTGATATCAGATATAATTCAATTCCATGTCTAAAGCCTGAAGGACAAAATGTCACAACTTAACCAGTCTAGTATTTCCTTCAAATCTGTACTGCATAAGCTTGGTGTTTAATTAAAGTAACAACTGATACATGTGGTATATCAGCTGTCAAATCATTGCATTGTTTTGAAACACTAAGTTGGATGGTTTTACTTATGGGTAGCCAGTGTAATTGAGGTAATTGCTCTTTGAGAAGAAAGTGTGTTAGGTTGATGGAAGTGTGACAAATTCATTAGAAGTTTAGTCTATAGGTTTATAAGTTAAAGTTCCTCACAATGATGAATGGCTGCTTTCCCTCTAATAACTTTTGAGTTCGATATAATTTGCAGCATATTCTGGAAGTGGGAAATGTTTTTAGATTAAGTATATTGCCAAGGTGTAAGACAGATTTTAACTTTCATAACTGCAGGACTGCCAAAAGTATGCTGTTTCACAAATTATGGAATCTGCTTCTGCAAGCTTCAACCCAGATTTTCTTAGTCTCTCTTTACATGTGCAAAGGCTTTGAAGTATAGGGGAGAGCGGGGCACAGTAAGACACTTTTTTTATTTTCAAGACTTCCAAAATGTTGGCAGCAACGAGTTAAATGAGATCAGGTCCACATTATAGATAATGACGTTGGGTATATTGTCACATAGTTTCAGGTTCCTACCTTTTACAGGTTTGGAGAAACTTTGAGTTATGTCCATGCTCGTTAAGTGTCTCACTGTGCCCCGTGGGTGGGGCACAGTGAGGCAGCAGGCGGGGCACAGTGAGACAGGGCTACTGTTGTCATAACCGCCTATCATCACGACCTGCGAAATTGTTCTATAAAAAGTTGCATCAGAAACTACTGTACTCTAATAAAAGCAGCTGGCTAGGTGATTTTTCAGGTCCTTTTTTTTTTTTTTTTTTAAACTTCATCGCATGGGACACATGCACGACTTATTTAACCTGCCGCACCTGTTACATCCAGATCAAAATTCTTCTTTGACGCTTCCCTGTGGATATTACTAACTAAAATCAGTAGTCTATAGCAGGTATTTTGTTTTTAATAGTGAATTGTGAGCCATGCATTACATTCAGGTCGTTTCGAGTGTATTTTGTGATGTCTCACTGTGCCCCGCTTCAAACTGTCTCACTCTGCCCCACGCAGCTCTGTTTATAAAATTTTTGAATCCTGCGGACCGGATGCCTGCATTGTGGTTCGTCATCTCACTAAACTAAGACAAACAACCAAGGTTTGAATCCCTGACAATTGATTTGCATTATACCATTTTTCTTGGGAATTATAACAAAAAATCATTTTGCAAAATTATTTACTTTTAATGGCTAAAAACCAAAATATTGAAATTCCACTCTCGATATGCTGCGTAGGTATTCAGAATATAGGACAGTCTCTCACTTACTTAATTTTTGTACTATACAAAAAAGGGTTGATCTGTAAACAGTACCAGGAAGATGCTACGGGCTTTGTCTCACTGTGCCCACCGTCTCACTTTGCCCCGCTCTCCCCTATTTGTTCATGGAGGCATTCTCATGCATCAGGCTAAGATAAAAGGCTGCATGCAGTGCTTGCCTGTCTTTGACTATGAATGATAAAGTTTGAAAACCCTTTTGGTAACTCTTTTATGTTTACCAGTCTCACCCAAATTTTAATCCCTTGGAAGGTTGGCCAAGATTTTGGGAAGCTGCAATATCTAGCATATTTTTCCACAGTTGGCACATAATATTATATCAACAGGTCGTGCCACCAAGCCTATGTTGCTCAGTGCTTGACAACATGTTTTGCTTGGTTTATATTTTGTGTTACATAACGAGGTCCCTGCGACAATTTGTGTACATCCTGCTTTTTATGGACCTATTCAGATCTTTTGTAAATGGAGGATGAAGGATCTTTTACCATTGTGCAATGTGCATGGCTGGCTATGTTCCGACATTGCACCCTGTAATGACTCATGCCATACCAGTGTATACGTGGGAGTGCATTCTCATCCCCTATTCTTGGCAGCTTCAAAAGGCTATTTTTTCTATCTCAATATCATTAGGATGTTGCGAACGAGCAAAAGATGAAGGGTTTTGTCTTCCTTTATATAGATGAAAAGAATCTCTTTACATCTGTGTTTGCTTTGATAAACAACTACACCCTGGACCCCTGCAGCAAAGAATGTGAAAAACAGATGGAAGCGACAATTTATTTGGCTGATTCATGGGTTCTGAAAAGTATTTTTTGGATATTGCACATGCAGAGTAGAAGTATACTTCCCCTCAAATTTATTGCAAGGATAATGGGTTTTTGTGCAATGTGGTACTCCTCTACTTAATCACAGGATGAAACAAACAGCTGTGTGTTGCTTGTGATTTGCTGTGTGTTGGTCTCAGGGGCGAAGTTCATGAGAGACGAGTTCATCAAATGCTTCCATAAATCTAAAGTTCAGTGCAGTCTCATCAGCCAGGAGATTTGTTTCGAAAATGAAGTTTCTGTATTTCTCACTGCGGTAGTTCATCTTCTTTTGGGCATGTGGTGGTCATTGGAAATACTTACGATTGAATCGGATCATCATGTGCTATAGAAAATAATTGAAATTTTCAGTTCCTATGGGGATTCCTTTCGTATTACATATTCATGAGCAAGAGACAAGACTACATGTGACAAGCCTCTTTGAAGAGGGATTTGAGGAAATACCAACAGTAACTTTGTTTATGAAAGACCATATGTCACTTGCATGTGTGTGTAACTTATACAAGGTAAACACATAGCATCAGTACAAAAAGAATCATCCTCAAATGATTATCCACTGATTATGTTTTTATCATGGCTAGCAGATATGTACATGTATAGTGTCTATATCAGTCAGAGTACACCTTCCTATATTTTTGTTGTCACTTCAGCAGACTTTCTCCCTTGAGATACTGTTGATTTGCATGTTGCTGCAGACCATCCTTCAGCCTCTGAAAATGTGGCATTAGCACTTTGATTATGATTAGATGCAGGTTGTTAGTCGGAACGAGTAAGCCGCAAGAGACTCAGTTTCCTGTGTGGTCTTCAGGATCTTACTTTTATGAGTGTGTCGTAATAATAAGGCCAAACTATTATAATATAAAGACAATGGTGTATCCCATGCATATCAAGAGTGGCAATGTGCCTAAATGAGAAAAGCTGAAGCAAACACTTTCTTCATGACCAGTGGATGGGAATGTTGAGAAAACAAAGTGGTCTCGTCAATGCCACAAACAACAAGACATTGGCGCAGTTAATTCTTTGTATGATTATGTTAGCTCCTGTCTGATACCAAATGATCTGCTTTGATGTGGTTCGGCTTCACTTAGGATATTTTTATGATGCATTATTTCAAGGCCTAACACATTTTAATCATGAGAGGACATCTGACAGATCTCATGTCTACTGAGTGTCTTTTATTATTATTAAATATTCACATTAAAATTTGAATTAACTTGCATTTGCATGATTTTTGTAGGGAGAGCATTTGCATTTGACTAAGTACTATCTGTTTTATTCCAAAGTTTCGACCTTTTGATCTCAAAATCCTCAATCCTCGATTTTAAGCAAGAAATAGGTGTATAGTGTATACTGCCAACATATCAGGTGCAATGATGAGTAATTAATTTCATTCATGCAATGATGATCCGTTGCTGTTCAGATTATTAAAAAACTTAGAAGTCTGGTGTGCTTGTCTGTTTGTAACTAATGCTTATTTTGTGAAGAACAGACATCGTGGTAGACCTTTTAAAAACAGCCGTATTGAATGAGTGCACGAACAACTACTCATGTGTGTAAAACCCTTTTTAATTTTTAAAGCCATCTTACAATGGAAACTACTGCCTTATAATCAGAAAAAAAACAATTGAAATCAGTAAAAACATTAGCCTCTATTAAATTGAATAAATCAAAAGTATGCAAATACTATTTGCTTATTTCTTGCCGATAAACAATGTAATAATGAAAACTACATCCACACAAATGATGGATTTTACGGTAATTGAAACTTTTTCTCATTATTCAACATATTTTAAGCTTAAGATTTTGATTTATAAAACGCACTTCAGTGCCATCCATGCCTTTTAACATTGAATCTTGCACTATAAGAGAAAGGTTCAACTCTTTAATCATTCGTAAAACATGTCAGAGAATGTAACATTCCGTTTAACAGCAGCATCATTTCGAATTTTTGGCGCTGTTATTTATAAAGAAACATTTAATGGTTGTGATAGGAAAATATGAGGAGCATTTGATGCACCCTAGTCCACAGCATTGTTGGTAACTTCGAACTAGAAATTGTCTGAGATCGCCAAAACAGAGGAAACAACAACTATAGGCACCTGTCAGAAATAATGAAAAGCCTCAAAGTTTGTCTTCCCAATTTTTCGTCTGGCAGCACCACACACAGTCAATATTGAATGTACACAGCCCGTGTCTGTGTACTTTCTACTTTGCACAATTGAAAGTTCTGGGTTTGTTAATTTTCCTCATGGCAAAGTATGTGATTTAGTTAGACAGAAGGTTTGCAATGCCACGTCCAATAACCCAATATTTACCAAAACCATATGTGAATTAAGTGGATTACCTTTTTTTGACAAGACAAAAACTATCTTTTATATATGGGTCTTGATCAGAATAGACAATTCTAAAGGTGAAACATTATTGTAAAGTGATACCCATGAAGTCCTGTTGTGTGACATTTGTATTCAGGGCGGCTCCGCAAGGCTCTCCTTACCTTGGTATTGTCTGGTGCGCGCTATTGCTGAAAGGCCAGATGAAGAAGCTGAGGTTCATAATCCTAAAAAAAGAGCTCTTTACATCTTCTTCTCCGATTTGATAAGAAAAATTATGCGCTCGAACTTGTATGTTTTTTGTGAAATAGAAAAACCAAATATGCTCTCTACCAAAGTCTTTATAAGGAAAGCTCTGTGGGGCACAGGGAGACAGTTTGAGGCGGGAATAAGGATAAGGATAAGGATAAGGAAATCTTTAATATCCCTGGTGGGAAATTCCTTGTCGCACTGTGAGATATCACGAAATACATTAGAAATGACGTGAATGTAATGTACAGCTCACAATTTACAATTTAAAATAATATGCTTGCCATAAACCTCTGATTGTAGTCAGCCATATCATAAGGGAAGCATCAGAGAAGAATTGTGTTTAGTATGTAACAGGTGCGGCATGTTAAATAAGTCGTTCAAGTGTCCTGTGCGATGAGTTTTCCAAACATGCTGAAAAAAAAAGGACCTAGAAAATCACCTAGCCAGCTCATGTGTCCTGTGCGATGAGTTTTCCAAACATGCTGAAAAAAGGACCTAGAAAATCACCTAGCCAGCTGCTTTTATTACAGTATAGTAGTTTTTGTAGCAAAAATTGATAGAACAATTCAGCAGGTCCAGCGGGTCGGCAGTTTTGGTAGTAGATGCCCTGTCTCGCTGTGCCTCGCCTGCTGACAAGCACGGATGCATATAACTCAAAGTTTCTCCAAATCTGTAAACCAACTTCATTATCTATAAGATGGGCCTGAACTCATTTTACTGTTAACTGTCAACATTTTGGAACACCTCACTGTGCCCTGCTCTCCCCTATAGCAAAGGAAGTCAGGATTTTAACATAGTTCAAGAATTACACAACTTCAGTAGCAGAACTGCAGCTCTTTACAGTAAAGGTTAATAGGGTTAACTTTTCACGAGTAATTGGCAAAGAACACAGAATCAGTAAAACACAACACAGCATCATTAGTTACAGTATATTAAAGGGTCCTTTGTTGTCTCTTCTCATATAGCTGCAGTTTGTGACAAATTCCAGGAAACATTGTGTCGTGCAATTTATTATCACAGAGGAGACCAAAATTGTGTACTTTGGAGATATCTATAACTCAGAACTAGCACCGGTGTTATGTGTGTTGTGACTGTTGTCTCCACCAAAGACACCAACAAAAAAGATGCGAAAGGGGAAAAGACGTACAAAGTCGTACATTGCATCTTTCCGACTTGAAACGCAATAGAACAATGAGTCACAATGTTTCATCTCGCTGTTTTGTGAGATGTATGAGCCAAACGTCACTCAGATAAAAATTTTAAAGAACCATTCATGAATAAATACAGCGAACAACGATTCACATCTCAAAGCAGGGACGGACGCAGGGGGGGGATGGGGGGGATGCATCCCCCCCCCACCAGACCAAAATTTATATATTTTTACATGTTAATTTTATCGGCGCGCAGTCGCGATATGTCGCGAGCTACGCGTTCCGCAATGCGATAGCCCGATAGACCCCCCCACCGGAATTTCCTGAATCCCCCCCTGTCTCAAAGGACTGGAAATTGCTCTTATTATGAAAAGTTTTAGCGATCTTTTCTGGTGAACAATTTAAAACATTACAACCACAAGCTGTGTTGCTGTTCTTGAATGAAAGTGCTACTAATACATGGATAAAAATACTGCAGGTACAGAATTGTCTTTTCTCTTCATAGGATGGGCAGTGGGCACAAGACATCTCAGACAATCTTAAATAATGTTGAATTGTGTCCAAGCTCAAGGACTAACTAGCCCTTGTAACTAAACATGTATCTATATTTGTTATCATTTAGGTGCAGAAAGCCATCGTTCCCATTCACTCGGTGTTTCAGAAAATAGAAAATTAGTGAATGCCATGCAGTGATTAACTGGAAAGAAGACTGAGCCGGATCAGGCTATGAAACAGGAATATTACTCCATGACTCTGCCAAATCAGCGCTTTGCTATGCCACACTCTAAATCTTCTCATTCAAGATAAATCTGGATAAGCTCTGTCTGTAAATACTGCCACGGGGAAGAAGACTTACCTTGTCTATTGAAAACCACCGCAAGCTTACACTCTTAATCCTGACCTTTGAAGAATTCAATTGTCTGGATTAGACAATCACTTGATCAGACACATAATATCATTAGACATTTATTGTCTGTTTTCAGACAATATATTTTTTCAGTGCAGGAGTTTGATGCTTTCTTCTAGTTTGATGTAGCTGTCTGAGTGTCTGTTGATTGTTCTAGATTCCGTTGTTTCTCTTTTAGTTTCTGGTATTTTCTATTTCTTTTCCTGATGAGCCTCTTGATTTCTCTTGTGATATACAGGAGTTTCTTGATCTTTCTTGTCTTTTTGCGTAGTATGTATTTCAGGATAAGCTCGTGTATTTCCTCTTTGAACAGTTTCCAAAGTGCTTCCGGGATTTGTGCCAGTTCGGTGTTTGCCATTTTTGATTGTAGTTCTTCTTCCATTTTTGTCCAGTCTGGTTTTCAAAATTGCAGTATCCATCTTGGAGTTTGAGGCGTCTGAGGGGGATATATAATTGTTATTAATTCATTTGTATATGTAAGGGCCAAATAAATACAGTCTGAGTCTGAGTCTAGGTCCTGCCAAAAAAGTTTCAAAGCTTCTTTAATGGAACTTTAGACAAGACCCATTCTAAAGTCAGTGGGTTCGTGGCACATTGAAAAGGTACCACAAGGAAGCTGCATTGAAAGTTATTAGGATTTTTTTTTATAAATTGGGCCAAAAACACCAAAATCTGCATAAATAATTGATGTCGAGCCTGAAGCTGTTACCAGCTTTATTTTGGAATAGTACTGCGGCCTGAGCATTTATATGAGAACCAAAACCTGAACTGCAATTGGCCAAAATAATGCAATAGTTCAAAAATGCCAGAACCGCTGATTTCTGATCTGCAGACTTTTGACTTTCACCGAGGCAGTGTGAAACCATTTTCCAGACATATTAAAGAAGGTAATCGACAAAGTATCCCACCAGAGTGTTGTCATCCTCCAGACATTCATAGGAACACAGGCTTAAAACATGAAAGGATTTTTTTCTAGAAGCACCAACAAGTTTTGGCGGCCATGTTGCATTTATAATTGAAGATAATATAAATTGAACTGCATAAAAACATTCTTTATTGTGTCAGCACCTGTAATATGAATTTGTTGGAAATTTGCAAGTCTTTCATTTCAACCAAAGTTTAAATCTGGCAAACTTTGTAAAATTTAATTCTAAACCCCGTACATCTCTATTATATTATATGAATTGCCTCCTAATGCGCGTTGTAAGGAAATTAAGTTAGAAGATAATACCCAAATGACTTTCCATTTTCAGACATAATGTGAGACACGTAAGTCTTGCTTAGGCTTACTCCAAAACATTGAAAAAAGGTAAAGCCAGTCGTGTAAGCACACTGCCGTAATTATGTAGGTTTCACTAACAACCTATTTTTTGCACCGTTACTTGCATTATACGGTTAAGAGAACAGTGTATCTGTCTGGCTTCGCTTATATAAATTATGAATGGAACTGATCTTCTGTTCAGGTAGAATTTCATAATTTAATTTATATATATATACATTTTGTAAGCCACACTGGCACACCTCTAGTGAAGAACTTTATAAAATGGAGTTTCCATTATCACACAAACAAAGACAGTAATTGTAAATTAATTTGTAAGGTGCCGTGGCCTAGTTAGTGGATAAGGCGCTCGCCTGGCAACTGAGACGTTGCAGGTTTGACTGCCAACCATGGCACGGAGGAACTGAGCAGATCCTCTTTAACTCTTTGCTTCACTTCAGCCAGGTGTAAATGGGTACTTGGCTACAGGCAATGATGGCGATTGTAGATTGACTTAGCAATGTGTGCGCTGGAAACGGCTGCCTGGCTGTATACTCCCAGGGGAGTTGAGAAAGGCTCATGCTTGAACAGGCCTGCCAAGGGAATAATTGTAAAGTCTGTTGAGACTGACTTTGTCAGTGTAATGGACTATAAAAAATCCTACATTTATATTTACATTTATAAATTGTAAGTTATTCAAATGATAGATTGGGAACACAGTAACCCAAACTTGTTTAAAACAACAAAATGAATACATAAATCCAACCAAGTTTTTTCGAGGCCATTGGGATGTGAAATATGATATTTATTCATGAACAGTTCTTTCAGTTTTTTATCTCCAAAACGCAAGATGAAAGGTTGCGACTCATTATTCTGCTGCGTTTCAAGTCAGAATGATGCAGTGTCTGTTTTTCTCCATATTTCCATCTCTTTTGTTGCTGACTTGGATGGAGACAATTAACGCACATAATACCACTGCCAGAAATTGTGAATATTTCAAAAGAGTGTACCTTTCTACTTTAAAACAGTCTGCTAAGTGATAAGAAGTTCCATAACACAAAGTTGCCTGGAAATTTGTCACAAATGACTGTTGTAACAGTGCAGATTACTACCCTGTAAAAGTGGATGAACTGAGTCTGCTTAAATGAATGAGATGGTTGCACAAATTGTTTGAAATGACATACTGATAACTTGTTGTTTTCAGCTAAGATAACAAGCTGACTCAAAATTCAAATTCTGCAGTGTAAAGATCATTTGATGAAATGTAACTAACAATATTTCATTGTTTCTGTGATAAGATCCTAGGACCTGTGAAGCTGCATATTTATTATCGTTTTCATAGCTATGTGTTTTTTTGAAAACTTCATTTTGCAGTTAAACCATGACATCATCAGGTATCTGTCAATGTGATTGGTCTAATCTTCAATCTGTGACATATCAGTTCAGAGTTTTACATCACAGTTAATGACAAAGGAATTTAAAACTGCCAGGCAATGTTACTCTATGTGTACAACCACAACAAACAACACATGTCTGAGCTGAGTGTTGCACTTCACCAAAAGAGTTTCATTGTTTTACAAAAAATATGTGTTGCTGTTTTTCACAAGACACCAGTCATCACAATTTCAAACAACTTTTGTTGTCAGTAATTGCAACTCTCCTTTGAGGCTAAGTAGTCTGTTTTGTTCAGTTACAGTTTATTGAAACATTGTTCAGCCAGGTCAAGCTGAACAAGTGAAACATACATCATCCATGTGTCAATGCACTTTATCAGTTTGCTGAAATCTGTGCTTGTAATAAACAAAATTATTGAACTTAATCTCGGACATCACAGTTTTGGAATGAAGCAATTTGCAAACTTAAAAAACACATAGCTATGAAAACGATAATAAGCACCGTGATTTGAAAGATTATTGGAAAGTGCTGTTCGAGAAATACTCCGGTTGAAAGTTACCATGTATGGGCAATAGTTAAATTACATATGGTCAAGTAGCCAGTGGTTTGTTATATTTTCATTGTTCTCTTGTAAAGTGTGTCTTCAATAAATTCATGTCAAATCAACATCGAGTCCAGTTTATTTTGTAAACAGAAGACATATTCAACAAACTGTCTGCATCCAGGGACCAGTGCATGAACAAAGATGATTTGAGGCTATGTAAAGGTGGTGCACCATGTTATTCATAAGGAATTCTTTCAGATTTTTTTTATCTGAGTGACATCAGGCTGGGGCATCCTGAACTGCAAGATGAAAGGCTGTGTTTCATTATTCTGTTGCTTTTCTAGTCCTAAGATGCAATGTACATCTTTTTCCTATTGGCATCTTTTGTTGCTGTTTTTTTCTGGGAAAATCACGCCTAATAACAGTAGCAGAAGTCATAAATATCCCCTTGAGATTGAGAATGTTACTATTTTTGGCCTCCTCAGTAATAAGAAGTTACACAAGACAACAGTTTCCTGCAAGTTTTTCACAATTGAGTACTGCATCACAGTACAGATTGCGGAAGATCCTTTAATGTATTGTCAAGACACAGACTAACAATATTGAGTCCCTGGAGAAAGGTAATCTTATGAAAGATATTCAGATATAACCTAGGTCACTGCAGTGATGAAATTATGTGAGGTATTGATATTTTTCTGTCTGAATAGATTACATTAGTCACGGTTCTAGATTTTATAAAACTACACTGTAACCCAGGCGCCGGCAGTAAGAATTAAAACAACAGTATATGCCATAAAAACTACGGTTTTCTGCCGTAAGGTGGCACTTTTTTGTATACATTAATTACGGTAGCTGCTGTTAGAGTAATGCAGCAGTTTTTACAGCGTAGTTTTATATTCCTGGTCTGAGACAATGGATAGCTGATATATATCTACACATTGTGAGTGTATGGATGTCTGAGTAGCACAGCATATCACTCACCATTCTGTGGTTAGTACATTTCTAGTTTAATTCTCTTGCCTCCGCGTATATACCCAAACTTATGTTACACTTATGTAGAAACAAAAGAGGATTTTGGTTGCCTATACATATGATATTTTGAAGATCAAAGACAATTGAATCCTTTGAAGTTTGAAAGCTTCTATGTTATAAGTTTAAATTATTAATGCAAATCATTATGTTGAATAACATAATGTGGCAGGGGTTAGAAACTGCAAAGTAGATTTCCTGGATGTCTTGGTATTCTTGAAGAAAAAAAAAAGGTTGGTACAGGAATATTTAGAATCATCTACCAAATCAGAGCCAATATTGGTTAACTGCTGCTCCATTTAGGAACTCTTTCCTTGGTAAACAGGAAGCCCAATCAGTTATTGATGGGAACTTACATTTCATCCATAAGAAGTTCAAAGTTTCAATATCAAAACTTTTGAAAGTGGCTAAGCCACCATTTACCAGACTAACAAGTGCAGACTTGTGTAGTGTTCAACTAATAAGAGATGTCTTGGACAAGATGCTGAAACGCAAATTCACTTTCTGCCCTTTTAACTGAAAATTTTTGTAACTAATTGAATTTTCTTGTCTTAACTGCATACTCAATCATAACTGCTATACCTGTACCTGTGTATAAGTGATGTAATAAATAAATAAATAAATAAACATGGAAAGGCGTTCGAAATTATTTTTAAGCGTAGCCTGAATTCCTGCCTTCTATAATGTTGGATCATGTCAAATCATAATCAGATTTGAGAGTCGTAGGTTTTTTTTGGTGCATCAACAGAAATTTGATTGAGGTGGAGACAGAGTAAAAAATTTGACTAGTGACTCCTTACTCCTCAAAAATTCTAAGAATTAACAAAAAAAACCCATTTAGAACAATGTTGACTGTCTTCTGAATTTATTCTTTTTCAGAATTCTGATATATCTTTGTCCTATAATGCTGATAACAGGTATTAGGAGTCAGATTCAGAGTCAGAGTAAATTAAGCAGGGCTTTGGAGTCAGTTTGAATCAGGTGTCAGAGTCCTGGAGCCAGGAGGTTTTTTCTGTGGAGTTAGACTCGACTCCTTAAAATTATTTGAGTAATTGAGAAAAATCAATATGAACTTCATTGAAATTTAAAGACCAATCATCCAAAACTTCTGAAACAACCATGCGATTCTTGTCATTCACACTTGTCTGTGAGGAATCAATGCTATACAAGTACTTACTACGTTTGATATATCAGCTGTGTGACGTTCTGTTGGATTTGAACCAATCAGATTAACCAAAAATGCTACGTATTTTGAGGGCCAAGAACCTTAGAATCGTGTACTAATGAAATCACATGTAATGTATAAAATCAAAGAGAAACACTGTTAAATTGATGGTTACCTTTCCTTACCACGTGAAACTTGTGTACAAAAATAACTCCAAGAAGTTTAGATGTGTGTCAGCGTCGGAGTTGAAATGTAAAATTTCATGAATCGGAATCGGAATTGGAGTCTAAATTCCGGAAGACAAAAAAAAAAAAAGAAGGTTTTTCGTTCACTTGTCACATTCTTGCTTATACCTTTTTTTCAAATTATAGAAACCACTCTCCCAAGATATGAAGTGATTTTGAAAAGAAGTGGAAAACCAGATAATAAATACCAATGGCAGGTATCCAATGAATTGTTTGCCTCCATTGGACGAAGTCTATTTCAGGTTACAGGGATGTGACTCATGGTTGAATTGTTCTTTCATTTTTTTTATGATTAAGGTAGCATGAGGCCCTAGGCTTAACTCCAAAGTGAGGCCCCTTGCTGGACCTGACTTGAGATCGCTAATCACCAAAGAATTTCCCTGATGATTCCCACTTTCTGTTTGTGAGCTTAGCAATGTCACCCAAGAAAATTTTATCTTAAAATTGTCTTTAAAGCCAAAAAATGGATTGCTTTTAGCTTGATCGTAAGCCTTATTCACAAAATTGCATGTACAGTTAGTTCTGTAGCGGACCAGAAAGAAATCAGTCACTGCTTATAGCCTACTGCAGGTGACCCTGTTCTTCTTGATTTAATATGTATTTCATCAGTGCAATTACATGAGACTACGTAGCTCCTCTATTGTCAACTGAACTATTTGTAAGTGCACAACTTAGGGCCATGATGGAAAAGGCAAACTTTCGTCGAGGGAGCTCTTGGCCGCTGTGGCATCAGCATGCCATTTTGAATGTTTACAAGGGACAGAAATTCCTGCCACCAGAGAAAATTTGTCTAAATCAAATTAAATAGTAACTGGAAAAGTGAATAGTATTTTCACCACTTATCAAGGGAGTTCACCCCCCCCCCCAATCTCATTTCCATCACTAAATTTGGGTGAAACATTGCATTTTTTTTAATGATCATAAAAACAAAAATTGTGAAAATATTTGCAATAATCATGGAAATATCTGCAATTAGTGTGACAAGTGTGTTAAAATAGCCAGAGATCGCATAAAAAATGGGAAATTTTACATTTCTTCCAAGATAATAGCATATTTTCATAGAATTACAGTACTGTATTGCGCAAATGTTTTTTGGGTCGTCATAGAAATTTCTTTCTAGTTTTGGATATGATTACAATAATTGTAACAAATTCTAAATTAAGGCATACATTTCTAAGATAACCATATTAATTTGCACATGATAATTGCAGAAATTTATATGGTTATTACGGAAATTTCTACAACAATTGCAGAAATATATAAGATTATTGCAGAAATTTTTGGCTATTGTACATATTTCTGTGAAATTTAAATGGTAATAGATTTTAAATCACAAGATGGGTTATTAATAATTGGGGTCAATGTGGGGCCTCTTTTAAATATGCAATTGGGCTGAACTTGTCCTCTTGATTTTCACAATTTATTTTTGACTGTAAACAAATTAAGGTAAATTTAATTTTTTGGTCACCCAATGTGAGGCCCCCCTGAGGTGTGAGGCCCTAGGCTATAGCCTACTCAGCCTAATGGATAATTCAGGCCTGGGCATCCTAAACAGCAAGATGAAGGGTTGTGACTTATCATTCTATGGCATATCAGGTCCAAATACGCAATGTACGATATACTTTATTCAGTCACAGAGTGAAACTTTACATGGTTATACGTTCAGTGTTGCAAGACAGTGCATAAATAATAAGTATTTAAATTAAATAGGCAATAAAACATAATCAAGATACAGACATGTGATTTAACAATCTGATGTTACTGGGCACAAATGTATTGCCATAACGGCTAGTTCTATGTTTAACAGACAGAAGTCTTCTCCCTGATCTGAGATATACATATTTGTGATTTAATGGATGTTCCTTATCACCAATGATCTTTTTGCCTAGCCCGTGGCTTGCACTCTTATAAATGTCATGCAGGTTGTCGGCACTGATTCCTAATCTTTTAACAATTCTAAAAATTTTACATAGTTTCTTCTGGTCTTTCTTACTGCTTGGCCCATACCATGATACAATACAAAACGATAAAACAGATTCTATTATTGATCTATAAAATAAAGAAAGGATATTGTGATCAACCTTTAAATTAGCAAGATCTCTCAGATACCTCACTCTTTGAATACCTTTCTTGTACAATTGCTGGATGTTTTCACTGAAGTTTAACTTGTCATCAATATGTACACCAAGATATTTGTACTTTTGAACAATTTTAATGGATTCATTCTTAACAGAGAGAGGTTCATGGACCAAATTACCTTTCCTGAAATCTATAATCATTTCCATGGTCTTTTTGACATTCAGATTGAGAAAATTCTTATCACACCATTCCACAAACTTCTCTACGGTGACCTTGTACAATGATACATCATTTTCTGCAATATTTCCTAAAATTACAGTATCATCAGCATATTTTATTATACTACATTTGTTATTTGTGCTCGTACAGTCATTGGTGTACAAGGTGAACAACATAGGCGACAAAACGCAGCCCTGGGGAGCACCTGTATTTGTTGACAAAATATCAGATCTTAGATTAGTCCACCTTACATACTGAGTACGATCTGTCAGATAGCTGTACACCCACTTTATGATGTTAGAATTTACATTCATGTCATACAATTTTTGAAGCATAATGTGCGGTTTAATGGTATTAAACGCACTAGAAAAATCTATAAATAGTATTCTAGAGTAACATTTGGGATGGTCTAAGTGCGAACAGACAATATCTAATAACGTAACAACAGCATCATCAACACATCTGCCTGATCTATAAGCAAATTGATACTGATCATTGAAATCCTTCACATAATTCCACAGATACCTATTAACAATTGACTCAAAACATTTCATGAGCACTGAAGTGAGAGCAACTGGCCTCAGATCATTCATTTCTAACGGAATACTGGTCTTAGGTACAGGAACGATTTCTGACATCTTCCAAGCGCTTGGAACAACACACTGATCAAGCGAGGTCTGAAATAGCTTAAGCATAGGAGTGACTAGTTCCTGCCGGCAAAGTTTCACAACATTAGCATATACCCTGTCTGGACCACAAGCCTTGCCTGGCTTGGCCCTGCAAAGACCCATTAAAATATCCTGCTCACTTAAGATTATTCTTGCATTATTAGAGCTGCTATTTACAACATTCAGGATATTAACACATTCATCATGAAAATCACCAACATCAAATCTGGCATAGAATTGATTTAGATTATCGACATATTCATTAACATTTTCAGGTTCGGGCATACAATTTTTCTTAGTATAACCACTCAGGTACTTCAGTCCTTTCAAAGCGTCCTTGCAATTTCTTGATTTAAACAGTCCTTCAACTTTTTCCTTATAGGCAAACATACACAAAACCGAGGCAGCCATGAACGCCGGCGCCACCTATATACGTCTTTTTCCTTGTTTGCGTCTTTTGTTGTTGTCTTTTGTGTGGACATCACCACACATAATAACGGTGGCAGAAGTCATAAATATTTCAATGGATTGAGAACAGTTTTGATCTCCTCAGTGATAATGAGTTGCACAGTGCAATTGGAAATTATTTGAAAATCAGCATAGATTACAAAAGACCATTTGATGCATTGTAAATGATGTGGTGCATCAGTGATGCTGTATCTATATGATTTTGATGTACTATCATGTACATGTATAAGTAATTGTGTAAGCCCAATCCTGACTACCAGCTCGCCTTGTGAAATCCCAGACTTGAGTGTGTTGCTCCTGTATGGACCAAATTGAAGTTAAAAAATTGGCAGCTCTTTGAAATATAATACTAACATTAACTTTTGATTAACCACAAAATTATTTGTCTTAACTTGAGAGTTTTAAAAATGTGATATGTAGAAACAGGAGATTTATCATATTTCTATCTGTCTGTGGCTTATTTTAATGAAGATGAGAGAAACCTAAATCCTTTGAAATTAGAAAGTCTTTGTGTTGTCTGTGTGAATTATTTAAGTATATTACAAATGTTGAATATGTTTATGATGTGATCAAAGTAGAAATTTGCTGTTGCAGACAATCTCTAAATTGTGTCTGATTTTACAATTGGACATGGCTATTTCTCCTATTGGCAAATCATTTTGAATACTATTGGCAAACTATTTCTCCTTTGGGTAAAATCATACAAATTTGGCCAAAGGAACAATTTGCTATTCTAACTATCAGCAAACTATTGTAACTATTAGCATACTTTGCCCAAAGGAGCAATGAGCTATTCTAACTATTAGCAAAATTTTCCTATCTCTAAGTCAGTTTGGCCTAAATTAATTGATTCATTTCAAGTACAGTAATGGCAATCAGCTTTTAAACTTCACACCTCAAATAAACTTCACACATCACTGCTGCCAACCAGGCTGCTGATAGTTCAGTCATTTTCCCTGGGTGTGGCACTGCAAGCATAATGCTACACTGGTGGCGACACCTGTCAGCAAAATAAGCTTTTTTCATGCAGACGACACAAACGAGCATAAATATGAAGTTTTCAAAACGAATTGGATAGTTAAGAACCAAACGGAATTTTTCAGACACTGCTGCTCTGCTGTGTCGTCATTGTGATTACACAAAGCATCATTATATTTATGTTGTGTGGACGCTACCTGAACGGTACCTGGACGCAAGTCCTTTTTGTCACAGTTGATTGCACAGAGGAGCAGGGGTGTAGCCAGAAACCATGAAAGGGGGGTTTTGTTCCACACGACCATGGGGAGGCCCGTAGGGCCGAAGCCTATTGAGCCGGGGTCTGGGGGACGCTTTAGGCCCCCAGAAGCCGACGGATTTTATGTTGCTGGATATTGATTCTGAGCAGTTTTAAGGCTATTGTTCTTTCATGGAAGATCTGGTATAAAAAGCTAAGAATGTCGTTTTTTTTCAAAACTTCTCTGTAAGTTATCATTATACAAACTATTTGAGAATACCTCCTTACTCTGCGCCATGGTCAGGATACGGCAAAAGTGTCCAATAATTTTTTTAACAAATTTTTCTTGTACGTTGGATTGGATTGGGATATTTGTCCAAGTTGCAAGGGTTGCATCCTTTGGTTGTTAGAATAATCAGAGAAAGCACTGGAGATTCAAACAACATAAATGCCCATTATATGTCAACCCCTAATCTTAACACCAGTACAATTATAATATATGCGAGGGAGTCATTTTCTGGAATCTAAATCCATTGATTTAAAACCTTTATCATAGACTCCCGGGTTTAAAATGACATTCTCCAATTTGCAAAAATAGTCTCTCAGAAGAAAACACCCTAAATTTAAAAGACAGTTCTTTCAAATAAAAGTGGCATTTCAGAAGAACAATTTACTGGTCCCACAAATCTTGATTTTCCATATATTTAGGCCCTACATCAAAGCCAACCAGCAGAAATTCCACCGATTTATATTCTTGACCCATTAGAGTTGTTAAACAGAGCTCATCTGGCAAAATACACTTAATTACACTAAAATTGGAACAGATGAAATCTATGTTAAAAATAGGTTAGATCTAAAAGGAACAAATCAAAGACATATTTCAAATTTTTGTAAAATCCGCGCTCATAACCACATAAATATGGGTCTGACGTCAAGGAAAACCGCTGGAACAAACTTATGTGATGAAACATATAATTTTAAAATTGTATTTTCACATCAAGTTCATATGCATTCGGCAATTGTGAGGATTTACTTTTAAAAGTCTGGTAAATGTGACTTTAGTTTTGGGCCAAAGGGGTGGGGGTTCTGACCCCTATATCCCCCCTCCTTGGCTACGCCCCTGCAGAGGAGAGTTGCAAGCAGCGCTATTCTGTGACTTACAGTTGACTTGGCTTGCAATCATGAAGGCGAGAACAGGCCTTTAGAGTCGCATGAGATAAATTTTTGGAATTGCACATGAACAAAGGGTTGGTCAGGCATATAATGCTGAAGTCAAAAACACAGACTGTTTCTCACTGTGTATAACTTGGCGATGTATTCAACATTTCCTGAGTCTGTGTTTTTGACTTCAGCTGCACATGTGCAGAATGCCTATAGATACCTGTAGCAACTTATTATTAGACTTTTCCATTCTATGCAGGCATTTATGGAGACAAATATCAAGTCTAATTTCGTTCCTGTATTTGTTTGTTTGTTCCGTTTCTCTTTGCTCAAGTTTCTTATTCTTTGCCAAATACTGTACAAAGATAGAAGAAGGTACAGGGACATAAGGAAATCCAAGACTTTAATCAAAAGTTGGAAAGTTTGATATACTGCACCTATATGGAATTCTTAATTTGGACACACATCAAACAAGAGCTTTCCAAGTATTTTCAAAATCAATTCATCTCAGAGTATACGTGTTGGAGCAACTTCAGGAACAAATATTGTCCTTGAAACTTACTACAGTTCTGCGTTCTCCGATGTCTTACATCTAGAAGTTTCATTCTGCTGCTTTAATGGAAGACATTGAATTGCTATTAACGGTTAGAAACACGAAACTTGTATATCAACTTATCAAGCATATTGTTTACTTTATATTCTTACAACTAGCAAAGTCTCTCAGTGCCAAGGTTAAAACACATAATTAACTGAGATGGCAAACTTTTGTGAATTTATTGTACAGCTTGCTTTCAAACTGTATTTTTCCTATGGAGTCATTTGTCTTGCAACACAATCATTTCTGGCTTCCACACTGAATAGAGCAGCTGCATGGTGTATATGTTGCAGGAGTTTGATATATGTGGCCTAATGTGCCCCTTCAAAGTAGATGACAGGGGCACATAAATGAAGGCTCTCAGCATGTGGAAGCTTGGATTAGCTCTGGGGCAGTACTATCACAGCACTATGATGCTGAGTGATGGCGAAAGTTGATAAAATATTCATTACATGTAATTTTTAAGAAGGCTCTCAGATAATGTGTGAAGGTCATTAGACAGAAAGAGGCACTTATTAGATATCCGGGAGGGTGGGTGTGCTCGGAGTATCTATAATGGCCCCCTCACCATACCAATGATCAAAAGATTTGAAGACCATCCAAGACTTTTCCTCTTTGTGAGACTAGAACCAATAATGGCCAACATATCCCATCTGCTCCAACAAAGAACCTCTAATTCAACAATTTCCTCCTAGAAGCTTTTTCTGGTGTGACAGGATGCACCAATTGGCCAATTGAGGGCTGCCCTGCTTTGTCCCAGTTAACAGCAGCCTTGATAACAGTCATTTTCTTCTAATGATCTTTAGTGTTCAGTGCTTATAGCAGACATCTTCTCACTCCATGTGGTCTGTTCCTAGGGTTACTGGTCCTTCCTGCACTAGTCATGTGCATACAGGAAAAATGGCTGCATTTGACATGAAGAACTTCATGTTGTTGTTTTTTCCTACCACTGCCAACAGTTAAGGACATCTGGTCTGAGTTTTTAGGGTTCTTACAGTTAATGAATTACAAATGCTAACAGAAATGTACTTGAGAGGTGAAATCTCAATATTCCTACAAAGTTATTCTATATGACTCATCTGTATTTAGTGAGGTCATATCGTATACTTGCAATGCTATCAGGACCAGTCACTTGATGAGTCACACTACTCATCACAAGTAACACAATGACAAATTGACTGTTCATTTCAATAGGAGGGATGGAGCTTCTTGTGACGTCACTGATGTCTAGAACAGGTGAATGTAAGAACTTGTAATTCTATGGCTATTTGACTTTTTAGAAGTTTCATAATTTCATCCAGAGAGAGTGTGAGTATAAACAGTGCTAAAACCAAATGAACAGCAATGTCAGTCCAGCAGATCTACAATCAGAGTGCTTGTGGTTCTCTTCTGACATGGCAGATTACATATAGGATATGCATCATTCTCAAGGGTTTCAAGCATTTCTTGATTTTACGTGACTCTCACGTAAAACCTTTGTACGTGACAATTATCAGCCCTTCAGCAACAAATTTGCTTCTAATAAAATGGCAAATGTGGTTTTCCAATACAAAGAAATAGTTGTTTGAAAAGTTTCATGAGTAGTCCCAGGTCAAATTGGAAAACAACATGTGGTCCTGGAGCTAATTTGAAACACAGTGAGATTGACTACCAGGGCTTAATGGATGGTGACATTACACAAGCAGTCAAGCACTGTTTCACGGACCTCGCTTCGTGAAGAACATTCAACTAGCCTTTGGAACTTTGACAAAAATATATAGGATGTACTTGGCTGCATACTAGAGAATAGATGTTGATCTGGCACAGGCAAGTAGGCTGACCCAGGAGAAGGAAGACAAGCTAAATTCAATTATACCAAAAGCAGTCCATTTTCTATTGTGCTGGGATATTTATAAACACTCTTTCTCTGGTTGGGATTCAATTGGCCACCATTTCTGCTTCTTATACGCCTCCTTCTCGGTGTATATTTGAATCAGACAATCAAAAGGGCAGACTGATCACATTTGAACATAAATTCAGCAGTTCTTAGGCCTAAACTGTAATACCAGTGAACTTTTTAAAAAGGTTGTGATTTTTATTTCACCACGATGTCACACACCTCAATTCGTTGTTGAACTTGCGGAACCCTTGAATGACCTGGATTTGGATGCAATCTTCTTTGTAGTAGTTTAAGGTTGCTCACATGGTCAACTGAAGCACTCATGAAAATATTGTCAATGATAGCTTATATGGAAGTTCATGAAGTACATAGATTTTGGGCTCTGACTTTCTCTTTGTAATGACGATACTTTTCAATAAAACTGACAGCCATTCAATTATCTTTCTTTCCATATGACAGACAGACAGACAGACAGACAGCTAGACAGCTAGACAGTGTCTATGTGTCTAGTAGACACACAGACAGACAATGAAGTTTATTTATATAATGAATCATACAAAATTACAAACTTTCAAAATGATATTAAAAATACATTTAATCACTATGAGGGAGACCCATCGAAGGCCAAAAATGACCGCTATCGATTGGCCACCCCGAGAATTACGAAAATGTAATAGTCAAGAACCTCCTGAGCCAATGGTATATTGACTTTATATTGTATGGTCATACTGTTTCTTGAGCTTGCAATACCTCAATTTAGTATAAGCATACAATAAAGTTTTATATATACAGTAAGATGTGAAAAATTTATATAACAAATGCCCATACATATTCAACAATATGAAAAACATCCAGTCAGTCACACTCTTCCATTAACCGCAGTGACAATTCATGAGCAATAAAAATTAGTTGGAGCACCAACTGATTGGTTATAAATATAAAGTAACCATGGACTGATTGAAAAAAGATCTGATACTTGAATTGAATGAAGCGCAAGAAAAATGGAAATACAGTGTACATATAAAATGCATGTAAAACACAAATTAAAAGCCAAAATTAAGAACTAAGGAGCTGCCTCTGGTTGCCCTGCATTTAAGGCTTCCAAATCACGTTTACCACCCCTCAGGGTGGACGAGGATATCTGACCTGACAGCCCTGCAAAGACATTCAGAGACGGCTGCTTTTCTGCTGAAGTCCCTCTTATCCAGCCTTTCTACAGTGTTAGAGGAAGCACCAGTTCGTCAATTAAGAGCATCCATTTTATTACTGTCGACAACTGTTCTAGTGTCTAATGGCAAAACCTAGTAAGTCACATTTTGGGTAATATTGACCAAAGGTCAAAAAGTGGCTTTTAGGTGGCTCGCTACTCATGTAAAATGTTAGTTAGCACACATTGACGTGCAGCTAGGCAGGCCCTATCTATCGTAACATCACCATTGCAGCTGATACTATTTTAGCATCTTTTTAAATTCTGATAATTTTATGCGTCGGCCGCTTTGTTTGCAATTTGCGCCACTTCTATTGGGGTTAGAGACTTCTCGTTTGGAGCATTAGATGCGCCATGAAGAGTACTACATACAGCCGAAGATTCAACTTGATACTCAAAACAGAAAATTTTTACAGGCGATTTTCGGCAAGCAGGTCTAATTTCTCAAAAATGACTTTGAGATACAAATACATTTTTATATCAAAATCCATCGTGGTAGGAAACCTTCTCTTATGCTTTTTATTGTTCCTCATAATATTTGGAAATAAATGACGAAGAAATGAGAAATCCTATCTAGCCAATTTTTTTTTGCGCCATGGTTTATGAAAAAAGCTAAAATTGTCAAAATCAATATTTTTACTCCGAGCCCCTTCGAAAGCCCTTTAAACTAAATATATCTCTTTGAAATTATAATCAGCTTTTCCATGAAAGTGTCTTCTTTAATTTCATCCTTCATTGCATAATATGGGATGCATGACCACTGAATGGCAGGGCAAACTTCACAGTAAAAAAGTTAAGAAAAAAATTTAGTTTTTCAGGTTTGCGTGGACTGACTTTCTTGTACATAACCTCAAATATTTTGAAAAAAAAGGCTGGTTGCGACCACTTTTTTTTACATATCCTTGCTATAAACTATATTTTGGATCATTCTATACTATTTTTAAGAAATCCTATCTTAGAAAGTTCACGAGTATCGAGCCACCTTAAAGGCATGTTTCTATTTATTTTCTTGGTTTGATTTTGTCGAAGTGCATGGCCCATGGTGACAATGGCATATCCTAGTAAGACCATCAGCCATCTCCTTCTCCATGGGAAACACATACATGTAGTAAACCTTAGGTCAATTTGACCCAAAATGTGACTTACTAGGTTTTGTCAATGGACACTAGATTACTGCATCCATTCATATGCTTTTGTTTTATGTGCTGTCAGCCTGATGCATTCTCACTCCTTGCAGTCAGTGCTATGGAAACATGCTGGTCTCTTTTCCATTCACTGCACAATATAATTAAGTTCTGGGAAGTGCATTTGACGTTTTAGATAGTACAGCTTTGTGCTGATGCCACACTCATGGGTATTATGGAATTAGCAACAGAGCTGAGCTGGCTTCTCTATGTCTGAACGTAATGCAACCAGTCACTAACCACATTTCCTACCTGCAAATAGGAGAAATGCGCAGAGACAAGTAGCCGCAAAACTGTCATACTGTCAGATAACTGCACCAATGAGGCAATGTGTGAAATAATTGGTTTATTGAGGTTGGATTCGGTTCTTGTTGGGTGTCAGTTCATTTTATACAATATACAGGTCATCTTCTTTGGATGTAAAAAAAATCACAACGGGCAGAACATTAGGAATGAGAAGCTTATATAACATAGATTACATAGCCTATGTAGATATATTGGATGTAAAGATCGAATCACAGATACTTGCATCATATCTCTGGCACTGTGAAGTAAAGGGATGTGACACTGACATTGGACATTGAGCTGCAGTACTTTTTCACTGGACTTAGTTTTTGTGAAGTATATCTTTAGCTCTGACAACTTCAACACAGGCAAATATAATAGAAACTAAGCAACGGTATTAAATAAATGCGCCTCGGCTACAGAGAGGTCGCTGCAAGGTAATTGGTTTGCTCTGGAGAAGCAAGTCAATCTAATTAAATTGATTAGCCTGAAATAGCTGAACAAAGATTTAAACGGTTTCTCTGTTTCTTTTGAAATTTACTTTGGACAACTGGGATATTTCTACTCTGTTGATGTTCATTATTTGCGTACTGGTAGTTTTCTCATAAAATCCTTTAAAACATGACATACGAGCTCCGATGTGCATGACTTTTCTTTTGCAAGCATGCACTCCTATATCAGAATTTGAGGCAATTATGAATTATGCATAATTATGCAGCAGCTAATTGAGGCGGAAATACTCACATTCAGGCTTCCCTCCAATCATAGATGAGAAATGAGGATGTCACATATTAATCGGGAACAAATCAGTACCTTAGAAAGAGGAAAGATGAATATAGAAAAAAGATGACAGAAATTTCATTTTTCTCTGCTGCATGGAGGCTCTTTTTTGTATAACGATGCATGGAAACTTGTCAATATTAAATTTCCTTGAAGCAGTTTTTGGGCTTTGACATTAAAAGATTTGTTTTTGCAGAAAAGTTTTTGCATGTCACCTTATTGACAGGGCAATCAGTATTTGTGAAAACACTGAATGTGCCAGAATTGAGTGGTACGGCTCTAAATAAGAAAAGTTGACGAGCAGCTGTTTCATCTATCACATTATTGAATTGATTCTATTTGTTTAATTCTGTTCTTTGTTCTTCTCAAAACCATCACAGAAATGCATAGATACCTAATATAATACAATAGCCACTATAGTAGATATGGTGCATGTAGCGAATCAGGTTGAACGGTCTTTTGCTGCGAATTTAAAGGTGTGCTCAGTAAGTTTGAGGTATCCCTGGCCATTGTGATTGTTATATTCCAGGTTGTGTCGCTTTATTATCCAAAAGAAGCAACCTTATTCACCATTTAACATTTATTGAGAGAAAAGGGGAAACTGACACACCATAACACATCAGCCATGGTTGATAAGATAATTATGGTTGCAGGTGACAAACACCCATTTGTATATACTGCATAAAGTATCATTTTCTGGTCCTTTACAGAACAGGTGATCAGAATATAATATATATTTTTTTTAACTTAAAGAAAAAAAGCAAATCTGGAATAAATCCAACTGCACTGAAAGGAAAGCAAAGCATCAGAAATTGCACAGACTTATGCCTGCCTGCATAATTATCTTGGCAATGTTAATTAGTAGACAAAACGTAGAACACTGTTGTTTTTGTTTTGAAAGATATTTCATTTGAGAAATAGTTTGAAAATTCAAGAACTATTAAATTTCATATCTAAGGAAATATATAGGGTCCGATTTCATTAATATCGCCTTACTGGTGCAAAAACAAAATTCCCAATGAAAGTGAAAGACAAAATTTCCAGCCTTTTTTTCATAATGAATCATGAAACATCACATTTTCATACATATAGAGAAATTTTACAAGAAAAATTGAAAGTAACACAATCTGTGTTTGTCTTTCTTATGTAAAGCATGACATACAGTACAAACCAAAATAAAGTAAGAATATTTTCTGTCAGAAGTCCTCTGCTTACCTATTTTGCCCTCTTTTCTCTTCTCCACCCCAAATCTCCTTACAACTCCCTTTGACTCCTTACAACAACCTTAGCCCACATTAAGAACTCTATTTAGACAGCCACCAATGTAACTGCAACTAGCAGAGGTGCAAAATATCAAGTAAATCAAACACAATCGGGTGATTGAGTTCAAATTGGTGTTGTTTAAATGTGATTTTAATGTAATTTTAAAAGGTAGTTTCAAGTAGGTAAAAGTAGGAAGTGATTCAGGGGTAGTCAAAAGGTGTGAAAGGGTAAAGTAGTGGATGATTCTTCCTTCCTGCTGGGGTAATCATACTTTATTTTGGGTTGTACTGTATGAGTAGTTGTCATATTGCATTGGTTTCTTCATACAGTACAACATCAAAATAAAGTACAATTACCACAGCAGGAAGGAAGAATCAGCTACTACTTTGCCCTTTCACATCTTTTGACTACCTCTGAATCACTTGCTACATTAACCTACTTGAGACTACCCTTTAAAATCATATTAAAATCACATTTCATGAATTTCATGAAAATGTAAACCTTTACAAGGAAAAATGAATTGCCTGCAATACAATATGTAAGTATTTTTTTAACAGTTAACTATTCAGGGTTTACAAAATTGGCATTTTCCTTCAAATTTAACTCCCCTGTGTCAGAGGAATGAAGGCCAAACAATGACCTAATTTTTGCTCAATTCCAACTTTCACCCAGAACAGCGTATAGTTACATGTTTGTCATATAATTTCCAATACCAAATAAAAATATTTATGAAATATTTTTATATATTTCGAAAATAATAAACTTGAAGTGATTTATTCAACTATGGTGATAAACCATAGCAAAGTATTTTTTCATAAATTACAGGAAATCTGAAACAAATGATTTATGTATTTTTGTGTGTCCTTCCGTCACGTTTTGTTGGAACATAATTTAATTGCAGTAAGTCCTGGTATCATATCAAGTCAATTGCTATCATGTTTAGAACAAATTTTAGGGTAGAAATGTATGCTAAGTGTATATAGCTTGTAAAGATGCTGCAATATTAACTTGCCCAAATATCAAGTTTAAATCAGTGTGACGGAAGGACAATGAACAAAATTACCCGTGACGGAAGGACAATGCGTAACTTTTTCTTCTTGCTTTTTTGGGTGAAACAAGTGCTGCATGATAAAGAGGTTGAATATATTATAATAAAACTTGTATGGATGTGAACATGTTGGTCATGTATTCGAAATAGTAATAGTTAGTAAAGATGAAAATTCACTGCATGTATAGGATATTAGGATAGTCCATTAAAAAGTATGTGACGGAAGGACATCTTATAGTATAATTTAAGATAATGTAATTAATCTAGATCAAAGTAGCATTTATAAGTTATTTGCACTATAATATAATGTTTGCAGGGAATTCTGTAATAGAAAACATGTAAAATACAATAATATAAAATACAATTATATGATAAATAAATGTATGTGGAAGATAATGAGGAATCCGCAATAGAAATGTAAAGGGCAAAAATATATCATATCGGACAAGGCAGTTATGACGAGTTTAATATAGTTTTTCTGAGTTCTATAAATAGATGATAATGACTCGCACACTCCAAAATATACTTTCCACTGCTGACACCTACCAAACATCGTATAACCACCACCTGACCAATTGCAAACAACCGCAACCTACCCCTCTGCACACCAAGTCACCAACCATAGACCAACCATGCATAGACCAACCATAAACAACCATGTAACCAAAACAACCAGTCAACCACCACACTTTTAAGCTTTTATTACAAGCTACTAGTGATCTACTATCATTTCCACCTTCAACTAACCACAACCTAGCACTCAACCATCTTACCAACCACTACTGGAACCACCAGTGGCCACCTCTAACCAACCACTGCCCAACTGACCTCTAATGCTCAATCAACCACTTTTATACCTGAACACTATTCAACAATAGTAACTGTTGTTCTATTCAACCAATCACCACTGTTCAACTAAAATTGAATGGGGAAGGATGCAATTGCCATGAACCATCCACCATTCGACCAGCCGCTATCAACAAACATCTATCTTTCCTCGAAAAACCCTTCAGCATCACCCAAAAGTCAGGATTGCTCAATTAACCAACAACCAACCAACCGCAAGCCCCACCAACACACCAACAACCACACAACCATCACAACAAACTGCCATTGTCCTTCTGTCACAGTGCATGTGTCCTTCCGTCACACAACATTCCTGCCTCTGTAAATAGCTAACTTGGAGAGTTCTGTGTTATTTTGAGCTTTTTACTCAAAGATTAGACTACATAGTAAAAGTTATATCCAATAATTAGGCCAACACTCATGTATAATCCAAACAATAGCCAATTAATCAGTTTTCAAATTTTGCTTGGTAAACTAGCCATCCATTTTTGTCAGTTGATATGTAGCATGCTTAAATCGTTTTGGTTATATTTTATTCAACAAAAAATGTCTAATTCCACTTTTTTTTGTCCTTCCGTTACGATGGAATTCATGATTTAAACAACATCAATTTAAACTCAATCACCCCCATTTGGTTTGATTTACTTGATATTTTGCACCTCTGCTAATTGCAGTTACTTATGTAGCTGTTTGAATAGAGTTCGTAATGTGGGCTAAGGTTGTAATAAGGAGTCAAATGGATTTGTAGGGAGATTTGGGGTGGAGAGGAGAAAAGAGGGTAAAATCGGTAAACAGAGGACTTCTGACCGAAAATTTTCCAACTTTATTTTGGGCTGTACTGTATTTCGAAGTTCTTTTCCACCTGGGGAAACTTTGCTTGTATAAACTGCAGAAGGTCAACTCATGTTTTAGTTTCTGTCTTTGAGGTGTGCCCTGGGTGCCAGATAAGGTCATGTTGTCATTGCCTTGGCAGGTTGTCCTTGGAGATGGAGTCTACAAAACTGATTTGATGCAAGCCCAGCCACCTGTGCCACGATGATGATCTCAATCCCACATCCTCCATCATCATTGTTACGAAATCTTATAATAAGATATGTACTTCATGGTCATAATTATTTGTACTATAAGGATTATATTATATTATGACTAAAAGTCCGTGCGCATCAAGACAGAGAATTAACACTGAAAATCTTTTTGACAAACTACCCTAGTCAAAATGACAAATTTGGTTAGTCATTTGATGGTGCCTTAAATTCTTAGTCATACTAGTCAAGTGACTAAGTTAATCAGTCAGTTGACTAAGTAAATTACAATACATAGAGCCAATTGAAAAAAAATTCCAAAGCCTTTTTGTTACACAGGATTAGACAATCTGCGTCATTTTCATTCTAAAAAGTGCAGGCTGAAGGGCCAATGGGAGTCAAGATATGGTCCTAGACCATTGAAGTTGGTATTCAAAATGAAGGTCTTTTTGAGAGCAATTAGAATGTTGTATGTCACATATTGACAAAGTTATAGAGAAACGTGGATTGGTGAAAATGGTCGAAAACTAAAAAAATATTGAAACTTTGGACCAAAATTGAAGTAGGTAAAATTGTCGCATCACCATTTTGAGAACAGATTTTGATTGTCCAGGTCAAAATGCACATTTCAGACACTAGTGCTTTTTGAATTTGCACAAAAATAAAAAATTTACACACCCTAGTGATGTATTCAGCAATTCCTGAGTCTGTGCTTTTGCTTCAGCTGCAAGTGCATTATGCCTATACCACTTGCAACTTATTGTTAGACTTTTCCAATCCATGCAGGCATTAATGGAGACAAATATAAAGTCTTATTTCATTTCTTCATTTGTTTCTTTTCTCTTTGCTCAAGTTTCTTATTCTTCGCCTGTGTTTGCCAAATAATGTAACAGATAGAAGAATGTACAGGCACATAAGGAAATCCAAGACTTTAATCAAAAGTTGGAAAGTTTGATATACTGCACCTATATGGAATTCTTAATTTGGACACACATCACACAAGAGCTTTCGAAGTATTTTCAAAATCAATTCCTCTCAGCGTATACGCGTTGGAGCAACTTCAGTAACAAATATTGTCCTTGAAACTTACTTCAGTTCTGCGTTCTCTGATGTCATACATCTAGAAGTTTCGTTCTGCTGCTTTCATGGAGCACACTGAATTGCTATTAACTGTTAGAAACACGAAACTTGTATATCAAGCATATTGTTTACTTTATATTCTTACAACTAACAAAGTCTCTCAGTACCAAGGTTAACACACATAAGTAACTGAGATGGCAAACTTTTGTGTATTAATTGTACAGCTTGCTTTCAAACTATATTTTTCCTATGGAGTCATTCACAATCATTGTTGGCTTCCATGCTTTCCGTGTGTGGCAGCTTGGATTTGCTCTGGAGCACTATGATGCTGAGTGATGGCTAAGGTTGATAACATGTTCATCACATGTTTTCATTTTTAAGAAGGCACTCCGATAATGGTTGAAGGCCATTGGACAGAAAGAGCCAGTTATTAGATATCCGGGAGGGTGAGTGTGCTGGGAGTCCCCCCTCCTAATACAAAGTATCTATAATGGCACCCTTACCATACCAAATGTCAAAAGATTTAAGACCATCCAAGAGTTTTTTCCTCTTTGTGAGACTATAACCAATAATGGCCAACATGTCCCATCTGCTCCAAGAAAGAACCTCTAATTCAACAATTTCCTCCTAGAAACTTTTTTCAGTGTGACAGGATGCACCAATTTGCCAATTGAGGGCTGCACTGCTTTGTCCTGGTACACAGCAGCCTTGATAACAGTCATTTTCTTCTAAGGATATTTAGTGTTCAATGCTTATAGCAGACATCTCCTCACTCCATCTGGTCTGTTGTTAGGGTTACTGGTCCTTCCTGCACTAGTCATGTGCATGCTGAAAAATGGTTGCATGTTGTGGTTTTTTCCAATACCACTGCTGAAAGTTAAGAACATCTGGTCGGAGTTTTTAGGGTTGTTACAGTTAATAAATTACAAATGATAACTGAAATGCACTTGAGAGGTCAAATCTCAATATTCCTACAAAGTTATTCTATATACTTGCAATGCTAGGGGAGAGTTCCCTCGATCGGAACGGTGCCTTGATCGGAACGCTTTGATTATGACTTAATTATTAAACTTATGAACAGCTGTCCTATCTTGGGTGATTCCTTTTCAATCATTTGGAAATGGTCATGAATGTTTGACTTGAAAAATCATATGGATATTTTAAGTTAAGATTATCAGAATAAAATGGTTGTGTCTGATCTAACATTGTCATGCTGGTCTCACACTATGAGAATCCACATACTGCTAGGAAATCCTCCAAAATCGGTTTAAGTGACCTTCAACTACATGTAATTGTCTCCCAACACTAAAAAGAAAACTTCATCTATCTATAAAATTCGGGGCACTGACTTAAATTTAGCAGATGACAAGTATTCCCTCGATAGGACCAGTAGAGTGCCCTGTCCTCGATCTGACCACCTCATGGATACATGTTTATTGATAAGACAGCCTGTAAATATGATTATTTGAGGTTTTTATGAATTATTAATCCCTAAAATTAAGAAATTATGGCCCAGGGTTAACTAAAATTAATTATGTAAATTTATCTCCCATGCTGACATGCCCTCTATTGGCCTTTCCAGAAATAACTTTGAAATGTGAAAAAAATCAAAATTGAACTTTTGTATCTGTCCAAAATTCATTAAAACAACAGGAGACCGTTGTTTATGGATTAGAAAATGATGTGAATAGCCTGGGTTATTAAAGAAAACACTTTCTGGGGTGGTCCAATCGAGGCAACTCAGTGGTCCAATCGAGGATACCTAGTTTGTGATGAGAAAATTTCAAGCATTTTTTAAAAATGTTCTGGTGTCAACACAAAGCAAGCTCTGTCCATAATACTGCAGCACAGTATATTTCAACTCGATCTTCGTCTTTCTGGCCAGTTTTGAACTTCATGTTACTGATACCTTTTGCTCACTGAGCCTCTGAAGTTAGGTGTTCCGGTTGGGCAACTCTCCCCTATCAGGACTAGTCAATTGATGAGTCACACTACTCATCACTGAATGTAGAAGTCACAAGTAACACAATGCCAAATTGATAGTTCATTTCAATGGGAGGGAGGGAGCTTCTTGTGACGTCATTGATGTCTAGAATGGGTTAATGTAAGAACTTGTAATTCTATGGCTATTAGACTTTTTAGAGGTTTCTGTAGTTCATAATTTCATCCAGAGAGAGTGTGAGTATATAGTGCTAAAACCAATTAAACAATAATGTCAGTCCAGCAGGTCTAACAAGCATCTGTAGTGCGTATGGTTCTTCTGCCATGGCAGATTACATATCATGCATCATACTCAAGGGTTTCAAGTATTTCTTGATTTTACATGACTCTCACGTAAGACCTGTGTAAGTGACAATTATCAGCCCTTCAACAACAAATTTGCTTAGAATAAAATGACAAATGTGGTTTTCCAATACAAAGAAATAGTTGTTTGGAAAGTTTCTTGAGAAGTCTCTAGTCAAATTGGAAAACAACATGTAGTCCTGGAGCTAATTTGAAACACAGTGAGATTGACTACCAAGGCTTAATGGATGGTGACATTACACAAGCACTGTTTCACTGGACCTCGCTTCGTGAAGAACATTCAACTACAGGTTGGAACTTTGACAAAAATATATAGGATGTACAAAACTACATAGTAGAGAACAGATGTTGATCTGGCACAGGCAAGTAGGCTGACCCAGGAGAAGGAAGACAAGCTAAATTCAATTATACCAAAAGAAGTCCATTTTCTATTGTTCTTTGCTGGGATATTTATATGCACTCTCTCTGGTTGGGATTAAACTGACCACCATTCCTGCTTCTTATGTCACTCCTTCTCGGTGAATAAGATAATCAAAAGGGTAGACAGATCACATTTGAACATAAATTCAGCAGTACTTAGGCATAAACTGTAATATCAGTGAAATTTTTAAAAAGGTTGTGATTGTTATTTCACCATGATGTTGCACAACTCATTTCCTTAAAAAATGTTAAACCCTTGAATGTCCTGGATTTGGATACCATCTTCTTCGTCTCAGTTTAAGGTTGCTTGCATGGTAAACAGATACATTCATGAAAATATCGTCAATAATAGCTATTAGTAGATTTTGGGCTCTGACTGTCTCTTCACAATGATGATACTTTTCTAAAAAAACTGACAGCCATTTAAATTATCTTTCCTCCCATATGACAGACAGACAGACAGCTACATAGCTAGACACACAAACAGACAATGAAGTTTATTTTCATAATGAATCATACAAAATTACACACTTTCAAAATGATGTTAAAAATACATTTAATCACCATTGAAGGCCAAAAATGACTGCTATCGATTGGCCACCCTGAGAATTACGAAAATGGGATATTCAACAACCTGCTGAACCAATGGTATATTGACTTTATATTGTATGGCAATACCACAATTTAGTATAAGCATACAATAAAGTTTTATATATACAGTAAGATGTGAAAAATTAATATAACAAATGCCCATACATATTCAACAATATGAAAAACATCCAGTCAGTCAAACTCTTCCATTAATCACAGTGACAATTCATGTGCAATCAAAATTAGTTGGACAATCACCTGATTGCTTATAAATATAAAGTAACCATGGACTGATTGAAAAAGATCTGATATTTGAATTGAATGGAGCACAAGAAAAATGGAAATACATATAAAATGCATGTAATAAGCAAATCGAAAGCCAAAATTAAGGATTAAGGAGCTGCCTCTGGTTGCCCTGCATTTAAGGCTGCCAAATCATGTTTACCACCCCTCAGGGACCAGGGTGGACGAGGATATCTGACTTGACAGCCCTGCATAGACATTCAGAGACGGCTGCTTTTCTGCTGAAGTCCCTCTTATCCAGCCTTTCTACAGTGTTAGAGGAAGCACCAGTTCGTCAATTAAGAGCATCAATTTTATTACTGTCGACAACTGTTCTAGCATCTAATGGCAAAACCTAGTAAGTCACATTTTGGGTAATATTGACCAAAGGTCAAAAAGTGGCTTTAAGGCATGGTTCTATTTATTTTCTCAGTTTTGATTTTGTAGAAGTACATGGCCCATGGTCCCAGAATGACACAGGCATATCCTAGTAAGTCCACCAGCCATCTCCTTCTCCAAGGGAAAAACATGGTAAACCTTAGGTCAATTTGACCCAAAATGTGACTTACTAGGTTTTGCCATTGGACGCTAGACTACTGCATTCACTCGTACTTTTATGTTAAGTGCTCTCAGCCTGATGTATTCTCACTCCTCACAGTCATTGCTATGGCAACATGGTGGTCTCTTTTCCATTCACTGCCCCATATAATTAAGTTCTGGGAAGTGCATTTGACGTTTTAGATAGTACAGCTTTGTGCTGATGCCACACTCATGGGTATTATGGAATTAGCAACAGAGCTGAGCTGGCTTCTCTATGTCCGAACATAATGCAACCAGTCACTAACCACATCTCCTACCTGCAAATAAGAGAAATACGAAGAGACAAGTAGCCGCAAAACTGTCATACTGTCAGATAACTGCACCAATGAGGCAATGTGTGTAATAATTGGTTTATTGAGGTTGGATTCGGTTCTTGTTGGGCGTCAGTTCATTTTATAAATGTCCTTCTTCTTTGGACGTAAAAAAATCAAAGCGGGCAAAACATTAGGAATGAGAAGTTTATATAACATTACATAGCCTATGAAGCTACACAAGTGTAGATATATTGATGTAAAGATCGAATCACAGATACTTGCATCACATATCTGGCACTGTGAATTAAAGGGTGTGACATTGGACATTGAGCTGCAGTACTTTTTCACTGGACTTAGTTTTTGTGAAGTTTGTCTTTAGCCCTGGCTTCGAAACAGGCAAGTATAATAGAAACTAAGCAATGGTGCATCCAGTAACCCACTGAACTGAACTGAAATGCTCCTCTGCTACAGTGAAGTGGCTGCAATGTAGTTGGCTTGCTCAGGAGAAGCAAGTCAAGCTAATTAAATTGATTAGCAGGAGATAGCTGGACAAAGATTCAAACAATGTGTCTGTTTCTTTTGAAATTTACTTTGGACAACTTAGATATCTCGACTCTGTTGATGGTCATTATTTGCATACTAGTATTTTTCACGTAAAACCCTTTAAAAAATGATTATGAGATCAGATGTGCAAGACTTTTCTTTTGAAAGCATGTGCTCCTATATCAGAATTTTTGAGACAATTGTAAATTATGTATAATTATGCAGTGCTCAGCAAATCGAGGTAGAAATCATCACATTCTGGTATCCCTCCAATTATAGATGAGAAATGAGGATGTCACATATTAATTGGGAACAATCATTACCTTAGAAAGGGGAAAAACAAACTTAGAAAATCGATGACAGAAATTTCATTTTTTTGCTTGAGGCTCTTTTTGAAGTAACGATGCATGGAAACTTGTCAATATTAAATTTTTGCATGTCACCTTATTGACAGGGCAATCAATATTTGTGAAAACACTGAATGTGCCAGAATTGAGCGGAATAGTTCTGATTGAGAAAAGTTGACAAGCGGCTGCATGCTTCGTCCACCACATTATTGAATTGATTCTATTTGTTTAATTCTGTTCTTTGTCCTTCTCAAAGCCATCACAGAAATGCATAGATACATCATATAATAGCCACCAGTAAATATGGTGCATGTATAGCGAATCAGGTTGAACGTTCTTTTGCTGTGCATTTAAAGATGTGCTCAGTAAGTTTGAGGTATCCCTGGCCATTGTGATTGTTATATTCCAGGTTGAGTTGTTTTATTAGCCATTGTGATTGTTATATTCCGGGTTGAGTTGTTTTATTAGCCAAAAGGAACAACCTTATTCACCATTAAACATTTATTGAGAGAAAAGGGGAAACAGGCGCACCATAACCCATTAACCCTGGTCGGTAAATGGATGCAGGTGACAAACGTCCATGTGGACACACTGCATGCATAAATTATCATTTTTGGTCCTTTACAGAACAGGTGACAGCTCTTTTATCACAATAGGAATATGATATATCTTTTGAAAACAACAAAAAACTACAATAAATCCAGCTGCAATGAAAAGGAAGCAAAACATCGGAAATTGCACATACATTTCTCTGCCTGCATATCTTGACAATGTTGATATTTGGTTGACAAAAGTAGAACACAGTGAAAAATTGTTTGAAAAATCTAGAACAGTTAAATTTCTTATCTCATTAGGAAATATAAGCAGTCTGATTTCATTAACATCGCTTTACTGATGTTAAAACAAAATTTCCGATGAAAGTGAAAAACGAAATTTCCAAGCCTTTTTTCATTATAAATCCTGAAACATTACAATTACATTGGCATATTTATAGAGAAATTTTACAAAAATGGAAAGTAACACAATCTGTATTGTTCTCTTTGGTAAAGCATGATATATGAGTAATTTTGTCATATTGCATTGCTTTATTCATATTTCAAAGTTTTTTTCCACCACAATGAAACTTTGCTTGTTATAGTGCATTTGTATAAACTGCAGAAGGTCAACTCATGTTTCAGTGTCTGTCTTTGAGGTGTGCCTTGGGTGCCAGATAAGGTCATGTTGTCATTGCCTTGGCAGGCTGTCCTTGGAGATGGAGTCTACAAAACTAATTTGAGGCAAGCCCAGCCACCTGCGCCATGATGATGATCTCAATCCCACATCCTCCATCATCACTGTTGCGAAATCTGATAATAAGATACGTACTTAATTGTCATAATTATTTTTATACTAAAAGGATTACATTATATTATGACTAAAAGTATGTGCGCGTCGAATCAGAGAATTGACCTTCTAAAGGAACATGTACTCTTAAGTAAAATGTTCTTGATGCATATATAAAGAACCCACAGCTGAAAAATTTTGTTAAGGGTTCAACTGAATTGAAAAGACTCAGTACTGGTGGGAAGGCCCAATGATGGAACACTATGCTCCCAACTTGAGAGAGAGGGGTTCCATTGTGGGATGTGGATTATCTAAGTGTTTGTTTTTGTTTGTTGTTGAAACCATTTAAAAGTTGAATAATGATTAAGGAGCTGCCTTTGGTTGCCCTGCATTTAAGGCTGCCAAATCACCTTTTAGGGTTGCTTATCTATACCAGCTAACAGAACCATGAAAGGTTTCATATATATATATATATATATAAAATCGTTTTGTTAAAGTTGAATCCCACAGAATACAGCTACTCCACCTATTGTACTCCACAGTTCAACAAAAATACCCCAGCTGGTGGCTCCCCCGCTTGGTCAAATAGTTCATATGCATTGGAAAAGCCACAGATTTTTGAAGACAGAGGTAGGCTCATTCGAAGGCTGCTGGGCAGTGCTGGCTCAGCCAGGAATAATGGAACTAAACTATCAATGCACACATTTTGGGTCGATATATACAGTTGAGGTCAAATGTATTCATACAGCAAGGGCTGCTGTTTTCAAAGTTATGTAGCATTGTAAAATCTGCCTATATTGGCATGAAAACACTTCAGATTATTTGTTGTGATTGTTTTTCAACTCATGGCATTGAAAAAACCAGAATCAAATATGATTTGTAGTTGTTAAGAGGCTCTGAATTCAAAATGTCCAAAACTTGATGGGTCAAAAGAAATCATACACTTGGATTTTTCACCAATATATGCAAAATAAGCATTGGTAAACCAACTAAATAATGGAAATTGAGGTCAGAAACGGATGCATCAATGCCTGACTATGTTTTGTTAATTTCTGAAATGCAAACTATTGACTGACCTAATTATTTTTTCTCAAGGGATGTGATGAGTTACCCAGTTACACATATTACTGCAATTTTTCAAAACTTATTTAAAGGAAACAGCATGTGACAAATGCATGAAAAGGTGAATAATTGAGTTCAAATGGTCAGGAAGCAAATTGCATGCAGTATCTGAACAATTTCACACACCAAGGTCTATCATATATACCAGCATGAGGAAGTATATGGAAAATTAGTCAACAGAATCACTGCACATGTGGGAAATGGATGGAGGCTGTCTGTCAGACAAGAGTGAATTTCAGTCAGTATGGTAACAAACAACCCAAATTAACAATGAAAGAGCTCTGTGGAGAATTATGTCAACAAGTGCTAACAAATGAACATTTCACCAACATGGCCTCTGAGAGGTCTCAATGCAAAGAAGAGCCAATGCAATAAAAACAAAGCATCCAATTTCACCTCTAATCACTTAATGAAGTAGGAGAAAGATTTTTGGGATAAGTTATGAATCTCGACTGTACTGGAAACCAGATTAAGTGACATTTTTACTGCATTGAAGCCCATCAGCCTGTGTAGAGGCAAAGTGTGTTAAACAATACTTCCTCATAGCACTGTCTACTATGCCTGTAATTCTCCACAGAACTCCCTTCTTTGTTAATTTTGGGGTGTGATCCACGTTTCTGAACAAAAAGCATTCTTGTTTTTAAGATAGGTCCCATATATTTCTTAATTATGCAATGATTCTGTTGAAAGATAGGCTGCAGAGCCCTCGATGGTCATCTACATGAAGGCATTGCCCTGTTAAATTGTTCACATACCACATGATATCAGCACCCAGACTCTATGAATTTGATTTCCATTGTTTTGGTGTATTTTCTGCATGTTTGTTTTCCCTTCGAAATATTTTGAAATTTTAAATAAAATATGTGAGAAGTAACTTGTCACATCCCGCCAGAAAAACTAGGTCAGTCAATTTTTTGCTGTTCAGAAATTAACAAAACCTCATCCGACATTGACGCATCACTTTCTGACATCAATTTACATTGTTAAGTTGGTTTACCAATTCCTATTTTGCTTATATTGGAGAATAATCCAAGTGTATGATTTCTTTTGACCCACCAAATTTTGGACATTTTAAATTCAGAGCCTCTTAACAACTACGAATCATATTTGATTTAGTTTTTTTTAATGTCATGAGTTGAAAAACAATCACAGCAAATAATCTGAAGTGTTTTCATGCTAATTTAGGCAGATTTTATGATGCCACATAACTTTGAAAACAGCAGCCCTCGCTGTATGAATACATTTGACCTCAACTGTAGGCCTATAATCCAATCCAACTTTCATAAAAATCAGAGAAGGAATCTTTGAGATATTCAAGTTTATTTTAAGGGGACTTATTTTTGTTGAACTGTTTTTCATAATTTTCTCATATTGTACACCACGTAACTCTAAAAAACATCGGTAACCCCCCTTCAAAGACTTGTTTTTCAATAAAGTGTATGTTCAGCTATATTCCTTTAATTTTTCATAAATATCTCATGGATATTGTTTGAGTGATGCTGCTTTTGTTATAAATCCCACACGTTTTTAGTATTTTACTGTAAGTTTTAATGTAATGACATAAGATTTTGAAAAGATCATAGTTCGAAAATTATGCTGGATAGCCCGCCTTTTTTTTTTAACGTTGGAAAGCTTTCTTTTTGAAGAACTTTTTGGCAAAGTTTCATGAATATCTCATGGATTTTAGATTTCTTGCCAAGTGTGGGATTCAACTTTAAGAGTTTAAATATGAAACTGTTAGGTTTCTGCAGGGCACATTGCCACAGAAAACTTATAGAAAGAGTATCTCTTTGCAGGGCAATGTCTGAATGCCACGCAGTTCCTTAAATGTCAAGGCATCTGCTCTAATCCAACATGTTGTGAACTGACCTGCATACTTGTTGAACTTTTGATCTCTCAGCAGTCAAAGTGAAACATTATGTAGCAGCTGTTGTTGTTTTTTCTCACTCATGACTTATCTCTTTTCAAAGGAGACGGTTCTCAATAATAGGACAATTTTCACCAAGAAGCAAAAATCTTGAAAATATTGTTTCTCCCTAAAAATATTGCTGCATTTTTCAGTAAATAGATATGATATCTGTATCAGACTCCAAGTGTACTAGGCCTAATTCAAATGAAAAGCGACTTCAAAGGTTCCATTGGACATGTCTCTTTTCAAACGTTATAGAGTGGGTCGGGGCAAGAAGCCCGGGTTAGGTGAGATGCCCCCCTAGGGTTATATCTAAACTTACATTTTTGGTGCTTTTTCTCATTTATAGGATTGAAGCTAGAGGCTTTTTAGGTGACGTCACAAATTTTCAAGGCATTCAGCACCAAACCATAGTCGTAATTAAAGAAACAAAAAAAGGTGCATGGTTTTTGTAACTTTGATTAATTCTTTGAAAGTGGTTGTCAGAAATAACTTTGGAAATTTTTAAAAGTATAATGGATATCTGCATTCCTTCACTTTATGACCATCACATAAATATGATTTGGGTCATGTTTTTTGCATTTTAGCTCAAAATATAGAGGTCAAATTAAAATATGTGGGTTTGGGGCGAGAGGCCCCACATGGTATGGGGCATGGGGCCCCCTTCACTGAGGCCTTGAAGCTGCTTCCGGAACCATTTAATAATGTTTACTTTACTTTAAATCTTGATAGAATAGCTAGTTGAAATAGAAAAAATTTTGGCCGAAATTGAAAAAGCGCAAAAAATATTTAAAAATAAATGCGTGAACAGAAAAATTCTGAAATTCAGAAAAAGTGAATAGAATGCCTTTAAAATGATAGAAGAACCCCAAGAAATAACTTTCAAGCTGAATGCACTCGCAAAAATAATTGCCATAGGATTACAATAGGGGGGCTTCTTGCCCGATGGGTGGGGTAAGAAGGCCATTTTCATTTTTTTACAAAAATGGCCGTAACTCCTTTATTAAAATTGGTAGACACTCGTTTCACTAGTTATTAGTAGAGTCAAGTTATCCCTTCCTGACAGCATAAGCATTCAAATAATTGACCACAAAAAGTAGGTCAAATCGCATCTCGAAGTTAAGGGGGGCTGCATGCCCCGCGCTACTCTACATAGACTTTCACATATTTCAATTGTTAGATGAATGTAAAATTGCTGCACGGCAGGTGGAAAAACAGACTTATATCATTACTATGAAGTGTCTGACGTTTTTAGCGGTCACAAACCAATAAGATTAGGCACAAATGTGATGTAGCAAGATGGATAGAGACCGTAGAATCTTGTACTAATGAAATCGCCTGTAACATCAGTGATGTGGATTTCCCTAAAAAGTTTCTTCTAACAAAATTGAGGGTTTAAATCCCTGAATTATATCTGTGGCTTTTGTTGATCCTTTTGTGAGACTATAATGGCCACATATCCCTCTGCCCAGCTGTTCAAAATCCCTATAACTCATCTATTTCCTCCAAGAAGCTTCTTGCAGAGTGTGTGAAGCACCAATTTGCCAATTGAGGGCTGTGCTGCTTTGTCCTGGTACACAGCAGCCTTGGTAACTGTCATCTTATATTACACTGATATTTTAGAGTTCACTGATTATAGCAGACACATTATCACTCTAGGTAGTTTGTGAAATGTATGTGATTTTCAATTTTCTAGTATTTAAAGACTGGAGTGGCCAGGTTAATGAGATAATCACCTGGTGTTGTTATGACAATGGCGGTTATTCTCAAAACGAGCCCATAATACCTGATTGTTTCACGGCAAGTCATAAAGCCATTAAACGGTCTGCTTTGAAGTGGGTATCTCAAGGCAGTTGAAATTGGCACTGCGCATAGTCATGAGACTGCAAATAAAATCATGGATCTTGATTTTAAATCATTTTAAATTTCCATATGACTCCATTATGAACATGTTATTTCTCAGTGACAATTATTTCTCCAACTTAATTTCCTAAGGCTACAAAACATGTCAGCTGGCATCATGAAAGTAAGGATATGAATAGTGTGGGTAGGATAGTTGACGATCTAGTTTGCTCCCACTTAAGTTATTGCTCTATGGCATGCTTTAGATTTGAATTGCGACCCAAGACATACCTTGAGTAGTTGCAATTCAACATGCACAAGTGCCTATAGTGTCTCATTGATAGCCATATGATTTCATCAAGAGGTTTTTGTTGATTACAATTTCATACAGAAAGCTGTCCTGAACACAGGGGCTTCTAAACCAGTGTACATGACATCAACTTATTATATATTGTATTCTATAATGAACATGCATGAACTTGGTTTAGAAGCCCCTGTGGTCCTGAGTACAGGTCTACCACTAATATTAATTATTATTTATAACAATTTTGCCTGCAGATCCTCCAAGCAGCCAAAGTGCTTGCCGCTGTCTCCGAACATATCAATTAACATATTATTCAAGCTTCTCAAACATTTCTTGATGTTACATGACTCTCACATAAAACCCGTGTACGTGACAATTAACAACCTTTCAAGTATTAGTCTGTAAAGTTTCACAAGAAGTATTAAGTGAATTTGAAAGTTTCACAAGAAGTCTCGAGTCAACTTGAAAAATAACATATTGTCCGTGAGCTGATCCAAAATATAGTGATGGCGATATTACACATGCACTGTTTCATCACTATACATTATACTGAGTGAAGATCATTTAACTTACTTTTGTGAAAAAAAAACAAAAAAAAACTTAAAGGGTGTAGTTTAAAATGTAGTATAGAATGGTTGAGGCTCTGGCATAGGGAAGTAGGCGCACTGAGGAGAAGGAAAACAAGCTAAATTCAATTACACCAAAAGCAGTCCCATTCTCTGTTTCTTTTGTTGGCTTCTAAGCACTCTTTTTCTCTGGCTGTGATTTTACAGGCTGCTCCTTCTCATTTACTACCTAGTAGTTGTATATTTGAATCAGCCATCCAGAAGCACAAACATATTTTAATACAAGCACCAGGCCTAAACTGAAAGCTACCTAATATTAATAACATTACAGTTTAAAAAGTTGGTGATTGTTATTTTCCCATTAATTCACACTTTCCCTTTATTTGTTGAGCATGTTAAACTCCTGAATATTATTAAGATACAATACAGACAGACTTTTCTCATTTAAAAAAACATTCAAAGGAAACAATCGATTTTTCACCTCTTGCAAATATCGAAACTAATGGCTAAGAAAAAATTGAATTATATAGGCCTATACATGTACGAGGGATGTCCCAAAAGTTCTGCCCAATTTTTTTGGTAGACCTTCCTATTTGAAATAGCTAAATAAAAATTTAAGGTATTTGACAATCGATTTTGAAAAAATCAAGACTAAGAAGTGTTTAAGTTACTGTTCTGTTACCATGGTTACGTGAGGTCAGTGCACTCAGCGCTGCTCAATTTCTCAGACGAAATTCAGCAAATTAGCTGTGTTAAAAGTCAGAGAATTTATAGTAAAAAAGCAAATGATTGCAAGAAAATGTTTTTCCTGATAAGCTTGCAGTCTTTCAAGATATCTTCCATTTGATTATAAACATTTATTGATATTTCAACCTGATCAGCTGAGGCAATTACCAAAGGCTTTTCCGGCAGTTGCCTAACAGTGCTTGAGACGGTTTGGCTGAAACAATCTGCTGTCAAGAGGCAGTGCTCAAGAACCTTAGGTTCAAAACCCAATCTCATCTGCTTTAATTACCAGATTTGGCCTTCTGTAACTTTGTGTGATACTAAAATATATATACCAGTTCAAAAATTAAAGAAATAATAGTCATAACGAGAAATGAAGCAGTCGCCACATACACTGAAATTCCACAATTTAGGAACAGCCCAGTTTGGAGGACCCAGGTCATCGCCTCAGCACACGGGCTAAACTGATTCACAGTGACTTTAAGTGTAAATGAAAAACTTTGAGATACCGTTAGGTTTTTCATGATCATCCATTGCATATTTACAGTAAATTCCTTGGTTATTAACAAGCCTAAACATAGTGGCTTCGCTTTTGACCATTTGGCAAACCAGTCAAATGCCCCATGTTTTTCAGTCTTCTTATTCTTTTTCATTCTTCTAAGTTTATTTACAATTTTACATGTGATGCGACTGGATGGTGAGCGAATTTGGCTAGTCAGTCATCATCTATTTTGAATTGCCACTGGATATGCCATTTTCTCATGTTACTTGGTTACTTTGATTTATTAAATCACTCCTTTTCACACAAAATTCACAATAAACTCTCTCTCTCAAAACACTGGATTTGAAGTTTAAAGATTGGAAAACTGACCATGTGCCATTTAATCAAATAACTCTTAGGCAGGAAACATTACACGCCATTAAGAATTTAGAAACAAATGAACTGGGAGTATAAGTCTGCCTATATTAAAATACACAGGGGAACATCATTCTTAAAATCATCTCTGGTTAGAGGGCAAAAATTTCACTGTCACGTCTAAAAAAATTGAATATGGTACTAATCCAAGAATGATTTCTTTGTAAACAGAGGAAAGCTCTAACTGTCCAGTACCTTTATCAGACCTGGCAATTGAGAACTCACAGCAGTGATTCAAACAAATTACTTCAAAGAGAATAACAGACAAAAAAGTTTGTTTACGAATAAGTTACAGACTGACAGACAGTTATCACAAATCACCTGCCTTCGAGTCTCATATTTGTTCAACACAGACTCTGATATAACGGTCTTTCCATTTCAAGGTCCAATAAACTAAATCTTGCTTTAGAAGTTTTCCATTAAGTTCAATACGTAGAAGAAGAATGGAGTAAAAAGGAAAAACAATATATATGCATTTGACCATTTTTCGTCTTGGTCAATGCGAATACACTGTTTTACATGCAAAATTTAGTACCTGTCATGCAATGCTACGATCATATGCACAGTCATAAACTTTGTACAGTATTTTATTCAAAGTTTGATTACACACCAAAAAGTTAACACCATAAAACATTAACAAGGATCCACAGATTCAATGCCTGACAAAACGGAAGACTGGCCAGTTAGAGGTGTCCACAAGCTATAACTTGCAAAAAAATTATTTTCATGAATACGGCCTTGAGCTGACCCCTAATAGCAATTAAAAAAGTTCACAATTACACCCTGACCTGACCCTGTTGGTGACCCCTAGCCTAGTTATATAACTAGCTAAAACAAAAATATCAGCCGCAGTCTCTTTTTTTAAGGATGACGAAGAACTGAAAAATTATTTTGACAAGTGAACATATTGATTGGTGTAACTTTTCTGCTGGTAGAAGAGGTAAATAATACTAAATATGCACCAATAGATGAAATTTACAACTGGGGCACCATGAGCCATTTGAGATGAGGCACCTTGAGCCAGTTTCAATGAAGGTTTAATGTGTTTCCTATTTTAATTAAAGCTTGGCTTTCATCAGCAACTATAATATTAAAATTTATTAAGGTGACTCAAATATGGTAGTTGGATCAGATAATTAATATCCATTAAAAGTGTCATTTAACTTACAAAGAATCATGAAAATATGATGTTGAACATAACTCTTGTACTGGACAATGGCACTCGTTGGTGAAGTTTTCCTCCTTTACCAATGGTCTTAGAATTCACAATTGATAAACTGAATAGGCAAATTTTATAGATATGAGGTTTTCTCCCTATGTAAAGCAAATATGGCGGCATTTTGATAAATGTAGCATAGTTTATGGTGGCTCATGGTGCCCCACTGGCCCAAGGTCTGGGCACAATGAGCAGCTTGCATATTTTTTAAAGACAAAATTTGACTATTTACAAATCAAGAGTATAATGTAACAACACGGAATATTGCAGCCAAAGGTCTTAGCCTACTATGTTTAAGTACCCAGCTTTTCACCGTCGAAACTTTAGGCTCACCAGTGCAAAATGTCCAAAGTGGCTCATGGTGCCCCACTCCCCCCACCCCAAGGCGATCCCCAGGTTAGGGTGTATCGTCTGCCCCAACATCTTCAAAACATCATGCACTTCTGCAGTAGGTGATTTCTGGATTGCACAGTTATATGCCTTAGTACAGAAAAAGAGCTTTAATTTGAAGTCAAAATCAATGGTTTCCATTGAGGAGAAGTCTCAATTCTGTGTAGATTTTTTTAACAGGGAAATATCACCCAGAGAATCTGCTGAAGTGGGAAATATGTGATTAAAAAAAAATTATGTTAATTTGACTTTTTGAAATTCAGAGAAGACCACATAGGGAGGAAGTTACCTGTTACAAACCTTGATTTAATTATGATGTAGTCAGGAAAAAAGACATGGCAGAGCAGTTTCTCAGTGAACTGCTGTAGTTATCTACATGTAATTGATGCACATCTGAAAATTTGAATTTTGATGAATAACTATCTATCATATCATATTGAATGTTCTACTTTCTTCAGCAATGTGTTCCTAAGTTCCTTACGTTTTATTCTAATGATTATGTGAAGTTTGGCAGAAGTTGACCTTTTTTTTAAAGTTGATTATTCCAGACATTTGTCCTACTTTCTTAAATCAGCCAGATATTTTTTATCACAACTTTTCAAAGCATAATTTTTGTCAATTTTAGACTCAACATTAACACAAAAGTACCATCCTAGGGCCAAAGCCGGTCTTAATGAAATTTTGCCGAATGTGTTTCTACTGGAAAGGGACAATATGCGCAAAGTGCAGAAAGATTATGACAAATTTGTCATTTTTAGGGGGCAGATGATGCACGCTACCCCAAGTGACCCCTACAGCTGGCAATATGGCCAAAAGAAAAACAATTTCACGAGTACAACCCGAGGTGACCTCAACCCTTGTCATTAAACTGGCAAAATAAATGTTTTTAATGAGGACCCCCAGCATGACCCCCCACCCTGGCAAAAAATATTTACGAATACCCTGAAGGTGACCCCCAGCCTGGTGATATAACAAGCAAAATAAAATTTTTAACAAGTTTACCCTGATTTCACCCTGAGACCCCCCCCCTGGTGACCCCCAAAGCCCAGTTTAATTTATAATTCTAGGAGTACCACAAAGGTGACCCCCCAGCCAAGTCATATAACTTGCAAAAAATAAAAAATGTTCAAAAAGTTCCGCATGGTGACCTCTAGGACAGCTAGCACTGTGGCTTTCCAAATAAAAAAAATCACGAGTACCCCCGAGGTGACCCGGGTACCTCCTCAAGCCAAGTAAAAAGAAAAACATTTCAAGAGCACCCCCCATACGAGGTGACCCTCAGGCCTCAACCTGGTGATACACGTAGCAAAAAGTAAAACGTTTGCAGGTATCCCCCCTAGGTGACCCCCCTCCCAGGAAATCAGCCCGCCTGAATTGCTCTGTCCTATTAATTCTCTTATTCACCACACTACACACGAAACTGTGTTGATGATATTATGAGACGATGCCTCCAAAAATCAACAACACCCCAAACCACCTTATAGTAAAGCCGGAGAAGAAACATTAATGATGACTTGTGGTATTACAAAATGAAGAAAAAATAGTTGACCTGACCTATCACTAGTAGTAGTTTAGCAAACACACTTTTCATTGTGATGGTTCATATTTCTTCAAGAAATAGTAATCATTATTCTTGGTTGGCCACTGCCATGGAAATAGGAGCAATATACGGTTTTCCTTGATTATTTACTGGATTATTATAACTGGCTTTTTTCACATGGTTTAAAATGAATCAGAAATTCTTACCTGACATTTTTCTGTTGTAAATATGGTTCTACAGCTAGGTAAGTTCCATCATGATTATTTTTGACCATTAACTGAAGATGTAATAATGAGGATTTTACTTTTCATTGTTGGTTCAAATAATATACTGGATTAAAATGTATTATCTCAGTTTTCTTTGGTTGTTGGTCACAAGCATGATGTAATGTCCTCATACCTGTGACAAGCAATTGATTGAAAACTGTCAATATAAAGGCTTAGACTGCATATTGTCTGCAAAATGCATATTGCCTGCAAAATGAGCACACATGATATTTTCAACACTTGGAAGTGATATTACCAAGGGCTGTCTCAGTGGAATTGATCTAAGGTACGAATTGAATTAATCAAACATTTTTAGTATTGACAAAGGCAAATTCAAATCAATTTAGTAATTCATACGATACAACAATTGTTAGAAAAAAAAACTAGTAAAACATATACTGATTAACCTGCAATATTAGCTTGAGTCTGATAAATATTTAAATTCATAATGTCCTTTTTCAGTTCAACCATGTTACAAATAAAGGAAGCATTTTGCAATGGTTTGAGGGATGCTACATGTTTTAGGTCCTGTATTGTTTGTTTTCACTCTGTAGACAAATAGGACAGGATGATAGAATTTCATGTACATGTACATACAATTTAAATAGATATTTTATATAGGTAGGTTCCATATTTGTCATAGGGGAAGGGTTGGTCTAGTGGTAGTATTCTGGGCTGCCAATAGCTGGGTCCAGGGTTAGAATCCAGCTCTTGCCGGGTCGATCACCTGGGCCTATGTAGGACGGCTGTTTGCAATCATCCTTCACCTCATTGCCGTGTCATCTTCCTGTCCTAATAAGCCTACCAACCACAAAAACACAGGACATAAAGGCTCAATCCCTCTATATTTTTCATGCAGAGTACAGTGTATACCCATTTTCAATTTATTTTTTTGGTGATGTTTGATTAAAAATAGTTTTTCGGTTTGATGAATTTGCAAAAAAGGTTGAATTTCAATGTTGCCCTTTAAGCTATGATTCTTCCTAAAGATGAGAAAAATATTTATTTAGACAAAATCTTTCAAAAACTATGAACATTTTTAAAAACGTTTACAGACTCATCTATTTGAGACTGGTGGCAAGTCAAGTGTTTCATTGACATTTCAAGCTATTTCACTAACAAATTATTAGATAAGTCCCAATTTCCTAAGGATTCGACTGCTCTTAAGCTGTTGTTTGGCATTCTTATCAAACTGTCCGATGAGAATGTTTGTTAATCCCACACTTTTGATTCTTCTTAATTTCAAAAGTACTAAGTCAATGTTTGTTTAGCCTTTGTTCTAAACAGTTTAAAATTAGAACAAAGGTCAATAAGACTGCCTGCTGCAGCTTGTAATGCATGGATAGATGATTTGGCTTTACATCCTGGGTGGTGTTGTGGTTATGGTTCCCGCCTGCTCCGCTGAAGGCCTTTGCCTGCATGGGTTCGAACCCCGGGTGGGGAACCAAAAATTTTCAGTGTACCTTCATGAGAAAAATCCCAGCTGGATGTCATTCGGATGAGATGTTAAATTGGCGGCCCCTTGTATCAGTGTCTGTGCTGGGCAAGTAAAAGATCCCTCACATGGGGTAAATGTGTAACATTCTGTGGACTGCCGCTCTCTCTCTCTCATCTCATCAATCAACCCTCGTGAGCGCCCAGAACTGGACTTACAGGGCTGCGCTTACCATATATCTATCCATCTATCCATCTATCTATCTATCTATCTTGGGGAATGGTTGGTCTAGTGGCAGCGTGCTGGACTGCCAATCGCTTGGTCCAGGGTTCGAATCCAGCTCTTGCCGGGTCACCTGGGCCTATGTTGGACGGCTGTTTCAATCATCCTTCACCTCATTGCCGTTTCCTCCTCCTGTCCTAATTAGCCTAGCAAGTGCATAAATACAGGACGTAAAGCCCCAATCATCCACCCATCCATCTATCTATCTAATTTTGGCCCATGTGACTTGGTAAGAGTTTGATTCAAACCCTGGACCCAGCGATTGGCGGCCTGGCATGCCACCACCACTCACCTGACCAACCCTCCCATCCGACAGCTGCAGAGACACACTCAGAGCAAGTCTCAATTTTGCCTAGTTTTGGCCGTCCTCCCATTGCAGGGCTCATTTTCATTTACCCTGCCAACAAGTGCTATAAAATTTTGAAGTTTTCAAATCCTTTAACAGCTTTTTTCCGGTGTTATTTAAATAATTGTTAATGGTTTTCTACAAAGAAGGTAATTGAAACAACTAGCAGGCAACAATTACACACTCAACCATCCATTTAGTTGCATTGAGAGATCTCAAACTGTTAATCATGTCTGTCACACCAGTGGAATTTAGACATACTTGTGTCTTGAAATATAACTAGAAATGTCATAACCGGAAACCGGTGATTGATGCGCTGCCCGGACTGAGTCCTAAGGGTGAATCACACATGTATCCGTAGTTAGTGTATATCCCTCTGTGTAATATTTCAGTCAAATCTTGGCTCACAGGATCACTGCTGTCTTGGCTAAATACACATTTCCTGGCCATCCCACTGACCCAAACTATCCACCTGTCTTTGATTTTACTCTCCTGTCTTTCTGCCCAGGAGTAATTTACCAGCTTGTTATTGCTCTCTTATTTACGATTGGCAACACTGCTCTTGCATCTATCTATCTATCTATCTATCTATCTATCTATCTATCTATCTATCTATCTATGTGTTTAGCTGTCTATCTATCTGTCTATCTATCTCGAGGCCTTCCCTTCCTTCCCCCACTACATTCGGCATAATCACGAAATAGCCCCCGCCCTCCGATAACGGAATGAGCGAGACCATTGAAAAGCGTAGGCTGCCACTCATTCCGTCAGAGGTGCGGGGCTTATTTCGTGATTATGCCCTACATTCCTCCCTTCATGCCTTTTTTCATTCCTTTGTTCATTCCTTCCTTCATTCCTTCTTTTCTTCCTTCCTTCCTGCATTCTTTCTACCGAATTTGTAAACACAGGATCTAGCTGGCACTAGGATGCTTTTAGGACAAATTTAGTATAAACAAGTTGTTGATAACAGCTAACTTTTACAGTTAACATCAAACAGGACTGCTACAAGGTGTTTCATGTTTCTCACGCCTAGTTCCATGTGATAAATGGACATTCTAGAAGTATAAAGTATATGCTGACCTGCTTTTTTCACTTCTAAGGGAATACTTGATATGTGAACAGGAATTAAGGTATGTTTTTCTTTAGGCTTTCTTATCATTGTCAGCTAATAGTAAATAACATGTCACATGAAATATTGTCCATTAGATTTGTAATATGATTGCACCACTTTCAATAAACTTCCTGTTGAGATTAATTGAGTACAAGGGTCAAAATTTGGTAAGTCTGAAATTCTTGTCTCCGGTGTTTAACAATAATTCATGATGACAGAAAGGCACATGCAGGACCTCTTGATGTCATTTGTCATAGACAAGGATATTAGCAAAACTTCTGACACAAAAAATATGAGGAAGGTTATTTTTATCCCATCCAAAAATAGCATTGAAGTGGCCAACCCCCCTGAAAATGGCCTGTCTCCACCAACATTTTCTTTGAAAGATTGCATCACAAAAAATTGTACAGGATCCTGATTCAATTAAACTCTTCCATATATGGAGACTTGACTATCACTCTTCTAAAATATAGTTTCAAATTTCTGAAATAATATCCTGTATAAGAGCAGGAGGTTGTTGTGTCCATGTCTCCAATATTGCGTCATTAGCATCGCACCAGTTTGGTTTCTTAATAAAAATGAAAGGGACGCACATTTTGTGAGAAAACCTTGTGTCTAACGTTGTCTGAGAACCCAAGAAAATAACTGCGCTATCTGTAGCTCTGTATCATTTATATAAACCAAAATATTTGAGTATTTCTGTTGGTATGTCGGTTGTCCTATCTTAATTTGTCATTAGCAAACGCCTTGCTGCTCTAGTTTGACTGCATATTTCTGGACCAGAATCAATACGAACATGCTTCTGGTGTTCATAAGATCATTTCATGCACAAATTGCCAGATTGCCAGTTTTGCACTGGTCCCTACAATGATTTTTATCTTAATTATCATTAGCATCACGCTGTCATTAGCATCACAACAAAAAATGGCTTCTTTCCTTTACCTCACTAAAATTCTGTTGCAGGTGACAGGAGTTGAAATTGTGTTCAATATATATTATCAATTAATGTTTTAACAAAATATTACACAGAATTTTTGCATTTTCATTGCATCTGGCATGCCTAGTATGAATTTGACGGTTCTCTGAGATTACTAATCAAATATGGGGTGTCAGTGAGATTTTACCATTGTCTAGCACCTGAAATATGGTTCAGCAAAGACATTGGGCACTGGAGGGGTAGTGGAGATCATCTTTGTTATTCAGAATCCAAACTATTGGTGAAAAGAGTATTTTTGTTTTTGTTTGTAAATTTCTAGTTCAAGAAAATCTTCTATCTTAATAAGTATTGGTCATAGAGACCTGAAATATAGCTCAATGTTTGCAGAATAGCCACTTTCCCATATGTTGGTAATACATTCTTCAGCTCTAAGTGATGTGGATTTCAAGTTATAGGCATGATGCTAATGACACATATATTCGAAATTTAATTGACCAAAATGCATTATCTCAAAAATAATTGGTGCTAGAGACCTGGAACTTGGCCTAAAATGTGCAAGCTACCTGCCTAATCATTGGTAATAGATTATTTAACCCTAAGTGGTCAGGATTTTTCAGTTATAAGTGTGATTTTAATGACAGTCAAAAAACATCACAGCTGTAAATATCACCTCATTATAGATCAGCAGAGCATTTGGGACCCTTGGACATGACAGTGCAGTGATAGCTGATTGTTTGACCTACCCAATGCCAACTTAAAACGGCATTTCTGGACTAAAAAAACTTTCAAAATTTTTTCAGCTGAAATTTCAAGGTTTTCAAATTTTGACCCACAAGCAAGCACTGACATAGACCAACTGCACAAATCAAGTTAAAAAAAATCATTGTACTTATATTTGAAATTAAAGACTAGATCTGCCAATTCTACATAAAATTCAACTTGCATTAAAATAACACAAACTATTTTATTAGTCCAGTAGAGCCCCACTATGTCATAGGAACCCAAAAAGCTGTAAAACAAATCTCACTGAATTGAAAGCGAGTGCCCCCCCTCAATGATGACTGTGATGCAGCCATAGTCCTGTGCCATGCTATGTGAATGAATACACGCCAGGAGACCAGGCTAATGCAGCCATAGCCACACTGGGGGAGTGTGTGTGTAGAACTGGGCAAGAAATACTTTCAAAATGTCACAATAAAGGCACTAAATGTTAGTTTAAAGATTCGGGGACAAACTTTATGACAGTAACGTAACATACAGTGAAGAAGGGCTCTGAAAGTAGTGGCAGGTGCCCAGTAGCTTTTACAGAAAATTGGGGCAAGAATGTTAACATTTCAGTGTGTGCAAAAAAGCTTGCTTACGAAACCAAGGACTTGCCCAAGGGGGGGCACCCCCAGGGCAGCGCAATAACATTGCATACATAGGCTTAACCTTTGGACTGGTCCAAAAGTTTGAATTCAACACTGTAGACTAGTCTCAAATTTCTCACTGCTAGTGAAATTGGGCCTGTAAGTCTGTGAAATACAAACAAGCATGACTGATAAGATGACTGGCAATTGTAAGGGAACGTGCTGCAAGATAGGGCAGTGATGGAAAACTTTGTTCTTTTCTCGGAAGGTAATCATTCACTTCCACCAACAATTTTTGTCTTTTGTAAATGAAAATAATTCTAACTTGCATATATAATTATTAGCTTTCAAACCCGAGGTATTGTCATATGTTAGGTTGGTACATGTTACATGTAGCAGTTCATATTTCAACTTGTGGCCTGATTTAACCAAATAGATTACGCCATTATTACAAATGCTCTTGTGCCTCAAAAAACTCAAGTATCTTATGCAGTGCATTGGTCAATGTTGTTTCCATAGGATTTTGTACATGAATACTTCTGATGTCCTCTGTAAGATTTGGGATACTTTTCACATTGTGGTAAGTGTGATTTTGTAAAGTCTGTTAATTATATTTTACTAGCATTATACCCGTTCTACGAACGGGAGGTTTGAGAGCCAAGGCAGAAGTTATGGCTTGATAGCATAAGTTGACACCCCTACGCCATAACTGAAGTGTGGCTAGGACTCAAATGTGAGTATGCAAGTGTATGAGAAGAAGTGGAACACATTGGAAGGTGACACTTGAAAGGTGGATTTGTGTTTGAATCATAAATTTGAGACAATAAATGTCCAAATTGTAATGGTAACATTTGATCTTGACACTGTGCGGTTCAGACATAATCCGATATTGGCAAACATTTACACCCATTGGAAAATATTTACACCCATCGCCAAACATTCACAGCCACTGGCAGATATTCACACCCATTGGCAAACATTTACAGCCATTGGCAAACATTTACACCCATCCGCAAACATTTACACCCAATGGCAAACATTTACACCCATTGGCAAACATTTACGCCCATCAGCAACATTAACACCCATCGACAAACATTTATACCCATCGGCAAACATTTACACCCATCGGCAAACATTTACACCCATTGGCCAACATTTACACCCATCGGCAAACATTTACACCCATCAGCAAACATTTACACCCATCGGCAAACATTTACACCCATTGGCCAACAGTTACACCCATTGGCAAACATCTACCAAACATTGACAACCCTCAGTAAACATTTACACCCATCGGCAAACATTTACACGCATTGGCAAATTTACACCCATTTGCAAACATTTACAGCCATAGACAAATATTTACACCCATCGGCAAATATTTACACCCATTGGCAAACATTTACACCAATTCGCAAACATTTACACCCATTGGCCAACATTCCAATCGGCCAACATTTACACCAATCAGCTAACATTTACACCTATCAGCAAACATTTACACCCATCGGCAAGCATTTACACCCATCGGCAAACATTTACACCCATTGGCAAACATTTACACCCATCGGCAAACATTTACACCCATCGGTAAATTTACACCCATTGGCAAACATGTACACCCATCAGCAAACATTTACACCCATCGACAAACATTTACACCCATTGACAAACATTTACACCCATCGGCTAACATTTACACCCATCAGCAAACATTTACACCCATTGGCAAGCAGTTACTCCCAGCGGCAAGGATTTACTCCCATTGGCAAACATTTACACTCATCGGTAAAAATTTACACCCATCGGTAAAAATTTACTGCTGTTGGCAAATATTTACACCCTTTGACAAATTTACACCCATTTGCAAGCATTTACACCCATCGGCAAACATTTACACCCATCGGCAAACATTTACACCCATTGGCAAACATTTACACCAATCCGCCAACATTTACACGAATCGGCAAACATTTACACCCATCGGCAAACATTTACACCCATCGGCAAACATTTACACCCATTGGCAAACATTTACATCGATTGGCAAACATTTACACCCATTAACAAACATTTACACCCATTTGCAAACATTTACACCCATGGGCAAACATTTACACCCATCGTCAAATTTACACCCATCGGCAAACATTTACACCCATCGGCAAACATTTACACCCATCGGCAAACATTTACACCCATTGGCAAACATTTACACCCATCGGCAAACCTTTACACCCACTGGCAAACATTTACACCCATCGGCAAATTTACACCCATCGGCAAACATTTACACCCATCGGAAAACATTTACTCCCATTGGCAAACATTTACACCTATCGGCAAACATTAACAGCCATTGGCAAACATTTACACCCATTGCCAAACATTTACACCCATCAGCAAACATTTACAGCCATTGGCAAACATTTACACCCATTGGCAAACATTTACACCCATTGGCAAACATTTACACCCATTGGCAAACATTCACACCCATTGGCAAACATTCACACCCATTGGCAAACATTCACAGGTCCCCTTCCCTCTTGGGAGTCCAGGGAGAACCAACAACCAACAATGAAGGTATGTGAAATGTTTGGATGGTTGCTAGGGACTTTATTGTGAGCTGTTGGTGGTTTGAGCATTTAAATGGAAAAATCAGACCCCTTGGAAACAATTAGGGGAATAGTTTGTGAGAATGACAGGCAAAACAGGGTTTGTAAACTGAAGATGGGAACATAGAATGGCAACAAAGCTGCTTGACTTTTTTGGCCCTGTTGCCATCCAAGGTCAATTATATATAGATGAGTCAGAGTCACCAAATGAATTTTCGACTCCCAACTATACCTTAAAATTAAAGTTCAACTGCACCCAAAAACCTCCGGCCTCAGACTCCGAAGTTAAATCCACTGTACAACATGTTCTACCCATGTCTGACATTGGCCATCTTCCAAGGCAACTTCTAGGTGTATGCCCCTGAATAATGATTTGTTATTGTGACAAATGCCATAGTTATTGAATCCTGGTGTACTCTCTTAAACTTCTTTAGAGTGATTTGTTTAAATCACATTTAGCCAGTTCAGTTTTCCATAACTGTCATTCTGTGCTGTTACAGCATGTAAAACAATTAATACAATTTCTACCACAGTTGAAAGCCTATAAGTTGGACAGTGATTTATTTCAATCAAATTGACCAAGTCATCCAAATATTATTATTCTTAATGATCGATACAGAGAAGTGGAAAGCAACTGTAGTTCTGATAGATTAGTTATTATGTTGATTTTTATTTATGATGTACCTTGAGATGATGTTAAGAATCATATTTTTTAAATATTTTAATATAGGTAGTCGCATATTGCCAAACTTACACTTTTCTATATTCTTAATAGCACTTAATGTCTCGTGCCCATGGGTTATGTGTCTTTCTTGAATTCTGGTAAACTTTCTGTAATTTCTTTGGAGTGATTTATTGAAATCGAAGCTTACCAGTTCAGCTTTCCAAAACTGTCGTTTGGTGCTGGTGGAGAATGTATAATAACAAATACAATTTCTGCAATGTTGAAACCCAATCAGTTGGAAAGAGATTTATTTCAATCAAAGTGACTAACTCACCCAAGTATAATTTAAAATGATACAGGGAACTTGGAAGTGACTGTAGCTCTGATAAATTATTTGTAATGTTAATCTCGTCTTACGATGTATCTTGAGATGATTTTAAGACTCCCGTTCCCCTTTATATTTTAACATAGGTGGATTCATACTCTAAAATTGTAAAAAAACTTAAGACAAATGAAAAAGAACAAGAAGACTGAAAAACAGGGCGCAACTGACCATTTGCCGTTATGGTCAAATGCGATGCCACTGTGTTCCTAGACACCTGGATTTGGCCTGAAAAATTGAGCTGCGCTGGGTGCACTGACCTTCTGTTTCCATTGCAACAGAAAAGTTATTTAAAATGTTCCAACAGGTACCATATTTTCCAAATGGATAATGAAATACCTGAAATTGATTCTGTGAAAATTTCGTACAGCTACTTCAAATATAAAGGTCTGCCCAAAAAATTGGTCAGAACTTATGGGACACCCCTCGTACATAAAGTAAAAGGAAAGTATAGCTTTCTCAGATTCATATTGAATATCAAAACTTGAAAAAAAAAAGAGTCGAAAGACAAATATTTCTTTTGTCTTTGTTTTATGCTTCGCACGCATGAAAACATTGTCAATAATAGCAAATATCAAATTTCCTTTAAGTTTGTGGAGTCGATTTTGGACTTTGACATCAAAAGCCATTATCATGCCAGATATATTTCACAATTCACCTTTATGACAGAGAAAATTTTTAAAGAACTTCAAATGTGTTGGAATCAAAGCGCTATTGCATGAGATATATCTAACTTACGCGGGTGAATGCATAGAAGTCACCAAAACTCAAGCAAAGATAATGATGAGAATGCTGATAATGACTATAAAATGGGCTTTAAGTCTGGAAAGAGCATTTGATATTTTATAGAATAACAGATTTGTGTTGATGCCACATTCATGGGTATTATGGAATTCAGAACGAAGTCGAGCTGGCTTTTCTATGCCTGAACGTAATGCAACCAGTCACTGACCACATCTGCTGACTGCGAATAAGAGTAATACCCAGAGAAAAGTAGTCGCAAAACTGTCACACTGTCAGACAACAGCACCAGTGTGGCAATGTGTGTAATAATTGGTTTATTGAGGTTGGATTCAGTTCTTGTTGGGTATCAATTCATTTTATACAGATTCTTCTTCTTTTGATATAAAACAAATCGGAGCGGGCGCAACATTTAGAATGAGAAGGCAACTCAGGCTGCACCGTCCCATGAAGCTATACAAGTTTAGAAAATAGGAGGTGAAGATTGAATCACAGATTCGTCAATCATTGATCTGGCACTGTGAAGTAAGTGGATGGTGCTTTTTCACTGGACTTGGGCTATGTGAAGTATGTCTTTAGCTGTGGCAAATACAACGCAGGCAAGTACAATAGACACAATAATCAGACTCAATATATAATATATATGTACTGCTCCAACTGAATAGCCATGTCCTGATTGTGCAATCAAACAAGTTAGAGTTTAAAAGGAATTTCAACATTAGACACATTGAGACAATCAAAACATGCAACTGAGTCATTTTATAGGCCGCTAATAGTACTTATTTCTGGCGGTTATACACGTATTGTTACGATTCTCTTGATTATATTATCAAGCAAGGAATCATGCATGGAATGATTTTTTGGAGTTGAATTTTAAAAGGTGCTTACAAGTCTGATATGAGTATGTCTCCTCTTGTCCTTGTATGCTTAAAACACATGTCACTGCTTCTTGAAACAATAGTTTATGATCGGGCATTTTTCTTCGGTAATTTTCCTTCACTTTACTTGCCAAGAAATAGTGTTTCAGATTAGTACTTTAAGATTCGCAGCAAACAAATCAATATCAACGTTCCCAGACAGATACTAGAAAAATCGATAGTTTTGAATCAAAAGAAGCAAAATACAGTGTTTATTTTGTAAATGGAATCATTCTTCACAGTGTCCTTGAACGAAGTTTAGGGTTAAAAAAAATGTACAAAGACTCCGTCAACACAGCGTTGTAGTATGCGATCTCAGCTTCGATTTGATGTAAAGATCTAAAAAATCTGTTGGGAAAATTTTGAGAAAATTCAAATTTAAAATTTTTAGTTTTTCACACCCTTGTCACATGCAAAATATCAGTTTTAGATCAATAAAATAGCATTGCAGTGTTATCGAAATATCACACCTTATCTAGTTATACATTAGGTTACTGAATCAGGTGAAAAATGATAATAAAAAGCATTTTATTTCTAATTTTCATATGATTTTCAACATTTAAGGGTGTTGCAAACTCGCCAAATCATATAATGTGTCAAATCAGATATAATCATGCCCATTTCGTCTTTAGTATTTCTTTAACTAAAGAAAAGTGGCAAATGAACCACCAGGGTGTGAGAAAATGCCTTGTTAAATTCATTAGTGATATAAATTGAGATTTTTAGCATTTCACCAGTTAATTTTTTTCAAGTGGGATTCACAAAAACATCTGTAAAGTTATCGGACAACAAATAGTGAACAAATGTCAGAATACCTACTGTCAGCATCTCACAAGTGTGCATCTTCACAACAGCTTTGCATGTAACTTGTATTTGACATCAAAGGAAATAATATATTTTGATAGATATATTTTTTCAAATCGTAAAAAAAAAAAATCTATGCAAGTGGTCTAATGGCTTAGGTCAGTCTCCATGAGACTTCTTTATGTGTTAGACAGTGCAAGCATTGCACTGCAGTCACCGGATATTGGCCATGCAAATGAGCACAAGCAGCATGCAAATGAGTATGATATGGCAGAATGAACTTCAAACAAAATTGTTTTCTTTAAAGTGTGGGAATTTTTAAATTATTGGATAACAATGTAATTGTTTATAATTTTAAGTTGTCAGTCCCAACTGCAAGTTGTTATGTGACAATAGGAGAAACCAAACAAAGTGACATAACAAGTATTTGTAATTAATTACACAAGGTGTTTTAGGACATAACACCCAAAACAATAACTACTGTTTATGAAAAGTTTTGTAACCAGTCAGTTAAGATATTTGGAAAAATAGGGACTCATGGAGTCTGGGCTTAGATGATCAATTCCAACTTATATTAGAATGTTTCTGTCCATATTGAAATGTAGGTAGCAATTTTAATGGTCTTCTGTAGAATTTTATGGGCTTTTCTTACCTGTTTGTGCCAATTTTTTAAGATTATTTCATGAAATCTAATGGTTGCTTACTTCCAAAATTCATTTGTTCATTTATAGCATGCACAGATAAACAATATTAATTGTGTGACAGTGGAAGAGAATCTGTTGCTATTAATTCAAAACTTTGTTGATTGCACAAGGACATGCTATAACTGAACAAATGAATTTTGGAAGTATGTAACCACTAGATTCCATGAAATAATCTTAACAATTAGCAAAAACAGATAAACGAATCACTTAAAATTCTACAGAAGACCATTAAAATTGCTACCTACATTTCAATATGGACAGAAACATTGTAATAAAAGTTGGAATTGATCATCTAAGCAATTAGAACACTTGCATAGATTTTTTTTAACAATTTGAAAAAATATATCTATCAGGGTTGGGCACGAGTACATGCAAATGTACTCGAGTACGAGTACGAGTACTTGCCACATCTACGAGTACGAGTACGAGTACGAGTACAGCCTTTTCTGAATGTACTTGAGTACGAGTACGAGTACTTTCAAATGTACTCGAGTACGAGTACGAGTACATTTACAAGGTTTCAAACGTTATTTGTGCAATATTTAAAGAAATAAAAGCATTATTGATATAAAATAATTTAGCACCAATAAAGAATACCAGAGAAGGCTACTGTATATGCTCCTTTGTTAATAAAAAATGAACTGTTAATTTTTAAATGGCTTTGAAGCTACTTGCGGGGCCGCCTATTGCTGGGCGCAGGGTTCGAATCCAGCTCTGGTCGGGTCACCCGGCCCAGTCGGCATCTGACCACCACTGGTGGTGCAGTCAGACAGCCGTCAGAATGATGTCTGTGACGTCAGCTGATGGCCGCTGCCTAAGTTCGATATTATATCAGTTATGTTTAGGGTAAGGTTCTTTAAGTCGGACACTTAGGAAAGGTCACCTTGAGTCGGACACTTTTTGTCAGGCTCCACAGGCTAACTGAGAGCTTGTAAACTAGTATATTTGGTACCAATTTGTAGCCCAGGATGTCCTCTATCTATGCCAAAATTATCAGCATGATATAACAACGAAAGTGTGTTTTTCATGGCTGTAAAGATGGGGTAAAATTCCCGATTTATCAGAAGTTTTTGTCATAAAATTGTGTATTTTAGTGAATTTTGCTCTGATTTTAAGGATCCTTTGCTGGCGTATGGTATTGATTTGACTCCAGTTTCAATGCTGTTCAGTTACTTGTAAGCTTAGCCCATTTTGTGATCAAATATGAGCTATTTCAATTGAAGGGAAGGCTCTAAAGCACCGATATGCCTTTGATGTCATGTTTTTACAACACAGCTGTCCAACTCAAAGACACCCTGTGCCATTTATTATGTCAGGAGGTACAGGGAATTATTTACCTTCGGCTGCTCATAATCGTGTTTCATGGGCGTATTCCTGCAGACTTTGCTGTGTCAAGGATCAATAAATCTACCGATCAAACTACCACTAAACAAATCTTTCAATCAATTTATCAGTTACTTTCTAAAATGACAGCTAAAATAAATGTGAATATATAGTCAATCCAGATTTCAAATAATTTAATTAATGTACTATAATGGTACTATCTATGAGGTTTTATTTCATTTCAATATATTTTCATGATGCCAAGAATCCATTAAAACCCATATCAACGCTCAGCAAGACACATGTAGCAAAAAATTAAACAGAAAATAAATTTATAGCAAGTATAGAGATGATTATTTCGTTCAGCTGAGAACATTTTTCGTTAGATAAAAACATAACATATAGTATTAAAACTAAAATCACACATTTTAGAATTAAGATAAGCCAGGGTGAGCCTGTAGACTAAATATTGTATTCCGATTTCCGTAAAAGCGTCGATTAAACCAAAAAAAGGTTAAAACGGAAACGGCTCTAGTTATGGTTAAAATTGGATTAGAAACATAATCTAAAAACGTATATATATCATTTAGAAGTAGCAGAATACGATGGGTGAAGTTAAAATATTGTATCTTTAATAATAAGGCCATTATTAGCCTGTTAGTTCCGATGTTTTGATTTGCGCCAAAGGTGTGAAAAAAGCAAATGGCGACTGTGTGCTCAAATCCATACAAAATGGTTTATCCTTGTTTCAAATATGATCAAATATGTATGTGTTACTGAATTAATAATTATTAACTTTAAGACTTGCTTACGAAAATCAGGCATTGTAGTTCTATAGATGCCAACACACATGGTTCAACATTCCACTTTTTTTTTGCCAATGCCAAAGCTAGCTTGTTATTTATAAATTTGTGACCCACAAATTGTATAATGTATAGGTCTAAGTTTACAAAGGACTGCTCATTGTATTATTTCCATTTTTTTTAAACTACTGACATTCACATAACACATAATATGTAACTTTAGTTGGGTAATAATTTAAAAAGAATCTTTGAAGGATTTTAAAAAGTTGAACTATAGCATTACCTAATTAAATAACCATTTTGTCATATTGAACACTTGCTTTTTGCATTTAATTTTGCTCTTTTGAAGCTTCAATGTACTCGTGATGTACTCACTACGAGTACGAGTACTTTGGCAATGTACTCGAGTACGAGTACGAGTACTGTACTCATGATTTTGCACGAGTACTGAGTACATGCGAGTACTTGGAAAAATGTACTCGAGTACACGAGTACATGTGTACTCGTGCCCAACCCTGATATCTATCAAAATATATTAATCTCTTTGATGTCAAATACAAGTTACATGCAAAGCTGTGGTGAAGATGCACACTTGTGAGATGCTGACAATAGGTATATCGACATTTGTTCACTATTTGTTGTCCGATAACTTTACAGATGTTTTTGTGAATCCCACTTGAAAAACATCAACTGGTGAAATGCTAAAAATCTCAATTTATATCACTAATGAATTTAACAAGGCATTTTCTCACACCCTGGTGGTTCATTTGCCACTTTTCTTTAGTTAAAGAAATAATAAAGCCGAAATGGGCATGTTTATAGTTCATTTGGCACATTATATGATTGGCAAGTTTGCAACACCCTTAAATGTTGAAAATGATGTGAAAATTAGAAATAAAATGCTTTTTATTAATATTTTTCACCTGATTCAGTAACCTAATATGTACTTAGATAAGCTGTGATGTTTCGATAACACTGCAATGCTATTTGATAGATCTAAAACTGATATTTTGCATGCAACAAGGGTGTGAAAAACTAAAAATTTTAAATTTGAATTTTCTCAAAATTTTCCCAACAGATTTTTTAGATCTTTACATCAAATCGAAGCTGAGACCACGTACTACAATGCTGTGTCGACAGATTCTTTGTACATTTTTTTTAACCCTAAACTTCGTTCAAGGACACTGTGTCTTACTAAAGCTGTATATGAAATTTAATCCATCAGGGGCCATTCAGGCTCATGAGCTGTGATGTGTAGCAACACATTTTTACTTGCAAGACATCACGTTGCTTTCCTCAAGAAGTTTTCATCTCACGAAATTGAGGGTTTCAAACCTGAACTATCTATGGCTTTGCTGATCCTTTTGTGAGACTATAATGGCCACATATCCCCAGCTGCTCAGACAAAGTCCCTCTAATCCAGCAATTTCCTCCTAGAAGCTTTTTGCAGTGTGACAGGAAGCACCAATTTGGCCAATTGAAGGCTGTGCTGCTTTGTCCCAGTACATGGTAGCCTTAATAACTGTCATCTTTTTCCACTGATCTTTAATTTTCAGTGCTTATATTACACTATGTAGGAGGTAAAATTTATTAATTTATCAATCTTTATTGAGTGATCATTTTTATTTTCAATTGTCCAGTAATTGATGACTAGGAGTGACCCAGCAACCTTGACTGTATTAATTTTGTGAGATAATCACCTGCTTGTTTGTTGGTGCGACAAAAATATTGTATTGCAACAAGTCACATTGCCACAAAACTGTCTGCGAAGTTAGAAGTATCCTGGTAAGTGATCTCCATGGCTGTGGCACTGTATGCAGTCTTGACTTGACTTCTGTTGTGCTGGTATACCCCAGATCAGCCGGGGCAGCTCAACCACCATCTTTGTGGAGGGAGCTGCACTTTATTTTTTGGCGACCAACCCGACCGTTGTATGATGATGAGACGAGAAGACTGGGAGTCTAGAACATAGCCTGTTAATTCAGGGATGCCCAGGGTCTTTCAGTAACCCATTGCCCCAGCATGGAAAACTGTATACACAGTGGGCCCCTGGGCAGAATCATTGGCGGGCCCCTTTTATTGCAATAGCGGCATTTTCAAGCTGAGGTTTTAAACTTATTAATACCTTCAAAATCCATTGCTGTTGCAGAACCCAGTCGGTTCTTACCTGCATGTCAATATGATATATGAAATTATATGAATAGTATATGTAGTATGAAATTAAGCAAAAAATTCTGCGCAGTAAGAGGAAGTTACAGTTAATTGAAGGGTAGACAGTGGGGGATTCAGAAGGGGGCCCATGCCCTTCTAGATTATTTTGAAGCAAAATATACAAAAAGGAGGGCCTCTGAATGTCCAAGCATAATATCATGGCCCCTCCTAGGGCACCACTTCTGGATCCAAAACCGAGAGAGGCCTCTGTGTATACATTGTATATCAAAATATGCTGTATGTATACATGCATAAATTCAGTAATTATTCAATCAATTTCAATGCCATCTTTTGGAGGGGTTTTCCATGTTCATTGAGCCTTGTAAGTGTGAATGCATTGGCCTATCGTCTTTAACAAAGAAATTGGGTCACTACATGCACCTGAATTACCCTCTTTACAATTGGACAGGGAACTTTCACAACAGAATGTCAATTTTCATCCATTGCTTGCTTAAACATAATCTGTGTCAATTAAATATCAATTTTTTTAAAAACTAATTGGATCATTAATAATAAATATTTTATTCATTCAAACAAGACACTTGCAGTCAAATAGATTAATATTTACAAGCAAATAAAAACAATGTTTAAAAACAACTATTTGGTACAAAGATACCCAATAACCTCATTAATTTTCTGGGTGCCTAATAAAAAAAAGTGGTTAAAATCTGAATATCTTATTCTGACTAGTTCCTTAATTTGACAAGCATTCAAAATATCACAGTCTTGGGCAGATCCATTTTGCCCATTCTTTTACAATATTATTATACATTTAATATAGGCGGCGCTGCATGGCACTGCATGCACTTAGATTCATTTTGGTGGTTAGTAAGTACTGTAAGCGGTTATCTAAGCTATACATGTACTATTTAAATATTCATAATAAATAGAAATTAACAAATAAAATGAAATCAGACAAAATTTATAAATAGCACAGAATAACTAAAATGGAACATCCATGGTGCAGTAGGGTTTATGTTTAAGTAATCCAAAATATGCCAGCATTGGGTATCATGACCAGAATTTAGCAATGCAAACATGAGCGATACTGAGATATGGACGGGAGTGCAACGGGATTAGCGCTTGATGTTCCAAGTCACTCCCGTCCCGTTCCCAGGCTTTTGGTGTGGAGGGGATCCCAGTCCCGTCCCATCCCGTCAGTTTCAATCCCGCTCACGTCCCGCTCCCGGCCCCAAACTGACCTGGGACTCCCATGGGTCCCATGGAAGACGGGACCCATTGTCCCGCCACTGCCGTTCCGTCCCGTGCAGGGCCCTAGTATACAACCCGCCTCCATTTAATGTCCCATGGGCTCGGACTTAAGTGAGTTTCTGGGGTGAGATTCGAACCCACACTCTCAAAGCCAGTCGCAAACGCTCTTAATCATTAGACCACAGGGGAACTCTGAAGACTGTTGATAACACCATGAAAATTTAGTTTAAAAAAGTGTTTACTGCTCCCTCACGACATAGCAGATTACACATAATGCATCATATTCAAGCGTCTCAAGTATTTCTTGAATTTACATGTCTCTCACGTAAAACCTGTATACGTGACAATAATCTAATGTGGTTTTCCAACATGAAGAATTAGTTGTTTGGAAAGTTTCAAGAGAAGCCACTACTCAACAACATGTTGTCCTGGAGCTAATGCAAAACATAGTGATGCTGATTTTCAAGGCTTAATGGATGACAATATCACACATGCACTGTTTCACTGAACATTATATTGAGTGAAGAACATTTAACTTACTTTAGAAACAAAAACATACAGGATCTAGTTTTAAAATATAGTATAGAATGGATGAGGCTCTGGCACAGGGAAGTTGGCTCACCCAGGTGAAGGAAGACAAGCTGAAATCAATTGTACCATAGGTAGTCCATTTCCTTTTTTTTTTGCTGGCATATAGGCACTCTTTTTCTCTGACTATGCTTTTACTGGCCACTTCTTCTTCTCATTTAACTTCTAGTATGTGTATATATGAATCAGCCAGCCAGAAATGCAAACATACTATATTTGACCACAAATTCAGCACCAAACCTAAACTGTAAGCTACCTAATATCAATAACATAACATTTTAAAAATTGGTGATTGTTTTTTTCCCACTATTTCACACATCCCATTTCTTTGTTGAGCATGTTTTAAAAACTCCTTAATGTTATTTTGATATAAAGCAGACAGTTTTAAGAAGCTAAAAAAGGACCAATAGCTTTTATATTATGTGATCACGATCTCTCAATTTTTGTTATATCAAAACTAATGGCTGCGAAAAATAAATATAGACAATGTATGTAGATGTATAAAATAGTCATAATAATGTAATGGTAAATTTATGCCTTCTGCAAAGTGTCTCCAACCTTCTTGAAACGGAAAATACAGCTTTAGCTGATTCATTTTCAGCAACAAAAAATGAATAAAGGAGCCCAAAGACAAACGTTTCTTTGTTACAGTTTGATGCTGCTTTGCACTCATGAAACATTGTCAATAACAGCGAATATCAAATTCCCTTTAAGTTTGTGGAGTAGATTTTAAGCTATGACATCAAAAGCCAACATAATGCCAGATTTTTTTCACAATTCGCTTTGACATGGAAAATTTTGTAAGATCTTTCAGTGTGCAGTGCTTTTGCATTAAATGTATCTCACACAGACAGATGAATGCATGCATGTAAAGAAGTCACCACAATTCATGCAAGGATTATGATGAAAACAGTAATGACTATTCAATGGACTTTTCAGCCTGCTCATATACTGAAAACAGGAGAACAATTGAGTTGCAATGGCCTTAGAGTAGGTCGGGGCAAGAAGCCCGGGTTAGGTGAGAGGCCCCCCCCCCCCAGGGTTATATCCAAACTAACATTTTTGGTGCATTTATTTATTGATAGGATTGAAGCTAGAGGCATTTTAGGTGACGTCACAAATTTTCAGGGCAAACAGCACCAAACCATAGTAGAAATTAAAGAAACAAAAAAATGTGCATGGTTTTTGTAACTTTGACTAATTCTTTGAAAGGGGTTGTCAGAAATAGCTTTGGAAATTTTTTAAAGTATAAAGGATATCTGCACTGCTTCACTTTATGACCATCACATAAATATGATTTGGATCATGTTTTTTCATATTAGTTCAAAATATATAGCTCTAATTAAAATATGTGGGTTTGGGGTGAGAGGCCCCACATGATATGGGGCATGAGGCCCCCTTCACCGGGGGTCAAAGCTGCTTCAGGAACGATTTAATAATGAATACTTTACCTTGAATCTTGATAGTATAGCTAATTAAAATAGAAAAAAATTGGCCCAAAATTGAAACAGGGCAAAAAAATATTAAAAAATAAAAGTATGAACAGAAAAATTATGAAATTCAGAAAAAGTGAATAGAATGCCTTAAAAATGATGGAAGAACCCTAAGAAATAACTTTTAGACTGAATGCGCTCGCAAAAAAAATTGCCATAGGATTATAATAGGGGGGCTTCTTGCCCGATGGGCAGGGTAAGGAGGCCATTTAAATTTTTTTTTTTTAAATGGCCGTAACTCCTTTATTAAAATTGTTAGACTTTTGTTTCACTAGTTATAAGTAGAGTCAAGTGATCCCTTCCTGACAGCATAAGCATTCAAATAATCACCCATAAAAAGTAGGTCAAATCGCATGCCCCGACCTACTCTACTCTCAATTAGACTGATAATCATAAAATGTCCATACTCTTATAAGATTGAACACTGATGAGACATATTCCTAGCTTCTCTGACGAAGTCCCTCTAATGCTAAAATTTTCTCCTGAAGCATTTTGTCAGGGTCGGAAGAAGTACCTCCATTCACTGTCACACATGATTAAGTTATAACAGCAATGTATTCATGCCACATCCGTGGGTATCAATGGGTTATCAAGAGCTCTTTGCTGGCTTTTCTATGTCTGAGCAGTGAGCCTTAAGCAGCTTGTCATTAACCGCATCTCCAGACTGCAAATTTATAAGAAATTCACACAGATAAGAATAGCCTCAAAACTGTCACACAAGTGCTCCAAGGCAGGCACTGAGTTGCTTTGACACTGTGTGTACTAATCTGTATACTTTTAAAAGGTTAGATCAAGTTTCTGTTAGACATCAGTTCATTTTACAGAAATGCATGTGAAATATCTTGATGTTGGAAAAAAAGTTGGAGCTGATGCTAAGTTTAGAATAAGAGGCAACCTCGGTAAGTGCATGCCTTTGATAGGGTTAGACGAAAAGTATCTTCTGAGTATATTTGATGGCCGCCCTTTGGCCTTGACCCAGATTCAACACCCCCAAAATATTATAAAAGAGCCCCCCCACCCCCTCCACGAAAAATCCATTGCATGGATCCTCTTGAATTGAACTATATCTGGGATTGGTTTAGCTGAATTGGTAGTGCAAATTCAATTTAAGTTCTGGCTGTTCTTCTGGGATCTATGCCAGACTGCAGTGTCCTCTTGCTGTCTTAATAAGTCGTCCAAATGCATAATCTGGTACATTCAGATTTTTGACAAATATTGATGGCTCTGTCAACCAAGTTGATTTACAAAAACAGTTTCTGTAATTCTTTAAGAATGTCAAAGCCTAAGATCTATTCCAAGGAAATTTAATATTGACAAGTTTCCATGCATCTTTATACCAAAGAGAGCCTCGAGCAAATTGCATTTCTGTCATAAATTTCTTCTTTTTTAAAATCTTTGCAAGGATGTGTTTACCACCACATAAATATAGGACATGCTTGTTTCACTCCTCCATGAATGTGAGGTGGGCAGCCACTCAGTATGCCAAATTATACTTTTATTTGCAGTTGCATTTGTACTACATCTGTTCTGTAACACGCTTGCAAAACGTCCATTATACTTGTTTTTGTTAAAACTAATGGAGTCAGAACATGCGTCACAAATAAATTGATGATTTTGATATGTACATCCTATATAATTAAGAAATTTAATAAGCTTGAGGCTCTCTTTGGTATAAAGATGCATGGAAACTTGTCAATATTAAATTTCCTTGGAATAGATCTTAGGCTTTACCATTCAGAAAAAATTACAGAAACTGCTTTTGTAAACCAACTTAGTTGACAGAGCCATCAATATTTGTCAAAAATCTGAATGTGCCAGATTGTTGCGCTAGTATTCAGAAATTTAGAAAGATTGCTCGCAGCTGTTTAATCGTCAAAATATTGAGTTGATTCCTTTTTCTGTTTGGGCTTTTGTTCCATTCATTGTCTGTTACACAGTTCTCAGATTAATAGTTCTGAAATATTAGTTTGTCTCACACGATGGCCAATTGTGTGGTATTGAATTTACAAAGTGTGCAGTGTCGTCCCTATCAGGGGGCACGGGGGGGGGGGTATGTGACCCCCCATATTGAACCTGTGCCCTCCCAGGTGCCCCCCACAATTAACTTTCCAACTCTGGCTTAAATATTCAATTAGCATAGTGGGTGCCCCCCCAGAGAATTGCGTGCCCCCCCCCAGGTGCGAGTCTCTCCGGTTATGCCACAAATGTGTTTAGAGCCAACGATTGTTTTGGCAATCTGTATTATCTCATCATTACGACTGCCTCTGGCAGCTGCTCATATAAGCTGAAATAGCTTCGAAGCCAGTACCTTGAGACATAACTTTATAACATGACATAATAAAAGTATAAAACCAGTCTGTGTTGAAAACCACAAGCTATTTCCCATTCAACCACGTGACAAGCCGCTCTTCACGTTGACCCATAAAACTAGATGCGCTTTAATTTACTTTTGCTCACAAGATATACAGAATGCAATTCTTATCCGAGGAAATAATAATATAAAGCATTTCCTTTAACAAATGTGTATCATCCAAAGGGATTGGGCAAACACTCAGAGACGTCGGCTCTTACCACTGATCATAACAGTAATATGATTCTTTTTGTATCACGCTTGCAAAAAAAACCAATAAGAATAAATTCTGTTATAGTAAAATGAAGCAAGACATCGGAAATTTCACAGACTGCAGACTGCCTAACATATTTTGGCAATGTTTATAAGACACTGGAAGGCAAAAATTTGATCACATTTTCTATTAAAAAGGCTAACATGAACATCCTGTAAAAATTTTCTATTAAATTTCATGTGAAGAAATATAATATTATGGAGTCATATTTTGATAACAGGCGTTAAACTTGTCAAATCTCAAATGGATGTGGCAGATATTATTTCCTTGTTTTTCATCAGCATTCATGAAAGTAACATTGTATGAATTGAAATATTATACATCATAATGTAAGTAATATCACTTTGCTATGAAATTGGATATTCATGTTTCAAAGGCTCAAATTCTGAGGAATTTATTCACCCAAAAATCAACTTTGCTTGTAATATAAGAACTGCAAACTGGCAACTCATGTTTTAGTGTCTGTCTTTGAGGTATATGCTCTGGATGCCAGATAAGGTCATGTTGTCATTGCCTTGGCAGGCTGTCCTTGGAGATGGAGTCTACAAAACTGATTTGATGCCAGTCCAGCCACCTGAGCCATGATGATGATTGGAATATAATGTCCTATCCTTGGTGATAATCTTAGTAAAATATGTGTTTCAGTAGCCAGATGCATGATGCACTTTATGAATTATGACTTCGAGCTTTTTAAAAAGATGTCAAAAGATTGCAAAATGCATGTCATTGGCATAAAGGACAGATCTATGCAATGCCATTTTGGAAAACCACACAGAAAAGTAAAAAGACAATCTGCCTGAAAGGCAATTTTCTAGAGAATGCCAAGTAGTACTCCAAATGTCAAGGCATCTGAACTAATCCGACATGATGTGTACTGACCTGCATACTTGCTTGAACTTTTGTTCTCTCAGCAGTCAAAGTGACTTTTATATGGCTTCTATTTAGATTGTGTTTTCTCTGTGCGTGTGTTTGCCTTTTTGTAGGAAATGTGATGTAGCAGTAATTTTATCCAAAATATATATATACTTTTTGCAAAAAATATAGTGATGGCTAAGATATTAACCCCAATTGGCACAGATTTGCTATGAGATCCATTCAGTGCCAAATATCACATACATGTAATATTATGTCAGCTTATTTAAGCATAGTGTTTTAGGGCTCCAGAGATGTATTTTTGGCTGGAGTGGAGCCCTGTACAAAGATATGTAAAAATGTATCAATATTGTATTATGGTAATTGATTTGGAATTGTCAAATTTAATAGTTGAATAATCTAAACAAATTAAAAATTCAGATTGCAACCATTGTCCAGCTACAGTACTATTTATGGGGTTTTGCTGTACAAATGTATCAATTAATATTTGAATGATATTTGCATAGTGCATATTCAGTGGCCATCAATTAATATTTTAATGATATTTGCATAGTGCATATTCATTGGCCAACATACCTTCGTGCAGCCGCCTGAGCACCCATAAGAATGGCAATATATATGCACTGTCGAGTGTGAAAATGACCCAATCTCTATGCCTGTCACAACTGTAATGGATTAATTCAGATGAAAATGTGACCAAATATCATAGCACAAAAAGGCAAATGTCCACATTATGCGAATGTCAGGTAAAACTTAGAAGTCAGTATATTTCATAAATTAGTGTCGACGTGCCATAGAAATGGGCAACAATCCTGTCATCATTATGAGTCAGCTGAATCATGAAACCTCCTTAATCTGTCTGCTGTGATAGAGTTTCGCTTGACGTTGTCATTACAGCTAACTTTCTGACTCCATTGAGTCCTTTGACTCCATTCATTCCACTGCTAGATCTAATTACAATAAGTAATCAGGTATATAATTACGTTACTGATGCAGTCAACCAGTTTAAGCAGACTTGGCAATTTCTTGGAGCACATCTCTGTGAGTAATGGGCCTCAAATAACTGTGTCGTAATGAGACTGTCACCAAACTATTGTGTAAGTGATGGAGAGCACAGAGTTTAACAACCTTGATTCACAGTTCTCAATAAGATCAGGCCTTTGCCTTTTCACTCACTCTCCAATGGAGACATCCATGAGCTATGAAGAAACATTTATACATTTAGACCTTTATCAAAAGCTCGTTTGAAAATTATATTTGCAACATCAGCATTGTTTTTTGTTTTTTTTGCAACTGAGGCCTTGTGGTAGACATTGCGCCAATGAACCCTTGACAATACCCTTTTAAATTATATGAAGTCTTGAAGTGCAAATGATTGCAGGATCGGTTGTTACTTAGTAATACCCTGTTTCAAAAAGTGCTTACAGAAATGCAATATCACATATAATATTATTTTATGTCAGCTTATTTAAGCATAGTGTTTATGGGCTCCAGAGATGCACTTTTGGCTGGAATAGAGCCCTGTACAAAGATTTGTGATGACGTATCAATATTGTATTATGGTAATTGATTTGGAATTGTCAAATCTAATAGTTGAATAATCTAAACAAATTAAAAATTCAGATTACAACCATTGTCCAGCTACAATATCGATGGGTATTGCTGTACAAATGTATCAAGTAATATTTGAATGATATTTGCATAGTGCATATTCAGTGGCCAACACACCTTCGTGCATGACGTCACCCAGGATTACATTGCCATATATATATATAAAATGAGACACATGTTTTGGAACAGCATTCCGGGCAATTTTTTTGTCTTAGATAATTTGTCATTTACTAAGGGCATATTTGCTAATCAGCAGGATTAAGGGACGAGAGCAGGGTTCGCTTACACTAGCCCTGCTAACAAGTAAGTTCCTAATACATGTACTATAAAACGCTGAAGTATTCGAATTATTTGAGAGTTCTTTCCGGCGTGAATAATCCTTGATTTTAATAATTTTTTGTGGTTTTCTACACTGAAAAGAAAAAAAATGAGACAACAAACAGACAATTAAACATTCAAATATAAAATCAATTGCTTGGAATGATCTGGAGATCTGTGAATTATGTTTGTTTCGCCAGAGGAGGGTTAATCTTTTTGTTACTTCACAAAAATGCAGTAGATGTTGTCATAAATTGTGAACAGTCCCTATAGGAAAATGGGAAATGAGTTCAAATGACATTAAGAAAAAAATATATTCCATAATTACCGTCATGGTCACTGTATTTTTGATCATGTATTCAAACGAATGGCATCGACATCTAAAATATTGTGCACTTTATTGGCTTCATTTGGGAAATTATGTATAGTAGAGGCAGATCCAGATTTTACTGAACTCTTTTCTTTTGGCGCTCATACTGGCCCCAAATCCGTGCCTGATTATGTTTATCCACTTTTAAATATTGATCCGCTTGTAGTGATGGAGTTCTGTGTTGCATCGCATAGAATGCACCCATATATTTACAGCAGCCCAATAATATCATTCTTTCCAAATTGTCATGTGCAAAACTTCTGATATATATATTAAGGAGACGCAAACACCATAGTTGTCACACATTGTTCAATAGGGTATGCCTCTCTTGCCTGTGGCATATATTCACTATCATTAAATAAAATCAGCAACAAAATAGCTTCTTTAGTCAGCCCATTATCAGGCCTAATACTCATGATGGAATAGCAGGCACTAATTGTGTGTTAAAAGAAAGGTTATAAACCTCGGCCTCTTCCATCAATTTTCAGTTCATTGCACCTAAAAAGGGCCACCTAAGCCCCAAGGGCATAAGGGTGGCAAAGGCCTGGCCCTGCCTTGCTGAAGTCCCATTGGTTATGTTGTTGAATAGCTTCCCAGTAAAATGAATCATTTTACCAAATTTTAAGTACTTGCATGTTTGGCTGTTAAACATTCAAATTTCTGCTACTGCATGATTCTTCGGCATTTGGAGCACAGTGTTCTGGTCAATTCCTGAAGATTGTCTTTTGACAAAATTCTGGTCATGGCGTTTTTTTGGTCTGATTTCCAGATGGAAATTGGATTGTATCATGGACAAGTTTTGTGAAGCACTAAATGCAAGAAAATTGTTTATTTGCAGTTTAGACCTTGATTTACAGTCCTCATCATATTTACGTGGAATCTCAGGTTCTTTCTAGATGCTGTTGAAGTGTGATGTCAACGATGACTCTATTCTCTAGCATTGCACTATATGTAAAATAACTTCAAGCACTGATGTAATTTTTAACTGGGTCAGATTCCCTGGCTTCTCGCCAATGTGAATCCCCCAAAACTGAGCATCACTGAGTAAAATTGGTAGATATGAAAAGGCGTTCCGATGTGCCCCGGTTCCCCCTACTTCTGAGGGCATATTAGTTTACTGAAAATGGCAACTAGTCTGCTGCATGTTCTGGAGCAAAAAGTAACCCTGAATTCAACATTGGTTGTACCGAAAAAAAAAGAAGACCTTTTATACTAGATTTGGTGGGAATCATTTACCCAAATTGGTTGCTACTCAGCTGTGACAATTTTTAGTTAAAGTTCAATTCAAAAAGTTGCATCTGAGCAGCAAAAGATTTGCAACTATTTGGATTGAACGTTTACCGAAAACTGTCAGAGGCACCCATGTTGAGTAGGCATAATTATTCCAAATAAGTGTGGTGTGGCACATGGCCAATTCCATGTTTTTGATATATATCAATGACATACATAGATCTACAGAAGCCAGGATTCGTCTATTTGCTGATGATACTAATATTTTCATTAAAAACAAAAATCCTCTCCTACTAAAGCAACAGATAACCCTTGAATTCAATAAATTAAACCAGTGGTTCACAGATAACAGACTCATACTAAATACAAGTAAAACACAATACAACATATTCTGCCGGAAAAATAAAATAGTACCCCAACAATTAGATCAGCTGGTATTAAACAACATCATTGTGAAAAGATCACGCCAAGTTAAATATCTGGGAATGATTCTAGATGAAAAACTGACCTGGAAAGAGCACATTTTTGACCTTGAGACTAAATTGATAAAATTAATAAGGTCTTTTAAAATCATCAAAAATTGGTTACCAGAAAGAGAAAAACTAAAACTGTACTATGCCTATTTCCACTCTAAAGTAAAATATGGGATACAGTTATATGGAACTGCCAACAAGGCTTCATTGAATAAAATCCAGGTACTTCAGAACAGAATAATAAAAATCTTATTCGGGCTTGACTTTTACACCCCCACTAATTTTATATTGAAAAAGTATCATTTAACCACAATAAAGGACTTATACAATATTTCAACTGCTCAATTTATCCATAAACATCAATCAAAGTTACTCCCTAAAGTGTTTAGAAATTATTTCCATCCAGTATCTCACACAGTTGAAAGAATGACAAGACAATCTAACACACTTAGCATAAATAGAGTAAATACAGAACAAGCCAAGAAAATGACCCAGTATGCAGGTGCAACATTATGGAATGAAATAAATAAAAACTTAAGTCAAGATCTTTCAAAACTTTCTGTTTCTATATTCAAAAGAACAATAAAAACTTACTACATCTGCAAATATTAACTGATACATCAAAAATATTGCTGTCGGACAATGGTTGTAATCTCAAATTTTAAATTTGTCAAATTCCAATTAATTATAATACTACCATATTAATATTTCTATATACCTCTGTACAGGGCTCCAGCCCGATAAGCAATATGCTTCTCTGGAGCCCTTAAGCAATATGCTAAAATAAACATACACACACACATGTGCTCTGTTTCCAATTTGTGATGCTTCAGTGTTGTGGTCACCACATGTGTTTCTTTGTTTATTTGGTCACTCTTCAGTGAGCCCAACAGCTGATCAGCTGGGCCATTAATTGGGTCTCACTGACCTAGTTGTTCTGAGCATGTGCAGAGGTGATTGTGCAAAATTTGAGTAGCAGAAAATTTTCCATTCACTCTGCAGTGGCACTTGGAGGAGTCAACTACATTTTTTGTGTATTGGTGTCACAATGTATTCAGCTAAACTGGCTGATACAAATTTTATGCCTTGGCGGATTTTATAAGGTGAGGGCAATTCATTATTCTATGTTTGAATGCATTTGTAGCGGTTTCTATCTTCATGAGTTATTTATTTTAGTGGAGATTTCCAAACCAAAATATTCAGTGGAATTTTCCAAACAAAATTTTTCAGTGGAATTTTCCACACAAAAAAAAGTTGTTCAAATTTGGAATGCTTTCATACTAGTTTGCGTTTTTTATATTATGGTGACAAATTACAAATCTAAAAGTATAATTATGGTTTCTAGTGGAATTTGTAAAAACAGTATTGCTTGTAGCAAGTCAGTGTAAAATGTGTATTGAAAATTCCAGATTTCCTACTGACCATGTGATTGTCGAATTGTGGAATTTGTGGTTAAAAATTCAGAAGTCGCATATGCTTGTAAGTTGATTGTTTATATTACATAACGCAATTATTGCAGATGGTTGATGCTTGGTTTCAATTGAATTTTTTATGCCTCTAAATGGCCCACTCTGGTGCTGAGGTGGTGTAAAACATAAACTCAACTCAACTGATTTTTTATGTTAGATATTTCTGAATCATTCTTGTATTTGATTCTTTTAACTATTAATTTAGATATCCACTGTTATAATGGTCAAAAAATGAATTTCCATAATTAATGGACAAAAATACAAAAACAAAAGTTTAAATGTTTATTTTAAAAACTTTAGCTTAAAATGTAATGTTCTTTATTACTTAGACGCTTATTTGATATATTTACTCTTGATTTTATAATTTATTTGTGCAATATATTTATACTTGATTTATTTCTTATTTGTAGATTTACCTATCTGTGAATGTGTAAATAAAGATACTTCTACAATCTACATATTCAAGTTTTATATTCAACTGCAAGTCCGCAACATGTGGTGTAAGTCACATATTGTGATAATGCATATGTAGGTATATATATCAGTCTTTTATGATTGATTCCTGTGTATTTTTATTTATTCGGTGATGAAGCAGTCTTATAACTTTGTTGCAAAGTTAGATGGCATTGTCTCTCTTCCAGACACTCTGCTTCAGTGACCTATGGTAGTGAATCACAGAAAACCTTCTCCATCAATGTCACAGGCTTTTAGCTGACAGCCTTTTGCTCCGATAACTTATAGCGTGACTAGTATGGGCGAACTTTCTCCCTTCTTGTGTCCTGTATTTAAGAATGAGTATTGATTCTTATTCTAGAAAATGGACAGAACATTTTATGCAAATCCAAGAGAATCACATGAATTGATGGAAACATATCCGAGCTTCTGAAGGCTATAGATTAAGGAAATTGATATTAGGCATACCTCCATAAAGGTCATAGACAGTTGAGATTTTGATGTTTTTTTCCTTAAATTTGCCTGCATGCAGCATGCCGAAGTGCCTTCTATAACTTGACACAAATCAAACCTCTAATTTTATATGTATATATCCCGACTTTGAAAACTTTCAAAATTTCAAATGTGCGGAATTAGACTTATATTATTCATATTATATTGGAGTTCCGGTTCAGAAAAAGTGTTGATGTATAGGCACTTGTCTTTCATAAAATAATTTCCGCAGCTCAGTAGGCAGAGTCGTGGGATTCACATTGCAGGATCCTTCAATCCTGGGTTCGATTCCATCTCCGGTTTGGCCACTTAGGCCAATGTTGGATAGCAGTTTCAATCATCTTCGCCTCATTGATATGTCCTCCTTTAGTCCTGATTAGCCTACCAAAGTGCACAAATACAGGACATAAAGCCCAACTATCCATCAGTCCATCCATCCTTATACAACTAAATGTGCCTTCCCCAGGTGAAACAGGAAGATAGGCGTGATGTCTTTACTCCCTTCTATTATTTTCATAACTCGGAATAACGTAAGCTTCGTAGAGGGCAATACAGTTTTCCATTTGGGATTATTCCACAATCTGCCTAGTTGTCCGCTTAGGAATCTCATATTCATTGAAGATAAGTAATGCGAGAAAGTCATTGCTTAAGCTATGGGATTTGATGCAAAAGGTATGGATTTGTTGATGCTTTGCATAATGCATATACGTGGCCAGTCTTGTTTTCCTCTTGGATAGAATCATAATAGGGGGGGAATCATGAGATATCTGGTGGGGGGAGGGTTTTGGAGCTTGGTGTTGTTCGATTTGGAAACAAATATTTAGATGACATTGCATGTTCAAAATTGATATTTACTGTTGCTGTTACTGAGAAATGAATAATTTCCCAATGTTGAAAACTACCCCGAATATCTAATGGTTTCCCCCTGACTGATTAGATTGTCTACTCACAGTTTGTTTTAAATTTAATTGATAACAATCCTACATTGGTTATATAGTTGTCACACAACCATAAGGTTATTGGTGTTCAGGCTTTTAGGGTTCCCCTCATTTGGTCTGTTTTTCATGCCCTTAGGGATTTTGAAAGATTTTGGTATCTTTAGTGTTCATAAGAGCAGCTGTATGCTTCTCAAATGTATTCTCCCTCATGGAAGCAAGGTATAGATTTGGCCAAAGGGATTTAAAGAAACTTTTTCAGCTGCGAAATGTTGCTGTTGGCAATGTACGCTAATCATATCAAATTCAGATGAGCTTAATTGAGAAGCCACCTGCCAAGATGGCAAATATTGCAAGAAACATCTATGGCAATTACATCATGTAATCTGGAGGACCTCTCTGGATAGCCTTTTAATCTGTCTTGGAAACTTTCTGCTCTAATCAATTTCTTACAGCTGCATATGTAGCCCATACTCACAAAGAAAACTTTTCCTGTAGTATCAATTGTGGAAAAAATTTCTGATCAAAACGAAAAAGGTGGTTTCTTTTTTTCTCACAAACTGACCTTCATGCTAAATAACTTCTTTTATGTATATTATGTTCTGTCAAATGAATAGGCTAAGTGCTGAATGAGGTGACTAAGACAGAGTGCATGCACCATTCATGTTTAGAACCATGTGCAAAATAGGTTTTCGTGCCTGTCAATCAGTATGCTGCATAGGGTGCATCAAACGCCCTTTTTCTCTCAAAATATAATCAAACATGAATGAAGTTGTGCCTTTTGATTGGAAATACACTTTTGAGAAGTTTAAGTGAAATCGTACTATGGCTAGGGGTACCACACTGGCCATCTTTCCCAGCACATAAATTAGGTACGGCCGATCCGCGGTTTCCCATAACTTTTTCAAATTTCTGTCCAGAAACATGTGGTTGTTATTTTTGAAATCAGCATAAAAAGACCTTTCAAATGAATGGCAACATCAATGGGTTATATTATAAATTCAGTGTCATAATTAACTATTATTATGTTTTAATATCAATATTTGGCAGAAACATTGTTATGACGATTTATTTTAATGACAGACTAATTTCTTGACTCAGTCATATTCAATAGACATTTTAGAAAATAACTGATATTATATTGTATGAAAAACATTATAATTAGTACTGATAGTATAAGATATGTCAAGAAATGGTAAATCTAAAATTGCATCACATTAAAATTCACTTATCTTTGAATCTGTGATTTCTACACAATTTTTTTCTACATGATCTCCTAAGAAAGACTTTTTATTTAATGATTTTTTAGTTATATTGTTTTCAGAAAAATTAATTACTCAGTTTTGGCTCGTAAAATGTCATAATTTCGAAATTTTAGTGCTGTTATAAAGGAGTCATGGGGAGAGGTACTGGATCCGTAAAAATGTTGCAAAATTGGATAAATTGAATGCCAGATATTCTGGAAGAACAAGAAGGTGAATGTCTGAAAAATTTGGGCAGAAAGCAACATTCAGACAAAAAATAATTCATTTGCTTTTCGAAATAAATCATGTCCCATACTCTTGTGGTTTCATGTTCACTTTAAATAACACAATATATGCAATGCGGGTACTCATTTGAAAGCTCTTTCTGAGAGGAATTCAGATATGATAAAATTATTATGATACAGCCGTTATTGTTAAAAATATTCAATACCGCGATTCGGCAATATGTCATTCTGTTGGTTTATTTCAACCTCTTTGTGGTACCCCTAGCGCTATCTCAAACTTTCTGAAAATTTGCATGAATTTTCCAATAGTCAAAAGGAACATTTTAAACCATGTTTGGTTGTGATAGGAAAGTATGAGGGGCATTTGATGCACCCTAATGCTGCATTGGTTTTTCAATTTCATAGAAGGAGTTAGCCTTCCTCATCTCCACACAATTCGTTGTTCTCAAGCTGAAAATTCTGCTGCTCTCGCTTTGCTCTTTTCCAAAATAAGTTATCGGGTGTATATGCAGAGGGACTGAGGGGCTCATTGATAGGGGAAAACACTGCAAGATGTAATGGTGGGCAAGATGGTCCATCTTTTATGACATCACACTAGTTAGAGCATCATATTGACAATTGCCAGTCTTAGAAATTATATGTGAATTAACAACAAAAATCACTGGAGGTTGCCTTGAGTCACATCATGTCGCGAGAGTAGACAATATGTCTGTATCAAGACATAACTGGATGAAAAATACTGGAAGAATACAATTCCATACTGACATTTTCTTCAAAGAGCAGACTATAACTTTGTTTCCAAGTGTAAAGTTTATCGATGTGACACTTTGCTTTAGTGACCTATGTCGGGGCATAAAAAAACAGGTAGTGAGTCAAAGAAAACTTCCATCAATGTCTCAGACTTTCAGCTGGCAGACTTTAGTTCTGATGCCTGATAGTGAATCCGGAAAGGGAAATGATTCTGTTTCCAAGTAGCACTTGCATTGGTTTGCCACACCAAAAGACCGAACCATGACACAATTTGAAGTATGTAATATACTAAAAAAATAGGACATCCAATTTTGGTACTTTATATCAAAGCAATGATAAATTCTATGATTTTTTAATTAAAAGTGTACTAAAATGCATTTTTATATGAAAGAGATAAGAAGTGTATGAAATATTTGGCTTGAAAGAATTTAGTATAGACCGCTTCATAAATCATTCCAATTTGATAATGTACTTGAAACTGAGAACGGATCTCCTTCGCTATATATATGCACCGAGAGCTCACAAGTTGTCTCTTTGCAGTATTCATTCAGTATATCTACTACGATCTGTCATCTATGTCTCCATGACTTGCAGTGTTAAATTACCAGGACAATTGATGCAAATTTCTTCCATCATTATCATGTGTTGAACATTTGCCCCAATTATTCCATGTTCTTTTCAAGAAATGTTGATGGTTAAAGTCTTCTTTTTCTTGTTACGATGAAGTTGCTTGATTGCTTTGCTTCTGTCTTTTCAAACAAAACAATGTAGCTCTAGACATTGCAATGTAGGTCATGATAACATGTTATTGCAAGTTTGTCCTTGAGGGAGCAATTATTTGAACAATACACCTGTTGCTAGGTATTGAAAAGTTTTCTGAGGCATATCAATAAAGTTTGTCATGTAGACATTGAAAGGGATGAAGCAGGGGAAAGGTGTATTCCATTATTGTTTTTTTTTCTTTCATTGGTATTTTGTTAAGTGGCAATTAAGTTGAATGTGCTTCAGTCCTGTCATAAGATGTCAGATGACACGACATAAAGTTCACACACTATACACTGGACAAATTTAGACAGTAGCGAAGGAAGCTTGAAATTTTTACTTATTTCTTCAAATTTATCGATATTGCTGCTGAATTTAAGGGTCGATGCATTTGTGATAATTCTGAAAATGGTAAGTATGACACACAGGCCAAGAAACCTGCACTTGTAACTCATTCAATTTAGTTAACAGATTCCCATGTGCAACTGGCGACAGATTACTATTGGTTACAACTTTTGAAGTTACCTTTTTGTACATTTGCAATCTTTTGTCTTGTTTGGGAGTTCTCTGATATTTTATCTGGCTGCTAAATGCTAAGAGATTGATGTGTCGAACTGACATAGACCTCATGATATTACCGCTTTTAAATGATACCATTCAAGTCATAATGTTTGGCAAAATAAACAATAATCGTGTGTTTATTGCTAATCCTAAGCAGGCATTAACAAGCAATATTTTCAGTTAGATGCCAGGTTTTCCAGTGGTACAAGTATCATGATGAGGTCTTAAATTTTGGTAAGACTGAACAACTACAAAGATATTTTTGAGAAGCAGAATTGTTAGACTCAAGCGAGTTAAGGGGGCTGCCACATAACATCCAGTGTTTGCAGGGCTGTTTGTTGGTGAATGCCTCTTTCTGAGTTATGGTAGACAAATTGGCAAAAACTGTACATTGTGTCGTGCCACACTCAAATGTACAGTAAACAAGTCTACAAGTTGCTTTCAGATGACGTTTTGCCAAGACAATCATCCCTCAATGTCACATCCCTCCAGCTGATTTCTGATTGCTGATGAGGTTTTCAGCTTTCTGTGCTGAAAAGCCTCACAATTCATTAGACTAGCATTAGATTCAAATCAGCTTGTGATTTCTCATCTTCCTCTCATGTAATTTGTATGACAAGGCTGTAATTTGCATAGCATCATGTTAAGCAAACCAGGCTGGAAAATCCTGCTGATTTTCTTTCATAGATCAGTGTTCAGAAATTGGACTGATCAATCCTACTCTCCTGGCCAAACAAATTTCATAGAGCTTAGTCATCCTAATTAATTTTGTATTTTTTGGATCATTTGTGTCACTTTTAAGTTAGATTAAGCCTTGCGGTCTTCTCACATCTTAAAACCATGATAGTTGGAATCTGTTGGAAAATGAAAAAATGTTATATTGCATTGATGGACAGCTACATATGGGTTGAAACTGGACAAACATAATCTATTTCTCACTTTGTAAATAATGATATAGAAATGACAGTTTTATTGGTGTAATTTGGAGGGCTGTTCTGATTGTCTGTAAACAAAACCTGGTAATTGGGAGGCAAGTAGGGCAAGTTGACCTAACTTCAGCCTCTCACCCAACTTCAGCCCCCTACAGAAAACTCCTTGTAATTAAATTTCCATTTGGCCAAGGTGTCAGTTTTTGGGTTTAAAGTTATTGTCAATGTGTTTAGCATAAATCATCAAAAAGTTATAACTATCATAACATATGAATCAGAAATTTTACATGTTTTAATGGTGGACCGCATTTTGCTTGTTTTGCAACGCGAATACAACGCGAAGCGAAAAAAAATTTGATAAAACGTTAAATCTGTCAGTTGGCTGTAACCAATTCACCCAAGCAGGAGCAACCAAAAAAAGTTTCATCACAAGGGAAAATTAGTAATCTTCCATAAATTAAGGTTTTTTTCAATATTTTCTACTTGATCATTCAATGAATTAGGTGATTTATAAGACATGTCAATCTTACCTAACTTCAGCCCCCATGGTCCTAACTTCAGCCCCCATATGACCTAACTTCAGCCCCCATTTTTCCCAAACTCCAGCCAATAAATCTCTCGTGAGAAATTTGTTTATTCATCCCTGAATATCTATCTATCTGAAAATGTAATTTTTAAAGCCTTTTTACGTCTGGCATACTGGAATAGACCAGTTGCCTGAATTGGAGTTTAAAATAAATATTTGTCCTCTTTCCTCGAAAACGATGACTTCTTTCCAAGCTTTTTTGAAATACATTTTTGGAGAATTGATTTTGTTCAGACCGTCGTGTTTTATATACAGGTGAGTAATTAAAGCCAAATTTAAACAGTCTGCTGTTTTTATGACAGAATAGGATCAATTGGTTGAAGTTAGGTACGGGGCTGAAGTTAGGTACACCCTAGGCTGAAGTTAGGTACTACGCGGCTGAAGTTAGGTACATGTCCCGCTTTTGTCTTTGAAGCATTTGCACTGCCTTAAAAAGCATTTGGCTGTTTTTTCACAATATGGTCATGAAGAGGAGTGAAAGCTGGGGTTAGGACCACAGCTACATATTATTCCCTTGAATAGCCAGCCAATGACAAGCGATCAAAACCCAAAGTAGGCTGAAGTTAGGTCAACTTGCCCTATGTGTATGCTTTACAGTATATATTTTGCAGTTTGCATTTGAATCTGTTCTGCTTAACCATTAGCCCTTAGGGACCGTTCAGAATTTATGACTGGGGGGGGTGGGAGTTTTGCTGGAGCTTCCCGTCAAAAATTGATACCCCCCCTTGAGTTTCATGCGGATTTTTAGTACCCCACCCGTAGGTTTCACGCATATTTTTAGTACCCCCCCTCGACATACAAAGCAATACCCACATATATACTGTTATACACGGCCACGCGTACAGATTCGTGTCATTTCGCGGACTTCTGCGCATAAAAAAGTCCAAATAAAATGAGTTTATGCGTGTTTTTTAACATTTTTTCTTTGTTAAAATTTCTTAACCCCCCTTGGAAGTGTTGTCAAAAATTAATACCCCCCCTTGAAACACATGTGAAAAGTTAGTACCCCCTCGGCCAAAACTCCCACCCACCCCAGTCATAAATTCTGAACGGTCCCGTATGAAACTTGTAAATGATATCGAAACTGATGTATTTTGAAAAGGCACGTCGAAATGATATCATGATGATTATGTATTAAGGATGTCTCACATAAGCCAGTTCAAAGCTTTCCTCAGACGAGTTAAATCAACTTTCTGATAGATAGAAATTGTTTTCCATTATGGACCGAAGGCCTCTCATGCAAAGTAACAATGCACAATAGCAAGGCAGCATTTGATATCAGACGGGTACTTGAAATGTAATCCAACACTTTACCTATAAATACATGTGTATGACTTAATACTAATCTCAGCATTCTGGGGGGCATGATATGCAGATTGCAGATATACAGTATAAGGGTTACCTGGGATTTCTTAACAAGTAACTGAGAGAAAGGCCCATAGCTGTCAAAGGAACCAAAAATGAAGAGAAACAACCTTTTGTGTAAAGATTTGAGTAATATGAAGACAGCGAGAGATTAATGAGCCGTGAAAATGAAGAATACTTTATATGGATGGCTTTGTTGAACTTCAAAACTCAAGAAGAGTGATGTATTGGATGGACAGGTGACAGCAAAGAGCATAATATGTCTGAAAACAGACAGTATGTCAATTAAAATATAAATCTGGAAGCAGATTTGCAGTGACACAAATTGATGTCCAAAGAACATTTCCTTCAGAAAGGAAGTGTGATGTCTTCAATAATAAGAACTGCAGTCTTTCTTTAAGGACATGTATGGAAGAAGATGCTATCATTTTAATACATTGTACAAAATGGTATTGCATCAATTAGATTTATATGGTCCAATGTTGCTATCTGGAACACTACGATTACTTATGAATGAGTGAAATTGAACCGCTCATTGGTTTGATGATAACCATATAGTCACAGTTTCTACATCCACATTCTTATGTCTAAACGCAATGCTGCCAGTCAAGAAATCAAGCATTGTTGTTATGCTTTGAATAACTAATGGCAGTTTATACAAGCAACGGGACACTAATTGTTGAAATTGTTGCCCACTAACACAGTCAGCAAATGGTTTAGCCACGAATTGTCAATAGGCATTTCTATATCAATTCCACATTAGCCCCCAAAAGAGAAATTTTGAATTGCAGATTTCTGGAATTTGATATTCAACTGGTTTTATCACCACACTGCATGGACATCCAGCATAGAGAAACTATTCTGAAGGTTGTTTTTATTATAGAAATATTTAGCCTCTGTGAAGCAGAGGATTTGGCAGCAATGCATCTTTAATGACGCTCCCTGGAGTCTATATAATTATATCTTGAAACCAGCATTTAGCTCTGTTAAAAGGAATTGCTTTTATTCGACATGTAAATACAATATTCAACGAAAATGTTTTGCAAATAATTCAAATTCTAAACCAGCCACTAGCAAATTATTTGATTATTTGATTCTATTTATTGGTAATTTTCCCAAAGGCAATAAAAATTAAAATTATTGATAGTATCATTGCATTATATCAAACATCTGTCAACTGTCATCATCCATAATTTTTAAACAAACAGAAATCTTTTGATGTGAAAAAAAAAAAGAATTTAAAACAAAACATACATTACTTCAGAGAACTGGAAATCTTTCTTCGGCCTTCCCAGTCACATTCACTGTCAATAAGCTCTCACGATAGCCTACTGGTGTGGAAAGGCCATCTAGAATGACACCCAGAACAGCACAAAGCCTTGAACACTACAAAAGAAGGCTGGACAGCTCCATTATCATTAAATGGAAGTGACAGCTTTTATTGCATGTTGTAGGATGGCCAGTCAAACAATAGCTGACAACTCAGCAATAAAACGTAATTGGAAGGCAAATATATGGCTATATGATATATCTGTTCTCCCAATTAATTAAAATCAGTATACAAAAAAGAATATAGATTAATCATTCAAACGACACATAAATTAGCTGTGCTTGGAAATAGCAGTCGAGCAGATATGATGTAATTTCTGTAGAATTGCAAGTTGTCAAAGAGGGCACTATTCTCATTAAAAAAAAATAAACTATCAGAAATATGCCTTTTATATCTGCAGGTTGTCTTGAAAAAGTAACAAATCTAGCTGATATTTTGCACATTTTGGCTGTAGCATTACATAAATTAATTTCTATCTTATGATGGCTTTAATTGCACTCAGGAATCTCAACAACAGATCTATACTTTGGAATGAACATGCAATTGCAAACCGATGGAATCAACTACATGTAAGTAAGTAAATATGACAATACTTACAAGTGCTCAAGACAAACATACAATATTTATATCTTGGACATCCTTGATGATCCTTCATGAGAGTAAGTTTATTTTCTGACATAGATAGTTAGTTATTTTATTGACAGGAAGTTTGTCCATTACAATTATGACAAATGCAAAAGGTGTTTTGACAGGTCCAAGTATGCCAGAATGTGCATGAGAAGGCCAAAATGTATAACTGATTAGAAATTTAAATACATATTCTTAATTCCCTGACAGAAGTTCATAATCACACCGGTATGACTGGAATTTCGTACTGATACACGAGTACAGAAATTCTTATGATCTTTGATGCCTCTAAATAGCCCACACTGGTGCTGATGGGGCGTAAAACACAAATTCACTCACTCACTTATGATCTTTGAAAGATTATAACATCCAGGACCATTTATATATAAGTAAAAACAGTCATTGTCTCAAATACATCAAGAAAGGTGACACTGTAGACACATGCATGCCTTGAAATCAGTTATAAACAAAATTTGGAATGCCAGAGTTGAAACCTTCAGTGGTTTCCTAAAAAAAATAGTATGAACTGCTACTTACTCATTGTCAGATAATCTTGCTTTGCAAAGCCAAACTAATCGATAGGTAATTTCCATCTACAAAGCAGTATAGTTTTCCCTGCATGCATTGTAAGACCCTTCTGTGGTCAGAAATGCAGTAAGAATACTAACTAGAACAGGAGGAACATCTCATGATAGGAGTTTTATAACTGGACACCACAGAAGAAGCACACATGCAAATTCATGTGTGCCTGTATGCAAGATTTGTTTCACATTACTAATTTAGAGATAATTATTACAAATGGTATGCATACATGAGAGTGCTCAGCACTGGATCAATAATGAAAAATGTGGCAAAAATAAGGAAATTGATATCGACAAGTTGCAGCTTGCCTAAGGGATAACACATGTTTCCTAACAATGAAATCTGTGTGCTTTAACCATCTCTCGCCCATGCTTCTGGAAATAAGATTAAATTTGCTTTATGTATCCTTGGGAATTTAGTTCAGTTACTACAGATGAGCATCTTTAGTACTAAATACTAATAATTTTCCAGCCATTTCCCAGTTTAACAGCTTCAATTAGGTTAATTAGTATTCTGCTATAGCTGAGACAAATTTATATCAAGGAATAAGCAAGTTAACTTCATAACTTTTTAATTGAAGCTCGACTGGCAGATTTGATTAAGGCTTGAGATAGAGTAGCTAATCTGGCAAAGTTATTCTGGCAAGTATCATAAAATACTGATATATCAAATTCTCTACTGTAAGTGCACAGGAGAAGCATTGAGATACAGTGTATAACATTCTGATAGAAAACTATAAGTTCTCTTCATTTGTCTTGGCAAAGCATTGCCACAGTTTCACATACCTGCAGCTACATTTACTCATCATAAAATCTGTATTCCAAACTGCTTTTCAAGGGTTTCCTATGCCTGGCTTCTAGAAAGCACCAGTTTTCATTTGCCTGGACTTGCTTTAAATCAAATAACATTATTTTTGCAAGCATGACATCAAGCATTCTTGGGGAGTCTGTCCTTCTCTTTTTACCAGGTCACTCCCAAATTTATCAAGCAGTTTGTAAGATTAGTAAATTTCCTACTGAGGAAACAGTTGCTGGGAAACCAGCAACCCGAAACCATAAGCAGTTTTCTTCAATGTACCTAAGACTACATGTTTTAGTTTTTTTCAGCCATCGGCACTAATTAAGCGATTAGATCCACAGACTTTGCAGCCTCAGACCTTAAATTAACTCAGTTATACACTGTAAATTTTTAATTTTGAGTTATCTTAATTGATTGAGTGAGATGGTTGCACAATTCTTTTGAGCCAAGATAGCTTGTTGTTTCAAGTTATAACAACATAAAGATTATTATAACTCAAAACAGCAAGCTATCATGGCTCAAACAAATTGTGCAACCATCTCATTCAATCATTTGAGCTAACTCAAAATTTCAAATTTTACAGTATTGATTTTCGATTCGACCAAGTTCACAAATGTTATTTTTATAATTGAAGCCTGGCATTTTTATTATAGACAAGAATAATATAAAATTGTCAATTTGTGGGTAACCTGATGTTCAACCATTAGCATCAGGACCTTTGATAGACTAAACTGCCATCTGCTGGGAAAAAATATCTGGAGTGACTTTATTTTTCTGTCATCAAAGACCTCACAACTTTATGCACTAGGATCATTTCACCTAAATAGGCTGCAAATTGATGCTGATGTATGGAAATTAGGAATATTTCACCCTATCAATAAATGTTTAATTTGCTTCTGAAGGGTGTGCTTAAGCATCTCAATTTTAATTTTGAATTTTTGCATAAAAAATATAAAAAAAGGTGTTCTTTTGATATTTTGATTGAAAAAAAGCATTGGCATTTCCGAGATGCCTCTGGTCATGTCATGTAAAATTTTAATTAAAATATCTCAATTCAAAGCCAAACATCAGTCATTGCCATTGCTGTATGAAACGCACAATGTCGCACATCTGAAAGGTGATCTGTAGCTATCTAAAACAAAGGAGAAGTACCAATTTTTGCACTTTTCCGGGGCTCTATGTCCCACTCTTCGATAAGACACCACTTTTTGTTTTTGTGAGATGCGAGATATAGTGGGTATGGGGCCATTTTTAAAAAAAACCCAAATGTGATAAACAAGGTCAAAGGTGAACAGGAAATGGTCGCACTTGAATTTTCGGCACATTGATAGTTGTTTATAATAGGATCAATACTGTTTAATTGGTTTTGGCAAAAAAAAATTATCTTACAAATTATAAGCAAAAAATGAAGGGGGACGTTTCTTTTTTTGTTGAGTGTAGTTGTCACACAAGGGATTTTGAAAGATAATGGAAATCTTGAGGGTGCAAGGTATAGATTTGGCCAAAGGGATTTAGAGAAACTTTTTCCGCTGTGAAATGTTGCTGCAGGCAATATAGGCTAATCATATAAATTCAGATTAGCTTTATTGAAAAGCCACCTGTCAAGTTGGCAAATATTGCAAGAAACAGCTATGGCAATTACATCATGTAATCTGGAGGACCTCTCGAGATAGCTTTTTAATCTTTCTTGGAAACTTTCTACTCTAATCAATTTCTTACAGCTGCATGTAAGCTATACTCACAAGGAAAACGTTTCCGGTAGTTTCGGTTGTAGAAAAATTTTCTGATCAAAAGGAAAAAGGCAGTTTCTTTTTTTCTCCACTAGCAAACTGTTCCCATGGCTTGCAGTAATTTACATCATCAAACTGGAATGATTTATGAAGCGGTCTATTAAAACTATTTCTAAATTTATCTACTGTTTTGATACAAAGTGCCAAAATTTGATGTCCAATTATTTATGAAGCAGTCAATTAAATCTTTTTGAGCCAAAAATTACATGCACATCTTATCTCTTTTATGTAAAAATGTCTTTTAGTACACTTTTAATTAAAATATCACAAAATGTATTATTTTTTGACATAAAGTAACAAAATTAGATGTCCAATTATTTTGAGTAGTATTGTAACCTCTCAAATTGCATAGTTTGCAAAGGTCAATGTCCTCGTTCTATCTTTTAGTGTGGCAAATCAATGCAAGTGCAGATGGGAAACAATCATTTTCCCTTCAGGATACACTATCAGGCATCAGAACCAAAGCCTGCCAGCTGAGAGTCTGAGACATTGATGGAAGTTTTATAATGTGCCCTCAGCACGGAGATCCGAGAACTTATTTTTCCCATACTATAGAATCCACTATTTCAGAAAACAGCAAAGTGAGAGAAGCAGGATTTTCAGCTTGAGAACAAAGAATTTTGTGAAGATCAGGAAGGCAAACTCCTGCCAGGAAATTGAAAAACCAGTGCTGCATGCTGATGGACTGGCGTGAAAACCAATTTTGCACATGGTGCTAAACATGAATGGTGCATGCGCTCTCTTAATCACCCCTGTGATCTTTGTTGAGTAATAATACAACACTACATCTTAATCATTTACAGAACACAATATACATAAAAGAAGTAATTTAGCATCACTAAGCAGCCGCGGCACGAGAATGTCTATTCATGGTCTTCAAAGCAGCAGGGAAAAAACCTGTCTGGTATTGTGAAAGACTTCAAATTCCTGTTCAGGCCAATATATGACTCACAATGAATATCTCTTGATATATATCATGTATTTTAAGTACGTGCAAAGTGATGATGAATTGATTTGGTATTGACATGCAACAATCTTCTGTGAAATTAATTTTAAAATTGCATTGCTCTTTGTACATAATTATACATTGTTAATCAAAATGGAATAATTTGGATTTTCAGAGAGTTAAAATTACGGTCTTCTTAAATTGGCCATTTAATCAATTGTTGCTACTCAGATAGATTTATGTATACAAATTATATTATAAACTATTTTTAGTGGATAAGAATTATTTTGAGACCTCTCTTTGGGTTGTCCAGAAAAATTGATCAATTTTTAGAGAAAAATCATCAAAAATTGCATCATGGCTCAACAACACAGACACAAAATTTAAGCATATGCAAAAAATGTTAACTTAATTTTCATGTGTACAACCAAACAAACATCACAATATCATGCTGAATGCCACTTGCAATGACCTCAGCCTTCACTTGTCTTGACATGGATTCGACCAACTTGTTTTTTGTTTCTTTTTTTACTGATATGGCAATTCTTTTGTGAAAGTCATTTGCGTCTGGTTCAGATTTCACATCAAGATTAAAACTACCTTTTTTGCATATGCTGTTGAGGTATCTTACTCATTACAAAGAGACAGTGTTTCTGGGTCAACAACAATAATCCCTTTTCTGAGACACTTGGGTGTCCGATGACAGTCAAATTCGCACTGTGCACCTAAATAATTGTTCTGCACACAGAGGGCTACTTTTGGTACCTCAACCCTGCTTTTAGAATTAGCCTACCTGCCAAATGCCACAACAATTTGATCCAACTCCTCGATCCAACATCATGTTGAGTTTGTTGACGCTCTGGTATTCTCACGTGCCTTGATATGATCATCACCAAAGTTGAATAGATAGGCCTAACCGTGGATAAATACATTATAAAACTGCTCCAATTTCATAAGGGAAAAAAACTGGCATGAAGCTTTAAACCAACTTCATTGATCTGGATGGTCAACATATATCTTGCATTCTTTATTGTTGCCGTACTGCTCTTTTTTCGGCCACAAAATTAGCAAAAAAATCGATATTTAATTTAAAAACGATTGATCTGAGATGAAGTACACTGAAAAAAAAGATTGTGAAAAATACAGCCACATCCTGTTAACTTTACGTAGTTTTAGCCATCATACATATTACAGTCAAAAACCGTCAACTGAATGGAACCTTTCTGTAAAATCTACATGAGCCGTAAAACATACGTATTTCATCTGTCATTCTGGACCATGGCTAAGTCCTGTTAGTGGAACATTATGTTTCTGTTTAAACTACAGCAACTGTACAAAATACAGATTAAATCTGTAATTATACAACAGATAAGTGCTGTTAGCAGTGTGGCAAGTTTCTGTTAAAACTGCATGGATAACAATTTATACAGAAGTAATCTGTAGAGTCTTCCTTTTTGTTTGTCAGTTTTTCACACGTTTGTTGCAAGAGTTTTAACTGAAACAATTAAGGCAAGTATATAGGTTACATTGTTTCAAGTGCTAATAGACAGCAGTTAAGGACTCAGGACAGGTTAAACATTGAAGAAAAGCACATGCACAAGAGGTTGAAATTGTAAGACAACCTGTTAATGCTCCTTTAAGATAAGTATTTCTATTTTAAAAGCATTTTAATTTTGAATTGATATCATAATATAATTATATATTCCATATATTTGTATCTATATCTGTATAATGCTATGTATGCCTACTACTACACCTATTATTAGACATTCATGGCTTAATAGTTTCTATGATCTATTCATCATGTCTTAGCACAAACATCAAATATGAATTTGTCAATTTAAATCTTAACTTAATATTCCTCAAGCTAATTAGGCCTATACATTAGCTCTCTTAATTTGATTTTGACCTTGAGACCAATATTCAATTTCTTTGAAAATAGAACAAAATGGCAATACATGTGTTTTACTTTCAGGAGCTGGCCATGTTTGGTTGACAGGACAATCGGTGGATGCACACTTCTATAGGTTAGTTTTTGGTGGTCATTCCTGTGATGTTTGGGTTACCAGGTGGATGGAGGATAGGGCTTTTTCGTCCTGTATTTGTGTACTGACTGGTCATAAAAGGACAGATGGCAACCACACATGTAGTAGTGGTACAGATTTATTCATAATTTTGATAAAAGATGGTTATTATAGTGCAAAGCTTTTAACCTGCATTGAATTAAGTTTGAAGGTATTGTAATCACTTTTGAAAAATGTTGTCCTTCCTCATGTCCTGTAGGCATGCAGCTGGGTGTTAAGAAGGTAGGCAGGTAGAATTTTTCCATGCAAAACTCCACCACTATTGCATGTAGGCCTACATGGATGAAGTTTGGTATACATATAGCCTATGTGGCCTGGTTGTGCCTTTTGATGGTTTTATTGATGAGTATTTTTACTTTTTATAAAAATTACAACAAAAAAAAAAATTTATTTTGTTTCCAGAACACTATTGCATGTACATGGATGGAATTTGATACAAATATAACCCATCTCACCAAGTTGTGCCTTTTGATGGTCCGATTAATGAATATTGTAAAACTATACTTTTTAAAAAATTTCTGAAAAATTATATAAAATCATTTTAAAGTTTCCGGGCCTGGACTCAACCACTATTTCATGAACATGGATGAAGTTTGGTACAGATATATATAGCCTATATGGCCTAGTTGTGCTTTTTGGTGGTCTCATTGATGGGAACCATATATATATAGCAAATGAAAAAAATATTGAAAGTTATTTTTTTTCTTTTCTTGCCTAAGAATCAGCCACAATAGCATGTTGATGGATGAAATTTGGTGTAACATATAGCCTTAGCATATATCGTGAAGTTGTGTCTTTTGATTGCCTGATTTATGGATATTTGATGCTCTATGAAATATTGAGAAAACATTAAAAAAACATATGCTGCGCGGCAGCAAACCTTCAGTGAATAACACCTTTAGAAGATTACAATTACTTTTAATATTTGTTCTCAATATTATAAAAAGCATAGAATATCTATCAGTCAGACCATGAAAAGGCACAAAGAGACCATATGAGCCATATGTGTACCAAACCTTAAATAGTGACGTGAGTCTTGGGCAAGAAACAAAGATTTCTTTTTTTCATTCAAAAAAAGTATATAATATTTTTTTCCAGACCTTTCAAAAGGCACAACTAGACCATGTAGGCAATGTGACTGAGTCTTAGCCCGAAAAACAAAAACAAAAATTTATTATTTTTCTTTTTTTTTTTGAAGAGTATAGAATATCTATCAATGAGACCATCAAAAGGCACAACTAGGCCATATAGGCCACATCTGTACCAAATTTCATCCATGCACATGCAATAGTCTTGGCCCAGAAACACAAATAATTTCTATATATATATTCTTTTATTATTTCAAAAAGTATGGAATGTCTATGCATCAGACCACAAAAGTAACAACTAGACCATACAGGCTATATGTGTACCAAATTTCTTCTTCCATGTACATTCAATAGAGGCCAAGTACTGGCCTAGGAATGACCCATCCGCGGCCTAATCTGCCTGCTGCCCGCCGGACAACATCTTACTCAAATGATTACAATACCTTCTTTGAATTTCTTTCGCTGAAGGTAAAAATTGACAAATTCATTGCGCAGAACACTTGAACGGCTTATTGAACATGCTGCACCTGTTACATACTAATCACAGTTCTTTGATGCTTCCCTTTGGATATGGCTCACTAAAATCAGAGGTTTATGACCACGGGCTTCTGTGCTATTTGTATAATAAAATTAGTTATAATGTATCAATACAAATTAGCGCAAAATCCCATGTGTTTATGACAGGCACTTTGTTTTTATATGTACCCCGCCTCAAACTGTTTCACTGTGCCCCACAGAGCTTTCTTTATAAAAATTCCGATGTCTGCATTGTGGATATCATCTCACTAAACTAAGACAAATAACCACAGTTTAAATCCCCAGCAATTGATTTGTGTTATTCCATTTTCAGCACATCTGTCTTCTTTGAAAACAAAGAGCAATGGTCGTCGTTATTGGTGATGTCGTTGTGTCGGTTCAGGTTGGTATAACAGTCCATTTGTGACCTTAATATTTCGCTTATTTTTATGAAATTTGGTACAGGCAATGGCCTGTGGATATGGATTGGGAACATGTCGAGAAATCCAAGATTGTGGCCATTTTGGTGGCCATCTTTCTTTTTTCTTGAACTGCTCATTGTGACCTTAATATTCTGCTTATTAGTTATGAAATTTGGTACCTGTCTTGGCCTGTGGGTATGAATCAGGAACATGTCAAGAAATCCAAGATGGCTGCCGAAATGGCCACTACAAAATGGCTGGCATTCTTGAAGTGCCACTTTGACCTCAATATTTCGCTTATAGTTATAAAATTTAGTACAGTTGGTTATGGATTGCGAACATGTCGATAAATCCAAGGTGGCCGCCATTTTGTCGGCCATCTTTCTTCATGCTTGATTTGCCCAGTATGACCTTCATGTTTTGCATAGAGTTATGAAATTTGGTCTGGATCGGGAACATTTCAAGAAATCCAAGATGGCTGACGAAATGGTCTCTTCAAAATGGCCGGCATTCTTGAACTGCCCAATGTGACCTGGATCTTTCGCTTAGAGTTATGAAATTTGGTACAAGCATTGGCATGTGGGTACGGATTGGGAACATTTTGAGAAATTCAACTTCTGCTGCAGAAACTAAACCAAAACATTTTCTAGGTAGTGTCTGGGTGTCCCTGCCTGTCAAGCACATTTCTTGCTTTATGGGGGGGGGGGCGCTTATCTAGGAGAGAGTATCCAAACCTCAATGCCAGTTCATTCTGACACTGCTATTGGGGATGTTGATGAGTAATTAGGGACGACATGTAATTAGGTCCCAAAAATATTTCTGTATCCCATTCAACTTCAAAACTTCACAAATGCAGAGTATCAACGTCATTAGATATTTGCTTTTATCTATTCGATTTTTAGGTGGCAAGTTTGCCACCTTTTCCATTAATTGGGTTTTGGGGTTTGGTTGACTTTTGAAGGTGTATCGCATAATGACAGCAAGACAGTTTTGGTCATAGTGCGGGAGGTTTGAGTGTGTGGGAATTGATAGTTAAAAGCAATTCAAGTGGGCTAATCTGAGAGCATGTGGCAAGGTGCGATGGATTGACAGGTGTTTTTTATTTGCTGTGGCTTCACTGGAAATTTTATAATTTAGTGGGTGTGGCTTTTCAGAGCTAATCAGGATATGGGACATGGTGGGTGTGGTCATATTAGCCAATAGGGATACATGTTGTGAACAGTTGGGTCATACAAGGGGGGTTCTTGCAAAAAAATTGTTGTTTTTGTTTGCTAGTTGTATTACTAGGCTTGGATACTCCTGGGGGAAGGCACCTTTTTCTGGGGGGGGGGGGGTCACCTCAGGGGGTATTCACAAAAAACTTTTTTTTGCTAGTTATATTGCTAGATTGGGGGTCACCTCAGGAAGAGGTACTTTTTAAAATTTTATATATTTTATCTCTCAGGGAGGGACACAAAATTTTATATTTAATAGAAAGCTGGAGGGGGATCAACTCAGAGGGGGGATTCTCGCAAAAAAACATTTATTTTTTGCTAGTTATATTGCCAGTTATATTGTCACCTCAGAGGGAGGTACTTTTAAAATTTTGGTTTTTACAAGGCCTGCAGGGGGTCACCTCCGGGGCGGTAGAGGGGATAGTCACAAATTTTTTTTTTCTAGTTATTAGGTGGTGTCACCTCAGAGGGAGGTACTTTAAAATTATATTTTACGAGCCCGAAGTGTCATCTCCGGGGGGTACTCGCAAAAAAATAATTTATTTTGGGCTAGTTTTATCGCTAGACAGGAGGTCACCTTGGACAGAGGTACTTTATTCAACAAGACCCAAGGGGGTCATCTCTTTGGGGTGTACTCACAAAAAATTGTTTTATTTGGCTATTTATATTGCTAGGCTTAGGGGTCGACCAGATGATCTTGAGGGGGGGGGCTATGGATATTTGGTGAAGAAAAAAGTTGTTTCCCACTTGACACTGAAAAAAAGTTTGTTCAGCACATGAAAATAAAAAAAAAAGTTTGTTTCCACCTGTAGCTAGGGAACCGTAATGTTAAAATTCCGATAAAAAAAAATTTGTCGGGCGTTCACAAGCAAAAAATTTTTAGTCGACGCAACGTGAATGAAAAGCAGTTTGTCTCGGGGTTAAAGTCCATAGCCCCTCCCCCAACTATCATCTGGTCGGCCCCTTAGGGTCAACTTTGGCAGCTTTTGGCAGAGGAACTTTCAAAATTGTATATATTACAAGGCCTGAGAGGGTGACCTGAAGGGAGTCCTTGCAGAATTTTCTTTTGCTAAGTTATACTACCAGGCTGGGGGTCACCTCAGAGGGGTAGGCTATTCAATAATTTTTCTTTTACTAGTTACAACAAGTGCACACCTTTTCATTCTTCTGCTTTCTTAGAAATCCAAGATGGCTGCCAAAATGGCCACTCCAAAATGGCGACCATTCTTGATCTGCCCACTGTGACCTTTATATCTAGCGGGGCAAGTATGTAAAAAAATAGTGCATTTATACATAGGAGCATGAAACTTGGCGCACACTTAAAAAACATCTATAAACACATATTTGGATAGGGAGCCACTTCAAATTTAGCTTAGGTGGCTATTGGCAGCCATTTTCCAAAATGGCGGTCAATTCTTCCATTTTGCTGCTTTCTGTGTAGTTCCTACAAATAGAATACACGTAAATATTGTTTTTCATTGCTTCACTAAGTATTCCGTACATTACCAAAACATTTTTGGTAGCCTTGGTCTATTTTCAGGCTTGTTGGAACCCTTTTTGTTAGAAATATTGATTAAAACACTGGATTTCGCGGTTACGGATGGTTACACCAATTCTCTATAAATCTCAAAATAAGTTACATATTTGAATTCCTTGTAAAAAGAGCTTTCAAATGAGTACCCGCATCAATGGGTTTTGTAAACTTGGTACGAAAATGGAAAAAATGAAAATAAAATGATTTTTGAAGATTTTGATTTTTCTTTAATTTTGACAAAAAATTCGTGGAAACTATTGATGTGACCATTCATTTGAAAGCTCTTTTTACAAGGAATTCCATGAAACCATAGGAAACCGCGAAAATGATGCATTTTCTTCAACTGTTCTAACAAAAAGGACCCTGACTACCCTAAAATTCCTCAGTTCAATCTAGAAATCAATTGATAATGTTTTTTAGATCATCAGAAGGAATAATGAGCACTGTTTTCGTACTTTCAAACTATAGGCACTTCACAGAAAGCAGGAAAATGAGATAATTAGCCGCCATTTTGGAAAATGGCTGCCATGGGTCAACCAGGTCAAATCTGAAGTGGCTCCCTATCTAAATATTTTCTTTAAGACGTTTTTGAAATGTGTGCCAAGTTTCATGCTTCTATGTATAAATGCACTATTACTCCCCTATTCATGACAAATCTGCCCCGCTAATCTGGCTTATGGTTGCAATTTACTACAGGTATTGGCCTGTGAGTATGAATTGGGAACATGTCGAGAAATCCAAGATAGAGGGCACTTTAGCAGCTATATTTCTTGATTCCTGAACTGCCAAATGTGTTCTTGGCCTGTGGGTATTGTTTGTTAACATGACGATAAATTCAAGATGTAGACCAATTTGTGACAGCCGTTTTGGCAGCCGTCTTTCGTCATTCTTTAACTGTCCATTTGTGACCTCAATATATCCCTTATAGTTATGAAATTTGGTAAAAGTATTCCACATTAAGATAAACTTTAAAATCAAATCTCTTTGCAGCCGTTTTTGCCACCAATTGAATCAGCAGATTCTTGTTACAATTTTATTAAAGTTGATCGATTTTGTGATACACAAACCTTACAAATATAGGGTAAAACAATTCAAAATGCCAAAAACAATCAGGGATCAAATTTATATATCACCCTGTATTTTATGGTGTATATCTGTTGCACTAGAGGTCAGTATGAGCATGTAGAGATTGATGATGTATTCTAAAAGAAGGATATTACAAGAAATGGAACACCGCTCCAGGGGGGTGTTTACTTCGGCAGCCTGCTCTATGCATGTTTTAAGACCTGTCTTTTGTAAACATTTCATACCCCCTTAGATATGTTGTGAAATTTCGAATTCTCAATGCGGAATTCGAAGGCGAATCATCCAGTGGTGTGCCTACTTTCAAGGGCAACCATAATATAATCAGGATGAATGTTTATAAAGCATTTGGCTAAATGCATCGAAACTTTTGAAAAATACTTTCCCTCAGTGCGGTCAGTGGTTGGGAATCTCGCAAATCAATTTGCAAATAAATTATGACTTCTTAGAAAAGTTTTAATATCTATAGATTACCTCGGTCTGTTTCCTTTCATGAGACAAAATTAAGTGATGTAAATAATGGCTTTAGTAAAGGTTGTTTTTTTTTATTCAATAACTGTAAACATGAACTCAGCTACTTTTGTGTTGGGTGAAAGCACAGTAAGCGCCTCAATATTTGGCCCCTATGACCTAATAATTATTTTCATCAGAAGTGCAAGTGTAGCACATCACTTTAAAGCTATTAATGTGTATAATACAGAATTATGTTTGTCTAATAAATCAAGACAGGTATTTGCTGGGCTGCTATGAACTACATTATGAAAGTTCCATGAAAATCTAGGTTTTTCCACTGAAACGGACCTTTGGCTTTTCGTCAGTTTTCGCAGATGTGATATGGACAGTTTGCATGAACTGTGACCAATTAAATTTTTGAGCCTTGTCAGCATTCACTAAAATAATCCAAATTTGTCACTAAACATGGTATCCCTGCTTTATTCGTGACATACCAGACCTCCAAACATCAGTCCCCAGACTAATTTGAACATTTTTGTGGACGTAATGGACGGACATTTACACTTTTTAGCCTGGTGTCCAGTGTATAAGCTAAATTCATTGTGTTTTTAAATTTTTCAGTTGCATACATAGGTAGAGAGAGATAGACATGCATTTCCATCTCAGTTGACATGTTAGCTGGTCTTTAATTCATTTAAATTACCAAAAAATCAGTTGTGGACGTAATGGACGGACATCCATTTTAGCCATTAGAGCTTCTTGTATCTCACAATCATCAGTGGCCATTGGAAATTTTTTGCTTAAATTCATTAAACCAATATCATATCCAGGCAAAAGGACCAAATTCGGCTAATTATTACATAAAAATACCGTCCAACCAGCCTTTTGAGCCCCTGACTGTAAATTTGCAAAAATATGGTTACAAGCAGACCTTTTCTTTGGACGTCATGGCTGCCATAATCATCATATTGAAAAGTCAGCCAATGGTCCAAACAGAAGGCCAGGGAGGTACAGTAAACAGATAATGTCACCGGCAGAATGTGAACTAAATATTAGGCTACAGCATAGCTGCAATAGATGGTGCTTCTGAAAAAGGGCCGCTGGTTACATGCTAAAATTGACAAATTACACCCACTTTAAAGGTCTACCCAGAGCATGGTTTTAATTGTAGGCTCATGAAAAATGCCTAAATTTCTCACATTTACTTGTTGATCAAGCTGAAATACTGCACTGTTTCTTCTTTATGTCAGAAATTGGTTTTTAGAACCCTAAATTTACTTTTATCTGATCAAAACGCAATTGAGGCCTTTACTGTGCTTTCACCCTGTTGCTTTCCAGGTGCTGGTAGTCTCAGGAATCCTTCAGCTGCTCTTTCCTGTAATTTCAACTCCTCACTAGTCCCCAGCCATGTTGAATACTAACTTAGGGTAAGCTACTTTTACAAGTTACTTTATGTTCATTTCCACTTAATATAAGAACTCTCTCCAGGAAATGGATAAACTTTCAGCTATGTTTAGTTTCTGATAAAACCTGCCCTTTTTTTACTACAGGGTGTAGCAAAAAAAAACATTAGTACATAATTTCTTTCTGCAAATCAATAAGAATAATTCTGCAGCCAATTGGAGAACTTCAGAAATAGTGGTCCTCCGTCACTGTATTGTTTCTGAAATGTTTCTGCAGGAAAATCAGCAATTTTGTCGGAGTTATGCAGCTGCGGAATTTGTATGCACTTTTGCTTTGCAGCTGTCAGCAGAATTCTACAGTTTCTTAAAAATTCTGCAGGAAGCTGCAGAATTCTGCAGTTTCTTTAAAATTCTGCAGGAAGCTGCAGAATTATGCAGTTCCCTGCAAGATTTCTGAACTTCTGTTGCTTCTTTCAGCTTATTGCCATGCATCTGCAAAGTTCAGACCTCTTTGACAAGTATTTTGCCGCTACCCAGGAAACGTTGATTTGGGGGTGTATTGGTTTGGGGGTTAGCAGGGGGGTCAGGAGTTTTGGTGTTCCTCTGTCACTGCAGCATTTCTGAAAAGTTTCTGTAGCAAAATTTGTAATTCTGTAGGAGTAATGCAGGTTGGGAGGTTTTTATGCACTTCTGCAGCTACAGAATTCTGCAGGAAGCTGCAGAATTTCACCAATTCTACAGCTGCCTTCAGAATTTAAGAAACTGCAGAATTCTGAAGCTAGTTGCAAAGGTGCATAAAACCTCCAAAGGTGCATAATTCCTACAGGATTTACAGATTTTGCTGCAAAAATTTTCAGAAACGCCTCTGGGACAGACGAGCACAATACCACACGACCCTCACCCACCCAACCCCTCCGTACCGTGACCCAGGGTTGCTTGATTTAAATCATTTGATCATCTGAAAATTTTCAGAAAAACACCTGCCCCATACCGCTTAAAATATATAAAAAAATCTGTAAATCAAATAAATCTGATTTTTAGAATTTTTTAAAATTTAAATCCGATATTTTTGCAACCCTGCCAATACCCCCCCCCCCCAAACTGATATTTCCAGGGTATAGTGGCAAGACCTTGTCAATGAGCTCTGAACTTTGCAGATGCATAACAATAGGCCTATGCTAGATAAAGTAACAGAGGTTCAGAAATCCTACAAGGAGCTGCAGAACTGCAGAATTCTTCAGAGTTCTGCAGGCAGCTACATAACTCCTATAGAATTACAGATTTTGCTGCAGAAACTTTCAGATACCCTGCTGGGCCAGACGAGAATCAAAAAACTCCTAACCCCCTGCTTGCATATGAAATGGTCATCCCCTAAGCCATCATATCCAGCTGGGCAATCGTATCTACATGTATGCAACTAATCCTAGCAATGCACAAATGCAAACCCTGTCTTTCTTAACTCTCTGTGACTGCTCGTTTGTTTATATGACTGGACCTAACTCAAATTATAATAAACTTCTCTTTCTTTTCAGACATGAAATATTTTATACTGCCACACCATATGGATCTTTTTGTACGCCACAACATCAGTCCTCCTCTGAGGCTCCTCAATATTGAACCTGCAACTAACAAGAATTCCTTTTAAGGTAAGACGTTCTTCCTTCCTGACACCAACAGTATCAATTCATTTTATCAAAAAAGAATGCATTAATGTTTTTGAAAATATCTCAATTGACCATTTTTCTCTTCAGATGCTTTTTTCTGAAGACACTGAAACACCAAGACACCAAGATAAGGAAGAGAACGAAGAAGACCAACATAATCTTTACGGATCACACTTCGAAAATTAAATTTATTTGCTTTTCAACAAACCAAAATTTAATGATCATCTCCTGTTTCATGAGAGAAAAAATAGGATTTTACCATCTTGCAAATTTGAAGGATGTGATTCCTCAAAAAGGTTCCCTGCAGGCTTTGCTTGTTCATTATCATATATATGCTGGTTCTCTGTACAAGCTACACAGTACATTCTGTATCCAGCATGACTCATGGAAGTATAAACTTTTTTTAACTACATGATGGTTAAGATTCACTGAGGAGAAATTGCCATGGATAAATTGAGGTGTTCAAACCAGGAGTTGGTAATTTTAGTGATATTCATATATTTTACTCTGTGCCAAAAACGATGTGATGAAAATTGCTAATAAAAATTTTAAAATCAAGCATGATGTTATTGTTGTTTTTAATTAAAAATTTGTCAAAATTTAGATCTGTGACTTGATAACACTTTTGGAATAATGATAGTCATGTTCTACCAAAAATTTGAGGCTTGCTAATCTGATGCTTTAAGGAAAAAATTAAGAAAACGAGGAAAATTTTATTTTCTATAATGTAGACAGGTAGAACAATTAATTTACTGAATGAGCAAAGGTGTTGATATAGCTATTTTCCTAATTATAAAAAAACTCCCTATATACAGATATTACATTAAAAAGCATCAAAATGTTCTATTCTATTGAATTGTGATTTAGAACACTCCACTGCTAAACAGTAATTGCTCTGGGTCATAATTATGTTTTTTTTAACGAGTTAAACATTGCTAAAAATGGCAGCATGAGGGGGCTGTCAATATTACAGGCATATTCCAGTAAAAATTACGGATTGCTCACCATCCATAGTAACGCTTGAACTGTTGAAGTTACAGTAAAAACATGTAAAATATACGGTTTCAATGACGCTACATATTTACGGCTTTAGTCTGTAAATTTCACAGCAACTTGTTGGCACCCAAAACTGCCAGCTATTTTACCGTAAATTTTACAATTTTTTTTTCAGTGTACTTCTGAAAATAAGACTTACATCATTTTTTTTTTTCTATCTTCAAATTGCACAAAAAGCTGGTTTTTTGCATCAAAAGTCCACTCCGTTACCACATTTTCCAGGGCTCTTTGTTTTGAAATTTTGAGAATGGCCCGTATATAACTTTTTTCTGGTACTCCAACCAGTGTTGGAGGTCTCGAGGCCCGCCTCGGTGCCATATTTTGATGGCCTCGGTGCCATATTTTGATGGCCTCGGTGCCATATTTTGATGGCCTCGGTGCCATATTTTGATGGCCTCGGTGCCATATTTTGATGGCCTTGGTGCCATATTTTGATAGCCTCGGTGCCATATTTTGATGGCCTCGGTGCCATATTTTGATGGCCTCGGTGCCATATTTTGATGGCCTCGGTGCCATATTTTGATGGCCTCGGTGCCATATTTTGATGGCCTCGGCCTTGGCTCGGTATGGATTCCAAATCCTTGACCTTGCCTCGGTTTTGGGTGTCTTTGGGCAGTTCGTCTCAGGGGCTTATGTCTCGGTCTTGGCCTCAAATGTCCTGGCCTCGACTACATCACTGACTGCAACACATTCAAAAGTATTAAAAGCAGATAAATGCTGGGTTCCAATTCCAGAGCATTGTGTCTGATCTCTCCCTTCAAAAACTGAGTGCATGACCACTTCCCAGTTTTCTGAATCGTTTTACAGGAAACGATGGGAAGTTAACGAGAAATTCTGCCTAACACAAGGGAATGCTCTCATGACAGAAAGTTGTCAATTTACTCTTTCGAGTTTCTTGTTGGTGCCATAATGCATCAAAATGAACAGATTATATGAGCAGTGTTTCTTCCAACTTGTGCTGAGTCTTGGGAAGGAAGGATACAGTAGATCAATTTGCACCATGCAGTAGACATGCAATTAACGCCTATGTCATTAATCACACAATATTTTCTTTTCTAGTATACTTTTGCGTCATTACTTGGTCTTTTCAAGTCCTTTTTTTGGTCTGAGACTGTCTGGTTCTCATCAATAATGCATGTACTTGAGATTATATCTTAAATATTGTTTCCAATGAGACCAATTCTCAAGAAGTCTCCAGATTTTAATGACTGAACATTTTCTCGTTAAGCTGAGAATTGAAATGTTGATCATTGTGTGACATGTTCAGGTCTTTAAAGTTTACAACGGTCACAAAGAATTGGGTTGTTGTTTTCTTTGTTTGATATTATGTTATTGTGTAAATGCTCCATTGTTCAACTTAAATATCTGTTGATAATAATCCCCTTTGTGTACCTGATAAATGCTGAAGTCAAACTTCAAATGTTTTAAAATTGTATAATATCTGGATGTTTAGCTGTGATTTATAGGAAACAAAACAGACAGATTAGCATTAAAACAATAAAAGATATCATGAAAGCCAAAATATATGATCCATTGCATGATTAAGTCTCTCTTGGTATATCATTGTGCTTATGGAGGGACAGTGTCCTAGATTTCTCGAGAAATTCTTGAGTCTCGTGCACTACACCATGACCATTCTCAAGAGTCACGAGTGAGGCTTGTTGGAAACACTAATCTTTAAGGGCCAAACATTCTTCGGTTATGTAGGCCAAGTTTTGGGCCACAGCCTTCTAAGAAATGACATATATGTCGCAATTACTCAGTTCCATTGCATTTCAGAACTGCCTAATCACATACAACAATATGAAAATTATTCTAGCAAACGCATTTATATGTAGTATTTATTCGTGAAATGTGACTAAAATGTTACATTGCACAAAGGAAATAAATTATGATATAAATCAAAATGTGCAAATTGTCTCAATCATATATCATCCTTTGGAAAAAACCAGGAAGAGACCGGCTTTCTTTACAGTGTCAGTGCACTTCAACAGAAGTCATTGTCATTTTCTGTAGTCATCTGTACTATTCAAAATTGAAGGTTGCTGCCAATCAGACCCCCTTCCATGGAGAGCTCTGTACATTTTGACAATTTCACAAGTTCATTGTCCCCTGTGTCAATAGTGTGACAGAGCTTCTTAAAACGGTTGCTTAGCTGTACCATGAAAGGAGGCTTGTCCACCAGGTGGTGTAGTATACCGGAACGAGTTTTCCAGGGGAGGTTCCATAACCGCCAAACAGTTTTTCTCCACTGCACATGAAACTAATTTATTGCCTTCTTATTGAGTAATGACCACTGTTGGCATCCATAAAAGAAACAATTTGAATCAAAAAGTTTGTTGCACACATGTCTTTGGACACTACCAAAGTGTACAATAATGCCATTTATGCTGGACACAAAGTCATTTTTCAAAATGCACATTTTTGATTATGCTGCTCACTGGATAAGTTGCCTACCCAATACATATTTACTTTACTACAATACCCCCACTATCCCATTTTTCCATTTTTGCTTTTTTGTGGCAGTTTTGAAAACACTGACATATCTTCCCTTTCCTTTCTTGTTCTGTCTGTGATCTTATCTCGTTATCCTTCCTGTTTATTGGTCAAAGCTTGAAACTGCTATGGGACATTGTTAAGTCAGAGAAGAAGCTTGATGGCTCTTTCCAGGCCTTTGAAACTAAGGACGGATCTCTTTGTCTATGCACTGCATGCTTACAAGTTGTCTTTTTGCAGAATTCATACAGACTTTACAATGTCTTTTATACCTCTTCACGACGTTCTGTGGTAAATTGCCGATACAATTGTAACAAATTTCTTCCACCATTATGGTTTGTTGAATATTTGCCACATTATTCCTTGTTCCTTCAGGAAATGTTGCTGGTTAAAATTTCATTTTTCTTTTTGTCGTAACGAGGATGTTGTTAGATTGCTTTGCTTCTGTCGTAAAAAATAAATGCTGTAAAGACATTACAATGCAGCTCATGATAACATGCTGTTGCAAGTTTATCTTTGAGGTAGTAATTATTTGAACAATGCACATGTTGTAAGGTGTTGAAAAGTTTTCTGAGGCATTTCCACAAATTTGTCGTAAAGGAAGTTGAATGAGATGAAGCAGGGGAGAGGCATATTGCGTTATTGATGTTTTTTTTGTCTGTTGTTGGCATTTTGTTAGGCAGCAATTTTTAGTTCAGTGACCTTCTGTAATGCAATGAAATGACAGGTGACACAATATCGCGTTGTGGAATACATAATTCATGACATGAAGCAACTGCGTGCTGATAAAATTAGCATGTAAAAATATATAAATTTTGGTCTGGGGGGATGCATCCCCCAATCCCCCCTGCGTCCATCCCTTGGTGTATGTGCAATTGCTCACAGACATGGATCTGCATTCATGACCATGCATGTACGTGTGCTCGTGTTTATGGAATACAGCGCAGTTGTGGCATTTCTCATAAAATCAAACAATTTTTAAAAAACTGAAACAGAAGAGGCTAAGATCAGGGTTTCTTTTTTTGCCCACTAATACAGTAAGCGAATGTTTCAGTCATGATTTGGCAATAAGCATTTCTGTATTGATTCCATATTAGCCCTCAAAAAGAGAAATTTTGAATTGCAGATCTCTGGAGTATGATATTTCACTGGTCTTATCACTATGATTACCACACTGAAAATGCAGCATAACATGTGTAAAACCCTGATAATGTGTAGCACATGGTTTATCAGCTACGCATAATTAATGCTGTTCTCTGGAGTATTCTATATCTTACATTCCATGTGTAGCTCAGTTAAAAGGCTGAGCAGAATGCCCGAAAGTTCAATGGTCATGCGTCATGAACTGGTCCACTGAAAGGGTGGAGCCGTTACAAGAATTTTTAAAACTAAATATTCAATAGAACATTGCTACTATGTCTTAAACGATGTTTTCAATACTTTTGATATTACTGGAAAGCACATCTTCCCTAGTTTACAGAACTGTTTTCGGTTTAAAAAAAACGTTACCCGTTAAAAAGTTGTTCATTTCAAAGTGGAAGGATGTCAGGAAGTTTCAGGGGTGGAGCCAGAGTCGGATTGGCGGGGTCGGATTGGCAATACTATGAAATGAATAAATCAGCCTCTCTGCACTATCCTGCTCATATTTTATTTTGCCAGACAGCTATTTCAGTTCATGTGCACCATTCAGATGTCTTATTTTGGGATTTTTTGTGCACTTCCCACATAAAATTGAGCAAATAGTCTTCATAATTGTAGAATTAATATAAATGAAGCACATTGCAAAATGATGTGTCTGATGAAACTAAACCATTCTTTTCACCCTTTTTAAAAGAACAAAATCCTAGCTTGCTGTAATTCGGATTAGGTGTAAATTGGAGGCCCTTGTATCAGAGTCTTTGCTGGGCAAGTAGAAGATCCCTCACATGGGTGCAAATTTGCAACAGGTTGCAGACTCACATCCTCTCTCCTATCTCCTCTCAAAAACCATGTGAGTGACCGGAACAGACCTTAGAGGGCTGCACATACGAAATCTATCATCTGTATCTCTATCTAACCATCTTATGAAGTCATACCAATTCCGAAACACTGTCAGCAATGATCCACTGACTAGCTGTCTTCCAGAGGAATACTTATGTCAAATATATGATGATAACTCATATATATAAGGATGTCCTGAACATGTCCTGGTTAGAGGAAATGTATTTTTCTTTAATGTTTATTAGCTATTTTCACCCAGAAACACAAGTAGTAGGTTAGATTCATGACTTTTTCAAAGGAAAAAAAGTGCAGTTTTGCAGTGAGGATTTAATGTTGACAAATTTGATTTATATGATATTTGTTGGCATGTTTGCTTAAAGCAACTTCTCGTGATCATTTTGCAACAAACATCATAGTAATTGGTTAAGTATTAAGAACTTTACAGGTGTTTTGGCGAAAAGTAGGCATTTCGAGAAAAAATCCTTTAAAAAAACCCCCAAAAATATCCATATTTCAATGGGAGTGATGGGTGCAAAATTGTCTATATCTCGGAAAGTATACAAGATAATGAAGTTCTGTTGAATTACTGTGTAGTGTTATGCTTTTGTGATAAAATATCGCAAAACTGAAAAATGGGATATTTTTGACCTGTAACGCAAAATGGACCAGTTCATGACGCATGACCCAATAGATTTCAAGTGAATACCTATAAAAATGATTTGGTAATAATTAAGATTTCGAATCAGCTATACAGGTCAGTTGTTGATGTCGGATCAATCTGCAATGTATCACAACAACCATTCTTCAACTGTACTTTACTGCATAGCAGCACAGGCATGTTCAAAAATGACTTTCCCAGTCACATTCATTTGCAATAAGCTCTCACAATAGCCCACTGTTGTGAAAAGGTCATGTAGAATGACACCCAGAACAGCACAAAGCCTTGAACACTACAACAGAAGGTTGGACAGCTCCATTAACATTTAATGGAAATGACAGCTTTTATTGCAGGTTGTAGAATGGCCTGTCAAACAATGGCAGATAACTCAGTGATGAAAGGTAATTTGAAGGCAATATATTGCTATATGAGATTTTTTTCTGCCAATTAATTACGATCAGTACACAACAAAGAATATTAGTCATTCCAGAAACTAATGAATTAGCTGTGCTTGAAAATAGCAGTCAAGCAAATATGTAATTTCTGTAGAATTGCACACAATCTCAGGGGGGCACTCTTCTCATTAGCAACAACAGAAGCAGACATCTACATGCCTCTAGGTTGTCTTGAAAAGGTTCCAAGAATCAAGCTGTTATTTTGCATATGTAGTATATCATGAATTAACTTCTGTGAAGCTGGGTTTTTTAAATTATACTTAGAAATCTTAATAAGAAATCAAAATATTTGATACTAGATTTACCCATGATTTGGGGCAGGACTATAATGGGGAATAATTAACCCCCCCCCCCCCACCTGCATGGGCATCTGGCCCTGTGTTGCATGCTGACCACTTGAAATAGCATTTGAGTAATAATTGTAATATAAGTAAAGATTGGTGGTAGAGGAATTGAAGTTACAAATGCACTGGCATATGTATAGGTGTAAGGTACAGTCAAGTGTACAGTAGTGTGTACTTACACCAGAGCTTGTAATTGAGGGCATGGCTCGTAAGGAAAGGAAAAGATCTGTTGAAAGGAAATGTGGATTGATGGAAATGTATAGAATTAGGCAAATAGGTAAAAATGTATGATTAGGAAATTATCAAAGACATAGTGCGAAAATAATGGCTTAAATTATGACTAGTCATTTCTAGGAAATCAATGACACTGTGGACTGTAGAATCATGTTAAATAAACCCTTAGCTTGAAAATGCAGTATCCCCAGTCACATGAATGTTTTTGCCAATCAGTAAGGGTCCAACTGAAATAATCGAGCTAAATCAGGATAAGATAATTATGGTAAACCTTGTCCTTAAATGAATATCTGTTACTTTGGAATACTGTGCACTTAAATATTTTTAATTGGTAAATAATGAATTACAAAAGTGCTGCAAATAAATGACTAAACCCTGAAGTTAAACTTCTCTTGTAGCCTGCATGCATGGCAAGGTGGCAGTCCTGATAACTGTGTGTACATTTATATTAAATTCTATTAGTTTGCGCTTCTGAGAAGTAAAAGAAAATCACAAAGTGTACTGACATTGACCAATTGGCATTGGAATTTTAAAGGATCAGCTTCATAATAGCATCACATATACTAGAACAAACTGCAAATTTGCAGCAAAATCATAAGTTATGGAGCAGAAAATTTGGATTGTGCATGGGTAGGATGAACCCATAGATTCTGAAGTAGAAGTGCAACAAAATAATTAAATAAAAATCATAACTTTCAATATTGAAAAATAATCCATGTCCATTTGGAAATGGTATTTATTCAAGGAAGTGCCCAAATCCCTTACGTTACCAAAAAAAAAAAGGATTTGAACAACTCTTGAAATTATTGTCTAGTTGAGGCAATCCAAAGATCAGACATATTATATTGTACAAAGTTCTATTGTTTGATATCAGAGAATCCTTTTTTTTTCACTGTGTAAATAGGCCAACTGGACTGGCATAATGTAACATTAACAAATGTATGTTATAGGTGTGAGATATGGCAAGTGAAGGTCTGCCACAATACTTTTGTAACTATTTCCCAAATGGTAATCATAATATTAAGACTTGTATGTGTAGAAGTGAACAAAACCATCAGAATCATTGATTTATAGATTCTGACAACTTTTTTTTTGGGGGGGGGGGAGGGATAGTAAATGTCAGCAGTAATGGTGACACTATTTGGCCTATAATGTTGAAAATGATTTAACTCTGACATATCTAATGACAGATTATTCAAGCCAGAGCAAAATCAACGATCACTACATCCATTCCCAGACCTAATACTTGCCACTGTGAAACCCATGTAGTGGTTTACAATGAATGCCATGAATATTGGCAAGGCATTCATTATGGCTTTCATTGATTTGCAGTATAAGTAGTCTTAACAAAATTATTGCATTTTATATGCATCTACCATTCAGAGCAATGCAATTCTGGGGGGGGGGGACCTCCAAGTGATTGACTGCTTATTTTGGAATTGGCAACTGCCACTATACTAACTCGTGCTTTCGGAATATAATTCTACATTCTGTTTATGAAAGCACAGCAAAAAGAAGTGGCAGAGACACTGCCCTTTCCACACAACCTCTGAAAGAGCCATCACCAATGTCTTCTCCTTTCCCTTTACTTCAAGCAGTCAGTATTGGCAATCCCCGAATGTGCAGTTAGCTGAACTAGCTGATACAAGGGAATGAAGTGATAATGATACTGACTTGCAACTCAATATCCAGAGTATTTTTCAATTTCTTGATGAAGTCATACATATTTTCAAGATCCAGGTCCACATGATTATCAATCTAAATTCTTGTCATTCTAAGACTCAAAAAACATTTGATGTTTTGTAATTTTCATGGAATTTCTTTGAAAATAGACCATAAACGGCCATATCTCAAGAACCAGTGCACCTAGAAAGTTGAAATATACACCAAAATGTTCGGAATGCCCCATTTCCTATTCAATGTCAATACATTTATATGACTTTAAATCAATATTTTTCAAGTTCTGATGGAAAATACTATTTTCGACATTTAAAAAGATGCGGTTTGACATTTTGGCCAGTAGCAGGCTGAATAATCCATGAAATTCAATTTGGTAAAAAGTTTCTTGACTCTGGAGGCAATGAGCAACTTTTAAAGGCGTCCCCGCAAATTTTCAGGATTATCATCCCCCTAAATCGTTAAATTATGAAGAAAACTCGGAAATCAGAGTTATGTGAATATTCATAAAAATGTCATATTTCCACAAAATTTAACTAATTTTGTTTCTTTTGTAACCTAATGTTTATGGTTAAATAATTTGTCATATAATTACATGGAATGCAGAATTACTAGCATCTCTTCCCAGCTATAATTGCATCCTGTATTGAGATGTTGATTTCATATTTTATTGCTATGTTTATTCTTAGTATTCTGTAATATTCTTATATTGCAATGACATGAATTAACGCATTTCTGTTTGTCAACATGCTTTTTAGTTAGGCTGCTATAAAAACAGCTGATTTATTGCAGAATTTTTGCAACTTTACTTCTTCCCATTTTGCCCCAAGCATGGGGCAAACGGTATAAAGTTGCATTTTTGAAAATAGGGAAAAACTAGAATTAGAACTATTAAAAAAGCACTTTTCTGTTTTTGAGCAAGTGGTATTGATGTATACTTCTTCATGGATCAGACCTTATTTGGCATTCACATCATATACCACCTTCGTGCAGTGAGCCTTTGAAGTTAGTCGGTCCGTTTTGCCCCTCGTTCCCCTACTGAAGTACTGGAATACGCCAATCGCAGGGGTTTCATGAAGCAGAGACCTTTGGAGAAACGAAAATTGATATTAACAACCACTGGCAGCTTTTCAAAAGAATACCACATTGCCGTACATAACTGTTTCCTAATAAGTGGAATCAGTATGCTTTAACCATCTCTCGCCAAGGCTTCTAGAAAAAAGATTAAACTTGCTTTGTTTAAAGCTGCACGTTTCATATCCTACAGAATTAGTTCAGCTACTACAGATAAGCATCTTCAGTAGTTATACTTATTTCCCAGCCATCTGCTAGTTAAACAGCTTCAATAAGGTTGATTAGTATTCTGCTGGCTGAGAGTGAGACAAATTTATATCATCGAAAGAGCAGTCTAACTTCATAACTTTTAAATTGAAGCCCAACTGGCTGCTTAATTTCAGATAGAGGAGCAAAATTCTGAAGTTAGTCTGGCTAGTATATCGCACACTATATTGATATCACATGCCCTACTGAAAGTGTGATGGAAATGTACATTTTGTATGACCTATATTCTATGTCCATCTCCTAGATGCTACTGGAGCCTTGACACCGTCAAGGGTCTGAAATGAAACATCAGAAGCCTAATCTGTGCTTGCTTTTGGCAGCAAGCATGCGGCATTGCTTAAAATAACACAAATTGGACACATTACATAACATAATAAGAGTTCTATATTTCCAAAATATGAGTGATCTATACATTGAATATAATAAAGACCACTTAAGAAAAGATTGACTAAGGGGAAATATTTGAGTGTCAAAGAATAGAAATGATACAAATAATGGAACTATTCATGCCACAAGCACCACCACATTGATGACAAACGTGACTGAGCAAGCAGGTAAGCAGCACTGCATGGCTTCCCCAAGTCCACTAAAATGTCAGGTACTGTGCATCAAGAGCTGCATCAGTGACGAGTGGATTATCACACTTCTACCTGACGGTAAAATGCAAATAAATGTCAAACATAAAGAAAAGAGAATCTTATATGCCATTGTCAGATTTATAGACAAAAATTTCTTGTTGCATATTGCAGCTTGATATACTTTAGGTTCAGGGCAGAAGAGGTAGACATTTAGCCCACTGATAAAAAGGAGCTCGAAAATAAAATTTTTCAACAAAGTTAATTTCTTGATTAACAATAGATAACACATTAATATTAGTGCAGCGAATTGAGCACAAGAAAGGTTTCAAAAATCTGTGCAGTGATGCCCTCAACTTCAATGGTCGACAGCCTGAAATTAGGTCAAGCGGGCCCAGCTTCTTATCGATGATTTAGTTTCGAATTTAACAAAACAAGACATATTCACCTTCAAAAATGTCTTAAAATTCAATTTTCTTCAGTAGTGTTCCCTGTATCTATACCTTTTATGGAATAGTTAATTATTAGCCTTGACAAAGCTTATTGTTTGTTTGTTTGTGTTTTATGCCTCTGCAGCACCTTAGTGGGCTATATCGAGGCTAGCGATTGCCGTATGTTGATGAGATGAAAAGACTGTGAGTCTGGCACATACCCTATTAATTCAGGGATGCCCAGGGTCTTTCAGTTGCCCCAGCATAGAACATTGGATACAACTCGCCTCCATTTAATGTCCCTTGGGCTCGGACTAAAGTGAGTTACTGGGGTGAGATTTGAACCCAAGCCCTCAAAGCCAGTTGACAAGGCCTTGACAAGCTATATATTACATTATTTACAGACAACAAGAAAACATAACAAAATTAAAGATACATAAACTTTATAAACTGATGATTATGTAACAATGATCAACTAATCAACATGCAAATCATGTTATTGTTTTTTTTATTAATTACTAGTATACTATTATGTAATATCAACAATCTAGCATAAACTTTAATTTGGCAGCTTTCAGTGTTGTCTGCCTTTTTACTATCTAGCTGATTATCTGTCAATTCTATTATCTGGAATCCTATTTATCTATGATATCTATCTGTCTATCTATCTATCTATCTATCTATCTATCTATCTATCTATCTATCTATCTATCTATCTATCTATCTATCTATCTATCTATCTATCTAGTTATTTTCAATCTATTCTATCTAGTCTAAATTTTCTATATCCGTCTTTCATATATTGAATATGAACACAAATTTAATGAAAGTTATGGTAACAATATAAGTCTTACAAAAAAAGTGCTGCGCGAATTTTATGGTTTCGCCATTTACATATTAAAACATATTTGTGACTTGACCTGACTTTGTGTATAACTAAATTTCGTTTTAGCAAATTGAATAATTATATTAATTGGTGGCTGGTATTTGTAATGAAATGATACTGTGAGAAACATAGCTTGTGAATAAATGGTTTTGCTTTGTGAATAGAAGTTCTAATATTCTCATCTTCCATTGTAATTTCTTGCTTACTGTTGTCGAACGGACCCCAGGGGTGAATCGGTTTCCAATGACTCAGATTCTCAGCTTCTTCGATGTAAGATGCAGCAATTTCAGATATTTGGAGAGTTGTCTTTTTCACTAAATTTATTCCTCCAGCAGAAATCAATAAGAATTTGAATGACACAATTTCAACCGAATTTCAAAAAATGTAATTCAGAAAATAATGGCGGAACTATTCTGAGCAGGAACAGGTTGGAATCCGTCATAGTAATTTTTAATTCCTATCACGTCCATATATAAATTGGCTGAACCTTCTTCTTTTACCAATACAAAGCCGCAAAGAGAGTAATGGGCAACTACAGTGTGTTCTGTCTCAAAACGTGCAAGAAACTATCACAGATTTAGATAAAAATACTAAAACAATTTAAGTAGTGAGCGAACCAGTTACAATGCCATGAAAAACTAACGCATGACATAGAATGGAAATGCTTTAGATTCTATTCCATCAAAAACGAAACGATACAATGCAATAATTAAAAAAATATTCTGAGTCTTATAAATACATACAAGTAGAATTGGATCCTTTTGAGGCCGAAATATGGTTTTAAATTGCTATTGACCCTGCAACCACAAGCACAAGAAAATAGAAACTTCACAATTTACTTCTAAAACTAATGTGTATCCATGTACAACTCAGGATCACATCAGCAAAATACGGTCAGAAATATAACTTTGATGACGAACCACCAAGAGAACTCAACTGATTCATTTGCTTTCGGACAAACTTATTTAATAGAGGGGTTATGTTTTATTTTTTAAGCTTGAAAATTATTCAAACAACCCCCCCCCCCAAGAAGGAGACCTGCCTTTTTTGTCAATCTGCACTTTAATAGTACTGACAAATCGACCATTCAGACAATTTCTTCTGGATGTATGTCTTATGGGCCAACCAGCTAAATGTAGAAATCGAAGGGGCCCTGAGTGTCTGCATGCTTCAGAAACACTGTACCACCTAGACTGTACATGTACAAGAACATGGAGTCATGGTATGAAGAAACATCATAACTGATGTGACTGATGCTGGATTAGAGGATGTTATTACTTAATGCAATTCAGTGGAGCTGCATGATATTTACTGCAGTTGTTGCACATGCAAGGTCATTGAAACATCATGGTGGGTTTCATTTAGAAGGCGAGTATGTCATCAAGGTTCTTTGAATCCTTCCAAAGCTCACAAATACCCAAACAATAGAGACAGTCTTGTCAGAATTCAAATGGATCATTGAGCACCCGGAGATTTCTTTCACACAAATGAAGACAATGTTTAGATTACCTAATCTATTTGTGATGAAACCCAGCATCAAAATCAGCTGGGGCCATCACTGTCCCATGATTGAAAATACAAGTTGTATGATACTGGAATTTTTACACTCTACAGCATCTCTTAAAATATAGACTATTCAGCAGATCAAGAGCGGTTCAGGGTGTTTGAACTCACCTTGGAACAGGAGATTTTAATGTAGAAAATAACGTGCAAGCAATTTAACAGCTGCTTGTAGATAGTCTATCTAACTATCTGGCCATCTATTCATCTGTGCATCTAACAATCTATATTTGTCTATATTTATCTCCTTTCCTTCCATCTTTCCTTTCTTCCTTTCTTTCTTCCTTCCTACCTTCCCTCCTTCCTTCCTTCCTTCCTTCCTTTCTTCTTTTTTTAGCCAGGATCTATATCATGTTATATTCCTTTGATTTGGTAAGGTGCTTGCAATAAAACATTTTTACATGTATACAGTTATTGAAGCTCTACAAATAGAAAAATAACGTGCAAGCACTTTAACAGCTGCTTGTAGATAGACTTAGATAGATAGATAGATAGATAGATAGATAGCTATCTATCTATCTATCTATCTATACTCCCCTGCCTTCCTCCCCCTCCCTTTTTCCTTCCTATACTTTCCTCACTTTTGTCCTTCCTTTTTTCCTGCCTTTTTTTCTTCCTTTTTTCCTTCCTTTTATCCGTCCTTTTTTCATTCCTTCTTTCCTTCCTCCATTCCTTCCTTCATCCCTTCCTTCATTCCTTCCTTCATTCTTTCTATTGAATCTGCAAACACTGGATCTGGCTGCCGCTGTCGGTGCTGGTTTCACTGCAGCTGATTATTTGAAACTCCCGCCAAAAACGAACGTTTTAGTTTCGTAAATTTATAAAAAAATTTATGTCGCAGAAGTTTACCAAAAGTTGATGGAAGCAAGATAAAATTATATTGAGACTGTATGCTAAGTTTCAAAGCGATAGGTGAAATAGTGTGACTTCCTATATGGTCAGAGGCTTACCGAAACTTCCACCTGTAATACAGGCTGCAAGCAGCTGTAAAAATGTAAGCCTCTGCATACACATCCAAACACCATCACCAGATTTTTCTGAAAGAGAAGACTATAATCTTTATAAACTCTAATGTCAAATCGGTTCTTATAGGCCATCAGATATTTAATAATCTAAAATAAGTAAAAAGACAATAATTGATGACTGTTTATTGAACAGACATACTTAATATGCACATGGCCTGTATGTGAGGGCCTCATAGAAATCAATTTGTGACCAAGGCGATATTATTGTATGGAACATTTCTTGCAGTCTCAGCAGAAAATCTCAAAATCATGTGGCTATTTTACTGCTATCAAAGTTCCTAGTCCTTTTAAAAGAGTTATACCAACATGACCAAAACATACATTTTAGTTTAGAAAAAAAAAATTTATTGTCACAGAAGTTTACCAAAAGTTGATGGAAGCAAGAAAAAGCTATGTTGAGACTGTAAACTAAGTTATAAAGTGATGGGTCAAATAGTGTAACCTCCTATATGGTAAGAAGGTTCCTGAAAATTCCTCCTGCAATACAGGCTGCAAGCAGCTGTAAATAGTGAAATTGTGATAATTTGAAATACATTCCCATTGGTAAACCCCTCCCTCCCCCTCAGACATTTTCTGGATCCATGATATTTAATTACTTGAAATCAAAATAAAAGATATTTGAGGGAACTCTTAATTTAACAGGCATACTAACCACACATAATCATGGCATATATGTTAGGGCCTCAACAAATCAGTTTGTGACAAGGTCTATGTCATCGCATTGAGCAATAGGGTCTTCTCAGCAATTCTTGAAAACTAGTGCCCATTTTAATGCCACAACAAGGGCCAGCTTCTAAAGAGTTATTTCATTGACCAACATTAAGAGTTTCTAGCACAGATATTTGCAATTGGCAAATTGGAAAACCTCACATACTAGACTCCTCCGTAATGTAGTGATACTTATAATCATATTTTTCAAGGTTTGGTGGCAATTTTGGCTGCCATCTTGGATTTTTGGCTCACATTAATAAAGGCAGGGGTTGATAGTGTGCAAATATTTCACTTCAGCAAACGCTAGAACCCATAATTTAATGTTTTGCAAGCTTCTGTGCTGTTCATTGGAAGCATAAGTGACATTTTACTCATTTTGGCAGCCATCTTGGATTTTTTTTTCAGACATAGCCTACATTTAGAGGTCTGTGGTATGCTTAGTTGAAATCAGCACCCTGAAAAACACCTATTTAGATGGTTCATATGTCTCTATATTGCTCACCACACACATATTGGAGGTTTTTCTGACTCTTTCAGCCATTTTGGCAGCCATCTTGGATTTATTCACACATAGGCATGAGTTAGGAATTTCTGATAGGCATATTTGAATTCAGCAACCTCAAAAACCCCTTTTGACATGTTTTATATGTCTCTGTACCACTAATCGCAAGCATATTAGAGGTTTTTCTGATTCTGGCGGCCATTTTGGCAGCCATCTTGGATTTCTCAAAATGCTCAAGGGTGAGAGTTTCACACCCACCCTGGAAAGTTAGCCCAGACCCTATAGAACAATAATAAGCAGAGAAAAAAAGTTTATCAGAAACTTTTAGGTTAGGTTAAATATCATGGTTTGGCAGACAGACTACATGTATATAATCATTATTGGAACACCTATTTTTCAATAATTTTGTAGGTTCACTGGCATCACTGCAACATACCTACTGTTTTTTTTTTTTTTTCAGAAATATAATTATGCCCCCCTGTCAGGCACCACGTGTATAACCTCCTATTCAGTGCCACGCAATGCTGCAACAGTTAATACAATTTTAAATTAATGGCTTTTTAAGGCCTAATCTAAATAAATCATTGAAAATAAAAGAAACAGGGCAAGCTCACATCAGTCTGACAATATGAACCTTTTCGTCCAATGTGTTCCGCAGGACCAGTTCATGGAAAATCACATTAACCTCTTGAGCCATGCAATTGACCTAAGATCCTACATTTGCCAAAAAAGTCCATAAAATGAAAGCAGGCTAAGACAATATTGATTGGATGAATAAAATACTACTAGATTAATACTGCATAGCCAAAGGATCATTGATACGCATATTCTGCCTGCATGAGCTCAAACCTTGGTTTGGGAATCTAATTTTGAGTGGAACTTCAGTCCAGGTGGATGTCATTCAGGTGAGACGTTTTAAATTGTTGGCCCCTTGTATCAGTGTCTGTGTTGGGCAAATAAAAGATATCTTACATGTGGTAAATTTGTAAAATTTTGAGGACACATTCCCTCTCTCGCATCTCATTAATAAACCCTCATTAATGCACAAACTGGGCTTAGATAAGAGGGCTGCAGGGGCGGACTGGCCTATGTGGCAGAGTGGCAGCTGCCAAGGGCCCATCCACTCAGGGAGACCATGAAAGATTTCCAAAAACAAATTTCAAGAAAAAAAGCAAAGGAGCAAAGCTAAGTCGTCCAGTTTAGCTCAGTGGGATGCAATCAAATTGACTAATAAGGCAAGATCCGCTCACTTTTACCAAATTATTTAACATTTGCAAATAAAGCTGCCGAAAGGGACATAGGGCCCATTGACTTATTTTGCCACGGGCCCAAAATGCCGCCAGTCCACCCCTGGAGGGCTGCACTTACCAGTATATATCTATCATATTCAAGTATATTCATTGGGTCACTTTCTTTTTTAGCGAAAAATATTCAGCTCAGATGGCTAGTACTTGGCTAGTCTTTAATTAGCCATAATTAGCAACCTGTAAGCTGTAGACGCCATTCACGTCACAATCATGTGTTGTATATATATATCATATACAAGTCCAATTAGTCCATTGAATAAATAAAGGCATCCTTGATTCCATGTATATCTTCATGGCTTAATACAACTTCAACCAAGATGGATTCTGACGAGTTGTTAACTCAACTATTTCAATTAATGCAAAATATGATTATGTCCCACAAGGCCAGTAACCATTTCATAAAAATAATTGTCAGAAGGTAAAGTAGGCCTCAGGCTCCTACGCTTTATTATCTGTCTATCTAAAAATGTGCAATGTGTATTGCTTTAATGAAGTGTATATATACTATGTCTGGGGTAAAAACATATTATGCAACACACCAGACTGCAACTGGGATAACAGCTGCACGCGAAGTCTCTGGCATCTCTTTTTGCAATGTCTGGAAGAGAATAGTTCAGTCACCCTTTCAGTTCTGAGATAGTAAGATTGATGCCACTGGCCAAACACTTGTCAAGCCCTAAAAGGAGAAAGAACCCACTGACCATTAAGAGGACAGCTTTGAGCTGAGGTGTGGCAAACACAAGTAGTGCTTCAGTTAAACAAAACTTTGAGAGAGCAAAGAATTGGTCACTGAAAAGAAGTACCATTCCTTGGCAGTAAACTATGGCCGTCTCTCTCTGCAATGTAAATCTTACAATTATTTTCAAAACACATTCTGAGGTCAATGTGCAACTCAGCAGGAAACATCATGCCTTGACACGCCCGTCCATGCTTTTGTAATTTTGCATTTACAGTCTGTAAATTTTTTTGTCGATGCATGGGGAATTTGGTATTATAATGTTTCCAGCAGACAATGTGAGTCTGAAGTTATTTCTGACTTTGGCTAGTTTTTTTTATTATGCTACATGAGACTCAATGATTTGTGTCCAAGTACTGTACTGCTACGGTTGCTGTCCTAACTAACTCGTTTTTTAATTGTTGGCAGCAGCATCCTGAGATTGTGACCTTTCTGTCTGGTTTCGGATTTAGTTTCCATGCAAGAAAAGAGATTTCAACCAACAGCAAGATGCTTTCAGATGTTGATTTTCATGATTTTTGTGATTCTGCTTCATTAAGTACTAGCTTTTTAATAGTTGTCTATCTGATCAAACTTGAAAATTATGTCAGAGTGCTTGATTTACGATAGTGCATTGTCTACAACAAAACAGTGAAACTATAGTATGAGGAAATGCCATCTTCGCAATGTTTCTCTCTCTCTCAGAGGTAGCTAATTGATGTTACTGAGTAGATGGACTCATTACCGGGGATCCTGCGGGAGACACCTTAGCACTTGTCACCACGAAACACCTACTCAAGAAATACCAGAGGCTCGACAGTTTAGGTTCACTTATTCGTTTAATACTCAATTTATAGACAGTTACATCAAGAGTCATTCAAAGAACAGAAGCTATTCAACTTATCAATACATTAAACAACGATCTTAACGAATTACGTATACTGTTAACTAAATGCCATCTCAATCAACCATGACCTGGGGTTCCTTTAAGAGAAACCTTTGATCATACCTCTAACAACAATACCCTTACCTGACGAATCGTCACTGCGTCAGGGAGACAGGAAGCCCCCCTGCTACCTCAGCGGGAGCGGGCTCTCTTCTGGCTGGGCAAACAAGCTTGCCCCCAGAGATTGCTACTAGGGTGTTCTGCGGCTGCGCAGAAACACCAGGGTAACTGTTGCCATGGAAACATGGGGTGAGTTCTACCCCGTTGCTATCATTGTAGCTCGTTACACAATAATATAATATATTACATTAGTTTTATACAATAATAATATAAATGACATTACAGAATTAAGATCTTGAGGTTCATGGCGATTTGAGGAAAACTTCCTACAAGAGGAAGGAATGAAGACACCTCTGAAGCTAAAAGCTCAGCGGTGACAGAAAGGATATTTAAAATTAGTCAGGCACATAAGGTCTTTAAAAAATCAAAATCCATGTGCATGTACCTACACGGAGAATGTTTCTTTCATAAATGCCGCCTACCAATATATCACATTGCTCAATAAGCTCATCATGCACTGGAGGTGCATAACCTGGCGTAGGGGGAACCATAATATGAATACAAAATAAAATACAAAGAAGCGAAGAGTTATCGAGAAACGAGGAGGAGGAAGCCTGTGACAAACAGTCTGGAAATACAGATTGTATAATAAACTCCATTTAGCTGCAGACAATGAAACCGTAGCAATGCGTCATCATGACAAATGTGTCCGAAAATAATTGTCTGGTTTCTTCCATCAGTTTGCTGGAGTGTCATGTTCAATGTATCTATTGCTCAATCCAATGTATATAATTTATGTACAACTATGTGATGATCACTAAAAATGAGCTGGAATGATAGTACTGCTAAAACATCATTCATATAAGAATAGAAGAATTCATTAACCTCCCTCAGTGACTAGGCAATTCAACAAATCAACAATAGCACAGAAGTGAATTTTGACACAGAGCATGTGACATATAACAAATGACAATATTTCAAAAGGTGTATAAAATTGGAATATAAAGATTTGTCATAAAATTGAGTAAAACTGATTCACTTTAGCAATTCAGAGCAGCTGTTATAGACTCACTATCTCATGCCAAACAATTACCTTAGAAGGTTTCCTGTGGACTTTTGAACTTTGGTCGTTGTGTTGTTCTTTTTTGTCTGTGAGTTGGTTTGATTTTCATTGGTCATTCATTTCTAAGCTAATTCGTCAATTTAATTATAGCTCAACATACTAATATTATTTGTGAAGTACTGATTTCCATTAATTGTCAGAATAAACTCACATCACCGTATATAATCATCATTCATTGCAGGATCACCAGCCATTATTTCCTACAACGTGCAATAAAAGCTGCCAGCTGGTTCCATTTGATGATAATGGAGCTGTCTAAGCATCTGTTTTAGTGTTCAAGGCTAAATTCTCATTAGTGTTGTTCTTGGGGCTATTCTGGCTGACCTTTCCACACTCATGGTCATTGCATGAGTTCTTATTGTGAAGGAATGTGTATGCTAAGGTCATGGAAAGACCTTGACTTCTGAATTGTTATGATCTGGGCTGTTAGAGGTCATGACCTATGTTTTCCAAGAGGAAATAAATTGAAGTAATTGTCATACAACTCTATAACGCATCATAAGTCCATAGATATTTATTCCATTGAATTGAAGCTTGAGTGATGATGTCATGAGATGAACATAGCTGATGATGGTTAGCTGAAATACAAAAGAATGAACAACACTAAGTAAAGAAAGAACAAAGTAGAGAAATGTGCTAAGTAATTAAACTAGGCAAAACAAGTAAGAAATTAACTAAGTATATTTAGCATAAAAATAGAATAAATGATATAAAGACTAAATGCACAAATGACTACAATAATTTACAGTTAAACAAATAAGTATTAAAGTTGAAATAGCTAAAGACTAATGATTAAATATACAAACTCACAATTATAAAAGTCTGCACAATATTAATATAATTAAAACACAATAAAGAAAAGTACTTACAATTCATTTGTATGAGAAGAGCATGAGATAAAACATCTTTACTTGTTGAGAAGAATAGCTTGAATGACAATATTTTATGAGAAATTTACCAGGAAACATAAGACAGACAAACAGATACAAACAGAGAAAAACCAATGTGTAAAGACAGACAAAAGGAAGGAAGGCAAATGGAATGAAATAATGTGAGAGTGAAGAATGATAAATACAAATGTGACATGATTACAGTTATTACAGTTATTATATTGACATTTTGAATTACAGTTTCAAATTAGACTTTATTCAGGTAAACAGACCCAAATGGCCAGATCCAAATGATCGAAGTCAAATCCTTTACAACCTAGATATTATTAATTGATTCAACAAACAGCAGTGCATAACATTTACAATGTGAATCATTCGCAATTGTCATGATACATACAATAATAATATATGAATATTTTCTTTGATTCTTGCCTTTAATGAGTTCAGCAAGATAGAATTATATGTTTTAAACAGCTTAAATTACGAAGCATCAGTTTCTGATTTCTTGAGTGGTTGTAACTGTGGCAGCAACAACCACTTAATTATTTGTTGTGGTGTTTGAGCAAGACAGCAAGTTCACCTAGATCTTGATGGCAAACTCTCATGTGGCCTTGATTTGCAACAAAGGCATAATTTTTACATGTATGGAATCAACCATTGCATTGCCAAGTGTCTGGCAACATACTTTTCAATCGAAATTGGTAAGATTTCATGCCCTGAACCTAAATTGGCCCAACAATCTTCACTAGAAGCAGAACTGAAGAGTTCAATTCCAAATTTGTCTAGATAAGATTTGTGATCAATTTTTTTTTTGGCAAAAAGTATCTGAAAAGTAGTTACATTACAGCTGAAGCCAAAGGGACTGATTTGCCTTCAAAGGGATGTGTACATTATCATTATAAATTTTTCTAAGGTTAAACCTGCATGACGTGCTGCAATTGTGAAGTTTATGACATGTGGTTTGGTAAGACCAAGTTTGCAAATTATTTCATCGAAGCAGTTCCCAATCGTATTACAGATCTGCAGAGATATAGCATACAAATTATTACAAAATCTTCCAATTCTGAGGTTTGTCTGGTTGATGACCTATTAGGAAATACATCAGCAAGTTTATGTGCATGCAGGGCTACATGTGGACCTGGAAAGTCTATAGAATCAATTTTTGGAGAATGCTTTGCTAAAACCAATGAGTATGGCCTTACCATAATTTCACTTTTAAAAATTGATAGGAGATTTGTATACATACAAAATAAATGTTTTTGACACATGTGTATTGAAGGCTTGTAACCTTAGAACAAAGAAATAACAATATAGAATTTCTAATTTATTTTACAGTTATCTAATAACACTTGATATGTCAGCTGGACAGTGACAGAGCTAAGAATCAGAAGAAATGACACAGTGATGACAAACGTAAATGAGCAAGCCGGTAAGCGGCACTGCCAAGTCTGCTAAAATGTCATGTTCCGCTCATCCAATCAGTGGAAAGTGGATGATCGCACATCTCTTATCAGACAGAAAATAGCAAATGAATGTCAAACATAAGACAAATGAGAAATTGTATACCATTGCCAAAGACGGATTTGTTTTAATGAGATTTATAGAAGCAATGGCTTATATTATTACTTATGAGCCTAGGCGTATTTTAGACCTTACCATTTAGATTATACTTCTGCTGGTGCAGAACTAAATATGATATTAATAGAATAGTGAATATCCATATTATGAGTATAAAAAAATAATTATGGATTTATAGCAAATTGATTTGACAACCTTGGTTATCAGGAGTCAGGATCAGGACGCTAAGCATCTCATACTGGTCAAAACTTGACGGGCAATGTCAAACTAAGAGCCTTATTTACCTCATGAATCTAATACTGGGTACCAAATCTTCTTGACAAACATAATTATATGATTTTTAGTATATTTCAGTTTAGAGAAACCAAAATAAGAACTAATGAAGCACATGATTTTCTGGATGTGGAAGGTCATCTGGTTTTAGGGACCGTTCAGAATTTATGACTGGGGGGGTGGGAGTTTTGCTGGAACTTAACGTCAAAAATTGATACCCCCCCCCCTTGAGTTTCATGCGGATTTTTAGTACCCCACTCTTAGGTTTCACACATATTTTTTCTACCCTCCCCCTCGACATACAAAGCATTACACACACATATACTGTTATACACGGCCACATGTACAGATTCGCGTCATTTCGCAGACTTTTACGCGTAAAAAAGTCCAAATAAAATGAGTTTATGCGTGTTTTTTAACATTTTTTCTTTGTTAAAATTTCTTACCCCCTTGGAAGTGTTGTCAAAAATTATTACCCCCCCCTTGAAACACGTGTGAAAAGTTAGTACCCCCTCGGCCAAAACTCCCACCCCCCCCAGTCATAAATTCTGAACGGTCCCTTATCAGAAATATGTTTCATTCAGGTTGGAGATCTTCCTGGGGTATTAAAACTTGACTTAGCTATATATTCTGACCAGGGGCGCAGCCAGAAACCAAGAAAGGGGGATATCATTGAAAAAACAATTTTTGAATCACCCCTTACTCTTCCCCATGATCAGGATACGGCAAAAGTGTCGAATGATGTTTTAATCTAATATTTTTTGTACTTTGGATTTGATTGGAATATTTCTCAAGTTGCTCGGGAGTGCGTGTGAATGTGTTAAGCATCCAGTGGGAAAGGGGCTTAATTAAGTAATTAGCCTACTTGCAGACAAGTCTACATTTTCATATATGGATAGCAACAGCCAAGGAAGTCCGTTCAGTCGGAACAATGATCATAGAAATAAATGTATTAAGCAGCAACTTTGCAAATTTGGAATATTCTCCTTTTCTATTTCTTTTCAACCAGAAATAGGTTTCTTGGTTGTTGGCGCAATGGGGCCATAAGGGTTCAATCAGGTTTCAATGATCCAGTTTCTAATTTTCTGAAATGCAGCAATTTCAGATTAAAAACAAGTTCACTCATTCCATTGCATCGATTGCTCTGGCAGCAAACAATGGGAAATTTAATTGCAGAATTTCATCCCAATTTCCAAAAATGTCATTTAGGAACAGAAGGCAGAACTGTTCTGTGCAGAAAGGTTAGAATCCTTCATTGCAGATCCTTATTCTGGTCACGTCTGTGGTTTGCATAATCTTTTGACATCTGAAACAATCACGGAGACAGAAGTTTTACTGACGCCTCCTGTGCAGTGGGAGTTACAAATTGGCAGAAGGCTTCTTCTTTTACAAAAGCTGCATGGGGAGTAATAGATATCTATAAGAGTACAATAGACAAGCAATTAATCTCATTGTGATATGAAAAATTTAGGGGTCAAATAGCTTGCTTTGTTTTGATATATAGTGCAATGTAAGGACATATATCCTGAAGGTAAGTTATAGATACAAAAGCAACTTAGCTGGAATTCAATAGCTGAAAGGGTAAAATAGATGGGATACAATAGGCAATTCATATTATTTTGATAATAAAAAAACTTTATTGATTCCCAGCAAATTCTGTAATTTGAGGCTCAATCCATGCTTATTTATGTCATGCTTCAATTCAGAGCATTTTTCAAGGATTTTGACTAGGAGAATGACCGTCGCCAATCAAAAAACCTTAAACCATTATTCGTAGTGCCATAATGCACAAAATCTGTCGATAAGCTGAAGATCCCTTGTAGGCCTATATTTTGTACTATAGGTCCTGATGTGACAAAAACGGGCTTAATGCTAATTTAGGATTGCCACCGAGAGGAGTTTCGCCAATTTATGAAAACTCAGGATCAGAAATTGACATAAGTTATTTATAAGCAGAAATATATCTTAAAGACCTAGGAAAAAATACTCCCAAGAACTTAAATTAAGACAACCAAGACTTAGGTGCAATTAATGAGTGTCTGAAAAAAATGATCAGATGTTAAAATATTATCAGGTTGAAGTCAAATGAGACCATTTCCTGGTGTTACACTATTATGTGTCACTCTTTCACACAATAAGCAGGGTTTTGGACACTGTTTCAAGGCAAACTTTTATTAGTGACATCTCAGCTGCGTGAAATTTATGTGTGACATCATATTTTATTGTCCAGCAACGTTGTTAAGCAATATCAGAATTTTGAGGATTGCACCATATATTGTGCCAAACCAGCTTCCTCTAGCTATTTATAGTGTTTTATGAACCTTTGCTTTCTGTGCAACATCCCAGCTGCATAGTGTTTTAATGAGACATATATTCTGTCCCAGGAAGAAAGGTAACCATTGTCATCATTGACTCACCAATTAACTCGGCTTGCAAAACTTCACTCAAAGGGCTGCACTTATATATTATATTAAGCTACATCTATCAATTCATGAAGTTCAAGTCTTTGTGAATGTACCACATCAGATTGAGTACAATTGAGATCAAAACAGCTAACTTTCTATTTTAGTTGTTTCTGGAAAACAGCGGTCAGTCACCCCTTAGGTTCTAAGATTGATGCCACTGGCCAAGCACTTGTCAAGCCTTAAAAGGCGAATAAAAACCTACTGACCATTAAGAGAGCAGCTCCAAGCTGATGTGTGACAAACACAAGTACACTGTAGTGCTTCAGTTAAACAAAACTTTGAGAGAGCAAAGAATCTGTCCTCTAGACAAGTACTATCCCTTGGCAGTACAGTAAGACCCTTTCCCTCTACAATGTAAACTTTCTATTTTCCCAAGTCCGGAGCAATCTGAGACCATGTGTAACTCAACGATAAAATCATGTGCATTCCTTAGAGAAGTCCCGCAAAATGAAAGTTTTTGTAGGAATATCTCTATGAATGAATGTGTACATGTCATTAGGTAAAAAAAATTGTCTGTCTGTTTGTCTGTCTTGGCATGACTATAGAAGTTATCTTCTTTGCATGTCAACTGAGAAACGGCATGGCTTAATTTCTTATTTCTCGAATCCTCACAAAAGGTGCATGCTGGTCTCAGACATGGATAATTTAGCATCATAAAAGTAAGTTCAAGGTCGTTTTGAATATTTTGATGGTTGTTTTTAAATAGAATCTAAAAGCCTCTAAAACTAAAGATAAGTTTTTAATTTAATGTTTCCAAGTATGCATTGTTTGTAACATAATTAAAGATACTACATTTTAGTTCTATTGAATGAAATCAGAAATTTCTCAACAAAGTAATCTGCCTTGTTGAGGCAAATTAGGCTTTTGCCATGCGGTATTTGGTATTTTCAAATTCCAAGCCGATAACTTGCATCCGAAGTGATTTCCAAAAAATACCTTTACAGGTGATTTCATTACCATGCGATTCTGGTCATTCACAGTTGCCTGTGAGGAATCAATGCAATGTATATACTTGCTACGTTTGATATGTAAGCTGTGTGACGTCCTGTTGTTTCTAAACCAATCAGATGAAGCAAAAATGCTATGTATTTAGTGTGTAAAGAGCCTTAGAATCGCGTACTAATGAAATTGCCTGTGTAAAAGTTAATTTGTGTACACAACTCTCAAAGTTGCAGACTGGTGCCTTAAATGTCATTACTGTAGCTGCCTCTGTCTCCATTACTTCTAGCTCACTTTCCCTTACAGCAACATTGTGAGATTATGACCATTCTACCTTGTTGCTTAATTTAGTTTCAAAGAAAGGAGCTTTTATTTACTATCTAAATAATCTTTCACACCAGAAAGGAACTTGTAAAGTTGATTTTCGTAATTAGGCTCCATCAAGTACTTGTGTTTCATGCTTTTTGAATAGCTGGCAACATGATATGATATGTTCAATGTATCTTTAGAGCTCCTGATTTACTTGTGATTAATCATCAATTTGTGGACAGGTGCAGAGAAACACATTTGCAACCAATTAACAGCCATAAAAATACCTGTAGATATCAAAAATAAACATAGCACAATAGGATGACAGGATAGGAGAGGATATTTATTTTCATTTCACTTACGCAGTTACAATAATTGGCCAAATGCTTTAAGAATATTCGATATATGTATTATATAGGTTATACATGGCATACAGAAATGGAGGAGCATACAAGAGCCTACACATCAACAGGCTGTAATCGATGAAATAATGTAAACCGCCTATCATCCAGTTCCAAGCATATGACCTTATCACAATTCTGTATAATTCAGGGCACCAATTCAATATATTAATGTCTTTTGTCATCATGACATTTGAGCAGCAACATGACGTAAGCGACCTTACACCTCGTGCTCATGTTTGTCATCTAACTGATATCCCTTTTGTGGGTACAAAGTGAGAAAACACTACCTGGGCAATATTTTGAAAAATGGCTCAGTGACACAGCCAGTGAAATAGACATTTATGGGTATTTTTGATGTTTATTCTGCATATTGTGTCCCATCACTTTTAAAGGTTCAACCAACCCATTACAGTCGATGGATGTCCAGTGCTTACTTAAAAGCACTAGAGTCCAGTGCATTTCTTTTAGCTCTCGACATTCATCGACTGTAACAGACATGACACAAGAAAAAAAAGTTGTAATTTTATGTTTGTTTCAGAGTCCTGCAATCTTTCGATCATTAGGAAATACTTACAGTTGCTAGGAGAACATTATATTAGAGCTGTTTGCGGATAAGCGGCCCAACATTTTCAAAATTAACTCTAAACTTGGTCGTGTGATGTCACTGGCTTAAAAATGTTTTGTTTGTGTCAGTTATGGTTAATCAGTTGATTCAGTGCTCATAATATCTAGCAGCATAGGTGACAATAAACAAACTAATTAAATGACTTGAGGTACTTGATCAATAAGAAGATTAGGAGACCAACAGAAAACTGGCGATGATGTGGCAAAGCCAGTTTGCAAATTGAACATAAGAAAATTAATATTTCCAGTGGACCGCCATTCCGCAAAGATCTATAACGATACAGCGTTCAGATGCTACCTTGAGCTTGTTGAATAGTATTATTTTTGCAAAACCAAACAAGTTAGTGTACTTTATCCTTGTATGTATAGCTACAGTCCTTCCAAGACGGCAGAGACTGGTCAATGAGGTATATACGGATACAGTATGAAGACAACAATGGCAATAAACATTGTCCTCTTGAGTTCCCCAATCCCCACCCTTTGTATTGTTTCTTATCTCCACTGACAGATTGGCAATTATGAAACTGGGGAGGAGAGTAAAAATTGCTGGGGCAAAATTAAGAAATGTATCTTGAGTAAACTTCCCAGGAAATGATCTAGTGCGTATGCATAAGCTGTTTGCCAACAACTTCATTTGGATACGATCAGTATGCTCAACCATTCCTCAATCCGGCTTCCGCTAATATTTGCTCACACTTGATCAGGAGGGACATTCAGCTTATTTGGTCCGAGCGCATTCCCTGGCATCTAGAATTCTTTGTTTCTGCTCCAAGCCAACCATGAGGAATGTTGCATTGCACTGATACATTTGAGTACTTAAAAGAGTCTTAATATAAAGTTAAACCAAATTATCTAGACACTTTAACACTAAGAAAAACTTCTTTAATTTGGCACATTAGTATTCTGCAAGCCAGCCCACAAAATTACTAGGACAACTTGTGTGAGAGTTGAGAAAGTTAAATTTGAAGCAAGGTTGGTTAATAAAATTTAAAATTTAAATGGGGGCCGTCCACTAGGGCCAGGACAAGACCAGGAACCATCAGGAAAGTGAAATTGACATTTCCCCATCCCTTCAGCACGTTGTCCTGGTCTTCCTGAAGCCTTCCTCATGCTGTCCTCGTCTTTCCTGAACCCTTCCTGTTGCTTCAGCGCCTTCAGCAGAGGCAAACATTTCAGCGTCCAAATTTTGCTCCAGAGCAAAATTTGGACGCTGAAATTGATTTCCTGGTACCTTCAGCGACTTGTCCTTGTTGTCCTGACCATGTCCTGAAGGCTTCCTGGCTTTCCTGAACCCTTCAGGAACCCTTCAGCATCTTCTTGAAGCTGTCCTGGACCCTTCTGCGCTGCTGACAGCTTCAGGAATGTTCAAGAAGGCTTGCTGAAGGTATGCTGAAGGCGCTGAAGGCATGAAGATGCGTTGAGGAATCAATACTGAAATTACCAAGAAGCTATTAGGAACCGTGAGGAACATCGGGAAGCCTTGCAGACAGCTCGCTGAAGGTGTCAGGACAGCACAGACAGCATGAAGAAGGTGTCAGGAAGGTGCAGACAACACGCAGAAGGTCCCAGGGAAGCACTGAAATATGTGCAAAATGGCTAAGAACAAGATGTCATGTCAAGAAAAATTAGAAAAAATGGCATTCAATCTGCCACCAAATAAAATTCCTCATGATGTCTGGAGGGCTTCCTAATTGTCCTGTCCCATGTTTTTACCCTTCCTGAAGTGTTCTGCACCCTGTCAGCAGACAGAATGCAGAAGGTCTCAGGAATGGAGCATCTGATGCTGAAGATACGCTGAAATGGCAAAATTCGCTTCCCCAACCCTTCCCGGTCTTGTGCTGGCCCTAGTGGACGCCTGGTCTTAGGAACTTTGTATGAAAGAACGCCAAAGTCCCGAGTCAGTCAGGCTAGTGATTCTAAAACATAGTCACTCATTTGATATCAGGTTTGCTATTGTGAAAAATTCCTCGGGCCCCAATGACTGAGGGCAGCCTTGTTTGTGCATCCACTGGCTGTGGGGTCGTCTGTTTGAATCCCGCTCCTGAAACTAAATTTAGTCCGAGACCATGCGATATTAACGGAGATGGCTTGTATCCAGTGTTCTTTTGATTCTCTCAGAATCATCGAAAAACACAGGGGCGGACTGGCCTATGTGGTGAAGTGGCAGCTGCCACGGGCTCATCCACTCAGGGGGGCCCATGCAAGATGCTACAAAAAGAAAATTACATGATGGATGGATGGATGATTGGGGCTTTACGTCCTGTATTTTTGCACTTGGTAGGCTAATTAGGACGGGAGAGGACACGGCAATGAGGCAAAGGATGATTGAAACAGCCGTCCAACATAGGCCCAGGTGACCCAGCAACAGCTGGATTCGAACCCTGGACCCGGTACGCTACCATCAGACCAACCCTCCCCCTAAATAAAAATTACAAGAAAACAGGGAAATTTTACTATCAGGTTTATGACTGAGTGTTGCAACCACACTTATTGTTAAGGAACCACCTTTCATGTAGGGCCCCCACCCTGATATTACCAATTTTCCAAATTAGGCCTGTGGTATTTTGCTTTTCTATTATTACAATGTATATATCAACGATAGCTGCGATAGAGGGGCCTATTGACTTATTTTGCCACGGGGCCCAAAATGCTAGCAGTCTGTCCCTGGAAAAACTTGAAAATATTGCCTACTCATCTGAGAAGTTTGTAGACAGTTAATCAATTATCAAAATAATATTGCTCTGATCCACAATGATTAACTACATTCTTTTCTGAGGTTTTTGGCAGCTGAAAACAAATTGATGATTACAATTAGACTTTTTTCTGCCATTTCCTTTCAGTAAACCAATGCTTTGATCAAACAGGCAACACCAACAGCGCCTTCATCATGCCAACCCATGCCACCTGTCAGTGGTGGAACTGAGAACCCAAAGAAATGCCTCACCCTTGTAAGGCTTTCCCTATAGTTTGCCAAAATGTCAAGTACTGAGCCTCAAGTGCTTCATCAGTGGCAAGTGACAATCACGCATCCTTTATCAGATATAAAGAGCAAATGAATGTCAAACGTAAAACAAATGAGAAATCTCATAACATTGTTGGAGTAACGGGAAACAGATGATGATGTACTAGTCTGATAAACACAAGCAATGACTGGCATCATCCTAAAGACAGTTCTTCCAAGCAAGTATATAGCGTTTTAGATTTTATTGGAAAAAGCACTCGAATAAAAATATTTAGAATCGTTTGATTGGGAAACTAAGAAAACAAGAAATCTCTGCGTTATTCCAGAACAACTGATAGTAACAGGTAATACCACAATATGACAATAACCCTGCATATGCCTACATGAATAATTGTTTTTACTCTATGAATTTCTCGATTTCTCCTCTTCTCGTAAATTTGGCTCAATCCTCCGGGGCTTCAAATTCACTGTGGCAGTTTGGCCCAGAGGGTGAGTCAAGTTTCATTGACCTAGTTTCTGAGTCTCTTCCGTGTAATTGAAACGCAGCAATTCCAAAATTGTTTAAGTTTGCTCATTCTATTCAATTGGTTGCTCTGGCAACAAACAAATGGAGCAATGGGTAATTTAATGGCTCATTTTCCGCGCTGCTTTCTGTTATGGTTGGCAAAAAATTGTGGCATGCCTGGGACAACTATGCTATGCTAGAGCGAGTTAGAATCACAACTATAATAGTTCTTTTCTTTATTTTGCTCACATCTTTGTTTGGATAATCTTTCTTACATTGAACAATAATACGAACAGAAGTCTTATACAGGAGCCTCTAGAGGGATTTATTCTTCATTGAAACAAAACAGGGAATATCATATAAATCATTATAATAATGATGGACATGCAATTGATATCATGTACTGAAACTTAACGATATGTCTAAATCACAATTAATGAAGAAATGTTATTAGAAAAAGCTGTACATACTTTTTTATTAGATTCTGAACTGAATATATTTTACTGTTCATTATAGCCAAACATACAACATGGGGATTTTTTTCTGGAATCCAGAGACAACAATTTCACTCACATTGGCATATAAACATTTTGTTAAAGGATTGCATACCAATTCATGGAAAATCACATTAACCTCTTGAGCCATGCAATTGACCTAAGATCCAATATTGCCCAGGCAGTCTGTAAATAAAAGTCGTCCTGCTATAAATATATAGATCTATAGCAGCTATATTATACAGTTATCGCACAGCACCGAGTGCAATATCAGTTTTTATGGCACCGAGGTGACTAATATTGCACGAGGGCGCAGCCCGAGTGCAATATTAGTCACCGAGGTGCCATAAAAACTGATATTGCACGAGGTGCTGTGCAATAACTGTTATATCATATGGTTTTATTGTGGCAAATGCAAAGAAAATGGCTTGAATTCTGATGTCTAAACTCTATCTGCATTTCTTTTGACACACACATTTAAATTGTATCTGGTCCAAAATCAATGACTATTTCAACCACAAAAATATTTTTCACACTTTTGGAATCCACAGATGATACACTTGATTATGGAGTTTGTTAAATTTTCTTTTTTCCTCAAACTTTGTAGCTGACTTGAAACCTGTGAATACTCACAAAGTCACTGAAAATGGGGAAAATTCTGTTTTTCGGCCGCTTAATGCTTTCTTCTGATAAAACAAACAACAAAATCAGTAGAAACATTTGATATCCACTTAGCCCTTTAATAGATGCATGGTTTCTTGCATGCCACAACCTTCTTCCATTTCTGTGCAGTTAATTTGCTTTTACTGAAACTAAGAAACAAAACGTTTTGAAAAGGTATCCAGTGCTTCAGCTTGACTAATGTTTCTTTTGACCCGCATGTTCAAAATTTATCTCGTCACAAAACAATAAATATTTCATCCACGAAAAAAACAATCACACCTCTGGAATCCACAATTAATATACTTGACAATTGATGTTGATTTTGATTTTTTTCTCAAACTTTGTAGCAGACTTTTGACCTGAATATACAAGAAAATCACCGAAAAATGGCGAAAAATGCTGTTTTTCGGCCACTGAATGCTTTATTGTGCTTAATCAAATCACATAAACAGTACAACCACCTAGCCCGGAAATATGCGCATCTTTTGCCGCAAAAACCATCTTCCTAACTGCCTCCGTTGCTCTGCATTGCATTTTTTACTAAAATTGGAAAACACAGATTTTTTCTCAGTCTGTGGCTGCAGCAGCACTGAAACGTGGTGCTTCCTCTCAGGTCCGTCCAATCTCTTACATGTTAAAATGAGCGTGCAATAACATGCGTGCAATATCGTAGAATATTGCACTGCTGTCAGCCAATGAGGAGCGAGTATTTCGGCTAGCCATATGATATACATGTATAATTCCATTGATACTGAGACTGATGCCACTGGGTAAACAGCCAAACACTTGTCAAGCCTTAAAAGGAGAAAGAACCCACTGACCATTAAGAGAGCAGCTTTGAGCTGAGGTGTGGCAAACACAAGTAGCGCTTCAGTTAAACAAACTTTTTTGGAAGTAGCAAAGTATTTGTCAAAGTAAAGAAGCAGTATTCCTTGGCTGTGCAACGATTCCTGTTTCTCTGCTGCGATGCAAACATAAATTTTGCAAAAACTAATTTTATAGACAATGTGTTGTTTTAATGATATAACATTTGACATACCAGTTAAAAAAATAATCTCTATCCACCCAGCCATACAGTAAGTTGAAGAGAGTCAAACCAAAGCTGCCACCAGAGTCATTATTAATTTAGCAGGATGACAACTTGACAGTTTAGTGGCAAACATATCCATGTAACCTTACCAAAATTATATATTGCTTAAGTGAGTATGTAATAATATGTATCACAATTGGGAAGATTATTTCATCATAATGGCCAGTGAAGCTAATATGCCGACTCAGCATCAGTGGGCGCAGTGGACAACTTGCAAACAAAATATCGCCATACCCATTTTTTTTCTTTTCATGATGTTTAATAAAATGTTTTCCAGTCAATTCGTATCTGTCTGTTACAGCATAATAGTCTTACCGTTAAAAGTTCTGTCTGGTTTGCTCCTTTAACTTGCGTGCTGGTGTCCCTCACACATTGTGAATGATCTTTTAGTCCCCTTTGAAGTTTGTGCAGCCAATTTTCACTCGCCCAGAAATCCTGTTAGCTGGTTTCTTTTCAGAAGTTCCACCAGCCCATCAGCAAAATAGTAAGTGCAAATAAAAGAAATCTGCCAAGGAAGACACTATCTTCTGTTGGCGTTGTAGCGGCTGAAAACTGTAGCTACATAAAGAAATGAGAAGCAGCGGAAAAACTACATTCAGAATGTAGTGGGGCAACCATTTAATAATTGGAGGGGGAGTTTGGAGTTTTCCTCGGCGGGAAATTATTTATTTCACAGTAAAGGTAGCAGTAGTTATTTAGTTCAAGCATTCAAAATCATCGAATAATCATGCATTCCTAAAACAAACAACACCTTCTCAAGAAATACCCCTACCAAAAATTACTTATTTTAAGACTGCCCAGAAAGAATTTTTTTATTTCATCAAAACTGAGCCAGAAATTATTTATTTACAAATGGTCTCCCCCTAACAGTGGATACAGACAATAACTGACTGGCAGTTGCATTTACCAAATAAGAAAGGCTGTGCACTAACGCAAATCATAATATCATAATAAATGTCTTTGTAGATTGTAGAATGTACAGTCTGACTAAAATGTTTGTCAACTTCAAAGAGAATTCTTATTGTATGACGGGCTGTGATGTCCTCACAACAGCAGATATATATAAAGCAATAGTCCATGAAGCCAGAATCCTAAGTCTTTCTATCAGACATCAGCAAGGAAGCAGGTCAGTTATTGTATAAATCCTACATTAAGGCAGACAGCTTGCATGCTCCATTTAGTTTTTAGCCATATTAGGCTTGCCCATGCAGAGATATGGAAGGATAATGAGGTAAACTTTTGAACATTCTACAGAATATTGGCAATATCAATCGAGGAGAGTATGCAGCAAACAGCTTTTATCATCCTCCCATTGCAGGGCTTGTTAACACTCGCCCTGCTAACATGCACTATAAATTTCTGAAGTAATCTAATTTTTTTTCAGCTTTTTTTCGGCGTGATTTAAATAATTGTTTGTGCTTTTCTGCAAATAAAATATTGAAACAATAAACAGACAACAATTAAACATTCTAACATGCATTTAAGTGCCTCGAATTATCTCAAGCTGTCCATTATATTTATCATGCTACCCTTAAAAAGCAAAAACCAAGCTTGATGTCATTCAGATTAGTTGCTAAAGTGGGGTATACTTGTATTAGAGCCTTTGCTGGGCCAGGAAAAGATCCCTCACATGGGGTAAATGTGTAGCAAGTTGGGGACTCCTGCCCTCTCTCTCATTTCATCAATGTAACCTTGTGAGTAGCCACAACAGGCCATAAAGGGCTGTGTTTACCATATCTATCGATATATCCATCTATCTATTCATCATTCTTATGCTAATTCCCAATCACTTTGATCTACGGACCAGAAATCTTCCTGTGTTGTAATTTTGTTACATTTAAGATGAGCTGGCTCATAAAAGGACAACAAATATGCAGAACATGCCTAGTTAAAGGGTATATAATTTTTCTTAATTCTTTTGTGAATTTGACTTGGAAACACAAGTAGACGGTGGGATTTTTGAGGAATTTTAAAAGAAAAAATATCTGTTTTTGCTGTCAGGATTTCATATCCATCAATGGGATTTATGTAAAAAGTGTCAACATATATCATTAGAAGAACTAGTCAGAATCATTTTGCCACAAACCCCACTATAATTGGTTAAGTAGCAGAAAAGTTACAGACGTTTTACTAAAAAACATGAATTTTTAGAAAAGCCTTAAAAACCTTCCCTTTAGTCTACATATTTTAATGAGTTGGGGACACACAAAAGTGCCCATATCTCGATAAGTATACACAATAATTAAGTTCTGGTTGAAACACTGCATAGTGCTATGCTTCAGTGGTGATATATCAGGAAATCGAAAAAATTGACATTTTTGACCTGCGACGCAAAATGTACCAGTTCATGACGCATGACAAGATGAGATCAGGGTGGGCTTTCATAAGACTACCCTGAGAAGTGCACTCTGGGTGGAGAAGTTAGGATGACTTTTATGTGGAGTCCTTCCAGTAAATTTATTTATGGCTTTGATCTTTTGGTCTATCACAGTCACGTGTAATAGAAAACCAAAATAAGAGAAATTCTCCTTTCCAGATCTATACACTTCAAGCTCAAATGTCAGAGCCAAGTTGTGTCAGCTAAATTACATAGGCGTATCAAAGGGGGGGGGACAGCGGGGCGGTACTAAAACTAGATCTTGAAATTCGGGCAAATGTCGCTCGCCTCCCCAAAAGTTGCGCGTGCCGTACGCCTATGACTGCTAAAAGCTTGTGGCATTAATTTCGAAAGTTTCTAGAAATTCGTCACTTCATGTTAGTCAGGTAAATTCTCGGTTGTGGAGTAGAAACTTAAGACATTGCGAGAAAATTGTGTGGTCTGGTTTTGCAGAAAGATGAAAACGAAGCATACAGACAAAAACCGTGCTTAAGATTGCTACATCATCAAAGAAGAAAAAGAAAAAATCAAACGCAAAACCACACAATCTCCGAGGCAGTAAGGTGACATAATCAGTGTTGTGGGTCATAATTTGTCTGAACTTTACGTAAACACTTTTGATTTCAATAGCTAAGCTACATATAAAGGTCTTACCTCATGTCTTAACAGTGTTATGGGATGGAACCAAGTACAATGGACTGAGTTGAAGGTCTGATTCCTTGTAAAGGGACCCCACATTAAGTGATTTAAAACATTAGCTGGTATCGAGGTCCTGTCGGCCCCATTAATCCTTGCCATCACAGATACAGAAAGTAAATTTTTTCCATACAATCCACTCTTACTTCTGATGTGATATACAATGATCTCTGCATTATAAATGACCCTATTATAAAACCAACTTGCCTCCTATAGCCACCTTTTTCCAGCACTTATTTGTATTTTTAGCCAATTGCGCCTGAGAAGAGAAAGTATACCCGATGAGACAGTCTTATTCACAATGCAGGGACCACTGTAATTTCAAAAAAGTTGGCATATAATTTTATATGTCCTTGGACTAAATTTTCAGTGGCTTCCTAGATCGTGGAAATAACATGAATTTTCAAATTCAAAAATCAAGATTAATGGAGTGATTTTTGGGAAGAAGAACCGAAGGCCAACTTTTTTTTTTACCTTGAACAAAATAGTTTTCTTGATGTTATATCTGCAATTACAGCTGCAATAAACAATCAGAAAGACAGTGATTTCAGGAAACCGACTGAATAACATTATTACTGTTCTTTGGCTTGTGCCATTGTTGTCAAGTTTAAAGAAAAACAGTAAAATTCCTTGTTTTTATGCCAAAATAAAACTTATTGTCACTAATACAGCTAAGCTGTAATATATTAAAAGCTTAGGAGTGAAGCCATGTTTTCAGAATTCGTGGGCAAAGTTTTGGTTCCTTATCTTAATGGAACAACTTCACACTCAGAGCAAACCACAGAATCCAATTTGGAAAAACATTGGCTTCTTTTTCACAGCAAACCAGAAAAATATTAGAGAATAAAGTCAAAATGGATAAAAAAAAGTTTCTCTTTTTCTTTGATGATCTTTGAAGTTGTTCAGCTTCCTTATGAGAATCCCATTAACTGGTTTCTTTACTAGTCTCGCCAGCCCATTATAAGGCCAAACAGGCTAACACCATGGATAAAGAAATATGTCTGAGACTCTCAGAAGACATCGTCTGGAATGGAAAAGAGTTTTATGTGTGTGTCTTGTAAAGTCATATGATAATAAAAAGCAGTTGACAGCAAAAGTGAAAGAAATTTAATGTCAGCAATTGAAAGACATAGCCTGTATTATAGATATGCCTCACACCGAGCTTGAAGTACGTTTTGTGATGTCACCGGTTATCTAAGGCATTTACATTATACAATTTTGAAACGTTATTCCGATGGAAATAGTCACGGAAATATATTTCTGTGGAAATAGCCAATATTGGCATAAAATATTAGCATGAAGTCTAATGCAAATGGGTCTTCCTAAATTGTCACATACAAAGTCAAGACTGGTAAGAATATCATATTTTCCACACTGTGCCACACAGCAGATCCTCTGTTGAAAACGTTTAGAAAGCATGACAAACTGTATTGAACCATCCCTACCGAATGCTTAAGCATGTTAAGGAACCAATTAGATGAAAAAGCAAAGTAAAAATTCCAACCTTTCATTCTGAAGGATTATATACTTGCAACAAATGACGGGGAGGTATACACTGAAAATCTTTTTGACGAATTAAGTTAGTGGAACACCAAAAATTAGTCAAATTTCTGACTTAGTTAGCCAAGTTACAGATGTACTTAAACTTTTGATTAATTTAGTTAGTCATTATCATACTTTAGTTGACCAATAAAGTTAGTCATTTTACTTATTTACTTGGTCTTTTGACTTTGTAAATTAGTCATTTCACGCAGTTAGTCATATTGACTAATTTAGTTGGTCAGTTTGACTAATTTAATTAGCTATCTACCTAATTTAAGTGGCCATCTGACTAATTTAGTTGGTCATAGATTTTTTTTAGATTTTTTAGTGGTGCTAATGAGCCACATTCTATTTATAGGTCTATTGTTGTCTCATATTATTATTAAGTTCAACACCTTCTCCAGCAGTTGGTTTTCGTGGCACAGTGGTAATGTGCTGTGTCTCTATAGAAAACTCTTACAGCTTCGAACCTGAGTTAAAAGTTGATTATTCAAGTCTCACAAGGAACTTTTTTTAAGGCACCATCAAAAGACTAACCTAATTAGTCATTTTGACTAGGTTAGTTAGTCAAAACGATTTTCAGTGTAGGCACATTGCCTGTGTGAGCGAGTTTGTGTTTTGCCCGCCGTCAGCACCAGTGTGGGCTATTTAAAGGCGAGTATAGGCATATTGCACCAGATCTACAGCATGAAGGCATGAATATTGCAAGAAGACAATTCCTGAGCTCCTAGTGCATAGTGAACGAGGGCAGTTCTTAGTTTCAAAGGCCTGCAAAAGCCTTCAGGTTTCTTCTCTGAATTAACAATGTACCACACTAGGGCAAGGCAGCCTGACCAATGAAATATAGGAATGATAATGGGATATGATCGCAGACAGAACAAAACTAAAAACTATGAATGCGAGTTTATATTTTGCTGTTTTCATTGTCATTTACTCACTCTTATTGTTTGACTGAATTGAGGAAAGATTGATTACTAATGAAATAACAACCAGAACGGGATAATTGGCTGAAGGGGCCAGTTTTTGTATGTGTAAAAAATCAACCATCAAGTCAACAGCATTATTAAAACTCACTGTTAATTTTTATGGTGAATGTGGTTGGGGAATTTTTTAAAACCAATGAATCAACAATGCAACATATAAGTATCTGATGACACTGGAGAGAACAAACAACACATAGTTTCAATCTACAGTTCTACAATAACAGCATCTGAACAACCTAAGGCTATACAAAAGTATGCATAGCCCAGGACAAATGAAGAATGTGTGGCCTCTTTTCAAGACAAAACCGCTACATCATACTCGTACACTGAAAATATGTAAATATGAGAAGAGAAAATTATTTCATGTTTAATGACAGAGAAGTTAATTCAATAATAATTGCATGCCTATTCAGCAGGGATGGAGGTTGATATATCACATTAAGAGTGCAATTTTATTTTCTTGAAAAATTTTCTTGTGGCAAGGACAAGGAGTCTCTTCACAGTATTTGATATACTGGTTGCTTCATTCTACACCTATAACAGTGCCTTTACTAAACTAAAGATGAGGATTCAAGAGTTTTTCTGCCTTGTCCAAGATTGCTGCAAGCCTGATGCAGAAGAATGTGACCTGCTGGAAAAACTGAATGTACCATTTTGTTCTATGAATAATGACAATGTTCATATTTGGAAGTCCACTATGGGCATAAACTATTTTTATTAATTTATTGTTTTGAAATGTGCTGTATATTCTTTTGTTGTTTTGTAGGTCATGCGAATTACCAAATTTATAAACATAGCTATTTGAACAAATTAATGTATGGTTTACATTTTTTGAGTGTTTTCTAACTGTGTAATATTGACAATTTGTGCAATAAGATGATATCTATGTACAAAGTGATATTCCATGTAAAGTATGGCATGTGTCATTTTACGATATTATAATATACATTATGTAAATGTTTAATTGTTTTATTGTCATCTATGATCTCCTCCTAGTCATAATAATACATGAAATTAAAGTACAGATGTCAAACAAAATTACTGCCAATGTCATAATTAGCTCATAGAACTTTCAGGCTCGAATTTTCACACTAATTTTAAACTTGTTTAGCCAATTTTTTTAATTGGTCAAACCAGGTTTCAATTAACCCAGGCAAATGGATAAAGAAGAAGAAAAAAATAGACAAATAAAACTAAGAAACAAATGGAAGACAAAAGAGGAGAAGAGAGAGAATAAAAATTGAAGAAAAGTTAGAACAACCGTTAGAAAATGAATCTAAAATATTCAGATGAATTAGGGTGAAAATGATAACGAAGCAATAAATTCAGAAAAGAAGCATGGAGACTTTGCTGAATAATATATATTTGATTCTCCTACATAAGCAGAGAGTTAATGACAGGGTTCAGAAAATAGCCTTATTTAACATCATTGCTTTTCCTAACTTGGAGATGAAATAAAAGAAGAAACTAAATTAACTCCATCTGCAAACCATGCTTGTCATCAAAGACAACATTTAGGTTAGTAGCAAATTGCTTCAATTATTTGGCTAATGAGACCATTTCTCCCTGGGGCAAAATGTGGTTAAAAGTAAGGTTCAATGTCCTCCTAACTAAATTGTTGCTAACAGTAACGTGCACAGATTTGAGAAACTGCTTTAATTATGAACTGATATGCGCAATGTTAGAATTTCCAACATAAATACATTTTGAACAACTCAAAACTCATGGAAAAGTCAGAGTGTTTAAAAATACACAATGCCCTTATCCAACCAACCAAGCACCTTAATATGTTTATAAAACCTGCATGCTTATAAAAATATATAAAAAATAAAATAACATATTTTTTTGATTTTTTAATGATTAAGTGCTTTCTGGAATGGGAAGAGTTTATAAAATAATTTATTCCATAACCATTTCCTCAAACTATTTGTTGTTATTACAGATCTCATATTAGTGTGCCATGTTCCATGTGAATATATGCAGAGATGATGTCAGTATTCCAATACTGACATCACTATCGGCACTCCAAGCTTAAGTGTTGATTCCAACTACTACCAACAAATCAGGCTTATGGGCTGTCAAAGTGTGAATAACAATTGATTAATCTGCATTCATTGGTTTGGCTGTTTAGATTCAGTTGGAGCAGGTGAAACTGATATGTTCGAACCACTTGCTTGATCCATCATAGTGTCGTTTAATGTGAAATTTTTCCTTGAGGGCAGCACCTTGTGGCTTTTCAGCCTTTTTTGGTGAGATCTGGGCAAAGGAACAGTTCAGAATTTATGACTGGGGGGGGGGGGAGATGGTTGGGAGATTATTTTGAAGTGAACGTGGTTTTGTTGCATGGGCATACCAGAGGACAGGAAATGGGGGAGGGAAGGGAAGTTGTTGCTCCCCAAAAATTTGGGAAAGGCCAGACAAGAAGGCTAAAATTTGGGTCGATCATCAAATAAACATTATTGGAAATCAGTGATAAGTACGCTCTCAAGCAAAACTCCAGATCCCCCCCTCAGGTCTTTTAAAGATTCTGAAGGGTCCCTAGTATATTATTTTTGTCAAGACAGAGCAGAACATGATTACCTCTCAGACCAACAAGTGAATGTGAGAGTGAATGAATTAGTTTTGTTGTAAAAGTGCTAAAACTGATAGCAGATAAATACACAAAATCCATGCATTAGCTTGAATTAGTAACTTTTGGATATACTCAAAACATTAAACAGAATAGTCAGTGTTGAGCAACAATCTAACAGCTTATTGTGGATTTGTAATGGTGTGATCAGCGTAGGTTCCATGTGACACAGCTGAAGCTGCGAATATACCAACTGTGAAATTATTATGCTGATACTGACATCACAAGAGCACTGTGGCAGTTGAAAAGAACATGGCACACTAATATGAGATCTGTAATAAGGAGACAGGTTGGTCTATTATAATTATATTGTTGGTTGTGTAACTCTTTTAAATTGTGACTTCTAATGAGGACGTCGCTCCTTAATGAGGCTTGTCATACATGATTGTTATATATTTGCCCGCTGTGAGAAAACACAGCTAATTAACAGGCTGCATAAAGGATGATTATTCATTGCTTTACAAAATAATTGACATTCATTAGCTAGGGACATACTTATTTTGGAATATTCTTCTTTCAATTAGAAATTTATGTGTACAGTTTAACTCTAATAGCTGAATTACCTACCACAGTTGACAGGCCTTGATAAAACCTATAATAAATATGCCATTTCGATTCGATGATGATGCAGCGTGTCACACTGTCCATAGAGTTCAAAGTTCAGTGCCTGTTAGCATTGCCCTGGGTGTCATTCTGACTGACCATTCAATACCAGTGGTCATTCGCACCATTGTGAGAGCTAATTGGATAATGTGACAGGAAAGGCCACAAAAGGACTTTTCATTCTCAACAATACTCACGATTGAAAATTGGCTGAACTTTAGAAGTTACAATATGGTAAGTTTTTGAGAAGTACAGTACAACCCAAAATAATGTAAGAACATTTTCTGTCAACAGTCCTCTGTTAACCTATTTTTCCCTCCTTTCTGCTCTCCACCCAAAGTCTCCTTGTAACTACCTTTGACTCCTTACAACAACCTTAGCCCATACTTACTTAAAACTCTATCAAGACAGCTACCAATGTAATTGCAATTAGCAAACGGACACAATATCAAATTAATCAAACACAATTTTGGTGATGGAGTTTAAATTAGTGTCGATTAAATGTAATTTTAATGTAATTCTAAAAGGTAGTTTCAAATATGTAAAAGTAGGAAGTGATTCAGAGGTAGCCAAAAGGTGTGAAAGGGTAAAGTAGTGGCTGATTCTTCCTTACTGCTGGGGTAGTCGTACTTTATTTTGAGTTGTACTGTAGACCTACAATCATTTTGTGTTTGTCTTTGTTTCTTACACCATTCGACACCTCCTCTGTCAGCCAATCACATGCCAGTATTGCAGGGAAATAATTCCCATATTCTTTGTTGTCCAGTTATCCTCTCATGTTTGACTGTTTGAGTGTTTGTCTCATGGTATAAGCCGGTTATTCACCATGGGATCAGGAATATGTGTTTATCGCACCTCGGGCTAAAGCCCTCGGGTGATAAATCACGTATTCCCTCTCCCGTGGTGAATAACCTATACATATTACTGAAATATATTTGCTCGCTGATGAGAAAACACAGCTAATATATAGGTTGGATAAAAGATGATTATTCTTTGCTAAATACTAATTGACATTCATTAGCTAAACACCTGCTTATTTTGGAATATTGGTCTTTCAATTAGACAATTATGACAGTCATTATTGTGTGCAGTGCACCTCTTATACTTGAATTACCCACCACAGTTGACAGGCCTCGATAAACCCTACAATAAAAAGTACCATTTCCATTTGATGATAATGCAGCCTGTCACACCGTCCATAGTGTTCAAGGCTCAGTGCCTGTTAGCATTGTCCTGGGTGTCATTCTGGCTGACCTTTCCGTACCAGTGGCCATTCCCACCATTGTGAGAGCTGATTGTATAATGTGACAGGAAAGGCCACAAAAGGACCTTTCGTTCTCGACGGTACTCTTGAAAATTGGCTGAAAATAAGAAGTTACAATATAAGCAATGCAAGATATCTTAGTGAGTTCCTTGATAGAAAAAGTGTGCTTTCAAAAGAAGTGACGAATATAATTGGGAATAATATGGTGAAATTGTTGATGATAAGCGCAAGTGGCTGGCTGCAAAGTCGAGAGTCAACCAGTTCAAATCTGCAGTAAGTAACACAAAGGCAGGTCAGGATTAAACTTGGTCTTCAGGATAATTACTTCAAATAGATTCAGATTCAGATTCAGATTATTTATTTGTAGCTCATATATGTACATTTAATAAACTGTAATTATAATTCCATAGTAGGCCTATCATACAATGAACATAAATATATAAGCTACAGGAACTCCTCTAAGGCAATGTTGTGCCGCTGTCGAGGAGTCCCTGTTATTATTTGTCCATACATCATTAGGTACAGTGGCTGGAAGCTTTAAAAATGTTTTTGAAAGAAAAATTTAGAAAGAAACAGAAAACCTGTGGTTGACCGACCTGAGGAGGTGACCATCTAAAATTTGGAGAAACTCATAATGCAATTATCTACACACATAACAATGAGGATTGGTACATGTGCTAGTATAACTTTCTAAAATTGTTTTCTTTATATATAACTTAAAACCTAGAAAACTATGTGTAAAAATTTTTTGTTTAAATAAATCAGGCATATTGTTGTAAAAATTAGGAAACCTGTACCTGATGCCATTTCTAGCGAATTCATGTCTCACGGCAGGCAGACGCAGGTCATTTGCATGTCTGGTGTTGTAGTTATGAATTGTAACTGCAAAAGGGTCTAGCTGGTGTAGGAAAAAGACAGGAGTCAAACCATTTATCAATTTATAACAGAATTTGTAGTCATGCAGTGCACATATATCTTGTATTTTGAGAGTATCTAACTGTTTAAACAAATTACTAGTATGAGCATTATACTTGCTGTTGGTTATCACACGTATTGCTTTTTTTTTAAGTTTAAACAAATTATGGGATTGCCAGCCCCAAATTGAGGAACAGTAATGTAAGTGGGGCAAAATCAATGCATTGTATATATTTAGGAGTGCAGCAACTGGCAAATATTTCTTTAATTTAGTCATTATACCTATTGTTTTACTTATCTTCTTGGATATATAATTTATATGAGGTTTCCATTTCAAGTTTTTATCTAGAACAAGCCCCAGAAAGTTAAATTCATCACAAAAGTCAATTTTGATGTCATCAATGTAAATATTTGGTATTTCTACTTGTCTATTTGAAGTATGGAACAGCATGGCCTTTGATTTTTCAATATTTAGAGACAATTTATTTAACTTCAACCAAGTACTAATAGATTCTAATTCATTATTAATTTCATTTTCCATAACATTAAAGTTGTCTTTGTTCAGAGTTGCAAATAGAGTGGTGTCATCTGCATAAATAAGTGCCTTTAAATTCTTTGTGACAGATGGAAGATCATTTAGATAAATTATGAAATACAAAGGACCAAGGATAGATCCCTGAGGAACACCACAAGTAATATTCATTAGGTCAGATTGTGTGTCATTGATTTCAACAAATTGCTTCCTGTCACTAAGATAACATTTTAATAACTCAAGGGATTTATCTCTTATGCCATAGTATTCCAATTTGTGAAATAAAATTTGATGGTCTAGCGTGTCAAAGGCCTTTGATAAATCCATGAAGATATTTATTGGTGTATTATTTTTATCCATTTCATCAATTATTCTTTCCACTAATTCCATTGCCGCATATTCTGTTGAATGCTTGCTCCTAAAGCCATACTGATTCTGGTAAAAAAGTTTCAAGTTATCAAAATATTCATAGATCTGATTATGCATTATTTTCTCAAAGACCTTTGACACACTAGACAGAATGGAAACTGGGCGATAGTTGATTATGAGATTTTTTTCATTCTTTTTGTACAATGGCATAACTTTTGCAATTTTCATGGAGTCTGGAAAAACTGCACTGTGAAATATCTGATTAATAATCTGCATCAAAGGCAATGCTGTTTCATTTTTAATGAATTTCAAAAGCTTATTCGTTATTTTGTCCTGGCCATAACTAGTTTTGGGTTTCAAAGAATCTATTGCCTTAATTACATCTTCGGTTCCTACCAATTTAAACGAAAACATTGATTGTACTGGGTTGTTTAGATAATCTTTGAACGATTTATTTCTCGGAGTAGTTATATTCTTGGCTAATGTCGGACCAATTTCAGTGTAATACTTATTAAATTCATTGACAATGGTTTTAACATCAGAATTTGGAGTATCATTTATTAGAAATTCTTTAGGATAATCACTCAATTTCTTTGATTTGTTTATCAGATTATTGATGGTAGCCCAAGTCTTTTTCATGTCTGTTTTAAATTTCTGGAAGCAGTTATTATAATAAAGCTTTTTTGCATGAGAAATTGTTTGCTTTAATATTTTATTGTAAGTTTTAAATTTTGTGAGAGACGTATGATATTGAGGGCTGTTAACTGAAAGTGATTTTAATTTAATGTATAACTTATCCTTATGAGATATAGATTTTAGAATAGCTTTTGTGATCCAACATGACTTTTTGTGTTTATATTTATTAAATTTAACATATTTGCAAGGAAAGTGCTTGTCTAGATGATGCGATATAATGTCAGTAAAATTTCTACAACTCTCTGTGGGATTGTCCTTCAATATATTTTTCAATTTTTCACTTATTTCTAAGCTATTTATGTCATGTTTAAAATTTTCAAATTGCTGTGGACTACTAGAATATGTTTTCACATATTTAAAGGAGCATTTGTCACAGTTAATGTAATATAAAGAAATAAAATATGGCAAATGATCCGAAATATTGCTTAATAGGACTCGTGCCTTTGTATTACAAAAGGCCTGTTTCACAATATTGCGGGACAAGAGCACGTAGAACACGTAATACCTTCAAACAACAATAATATTTGTAGAATTTGGATGGTTTCTGCACTAATATCTTGCAAATGATGGCCTGAGCATAGCCTGAATGTTTCATAACGCTAAGTTCAAAAGTTTCCGTTTCAAGGACCATTAAGTCGTCCAAAATTGGCAAAATTAGCCCATAATTTGTGACATGAGAAATTTAAGAGATTTGCTTTTGTTGCAGTTCCTATCAAGATGTTTTTAGAAAACTGAATTGCTGTTACAAATGGCCTCTGGTACCTCACAGAATGTCCAAATACATTTTTGTTAATTTAACACCAGTGACCCATCTCTTGGCTACATATTAGCACACAGTGTACTTGTAATTTTTCCGTGTCCCAAAATGATGTGCCACTATATTCTCAAGTGTATGAACTGTTTACAATATATTCAATTGATTTTGCAATTTTGTGTTCCGTGTCCCGCTGGAGGGTGTAAGTAATGGCAGTTTTGAAGGCTCCTCATTGCCCGTTGAAATGATCCAGCTACTTGTTAACACATGTGCTGATTTGGTGTCCATTGATACATCAGTGAGTGGTTTTTTAGTTTTCTGTGTCAGTTTTTTCTGCTTTATTCTGCAAAGAGTTCAAATGTGTCCCGTCCCGTAAGTAATGTCCCGTAAGTAATGCTTTTCTGATTGTTGACTCTGGGCTCAACAAAGACTTGTGTAATGATTTGAACATTGTGCATATTTTAAAAATAGGCTAATCTGCACTTTATAAGAACATAAAATAGATAAGCCAGCCCAAAACATTGGTGCAACTGCAGCTTTGATGCAAAACACAGGATATTCCAAATTCATTAAAGCTTACATAAGTGACTGTAGTGATTAAATAAAAATTAAAACCCACTTTAGTAACTGGTAATTTTAGCCATAAATGTCATTCAAGATGCTGTATTTTCAATTGTTTGCTGTGTGAATGCGCCTGTGATGAATGTGAAAACCAATTCTATTTGGACTATCTAATATTGTTGTTTATCCCACTAAAATATTATGTTTTGTAGAGTTCCTCTCACCTCGCATATTTTGGGCGGCTTTACATGATTTTATTTTTTAATTTTTTTCTTTTTTTTTCAATTTACTTTATGCAATTAACGTCAAATGTCTTTGTATGACACATCAAAGGGTGGGGTTTTCTAATTAAATAACAATGCCGCAGGCCTATAAACAGACCAATGTACTATTGAGAATTTTAGTTCAGATCAATGTCAAACTGGCTCTTAACATGTTTAGGGCTAAATATTTGCAGAAAAATTCAATATATTGCATTTATCATTTGCAAGCAGTATCGGGACACACGTCGCGTAAGTACGTGGTTTACCTTTAAGTTTGTACCTAGATTTTGGGTACCGAAATTAATTTTTCAATTCACCATTTGTATTTTTGGTCTTCACATGTGTGTTGATATCTGTTAAGACCAATATGCCATGGAATTATGCAGTTTTGTACTACAAAATAAAATCAAATTTTTCGTTAAAGAATTTTTTTGCTTATTTTGAGACATTGTTGGTCTCCACTTTTACCAATTGCAGAAAGGATCCAATCTTGTTATTTTTTGTGTCAACTAACTAATACTTAGCTGCCAGCAAGACGAAGAGAATTTTCCAATGATGTATAAATGTCCTGTGACGCAAAAAAGGAGAGAGAAAAAAACAAAAAATAATTGATATTTTCTAGCAAAGATGTGTTCATCAAATGAAGGGAAAAAGTGCCTATGCCTCGAATTTGCCAAAATCATAAGCCTGACACTTATAGCTTGCCAAAATAATATGGATGTATTGGAAATAATAAAGTTTATTTTTTGACCTCCATGTCACACTTTGTCCCGCAATAGCGTGAAACAGGCCAAAAGTCATCTGAAAACTTAACAAAGAAGTTATCTATCAGTGTTCCATTTTGCTGGGTCAGACGAGTTGGGACGGTTATTTTTGGAAGATAGCCATTTGATATCACATTGTTAAGAAAGTCGCACACAGAAGTATTCTGCTTTACATTTAATAAATTTATGTTGAAATCAAATAGCGGGGAGGGAATCCGTAACGACTGTGCACTTGGTGACAAGTTTTTGCAATTTGGCATGGTGTTTTATATGACTAAGGAGTTTTCAAAAACCACCGCATACAAAGTGGGAGTCCCCCCTGGTGGCCGGTATGCGCAAAATCCAATATGGCCGCCGCGAAAAACAAAAAACGCCATATCTTGGTCAATATTCATTCTAAATTCAAGTGCAATACCTCATTTCCAATATTTTTAATGATGCCAAGTCTGTTTCTGGGGTTAATTTGGTTGTATAATGTGATTTTTAGGGTCTTTGGTATAGCTCCAGGTGATTTTTTGACAAATTTTGGGTTTTTTTCCGTGAAGGGTTCAATATATTTTTTGTGAAATATTTGAAATATGAATTTAATCAAATATGGATATATTACTTCATCAGTGTTGAAAGCAAGGTCCAACCTACAACCTGTCTTGGTTAAATGTTGTCTTTACTTCTTAATAACTCAACAAGGCAACAAACCGTTGCAACATATTTTGAGTCAATGTCTATTCTCAGTCAGATGATCGTTGCATACTGTGCAACAATGATAATTGAAATATTGCAGTATAACTCTCAAAGAAGACTTCAACTCTTCTCAGATGAATAAACCATATTAAACTTATTAACATTGCAACTATTTAATTATATTGGCTGAATGTTGCACATCCAAAGTCAATATTCTTCCCGACCAAGTGCCAAAACTGTCAGAACTGGCATGGATATCAAGGTGGTTAGAGTTGAAGGCAAATGGTAGCTAGTGATCAAAGGCTTAGCACAACATTATTTTTTTTTAAATAATAATGATTGCTGGACCGCTACTTAGAAAATTGTCTAGAAAACTTCTATTTTGTATGATGGCAGTCAATACAAGATATTATGGGACGTGAAACAAGAAACTTCATGGTGCAATTTGGACCACCTCCCATGCATTAACACAGGGAAGCTGGCTTTGCTGCACTTGCTGTTGCATCATCATGCTACTGTACATCTACCATGCAGTGACAGAGAACATGCTTGTACTACATCTGACCAGTCAATCCAGTGTGGGACCAGCTATTTCGATTTGGCAGGATTCCGGCCCACCCACCAGGACTCAGGAGTGTCTACTTTGAATGCAAGAAGAAACAACTTATAAAAACCTGCTTTCTTACCTCATTCAGGGAGAATGTAACCCTCTTTGCTGTTAATAAATATAACTCCATACACCAGCTTTTATTTGTATGTAAGAATCAAGTTTGTCACATGCTGAATCTCGGATTAATGCTAATGACTTCAGGAAAGCCTCTCAAAGCACATTATGATGTCCAATCACTACCTATCATGACATGAAATAATGCACGCACTGTGACATATTGAGATTTTAGACTTACATATCTTAAGGTTTGTCATGCAAAGTCTAATCTACAATTTAAATGGGAAAACTTATTAAGAACTTTAATTGGCAGGACCATGACACTGTCGTTGAAAGGGCTGAGGAAGGCCTTGGATGGCTTGTAGGTGCATCATTATGAGTGTCACCCTCTTCCTGCTCAGGGGTGATCAGATCAATAAGGTCAACTTGCTTGGTGCTCAAGACAGGACAAGCTCAACCACTATTGTTGACAACAATCAGAATCGGGTGTATTCTGGCTCTTTGCTCACAAACTGCAAGACACCTTCCTTGTGGCTGTCCTTCAAGACCTTCAGCCATGATTGAACTCTTTTGGGGCTTGGGAAACTTAAGCAAGACTGACTTTCTGACCTAATGCTCCCTTGGTTCATGTCTGGGATTTGAGTTGTTATGAGTGTCCCACTGAACCACAATGCATCTACTCAGGGTGTGTTGTTTGTCACCAAGCTCCACAAGTAAGGTAATGACTGCCTTTGTGTTTACTTAATAATTACCTTTTATGCAAAGGTTTCACAAAGTAAACCACTTCTGCCATATTTGACAATGCCACAGCATCTTCTTTTCCTGCAGGATAGCCACCAGCGTCAGGCATACCTGGAGGACAATGCAGTGCAGCAGATTTAGTCCCAAACCAACATTTACCATGTACTGATTGGGATGGAGTCTCTCATGCCTGACAAACTCATCCATGTCAGCACCTTTTCTGAAACTCCTCAACGGCTTTAAGGACTTCGCAATCACTTGCTTCTCTTCCTGTGGTCCATAAAGACCCTTTGCTCCTCCATCCACTTTCCAAACTTGATGCAATGCTCAAAGCATTAGACAAGGGCCAAGAGAGAGAGAGAGAACTTCTTCTTACAGTGCAAGACAACAAACATCTTCCATGAAGGCCTGTGGGACTGAGGGGGCACTTATTTGGAAGGTGGTGATATGTCACACAGAAGGGCAGGCATCCACCTTGCATAGCTTATGTCTCCAAACAAGAATCATGGAGAAAGTCCACGGCATGTTCTAGGAAGGTAGGGCACTTGCTGGATTGCTGGCCACTGGCAGCTAATGTGAAGGTAATATTTCACCATAAACCAGTGAGAGATTGATGGGCTATCAAGTGCAAGTTGCTCTTCTCACTTCTGCAAGCCCAAAAAATGACAAGAGGTTTGAGAGAGAGAGAATAATTTTATTTGCCAGTCAGGCACACACATTCACAAATATATAAAAACAATATCAATGGCAGGGATACCTTGTCACAATTAACATGCAGCCAAGGTGAGACACCCCATCACGTAGTTTGTCTAGGGATATAAAGCCAGGCAGTTGTCAATTGGTATACATACCTTGCCTTTTTTGTGTGGTTTTTGATTTTAAAATATGTAGTTACAACAGCTTACCTCGGTTTGTGGTCTTGGGATACCTATCTCAATATTGTTAGACAAGCACATTGTCAAATCATTGATCTTTGTCTCCTCAATGTTGCGTGGAAACATCACTGTCATTACTTCTTCTGTGCATACCATGGGCAGTACAATTCCATGACTGGAACCGGTCTAGATTTACAAACTGCATGGATTTCTTCAGTGCAAGTAGTGAATGCTTCTGCATGTCAATGGATGCAGCTATCTCTCAAAGTAGAAAACTGTATGTACAGTGTAACAGTGTACAACAACCCTTTGATAGACATCATCTGATTCTGACTGATTTTGAGAAAATAAGCCAGAATATGTGACAGCACCTTTTGGAACACTCCTTGGGTAAAGAGCAAGGACTCATTTGACATGGTAACTTGGGCAGGAATGCTTTCATGAGGGTTTGAAGAGCATTCTGGCTTCTCTTTTCCATCTCAACCCACATATTCGTCACCATAAGACACAACAGACAAGTTTGATTGAGTCATCTGAGTGATTCAGAGAAGATCTTGGTTCTTCAAGTTCCAGTTTTTCAAGGGAGGTCTGCCTTAGGGTGGTTCATGATTTTAAAAATTCTGAAATTTAAGCGGGGCGGTATTCCATGTTGTGACAAATGTTATGAGGAACATGTATCACGATTTTCAGGAAAAAATATTGATGTCTGAAGGGTGCCCAAATGCAATATAGACGTTAACGTTGTTTTTTCTCCAAAAACTGGCATTTTACCTTATAACTCAAAAACTACTCATCCTAGGCCATAATAATGTTTTGAAGTTGAATATAAAAGTGACCACTCTGAACAATTTGACACCATTCCCATGTCTCTATCTGCCATAGAACTTGAGATATGACACATTTTGGCTTATTTTCAGAATATTGACGTTTATTCAGGGAATGTGTTTCTGCCATAAACTTGAAATAGGGACAGTATTATACAATAAGTAACAAAAGTGTGTGTCATTACCTCATTTGATGCTGGAGATGCATTATTGCAAAAATAACAGAGATACAGTGAGTGCAGTGGTCATAAATCATGAAATTCAGCAGCGTTCAAAAATATAAGTACTCAAAGGTTTTGGAACATTTCACATTTTCCTTGCCCTTGACTTTGGCTCTGTGGTGATCCAAAATCTGCTTAATGTCCTTCTCAGTTTCTGAATCCTAGAAAGGATATTGAGGAAGTCTTGGCATAATTTTTCCTCCTTGGCAACTTTGACAATGGTGACAAAGTGCTTTGCTCTCTGATAGTCGTCGTCTGATTCCCATTCAGGAAATTCTTGTTTGGGAGGGGGGGGGGAAGTTTGGCCCCTTGACAGCGACATCAGAGATGTCTTATAGGGGTCACCCATCTTGGAACAATTGTCTAATTATTAGGCCTATATGTAAAATTATTTAATTTTATGCTTTGAGAGAAAAAGTAAGTGATCTGAATCTGAATGTGAATTTGGCTCAGCGTCAGAATTCCACTGTGGCAACATTGGTTTCCCCAGACTATACTGTTTTGGTTCACAAAAGAACAGAGGCCTACCACCCATATTTCCCTTCTGTTCCTGGCTGACCTTGGAGAGAAAAGTGCAAAAACCACAACCTCTTGTGTGGGATATCAAGTATCTCTCTGGATGATTGGCCCAACACATTGGGAAATTTCTGGATAAACCAATGCTTGCCAAAAAGACAGAAGGTAAAAAAAACCCTGAGGTTCTCCAGGAACTTCTTTAAAAAATAATACATTTGATCTGACCAATAAGCATACAATTCCAGTGTATAAATACTGCACCATTGCTGATAGAGCCTCTGTCCGATTGGGAATTAAGCTCAGAGGTGGTGGCACTTGTTTTCGATACTTGTGCGAGCAACACTGGGGTGTTCAATGGGGCGGCCACACTCTTTGAACAAAATGTTGACAAGAAGCTTTTCTGGTTGGCATGCAGGCACCACATCCTGCAACTCTATCTTGAAGGTGCATGGAAAGTAATGACAATTTCAAGAATTTCCAAGTGCTACACCTGAATGATGATTTCCTTAAAAAGGAAGCTGAGAACACAAAGGAAGAACTGTTCAAGGCACTGCAAAAACCAACGTCCATGAAATCCTTCATCCGTGATGACTACAGGGAGTCAGCAGAAGTGAAGCTGCTTGTCCTCAATTGCATCTTTCCCCCTCCCCACTAGGCATTTACACGCTGAAAATGTATTCTTAATTGGTCAGACCAAATGTATTACATGTATTCAAAGAAGTTCCTGGAGAACCTCAGGGTTTTTTGACCTTCTGTCTTTTTGGCATTGGTTTACCAAGAAATTGCCCAATGTGTTGGGCCAATCATCCAGAGAGATACTTGATATCCCACACAAGAGGTTGTGGTTTTTGCACTTTTCTCTCCAAAAGTCAGCCAGGAACAGAAGAGAAATATGGGTGGTAGGCCTCTGTTCTTTTGTGAACCAAAACAGTATAGTCTGGGGAAACCAATGTTGCCACAGTGGAATTCTGACGCTGAGCCAAATTCACATTCAGATTCAGATCACTTACTTTTTCTCTCAAAGCATAAAATTAAATAATTTTACATATAGGCCTAATAATTAGACAATTGTTCCAAGATGGGTGACCCCTATAAGACATCTATGATGTCGCTGTCAAGGGGCCAAACTTCCCCCCCCCCCTCCCAAACAAGAATTTCCTGAATGGGAATCAGACGACGACTATCAGAGAGCAAAGCACTTTGTCACCATTGTCAAAGTTGCCAAGGAGGAAAAATTATGCCAAGACTTCCTCAATATCCTTTCTAGGATTCAGAAACTGAGAAGGACATTCAGCAGATTGTGGATCACCACAGAGCCAAAGTCAAGGGGCAAGGAAAATGTGAAATGTTCCAAAACCTTTGAGTACCTATATTTTTGAACGCTGCTGAATTTCATGATTTATGACCACTGCACTCACTGTATCTCTGTTATTTTTGCAATAATGCATCTCCAGCATCAAATGAGGTAATGACACACACTTTTGTTACTTATTGTATAATACTGTCCCTATTTCAAGTTTATGGCAGAAACACATTCCCTGAATAAACGTCAATATTCTGAAAATAAGCCAAAATGTGTCATATCTCAAGTTCTATGGCAGATAGAGACATGGGAATGGTGTCAAATTGTTCAGAGTGGTCACTTTTATATTCAACTTCAAAACATTATTATGGCCTAGGATGAGTAGTTTTTGAGTTATAAGGTAATATGCTAGTTTTTGGAGAAAAAACAACATTAACGTCTATATTGCATTTGGGCACCCTTCAGACATCAATATTTTTTCCTGAAAATCGTGGTACATGTTCCTTATAACATTTGTCACAACATGGAATACAGCCACGCTTAAATTTCAGAATTTTTAAAATTATGAACCACCCTAGTCTGCCTGCCTATATTATTGTCCAACTTAGAATTAACCCAGGACCCACCGGTATCGATATGGATTAGCAATTCTCAATTTCCATTGTTCTGATTGCTCAGTAGTCCTCAGTGATATCAATATCTGATTGATGTAATTTGTTTCACCTTTACGATTCACACTTTTAAGATTATGTTATCAAACATTAAACAGTGTATAAGAGAGATGAGAGTTATACACTGCGTTCCCAATTATTATGCAACTATGCTTTTTTGCCTTATCTCCAAAAGAAATAACACTATTTGAATATCCTTTACACGTAATGATAAGTGTACCATGGAGCTAATATCCTGCCGATTTTGTCTAATTCCATTGACTCAGTTGAGAGTTCTGCCACATAATGATGTTTTCTGGTGTTCCCAATTATTACGCAAATTCTTGGAAAAGCATCATGGCCACTCAAAATGACCCAAACTAATCTGAAGATGCCATGAACATATACCCCATAACACAAAAGAAAAAGTGTAACCATAATTTCAAACATAGATGCATTCATAGCCAAGAAATTCATGTTATTTTACTGCATTGAAATAGCATTGAAATTACAGTTTTATTGCAATAAAAACCCTCTGATAGCCAAACAAAATGAAAAATCATTACCTAACTCATTTACCACTTTCCTTAGGTTTAGAGCACTCCTGTACACCAGTGGCAATTAAGTTGCACGATTATATTTGAAAAATATCTTGAAATGAATTGAACTCATCCAATTGTCAATGCTATTCCAATGGGACACAGAAGTCTGAGTTTTTGATTTGGTGTCATATTTTGTAGAGATACCGGATTTGGTGTTTCATCTCACAGTACGACCGTGGTGTGCTATAGATATATTCTAAGCAGGAATTTTATTGATATTAAATTTTTTAAGAGCATGGGAGGCTTCTTTATTGAGAAAAAAGCCAATTTCAATGGTTTTTCAATGCAGATGTATTATATTGATTTCTTGGTCATGAAGGCTTCCACGTTTGAATTGATGGTTCCATTTTTATTGAGTGTTATGAGGTATATACTAATGTCAATTCATAATCAACTTTGTTGATTTTGGGTGGCAATGGAAGCTTTTCAAGAAATTGCATAATAATTGGGAACACCCAAAAAACCTTATTATATAGCATAACTCCTCACCGAAACAACAGACAAAAGTCACAGAATGTTTGCTACATGGCGCACGTGTCATTATGTGTAAAGGATATCCCAATAGTTTTATTTCTTTTTGAGATATTGCAAAAAAGCATAGTTGCATAATAATTGGGAACGCAGTGTAAGTGACTTGGTGCATGTCATTCATTATAAGACCCCCTGTTGTAAGACCGCCTTGCCTTATGTGACCGCCATCCTCCCGCACTAAGTAGTGTTTTTAGGGCATTTTGCACCCCGAAGAGAGACCGCACCCCCACGAGAGACCGCTTCATGACCGCAGAAGGGGCGGTCTTATAATGCAGGGACCACTGTAGTAACATATTTATCAAATAAAGGTACATCTACAATTTTTAAGCTTCTGATGTACATAATAGGTTATTAGTAAGTATGCATTATAATAAGCATACCTGAAACTTTTGTGCGCCATGCACAATAAACAGACCATTATCCAATCTTCTAGGAAAAACACAGTTATAGCATCTGTTCACCCTATAAGTTTCCATGACAATGATGAGTCATGTCAGTATGTTGTTAAGGTACATGCAAGTCATACATAAGTGACAAATCCCAAAAAAGACAAAATACCAAGACGTCATTTTCACATCTTGTTGCAGCAATGAACATTGACTTTGACGTTGAAATTCACCTTTGAGCTACCAAATAACACCAAAAACACATTTTCCATTATCAAAATAGTGGAAAATGAGGTATTACACATTAATATAGGACAAATAATGACCGAGATATGGTGTTTTTCATGTTTCGTGGCGGCCATTTTGATTTTTGTGCATACCGACCACCAGGGGGGAGTCTCAGTTTGTATGCGGTGGTTTTTGAAACCCCTTGGGTCATATAAACCCCCATGCCAAATTTCAAAAACTTGTCACCAAGTGCACAATTCATGTAGATTTTGACAGATTCCCTCCCCGCTAAAAGAAATCCGCAGATAGATTACCAAACAACACTTCGACACTAAGCTGCCTGAATTTTAGGGATATGACATTCCTCTGTGAAGAATTAGAGCTTTGTGTGACATTTGCAAATATATCACTTCTGGTAATTTAGATTAGTAAAGATATGAATTGTTCATAATTTAAAGATTGTGATAGCAATTTCCTGAGTTTGGTAATTTGCTGTTGGCCCATATTGAAAGCAATTTAACTTTTGTCAATGCGTCCATTCTGCAAACTTGAAGGAATTAAGCCTCATCATTTCTGTATGATTGGGAACTTTGGATGTGCCAAAAGAGATTCCAATTTGGTGAAATAAAATGAAACAAGACGAAAATGGAAAATTGATGTACCTCTCTCTGGAGAGTTATTAAACAGCATTCAGTTTTCAAAATCAAATCAGCCTTCATATTCATCCTTCATGAAACGAAACACACAAAAAGCACTGTAGGCCTAGCCATTCATTTTGAACAGGGAAATATTGAACACATAAAGACACACAAATGTCAAAAACAGCTCACCAAGACAGATGCGCAAGCACCTACAATGTTATGCTTGAAATGTTGAATCAATAATAGAAAGATTAGAAGCCAAATTAACGTTTTTGATGTTTGTCAACGTTAGGGACCGTTCAGAATTTATGACTGGGGGGTTGGTTGGAGTTTGGCCGAGGGGGTACTAAATTTTCACACGTGTTTCAAGGGGGTGGTATTAATTTCTGACAACGCTTCCAAGGGGGGGTAAGAAATTTTAACACAGAATAAACACGCATAAACTAATTTTATTTGGACTTTTTTACACGCAAAAGTCCGCAAAATGACGCGAATCTGTACGCGTGGCCGTGTATAACACTATATATATGTGTGCATTGCTTTGTATGTCGAGGGGGGGGGTACTAAAAATACGCATGAAACCAAAGGGTGGGGTACAAAAAATCCGCATGAAACTCAAGGGGGGGTATCAATTTTTGACGGGAAGTTCCAGCAAAACTCCCACCCCCCTTCAGTCGTAAATTCTGAACGGTCCCTTAGTATTCTTGATTATAATAGACTGAATTTTCCACCAAATTGAGAAAATAGCAGTTTTTCCGGGTTTGTAGTGTAACTTTCACTGCAATGGATTTTTAAAGGCAGACTTTCTGATTGATTTGATCAATCAAAACTCGATTTCAGCTTCTGGTGGGTTCTTGACGGTTTCCCAATAAAACATGCTTCATCAAATCAGTCTCAGACAAGTTCACAAAATTTCCTAATGATGGAGCTGTATTGCCCTAGGCAAAAAACATGGGCTCCAAATAGTTCATTACAATCTAATAGTTGAATATTCATCATCTAAACTTGTGCAAACTCATTCCATGTAATGATATTTGTGGTTTTACTGTTGATTGATCAATAAAGCAAACATGTGGCTTCTTTCGCCACCTTTACAGAAAGAGACGTGAACCAAAGGAATTGCATCATTCTGATACACGTAACTTTGTTAAGCTGGACTTAACAGTATTACCAAATTCATTTATAGGAAAATCAAAAGTTTCACAAGTATGCCTATTATTACGATAAGAAGGTCTCAATATATTCACAATATATATACAACTGTTTATTTTATGCGAGATGTATCATCAAAGTTGGCAGAGGTTTATAATTGGCTTCCTCGCCAGCCTAAAGAAGTTTTCTTGCTGAACATTCATCCATCACTTTCTTTGCATCTTCCTTTGTCTGGGAGAAGACAAATCTCTTGATAGTTCGATTGAGACATAACTTGGACCTATTCTCCAGCATATGCTACTTATTTCTTGGGAAAATGTTGCACTTCCTCCATGAAAATGGGTCATAACAAATTAAAAGCAGAAATGACGAGAATTCACTTACACTATATCATGAAATGTGTGACAGTGGCACTGAAACAAGCCTTCGTCAGGAATCACCGGAACAAGAGAGGTCCCACAAAATTTTTGCAGAATATAAGAGCGTCGCGCTGTTGTCAGTCTTACTTATGCCATCACAGGTTCTGGCTCAATAGCCTCAGCCACTTTAAGTGATATTTTCCTGATAGACAAGGTCATGAGCAATGCATTGGTTATCAAATGTTCCAAAAATGTTTGGATCAATGGTTTATCTGTTGAATAAAAAATCACATTGCACTTTTTAGCTTCTCCCGGGACACACCGACAGAGGATTAAAAAAATATAGAAACATCCAATGCCTAACTAATTAGGGATACATTGCAAGTGTGATCCTAAATTCATCTCTTTCCCTGTATTTGAAAGTTGTATGCAAAAATTGTACATGCAGTGTCCAGACAGGACATCAAAAAATGTCCTAACTGCAATCATGTATCACTCATTATTTCAAGACCAGTGACCAATGGATCCAATTACTGTTATTCATATGAAAGAAGACATCTTTGCCTTTCATATGATCTATAATACTGGCAAAAATACCATCAGGGGGCTGAGATATGACCTAAAATGTATGTGCATATTGGCCCAAAACTGAAATTTTACCAACTCACGGCACTGGATCTAATACCAGAATCTTAGAAAACTGGCTTAGACATAAAGTATATCTTGTTACAAAAATCCACCTGTGGCAACACTGTGGTAGCAATTGGTATTTTAGTGCAAAATGTCACTGTTGAACATTAACCATCATTGATATTACTCAAAAACGGTTGCACCGGTGAGCAATGGTAACCCAGTGACAATTGGGGCCAGAAAATTGAATGAATTTTTTATTTTATTAAAAATATGGAGTTACTTAGAGGCCCTGGTGTTTCTTAACTTGTACTGTAACCCAGTGACAGTTTTGTCTTGGTTGCTTTGGAATGACCCTGCTGCAAAAGAAATTTTAAAATGGGAAATTTGGCACTGTTCAGATTTTTGGCAGCAATTAAATAAATTATATTAAAGAAATGAGACTCGTCAAAGTAGGTCTAAGCCTAAAAGGGAACCTACTTAGAAAAAGGCTGTTCCAATGCCCTGTGCCAGGTCAACTGAACAACTGTAAGGAACTTCTAGTGTAACATGTGTCAATTTTCAGCCCGTTTACATGGAGTCCTTCAGCACAAGGCGGCCACCAAGAATCAGAATCAGAATCAGACTCACTTTATCTGCCCCAGATATATATTTATACATGAACCCAGTGGCTCAGCCTGAGAGAACAGAATATAACAGGCATTTCATGTATAAAAGAAATTTCATTCAGTATGAAGAGTCTGGATCTCGTGAAAAATGGGTTTCATATGAAAAAGCCTGTAGCCAGAATATGAATACGGATACACACGAGTTGATGAACATTTCATGGTGTGGATAGAAATGATACACCCTACATGTATAAATGATATTATGCCAAAAGAGTAACTTTGTACTCTTTGTCGCCTCAGAATTTCAGCTGTTCGAGTTTGAAGGACTCAACCATGGTGTTACTCAAAGCAAAAATCAAATTATTGGTCATATTATTATTTATTAAGTTAAGATACAAAAGTATTTCATGATTGAATTGCGATTTCCAGGTGCATTAATTTAACTTCCTAAGTCATGTGTTTTCTGACAACCAATGTTTTGATTAAACAGGAATCAGCAACAGTGGCTTAATCGTGTCCACCCATGTTGCTTGTCAGTAGTGTAACTGCGAACCCGAAGCAATGCCTAAACCTGGTAATACGTGACTGAGAAGCACTCCATATGACTATGAGGCTTCTGTCTGCTGAAAATGTCAGGTACTGAGCTTCAAGTGCTTCATCAGTGGCAAGTGACGATCACACATCCTTTATCAGATAGAAAAGAGCAGATGAATGTCAAACACAAAACAAGCATAAAATCTGACCAACATTTAGAAGTATGCCAAACAGATGATGGTGTAGTTATATCATTATCTGATAAACATGGGCAATACCTTGTATATCTTTTTTTTTTATCGTCAAGACAGTCTTTTCTAGTACATAGCATTTTAAATTTTATTTCAAGAAGCACTGAAGATGTTTTTGATTGAGAAACTAAGAAATTGAGATGTCACTGAGTTAATCCAAATAGATCAAGTGATAGTAATAGGTAATATCACAACATAGCAAATTACTAATAGCAATTCCCTGCATAAATAATTGTTTTTACATTGTGAATTTCTCATTTTCTTCTCTTCTTATACTTCTGCAATCCTCCGGGGCTTCCAATTTACTGGAGCAGCTTGGCCTGGAGGGTGAATCAGGTTTCATTGACCTAGTTTCCTAGAAATGTAGCCATTCCAGAATTTAGGAAGTTCACTCATTCGATTCAATTTGTTGCTCTGGCAACAGACAAACGGGAGCAATGGGTAATTTAATGGCTCACTCTCCACTCTGCGTTCTACCATAGTTGGCAAAAATTTGATGCGGCAACCCACAGACAACTCTATACAAATATACTGTACTGAAACAGTTCAGATTCCCACCTAATACAGTCTTGTGGTTTTGACCCTTTCATAGAATGTCAAGCATTTGAAAAACAGAGTGACTTGCTCAAATCGCAAAGAGATTCAATAACATATATATATAAAGTTTTATTTGACATCTGAATATCAAGAAGATACAGGTGTCAGCAAAAAAGAAAATTAAAAAAACAATAAAATAAATCAACAAATATTTCTATGTCTACAATAAATTAATACAATGAAAAGTCGAATCTTAGGCAGTTTATGATAATGGTCCCAGTTCATAAAGTTAAAAATGCAAATAATATATGAAAATACGAGTGTCCAATTTTGATTCAAATACAAGTCCATGTTGCAGCATGTTGCAAGAAAATGTCACAAGGAGTTGTTCATGAGCATTACGGTTATAACAAAAGCAGGCAAGCATGAACAGCGGGAACAGCTCAATTATATCCATGCTACAGCGCCAGTCAGTCAGCTCGAGCAAACATTGCTGATATCAATAATCACAGTTATCACAATAATTTCACATAAACATAAATCATCGGCAGATGAAATTTTTGTTCAAAGATGAACACAGGACAAATTCATGGAAAACCATATGACCTATTGAGCCGTGCAACAGACCTAAGATCCAGTACTTGCCCAGGCAGACAATAAAATAAAAGCAGTCCATGCCCTGTACTGAATGGATGTCATGAATATTATAGGTAGATTATTAATATGAGGTTCATGACACTTGAGTCGATGGCTTCTACCAAAATGACTTTAATCAGTAACATTTAAGCCGGATATTATTCATGTGTTAAATCACTGCTGTATTAATAGGTAAACATGATTTATCATTTCATCTAGTGGCTCTAGTTTGCAACAAAAGCTATGCATTTATTCCTACTGGCTTCCATATGAGTCTTCTTGCAATTCTTATGAGTAATTCCTTCGATTCTGAGACTGATGCTACTGGCCAAACACTGGTCCAGCCTAAAAAGGAGAAAGAATCCACTGACCATTGAGAGAGCACCTTTGAGCTGAGGTTTAGCAAACACAAGTAGTGCTTCAGTTAAACAAACTTTTTGCTTGTCAATGTAAGAGAAGCAGTATTCTTTGGCTGCACAATGATTGCTGTTTCTTTGCTGCAACGCATATGTAACTTTTTTCCACGCCAGTTTAACAATCTTTATCCGTGCGGTCAGAAAGTTGCTATTTTTTTAATACACAAGATTTGAGTAATAACTTCTACATAATAAAATGACACAGTAACCATTGGTAGTGTTAGGAACAAATTAATGGTAAACACACCGTTTAGGTCTTCGGTATTGCGTGTTTGCATAAAAAGTATGTATACATACATTGTCGCTTTCCTCACTGACTCAGTTTTGCTTTCTGCATATTCACAAAATATGATGATTCATCTGGTTGCTTAATTAAGTATTGTCAAGATGTTTTGTGAAAATGAAGCTGTAGATTCAAATTAAGCAGTAGTATATAGTATTATGTACGATGTGCATGTTCATCACACAGCCCAATAACAAGGTTGGGTTGAGTAATTATTATAACAGTTGTTCAGACATTGCATAGAATCATGCCAAAGCTGTCCGCGTTGTGATAATTAATTCATAAGGATGACAGCTTGACAGTTTAGTGGCAGATAGAGGGGAGAAATACATTTGTGACCAATTAAGCGATGTCATTCTGCAGATGAAAATTATAAAAATATCATGATAACATTTAATATGGTGGCCTTCATCCAGTGCTATATTCATGTGACCTCACCACAATTCTGTATAATTAAGGTCAGTATCCATAATACAGTCTTACAGTCGTATCGTGACACTTCATTTATATTTCAATACACTGATGTGTCACAATAACAGCATAATTGAACATCTGCCCTTGGCGAATCCAGATATAAATTGTGTTCCATTTCAAGCTAAATTGAGTCTGCCTATCACTGTGAAAGTGAACTTATAGACACACTTAATGAAACACAGTTGTTGTCATTACAGCGAAACACTTTGATATAGAATTAAATTGGACTGTGGCACTGTGAAAATGGCACTTCGTGACTCATGATAGCCGATGAAGTGTCATCTTCTCTACTTTCAACATGGGAAACATATAGAGGCTGTTTGATTAGTCATGATCAAGAGTAAGCCATTTGACTTCTCATAACAAATTTTAGAGTGAAAATCAGATGCATAATCCTTTCGTTTGGCTGTCACCAACAAGTGGGATAAGTCTCCGTCAATCAAATTAACATTGAAAGTATTTGGTTTGATCATGACAAATCATCAGCATGATGACACACGAAGTGCCATTTTCACAGTGCCACAGTCCACTTTAATTCTATATCGAAGTGTTTCGCTGTAACAGCAAGCGGCACTGGTGCAACGACATTTGAGACATTCTATTCTGCACTTAATTTTTGTGGTGAGGTTGTTGAGGACATTTTGTCATGTTTTCGATCTATATCACCCTTTAATATGTAAAAGTCTAGAAAATGACTCAATGTAAATGAGTGCCCACAATAGGTTTAGAGGACTGAAATACATTTTGATAAACTATAGATCGATAATACGAAAATTTCGGAATTCTGAGGCACTATTTGCCATTTTGACAGATTGTTTCACGATGTAGCAAAGTACTGCTGTCAACAAACCAGCACTGCTGAAAAATATAATTCCTCAAGTTATATGCATGACAAAATCCATCCCAATCAGTCCTTTAGGTTTTCGACATTCACAACAACTGATTTCGAAGGAATTCACAAGATCAACTGTCTTGTAAAAAGCTCAAAATGGAAGTGATCCAAATGAAAATAACCAAGAAAGATGAGCTACAAAAAGAGGATTCCATGAAGTGTAGATAGAAATCTACATTATCAGAAAAAGTTTAACTTTTTAAATTTTTCTGGATTATTCTGGATTAAATATGTTAGAGTCATGCATACAAAAATGAGAAAATGATTCATTACAATATTGTTAGCAAAATACTTCCCATATCCTCAATACCCATTGGCATTGGGCCTTTTTCTGATGTTTAATACAATTGTATTTAAAAAAGAGACAAACATCAGATACAAAATAGAAGATGAGTCTTTCCTGCTCCATCTGTTACATCCCAACAGTCTTACAATATATAAAGTTCTTTCCGTTTTCCTCCTTTAACTTCTTCAACTTTCTTGCTGTTGTCCCTCACACATTGTGAATGATCTTTTAGTCCCCTTTGAAGTTTGTGCAGCCAGGTTTGACTTGCTCAGAAATCCTGTTAGCTGGTTTCTTTTCACAAGTTCCACCAGCCCATCAACAGAATAGGAACTGCAAATAGAAGAAATCTGTCAGAAAGATACAATCTTCTGAGGCTGTAATTACAGCAGCTGAAAACTGTATATTCAGCAAGGACAAGCGTGATAAACAACATTCAAAATGTAACAGAAACTAGACAATAGCCAACAGGTAGTTGCGTTTACCAAATGCCGAAGGCTACTCACCGACTCAAATCATAGTCTTTGTAGAATGGGCAGCACAGCTAAAATGCTGGAGAACTTCAAAGAGCCATATTGTTTGACAGGCTGTGATGTCCTTGCAACATACAGCAGTGATATATAAAGCGATAACCCATAAAGACAGAATCCTAAGCCTTTCTATCAGGGTTTAGCACAGAAACAAGGTCATGTATTGTAGTCGGACAGCTTGAAAGGTCCATTAAGTTTTTATCCGCATCAGGATTGACCTTGCAAAGATTTGGAAGGATATATTATAAAAAAATACGATAAACAAGATTTATGATGGAATAGGAGATACATAGAGTAACCTTTCTCGGACTAAGAAACTTTTGAACATTTTTGATTTCTATATAATTCAGTTTCACACTTGGCAAACTAAGGCCCTTTCGTGCAGCAGACAACTTTTATCTTGGGTCAAGTTGAAAGATAGTATGAAGTCAGACTGTTGATCTTGTTGACAATGTTGTGCAGCTGACAAATATGCCTGTGGCTAAACTTTAATCATGCCTTCTTCTAAATCTATGGTTTCGGTCTTTTAGTCTAGCAAAGGTATATGTAATCCAGGAATTCTGTTTTCCATGCAGATGTCTGAGCCCAGGTGTGTCAACTAAATGATTGTGGCAGTGATGGGGCATACTTTCTACATTTTCCACCACATGTTGGTAAAGCAAATTCTCTCTCCAGAGTAGAAGCTTCGAAAATCTACAAGAAAATTACCATATGAAAATTACTTTTTCAGAAGAAATAATCATGAAGAATTGAAAGACAAACAAAAAGGTGCTTAAGGTGGCTCGATACTCGTGAACTTTCTAAGATAGGATTTCTCAAAAATAGTTTAGAATGATCCAAAATATAGTTTATAGCAAGGATATGTAAAAAAAGGTGGTTGATACCAGTCTTTTTTTCAAAATATTTGAGGTTATGTACGAGAAAGTCAGTCCATGCAAACCTGAAAAACTCAATTTTTTTCTTATCCTTTCTTTCTGTGAAGTTTGCCCAACCATTCAGTGGTCATGCATCCCATATTATGAAATGAAACATGAAATTAAAGAAGACACTTCAATGGAACTGCTGATTGCAATTTCAGAGCGATATATTTAGTTTAAAGGACTTTCCAAGGGGCTCGGAATAAAAGTTCTGATTTTGACAATTTTAATTCTTTTATAAACCATGGTGCTAAAAAAAATTGACGGGATAGGATTTCTCATTTTGTCATTAATTTCCAAATATTGTTAGGAACAATAAAATGGGTAAGAGAAGGTTTGCTACCGCGATAGAAATTGAGATAAAAATTTATTTATATCTCCAAGTCAATTTTTAGAAATTAGACCTGCTTGCCAAAAATCGCGTGTTTAAAGTTTCTATTCGGACCATAAAGCTGGCATATTTTAGTGCTGTTCATAGCGCATCTAATGCTTCAAACCAGAAGTTTCTAACCCTAATAGAAGTGACGCAAATGACAAACGAAGCGGCAGTCGCACAGAATTATAAAAAACCAAAAAAGCAGTCCACAGAGCTCAGCAGGCTGCTGTTGCTATGGTGACGCCGCCATTGCTGCACCTTGAGTAGCGAGACACCTTAAGATTACTGAATGAAAAAAAAGAAGAAAAGGAAAAAATAACAAAGTAGTGCAATATTCAAGGCACTAAGGTGTCATAATCTCTGATGTGAGTCATAACTTGGCCCACACGTACAAGTATCTAATTATTACTCATCCATACTTTGATTGCATAGATGGCAGATATACATATAGGTTAAACTAATGTGAAGCGGTTACCATAGCCAATCGAACAGTTTCAAAACGATGATTAAAAAACATTACATTATGAACTGACAATCACACTGAATGTACCGTATGCTCTCACAAACAATAATTATGTCTGAACTTTGTGTAAGCGTTTTTAATTTCCATAGCAAAACCACATGTAATGCTCTCACCTCATGTCTAACTGGTCTTATGGGCTGGAACAAAGTACCAGGACTGCACCACAATGTAAGTGGTATTTTCCTTTTGCACTGTACCCCGCGAGAGAATTCTTCATGACTGTAGAAGTGGTAGTATTATTTATATAATGCAGGGATCACTGTAGTTTAGCCCACCTTCTCCATTAAAAGACAATCATATTATTTTCCAGTCACATTAATGCAAGTCGGAACATCATTTTATATGTCCTTGGACTAATATTCTCAGTGACTTCCAAGAGCACGAAAATAATTACATTAATTTTCTAATATCAAAATTAAATGGAGGGAATTTGAGAGGAAGAAACCGACAGCAACTTTGTTTTTGACCTTGAGCAGAAACATTTGCTTGATATAAAGCCCAGAGAATCATAAATAGAATGTTGTTCAGAATATAATCACAATGCCTCTAGCCATTTTTTGATTTGGAATGCTTCACTGTGGATATGTATATCAAAAGTGCAGAGCCTTGTAAATGTTTATTCCGTTATATCAATGCAGAACAATTTTGTTTTAGTATAGGACTCAAAACTTGGAATCAGTGCAACAGTTATTATTTTAAAACAACTTACACTAGGACTTTGTAGGATTAGTACTTAAATTGCCTCAAGTAAAATTCAAGTGCTGATATTTTTGAAAATCCAGCAATTCCCATTGGCCAAGTCTATGCCAAGCTTCATTATATTTATTATGATGTAGTTTATCTGTGAACCAGAGCAAAAGCTATTGCATTTTAACCCCAGGACAGAATGAGAATGATTCTCATGAATATATCTCTGAAAGGCCAGCCAGATAAGAGGAAGGAGGAATATTTTAAAATTTCCCAAAGCATGCTAATGTTACCTCATTGTCATAATATCAATTATGCCTATTCATATGACTTTGGATCATGTTATGAAAAAATTCGAAGTAATATGTTCACCCCTGTAATAAAGTAAAAGCCAAGTATATATTGTAAAGCAAATTTTTTGCTAAGATATACAGTTAATATAGTGGGTGGCTTCCAAAGAGTCACATACATCCCCCCCTCCCCAAGGTGATCCGCCTTTTGAGACCCCCAAGTTAGGCCACCTGATTTTAGTGACGCATGGACAAAATGCTGTTTCCATTTTGGGACGGATTAGCTCAGAACACAATTTTTAAAAAGTTTGGCTTCTTTTTCATAAACATTTCTCTTTTTTAGCTAGTCTCCTTCCCTCGACTAACTAGAGCATGGTACTTTCACTTCTTTGAAGTTGTTCAGCTTCCGTTTAATAATCCCATTAACTGGTTTCCTTACTAGTCGTGCCAGTCCATTATCACCAAACCGGCTAACACCACAGATGAAGAGAGATGTAAAGACTCTCGGAAGACATTATCTGGAATGTAACAGGGTGTTATGTTTGTGTGAGCTGTAAAGTAATATGAAGATAAAAAGCAGTTGACTTGAAATGTGAAAGACATGTAAGTGATGTAACTTCAGAAGTTAGTATAAGCACAGCCAGTTATAGATATGATTTACATCTCACTTGATATTCACTTTGTGATGTCACAGGATATCGAAAGGGGTTAAGTCACAAAATTTAAGAAAGTCATTCCAATGGAAATAGCCAATATTGGCATTAAAACCTTTGCAACTTCTAGAAGTGGAGTCATCATGTAAAACCATGACTGGATAGAGTATTATTCATTCTACAGTCCTATACAGTGTCATACAGCTGGTTCTCTTTCAAAAATGTTCACACATGACGAGAAACTGCATTTTAAAGGATTATGTACTTGCAGCAGACTGTGGTTGCAAGATTAATTGAAATGAATTTCTATTGAGTTTGGAAAGACAGAGACATTACAATTAAAAATATCTGCAATGACACAATGAAGCAAAATTTCCCAACAATTCAAATATTGTAGCAAAATATTCATGAAGTCATATTGGAACTCCTTTCAATTGATTGTATTAATTTTGCAGTTTACCGATAGATGTAATGGAGAGGTACAGGCACATTGTACCAAATCTAAAGTAATACTAAGACTATATGAATACTACAAGAAGACAATTCCTGAGCTCCTGGAGTCCTGGTGCATACTGAATGAGGTCAGTTCTTAGTTTCAAAGGTCTGCAAAAGCAGTCAAGTTTCTTCTTTGAATTAACAATGTCCTACACAAGGGTAAGGCAGCCTGACCAGAAATTTGGACCGATAATTAGGTAAGATTGTGGAAAGAGAAACAGTTGTAAAAACTAGGAATGTCAGTTGAGACCATGCTGTTTTAAAACAGCACAAAATGCTGAAACGACCAGAATGAATAGATACTTAAATATGCCAGTTTTTGTTTGTGGTCACCACCCACTCAGCAGCATATTAACCCTTACTGGACTAAAAGGACATTTATGTGCATCCCCAGCTTATAGTGCCTGAAGGGCGATTTATGTCCCTAAAATCTGCTGTTGTCCCTGATAACGTCACAAGCACAGAATTGTTTTTTTCGGACTGATCAGTCCAGTAAGAGTTAACTTAATTAAAACTCACACTAAATTTTCAGAGTGAATTGTGTAATTTTTGAAGAAGAATGAATCATGTGTCAAAATCCTCTCTAGAGAATCAACAACATTCATGATAAAAAAAAGTATGGTGTCAATCTAAACTTTCTACAGTTCTCCATTTCTACAATTACAATGTCAATCCAACACAAGGCTATATTACAAAGGTATACATAGCAGGGTATTAATTAACACTACTGGACTGATCAGTGCAAATAAAACAATCTTGTGCTTGTGACGTCATCAGGGACAACAGCAAATTTTAGGGACATAAATGGCCCAACGGGCAGCAAGCTGGGGATGCACATGAATGTCCCTTTAGTCCGATAAGGGTTAAATTAATGAAGATTGTGTAGCCTTTACTCGGCAGCAACCTCTACATGGTCATACACTAAAAATTAGATTCAGAGTCTAATGTAAAAGTGTACCGAAAGAGAAAATATCACATGATCAATGACACGAAAGTTAATTGCATGCCTACCGAGGATGAAAGTCGATACATTTCTTAAGACTTGGTGCAAGTTGGCAGAGGCACTGCTGAAGTAGAAATTAAGGAATATTAATGATGTCAACAAGAAAGTTGAAAACAAAGTTGACAGTTTCAGTCCAACTTGGTAGGCAGAATTTCTGTCAGACTTCCTCCCTTCCGCATTTCCTGTCAAGTTAATCCATGATGAAGAGCACAAGTAGGTAATCGTGTCATATAAAATGTTGAACATACATGTGATAGAGGCTATCAAGGAAATGATGACAATTATATTAATAAAAGATTAAGCAATAAATTTGTTTTCCCATACCACCCAGTTCTCACCTGCTCTCTTGGTCTAGTCTCAGCCTCACACAGACCTGGCCGTCTGGGTGAGGTTTTTTTTGAAACTTGGTTCAGCAATCATTGAATTCTCTGCCTTATTGGAATGAATTCAACTAAATGTCTTAAAGCACAAGTTCTAACTTCGAAGCCAAGCTTAGTTCTCACGCTTTCCAGCTGAACCTTCAAAAAGTGTAGCTAGGCATAAAATTAAAGTGTTGGGTGAGAATTCTTTGAGAACTCTGTTCAAGGCAATGCAGGACTGTGTTGTGATGCATTCTGTTTCTGTTTGTGACATTGTGCAAATATGGACCAGCGGTGAAGGCAACACATTTTTGGAAATATAAAATCATGTTTAATGTCTGCACCGGGAGTCCATGTAACTTCAAGCAGCCCAATCTTAAAGCTGTCATTTCAGTTTCCAATGTTTAATTTCAGACTGCATGTCAAGCCCCAAATAAATGTGTTACGTTGTGATGGTTGGGGGTGGAAACTCTGGGGAAGAAGCTTAATAAAATGTAGATCATGCAAAATGTCTAAACACTGAACGTTCACTCCCCATGAAATGATGTCATCCTACACCATTTAGCCATGTATATATCATTCTTTTATCAATAGTTTAAAGTTCTTAAATTTCAGAAAAATTGTATTTCAATAGAATCCTCTGTCACAGGGAGTAGAGGGTTCTTATAAAAGCGTGAGTACACATTGCCAGTAGTTATCTTGGTTAAAGCAGAACTTTGAAGAGAAAGAAGAATTAGGGGAGAGCGGGGCACGGTGAGACACTTTTTTTTATTTTCAAGTGTTCCAAAATGTCAACAGTAACATGTTAAATGAGATCAGGTCCTCATTACAGATAATGACGTTGGGTATATTGTCCAGTAGTTTCAGGTTCCTAACTTTTACAAGTTTGGAGAAATTTTGAGTTAAGTCCATGCTCGTTGAGCGCCTCGCTGTGCCCTGATGGCAGGGCACAGTGAGACAGCAGGCGGGGCACAGTGAGACAGGGCATCTGCTGCCATAACGGCCGATCCTCAGATTCTGTGAAATTGTTCTATCAATTGTTACTACAGAAACTTCTGTACTTCATTAAAAGCAGCTGGCTAGGTAATTTTTTAGGTCCTTTTTTGAGCATGTTTCGAAACTTCATCACACAGGACACATGCACAACTTATTTAACCTGCCGCACCTGTTACACACTAATCAAAATTCTTCTCTGATGCTTCCCTTTGGATATGACTCACTAAAATCAGTAGTTTATAGCAGGAATTTAGTTTTTAACAGTGAATTGTGAGCCATGCATCACATTCAGGTCATTTGGAGTGTAATTTGTGATGTCTCAATGTGCCCCGCCTGAAACTGTCTCACTGTGCCCCACGCAGCTCTCTTTATAACATTTTTGAATCCTGCGGACCAGATGCCTGCATTGGGGACCATCATCTCAGTAAACTAAGACAAATAATCAAGGTTTGAATCCCTGGTAATTGATTTGCATTATAACATTTTTCCTGGGAATTATAACGAAAAGTTGTTTAGAAAAATTATTTACTTCTACTGGTTAAAAACCAAAATATTGAAATACCACTCTCGATATGCAGTGTAGGCATTCAGGATATAGGACAGACTCTCACTTACTTACTTTTTGTACCATACTAAAGAGGGTAGATCTGTAAACAGTACCAGTTAGACGCTACAGGCTTTATCTCACTGTGCCTGGTGGCCGGTCCTTGCAGGAATGTAAATAACTGCAGGAATGTAAATAACTCAGTGACTTTTAATGACTGTGATGATTGTACTGATGATTTTACTGATGATTTTACTAATAGTTTTACTGATGATTTTACTGATGATACTTGTGATGTCAATATTGATGATGTTTCTACCATAAGCAATGAGACAATATCAAATAGATCAGGAAATAACAGCTGTTTCATCCCAAATACAAACTGTTCTAGAACACATTGTAATTTGTCGCAAAATTGTAACACAACAGTAGGTGCTATCCCGCTAATCAGAAATATATCAGAGAACCATTGTCCAGAAAACTCAAATACTTATGTAGAAAATTCAAATGATTGTGCTGAAAACTCAAATGATTGTACTCAAAACTCAAATGATTGTACTGAAAACTCAAATGATTTTACTGAAATTCCAAATGATTGTGTAGAAAATCCATATGAGGACCTTGCTAAATTTTCCAAAAGTAATGCTAAAAATCTCATTTTCTCTCACTTAAACATAAACAGTCTATCAAGTAAGTTTACGGAGATACATAATATAATGACTAAAGGTCACAGCGACATTCTATTTCTATCAGAAACCAAATTAGATAACTCCTTCCCTAATGCACAATTCCATATAATTGACAAGTTTTTGATCCACAGAATCGATAGAAATACTCATGGTGGCGGACTCCTATGTTACGTCAAAGACACAATTCCACATAAAAACAGATCTGATATTGCTGTCAATGAGTTTGGAATAGAGAGTATAGTTATCCAAGTCAAAACAGACCAGAAAAACATGTTTTCCTTCATATCTATAGGCCACCAAATATAAACATAAATAGACTTGACTCCGCTTTAGAGACTATGTTAAATAAGTGTCTCTCAGAAAGTGATTGTGTTTATGCAATAGGAGATCTTAATGTTAATTTCCTTCAAAAATCTAATCAACTAAACAATATTTGTGACAATTATGACCTCAAACAATTGGTAAAAAACCCGACATGTTTTAAAAATGTGGAAAACCCCACACTTCTTGATGTTATTTTAACGAATCGTCCGTAAATCAATAAGGCAGTCCTTAAATATTTCTTTAGGAATTAGTGACTTTCACAACTACATAAGTGCTGCAACTAAGCTAACTTGCCCCTCTGACCAGCCTAAGATAATACATTACAGAACATTTAAGCACTTTAATGAAGAATCATATCAGAAAGATTTAGAATTTGCACCTTTTCATGTCTCTCAGTTATTTGACGATGTTGAAGATCAACTATGGTTTCATAATACTTTACTATTAGATATTGTTAACAAGAATGCTCCTAAAAAACAAAAAATTGTGAAGTATAAACAGCTACCTTATATGAATGACAATTTGAGAAAAGCTATCAATGTAAAAGCTACTATGAGAAGAAAATTTCAAATAAGTAAAAGTCGGGAATCATGGCAAAATTTTAAAAAAACAGAGAAATCTTGTCAATAAGCTTAAAAGATTATCCTTGATAAAATATTTTGAACGTAATTGTTATTCCAAAAAAGGTAAAGAAAAACACTTTTGGGAAATTGTTAAACCTTTTATGACTAACAATGTTAAACAAATTAACCAAAATATCACCTTGTATGAAAATGATGCCTTGATTAGCAAGCTAATAGATGTAAGCAACACATTAAATGAATATTTTATTAATGTTACAAATGATCTCTGTGAATCTGAAGAGGTGAAGCAAATGTCAGCTGATGAGGTCATTGACCATTACAAAGACCACCCAAGTGTGAAACTGATCAATGAGTATGCAAACAATGAACAACAGTCTGCAAACAATGAACAACAGTTTAATTTCACAACAATTAGTCAATCAACAGTACTCAGCAAACTTTTAACAACTTCAGCCAAACAAAGCAACTGGTTATGATCAAATTTCTCCAAAATTTCTAAAATTAGGCTCAAATAATATTAGCAACTCTCTTACATCAATTATAAATAAAAGCATAGAAACTGGTAAATTCCCTGATAACAATAAAAAAGCTGTTGCACCACTTTATAAAAAGTCAGATCAGCTGGCTAAAGAAAATTATCGACCCTTAAGTGTACTACCCTCCACTTCAAAGATATTTGAGAAAGTACTATGTGATCAACTACTAGATTTCATGCTAACTTACTTGTCAAAAGATCTGTCTGCATACCGAAAAAAGTATAGCTGTAATAATGTACTTGTTAAATGTATTGAAAATTGGAGAAGCTCTAGATGACAATTGTTATGTTGGATGTATATTAATAGATCTCTCCAAAGCTTTCGACAGTTTACCACATGGACTTTTAATAGCAAAATTACATGCTTACGGAGTCTCATTAGGAGCCTGCTCATTTATTATGAGTTACTTAAAGAATCGGAAACAAGCTGTAAAGTTAGGAAATATTAGGAGTGAATGGTTAAATCTGAAAACAGGCGTCCCACAGGGATCAATCATGGGGCCTCTTCTATTTAACATCTTTATCAATGATTTCTTATTTGACCTAATGAAAACTTGTGATGTTTACAATTATGCTGATGATAACACATTATCTTATGCTCTTAGGGATAATTTAAAAGTTAAAGATACACTCGAGAAAGCTGCTGAACAGGCTATTACTTGGTTTCAAGTCAATTACATGAAGGCAAACCCATCAAAGTTTCAGGCCATATGTATCAGTAGAAACAACACCGAAATTGAATTCAAAATTGATGACAAAGCGATTAAATCAGAAAATGTCGTGAAACTGTTAGGCATACACATAGATAATAAATTAAACTTCAATCATCATTTATCACTTATCTGCAAAAAGGCCGCAAGGCAAATAAATGCACTCCAAAGATTATGTAAATATGTTGACTATGAAGGACGACTTAGGATATACGAGGCTTTTGTAGCTTCAAACTTTGTCTATTGTTCAATAGCCTACCAGACCTATTCACTTGGACACGATAGAAAAATTGAAAAACTAAATGAAAGAGCTTTAAGACTTGTTTGCAACGATTATGAAAGTACATATAATGACCTATTGGTAAAAACAGATAAAAGGATGTTGCATGTAACTTCTAAAAATAACATAGTGGAGTTTGTTTTTAAGGTTCTAAATGGCTTTGCACCCCCTTTGGATACTTCATTTTTTGATAAACAAATTACTTCATACGACATGCGAGTCAATAACAAATTGGTCCAACCAACATTTAACACAATTCAATATGGCAAGAAGTCAATTAGTTATCAAGGTCCTTCATTATGGAACATTCTGCCCTCTCATTTAAAATGTTTAGGTGACATTGGGTCCTTCAAGTCCGCCTTATGAAAAGGCAACTACTTCAATCAATGTGATTGTGGAACTTGTATATTATGTCTGAGAAACTCATTGTAATTGATATAGTTATGACTTGAATATTATTGCAACAATTTATATGAGTAAAATAAGAACAGTATGGCAACTACATTTCACTCATTTTTCATTTGTACATAACTTCATTATTTCAACTTGTTTTGTTATTTTAACTTGTCGGTAAAAAGCTTATAGCTTATGTTGATTGTTTTAATTGTCACCACCGACGTTAAATAAAGTTTTATCTTATCTTATCTTATCTTATCTTATCTCACTGTGCCCCGCTCTCCCCTATTTCACCACAACTGTTACCCTGCTGTGTCACATTGTCTATGTCAGTGACAACATGCAAAATGATTTTTTTTGGGAAGTATACATTTATTCCGGATCTATGTTATACCTATGGGCCAAATCAAAAGTTTGTAAGCTTAGTCTAATCAGAAATACTTTCCAAAACCGAAGTGCGGTTGGAATATTGCATTACTATAAATTAGAGATTAAAAGGATGAATGGCAGAGATCATGTAATTTTTCGTACTGTTGGACTCTAACTCTAGGCCAAGGAAAAACTCTTCAATTAACGTAATTGCTTCTGATAGTCTGTTTGAGGAGAAGAAAATGCATAAACTTCAAGAAACTAATAAGTAAAGATGCAAGTAAACTGTGAAGTTTTGTGTTAAGTAAAAATTTGTTGGGCTTGACAATATTTTGATTTCCCTGTCCAACCTCATTAACTGATCATTGATCATTGAAGAACCATGTTATGAATGATTCATAAGGCATATTTCCGAGACTTCATAGACACCATTCAAAACCAACAGTGTGTGATGAATATGGATTTGGCCATCAAACTAAATCAGAAGCAATGAAGCAATCTCCTATGACCATATCAACTTGACTTATATTGGTGCTGTAAATTCCTGGGCCATGTCTAGGTCTTATAATGCATTAAGAGGGCTGATTGGGTGATCATTCTGCAGGAAGTTACGATTGACTTTCATCCAACGTCCTTGGATCTTAAAAACCTGAGGAATTTCCAAAATGTCTCAGATGGGATGAAGGATTGTAGTCAATGACATGATTTTCAACTCAATTAAAAATGTATGAACGCAGACCAAGGGTTATTTTCCTACTCAGACAAATCACAGAACAGATAAGGCCATTACTGACGTAAGAGATAGCCTACAGGTCCTGCTGAGCCGTGCAGAGAGTATCATTGTTTGTCTTATTCTGGTCACGTTTTACTTGGCATATAGGTTTCTTCCATCTGGAAAAGATCGTGAGAGTAGAACGCAGTTAAACTCTGGATCGGCTCCGCTAATATTTTCTTTGTCTTTCTCAAGCTCTGGAAAGAAAAAGTAGAAAAAGAAAATCTATGCCTTTGCAGTAAATAAATAATTCTATCCTACATTGTTTGTGTTGATATAATGTTCTATTGATGAAGGTTGAAATTATTTTAATTGTTAATTTGTAGTATGTACAGCAACATTTGAAAATTGGTTTTGCGGTGGGGTTTTGTAGCCACTGCTTCGACTCATGAATTTTTCTTGTCAGTGTAATTTCTCTTTAGATCTTGTTTAAATAAATATATTTATTTACAATGTATGATCTGTTTCCGGATGTTTTGTAAACAGTTCATGCGCCTATGTACTGATGGAGGAGAATAAATGTATTTGTCAATGTATAATATTTAGTCGATCTCGGTCAATGACGTTTCAGAATGGGAGAATATACATTGCTGACGCATGTATATACAATAATGTTTGGATTGCAAAATAATTCCAGTAGTGAGCAAATTCATAATTAATTAATGCCAAATGGGTCAATTCAATTAATTTCTAACTTTTTCCAACCTCACCATCTCAGACTTCTCTGAAAAAAATATAATAAGTGGGAAATATACAAAGGATATGTGCCAAATTTCAGGTCAATATCATGTTTAGTTTCCCCCCAAAAAAGTAATAAAGGAGATAATGTTGCACACATTTTGACTTATGCTTCTAGCACATCAAACGAAAGTGGGATTTTAGGAGGCCTTATGTTTCACAATATCCATGCCATGGCCCTCAAATCATCCAGAATTTTCTATGTAGGCTAGGAAGACATGCCAACACTCACAATGGCGATGAGAAAATAATGCAAAAAATGTTGAGGAAACAATAACAGAATATCGACTTAACCCAAGTGTAAATGTTATTAAGAATAACATGAAAAATAGTGAAAGGAATTTTGACTTTAAACTTGTAACAGAACATGCAGTTAGTAAAATCATAAAATCACTATCTAGTAAAAAGGCATCTGGTTTTGACGAAATCCCCATTAGTTTTATCAAAAAGACAAGTATTATTCTTTGTAAACCCATAACTCATATAATTAACTTATGCTTACAACAATGCACATTTCCAGATAACTTTAAAAGAGCCAACATTAAACCTCTGTACAAGAAAAAGACAAACTTGACAAAGATAACTATAGATCTATAAACTTACTAACGGCACTGTCAAAAATATTCGAAAAAATAATATCTATTCAAATATATGAATACATCGAGCCACAATTGCACAAGTACTTTTCAGGCTTTAGAAAAGGCCATGGATGTCAAGACATCCTAATTAGAATGACGGAAGATTGGCGCCAAGCAATCGACAATGGTCAGAAAGTAGAAATCATAGCTATTGATTTGTCCAAAGTATTTGATTTTATGTCTCAAGAACTACTTCTTACCAAACTCAGAGCCTATGATTTTTGTATAAATGCCTGTAATTTGGTAAAATCTATATAAGCAAAGATACCAATGAAATTAAGATAAAACGAGAGGAAGACTGCTTAAAAGCTGTTGAATGGTTTCGGTCTAACAATATGAAAGCTAACGCAGATAAATTTCAACTAATGATTATAAATGAAAACCCTGATAACTTGCAAGTGAAAATAAATGGGAACCTGATTAAATCACAATTGAGTGTAAGTATACTTGGTATTGAAATTGATCATAAACTAAATTTCCACCTCCAAATTGAAACTCTATGTAATCAGGCAGGGAAGCAAATAAATGCACTCAAGAGAATAAATCATTATCTAGACAAAAAATGTAAAACTATATTATATAATAGTTATGTTAGCAGTAATTTCAACTATTGCCCATTAGCGTGGCTATTCTCTGGTAAAACAAGCCTCGAAAAGTTAGAAAAAACCAATAAAAAAGCTTTACGTTTTGTTGCAAGTGACAGGTACGCATCTCATGATGTGCATTAAAACAGTTGCTATCCAAATGTTTAAGATAAACAGACAGACCTGCCCTTTTTATGTCACAGAGCTGTTTAACCAAAGAACCCTGCATTATGATGTTAGGGATAATGACCAATTCAAACTTCCAAAATTTGATACTATAACATATGATAGGGAAAGTATCAGGTATTATGTACCTAAATTGTGGAATCAAATTCCAACAAAAATTAAACAAATTAACTCAATAGAATCCTTTAAATTTGCAGTCACAAGCTGGCTGAGCAATCTAGAACTTAATAATCTACACTTAATTGAGTTTCAATAATAACAAAATAATTATTAAAATTATGAAATAGGACCTCAGAATAGTAGTACAGCCTCACATTACATGTATGTCCAAATTCGTTTCATGCTTCGAAAAGTTATAATGAATGCAATTTGTTGATTTTGAATTTCTGCCTGAAAAAAAAAAGGGTATCAAAGACAATGACATCATGTTAGCTGATGATTGTTATTTTCTTATGACATTACTAAAGTAATCAAAAGGACCTCCTCGGTCCCTGCTAGAAGTTGAACCTACTGTTCAACTTTGAACCTGATCAGCACTGGCATCGGGCCGAGGGTCTATAAATTTGTCAGAATGATACAAAATTTTAGCTACATGTCTAGCAAAGAAATGCACTTTTTACGAAGTATGAAATTGATTGAGACAGATGTTCTGTAAATGTGAATTAAGATTGAACATACGTATATATTTGTATATAGTTTTCCTATTTGTCTCTATGTTAAAAAGTGGTTTTAAGTCGTACAGAAGCTTTATGCTTGGTTGTCTGTAAAATGTTATACACTTTTTATCGATTGTCCTGATTGATTACGACTTTAAATAAAATTTTACTACTACTACTACTTTCTAAGTAATACTGAATTGAGTAATTGAAACATCAAATGATAACCCCATTCCTGCATTATAAACAATGACCGTCATGTTTTTTTTTTGTGCCACTTAGAAATTAATGAAAAGTTCAGAAATTAGCTCTAGTAAATTTCATTTATCGAGATCATCATGAATAAAGCGGGAGGTACAATATCAATGAGTCAAAAGTAACTCCGTCTAGAAACTAGGCTTGTCGTCAGCAACAACATTTATAGACGTAGGTTCACACCAAAATGCCCAAATTTTTCAGCAAATGAGACCCCTTTTATCTCCATTGACACACACGGTTGAAATTAAGGTTCAATGTCCTACTAACTAAACTGGGACACACCTGGGGCTACCAATCTCTATATTGCCAATCTCCAAATAGCCAAAAATGCAAAAAAGACTTTATTTAGATATAGCCAGGGTGCCCAATTCTGTAATTATCGCTCATTAGGCTACATGTCTTTTTGCACCCCTTGGCACATTCACAAATTGCCAGTCCTTTTGCCTATTCCCGAAATATCGCCCATTGAGTCTTTTCTGGAATGCGGAATGTGGTTGCTGGTCGCCGGATCGTGGGATTTGCCAATGTTTTTTGTGAGAATTAAGCCCAGAGAGTGACGCTGCAGTCATGCACATGTATTATGAATGTCCAAAGTTAATGACATTAAACACCTTACGAAATAATTTTAACTTTCAATCGAATTGATGGTTTGATGCGCTTTTCAGATGATCAACTAAATTCATTTCGCATTTAATTAAATATATTTATATAAATAAATAGGGGCATATAGGCCAACACGTAAACCCACTTCTTGGTGTTTATTTAAAGAAATATTGAAAGGTTTTTGTAAGACAATCAGACGACCTGTCATTATATATCTTTGGTTTTTTAGTTTAACTAGTACTCAAATATGGTTTCCAATGAGGACATTGCTCCCTGAACTTGTTATATATGCTTGTTCATCCCCACACCTGTGTGTAATAGGCCTGTCATTCAAACACGTTTGCTCTCCAGCAAAAAGACAAAGCTTATTAACAGATTAAATGAGAGATGACTAATCAGTGTCATATTATGTGTGTGTCATTAATTAGCTAAACACAGACTTATATATATATTGTTATATGTGCCTTTTCATTACATGCACAGTGCACTTCTTATAGCTGACTTACCTAATATGATTTGAAAGGCCTTGATAAAACCTACAATAAATGCTGCCACTTCCATTTGATGATAATGCAGCCGGTCAGATCGCCTTTTGTGTTCAAGGCTTAGTGCCCATTGGCGCTCTTCCAGGTGTCATTCGGGCCGACCTTTCCACAACAGTGGGCATTCCAGCTATGGCAAGAACTTATTGGGAATGTGACTGGAAAGGTCGCAGAAAAACCTTCAGTTCTCTATAGTTATGTACACAGGAAAATTGACTCAACATTACAAGTTACGACATGAGAAAAAAGAAAGATTTAAATTTCAGTTAAGTGGACAGTGTAATGAATCATTCATGGTGCATAATGTCAAAATAAATTCAGCCTGCATATTTATTCCCAGATGAGGGGGAAATATAATAATCATCAGTTACAGATAATTTTGTGTCAAGAAGGCCTGGTTTCAATGTAAAACAATACCAAACATTGAGAAAAGGGAAATTAAACTGTTTAAGTATTTGGTTGTTTAAATTTTTGGACCTTTAAATCCTGTATGTATGATTGTATGTGCTTGGTAGGTATATTAGGACAGGAGAGGGACACGGCAATGGGGTGAAGGATGGTAGAAACAGCCACCCAACATAGGACCAGGGACCAGTGAAAAGCTGGATTTGAACCCTGGACCTTTGATGGGCAGCCTAGCACATCACCACTAGACCAAACCTCCACCCTCAAAGTGCTTATTAATTTCGCAGAGTCCTTTGTCAAAATTTTGAGCAATTTCAGTTTCAAATCACCCAGAAAAAAAGGCTACATGGAAAGGACCAACAGACAGTCTGACTTTGGATAATACTGTGAGATAAGAGACTGCGTTTTTTCCCAAGTTGAGAAAATGGCATTTTTTCTTCGATGCGTTTTTCAATTTATTATTTTTTCATCAGACTTTCTGATTGATTTGATTAATCAAAACTCGATTTCAGTCACTGGCAGGTTCTTGACTGTTTCCTAATAGAGCAAGCTTCATTAAATCACTCAGAGACAGGTCCACAATTTTGTCCAATCATGAAGCTAGAGTGCCCAAGGCAAAGCCAAGGGATCCAAATAGTTCCTCACAATCTAATTTTTGAATGTTCTTCATCTAAATTTGGTGCAAACTCATTCACTGTAATGATTTTTGTGGTTTTGCTATTGATCGATCAATAAAACAAACTTGTGGCTTTTTTTGCAAACGGTGCAGAAATAATACAGGGACCAATGAAAGCCATATCATAATTATGAGTCTTGAGTCTTATACAGTACCACTGAACAGTCAAAATTAGCATAATATATATGTCACAAGACTCACAGTCTCTCTTTGACAAAATGACACCTACCGACTCGTAGTGTCCACAAGTTGCCCCAACATCAACTGATCAAGCTGTTCCTTGGTCCATAGTTGTGTAACTTGTGTTTTACATCACAAAATAAGATCCAAAAAATTCAGCTTGATCGATGATTATTTGGGGGTGCCTCTGGAAGCATATAGTCCGCGGGCCACCAAAAGCCCTCCCCCCCTTGGGAATTTTGAAGACACATACCATCGGAAAGCTAATATTCTAGAGAACACATTTTTGCTTGTTGGACGTTATATAACCTCAACGAATGGCGGCCATGATGGATTATTCCAAGATGGCCGCCATTTAACCGTTTTGCCCATATATATCTCTGGATCTAATTGGGCTAGAACAATGATTTTTAGGTCTAAATATTTGTTTTCATGGGTCAGGAATTCTTTAAGACAGGTTTTGATACTCTCCTGGGAAGTAAAGTGCAGTTTAACCCCGTTTTTCAAAATGGCGGCCGTTTATTTTGTCTCAATCGTCGATATGATAATTCCAAGGATCTTTGGTGTTATACTATCTATTCAATACACTGAAATATTGCCATGTATTAATAAATGTTTGTATAAATATGAAGGACATGGAAAGGTTATTGTTTCATTTTGGACCAAGGGTCTGGACACCCAAGCCATAGCAACATCGAAGTATGGCAGTAGTTAAATTTAGCAAAAATTTGCGATAGTCCAAATTTTTCAAAGTGTGGCTGGGGTGTCCAGACCCTTGGTCCAAAATGAAACTATATGTGCCAGATAGCCTGGTATATATGCTAAATTGCCATATAAATTTTAAATTTGCCTAATCATTTTATAAGCACTTTTAAGCCAGTTCATAGTTTAGGAGTTGTTGAATTTTAGCAAAAATCTGCGATAGTCCAAATTTTACAAAGTGTGGCTTGAGTGTCCTGATTATTAATCCAAAATGAAACTATATGTGCTAGATAGCCTGGTAAATATACTAAATTACCATATAAAATTTAATATGCCTAGCCATTTTTATGACCACATTTAAGCCAGTTCATAGTTTGGAAGTTGTTGAATTTAAGCAAAATTCTGCGATAGTCCAAATTTTACAAAGCTTGACTAGAGTGTCCAGAACCTTGGTCCAAAATGAAACTATATGTGCCAGATAGCCTGGTAAATATACTAAAGTACCATATAAAATTTAATATGCCTAGTCCTTTTTATAACCATTTTTAAGCCAGTTCATAGTTTAGAAGTTGTTGAATTTTAGCGAAATTCTGCGATATATCAGTGAAGTTGTATTAAATATTCAGAGTAAAAACATATCCTGAAATATGGCATCAACAATTTCAACATTATTTCAACTAGCTTCCAGGTGTTCATTATAAAGGATTTTTTTTTTTCAAAATCCAAATATGTAATTAATTTTCTTCTATCTTTTAGATTAGTCAAGATATGTATGTATCGCATTTTTTTTGCCAAACATCCATTCATCACAGTCTTCTGACCCAATATTTTCTTGTGATACCGAAGGGTTTTTGATACAAAACAGTCGTAAAATGCGTTAATTGTGAGGTATGAGATTGGTAGCATGCATTAATTTTCATTAAAGGAAATCTTTATGCCCTCAGATGTATCATAAGATTCTGGCAGGATGTTTTTTTCTTTTTCCTGCACACTGTGCATGTATCCTTGCTTTCTTGCCGATAATCCATCCATCAGTCTTTGCCTATTCTTTTGTGTGAGAGAAGACAGATCTCTTGCCAAGTTCATGGAGACATCACTTGGACCTATTCTCCAGGAGATTGATGCTACTTATTCCTTTTGAAATTGGTGTTAAGAACATGGTTTACAGACTAATGCACTTCCTCCATGAAAATGGGTCATAACAAAAAGCAGAAATGACAAAAATTCACTCAGGCTGTCATGAAATGTGGCATTAAAGAAAGAATAAAGTTTGAATTTCATTTTATTCTCTGGAGTTTGTGGAAGTAGAAGCTTAGTCTGAGATGTTGTAAAGGAATACACAAAACTGTAATACCTGTTTGACAAATTGGAGTGTTGTTGCCTGGTGAAAGTCAGACTATATCGCTTTCTTTAGATTGTTGGTTCAGAGACCAGGAAAATGAAGAAGTGAGCTGTATGGAATATCCATGTTATAACTATGCTTCACTGCAACATACTATTGGGAGCACATTGGTTATTATCTATATGAATAATGCTTCAGTGGGCTTAACAAGAATGTTTATTTTATGCCGGCTGAGGTTTTTTGTCGGGGGTGACATCAGTTAGCTCTTGTAAAGTGAATTTGTAAATCTTCTTTTAGCAAAATGTAGGTTTTCACCAATATGAGTCACTTCAGATCAGCTTCAAAATGTGTATTCTAATTGATGCATTGCCTGTTTTTGGCCATATGTTGCTTCTACAAGCTCCTTCAAATCCAATGTGTCATTGTCATCTTTGGGTTTTGAAGCAAATACTCACGAAAGCCAATGTCAGAAAAACCTCCTTTATTTTCACAGCTCATAAATCATTGTCATCATATTGCTTGCTTCTTCTCTTGACAATTACAAACCTATTTTTCTTTGTTTCTAAATGTTGGTCTTTTCTAATTCATGAGTAACCTGTTTAAGAAATCTCAAGTGATCCTTTAAAATCAGAATTTCGTATTTCCTGAATGATGCGGCTTAATTTCAGTTTTAGGTCAAGAATTTGCAAAAGTACATCTGCTGATACTTTACACTGTAAGTTATTGGCCACTGAAGTAATGCTGATGTGTTTGCAACGAAATTGGCATTTGAATCCAAGTAATCTATCTTGCCTTGAAGGAGAGTTGGAAAATGAGAGAAATGGGAAAAAACAAGGGCACAATAAGATGAGAGCCAAAGAAATAAATTGAAAGTTGATTGAAACCTCATCAGGGAGGCATTCCACAGCTTTCAAATTTCATTTCGAATTACTTGAACCATCATAATTAAATGGCCACTTTGACCTTTAGATTTGAAGATATGCATACACCCTTCCCTTCCTTACTTGAGATGGTTGGATTGGTAAAATGGTGTTTGTGTGAAACTACATGTTTGTAATTTTGCTGAATCACTAAGTTGTAATGCCTGGGGTGAAAGCTAGGGCTGCAGCCACTACACAATTATGGTTCCTGAAAATCGAATTTCAAAGCTCCTCCATTAAATTCAGTGCAAGCCCATTCCATCACTTGATTTGAATTGGGGTAGTCTATGGCTTTTTTTGGATGCCGGAAATACCATGATCAATTTATATATGTGATAAACAGAAATTTTAAAATACCTGGAGGTTTTTTTCTGTTTCTAAATGAGTTCTGCCCACAAACATCACAGTCTTCCTAATATTATAGTTGTATAAGATTCTTGTAAACATGTGTAGACAATAAAATTAGAGCTTTCTCTCTCATCCCATTTTACTGATATGACAAACAATGATATAATTTTCATCCTGTTTTTACAAACTATGTCCCAAATCATCATCCAAGACTTGCTTTATCATACTGATTTTTCTTTTTTGCATTCATAAGGTAAATGTCTAAACTGGAACCTCCGGTGAAAAAACTCAAAATATATTTCAGTAAATTCTGTCTGGAAATTCTCTGGATGATACGATTGCATGGCATTTTCTTACATTAGTGTCTGTCAGCGTACTGATCAAGTGAAAGATCCCAGTAACATGTGGTGAACTTCTGGCCTCTCTCCCATTTCGATCAATTAACCCCTGCGAGAGAGCAAAACTAACTTTCTATGTAAATCTTTCGAGAAATGTTTGAAATTTTTATTAAACCAAATAATATCTGAAGTTACTACTGTTTGTATGCAAGTAGGTGTTCAACATTACAATTTTAGGACATTTTTTTCTTAAACTAAATTGTTTTTGGCAACCATGGCAGTTTTTTCATAAAGGTTAGCTTTTTCTGAAAACCTGTGCATTTGGGACATTACAGCTGTACAGTATTTTCACAAACCACATAATACGCATGCACAATATGCTACACTTTACATGTATATGTTATGCAAAGACAGATTATGTCACAGATAGATAAATTGATATGGCTAGTGCAGGCCTTTAGCCCAGTTAAACGTCTCATCCTAACACCATCCAGCTGGGATTTTGCTCATTAGGGCTCCACTGAAATAGTCACTGTGAGGTTGCAGCATCTAACTAAATGGTGTCACAACTGAAATGTTGTGCTATCAACATGAGCTAACATGGAACTTGGAGTACTTTACCTATTTATCTTTTTGTGTTACAACTAGTATCAGATAATCAAGAGGCGCAAAAGAATTTAACATGCTCTGGGTGGAGTAGTGGTTAAGGTTCCCGCCTGCTCCGCCGAAGTCTTTGCCTGCATGGGATCGAACCCCGGGTTGGGAGCCTAAAATTTTCAGTGTACCTTCATGAGCAAAATCCCATCTGGATGTCGTTCGGATGAGACATTAAATTGGCGGCCCCTTGTATCAGTGTCTATGCTGGGCAAGTAAAAGATCCCTCACATGGGGTAAATGTGTGACATGTTGAGGACTCCTGCTCTCTCTCTCATCTCATCAATCAACCATCGTGAGCGCCCAGAACTGGGCTTAGAGGGCTGCACTTACCATATCTATCTATTTTCTGTGGAATTTTGACTTTTTCTTCCCACAACCAATTTGTAAGATTTTTGAGTGCAACCATAAATTATTTGGTAGGATGAGAAATGTCAAAGAAACTCTGACAGGGCAATAAAAATTGACTTGGCTGGGATCAAGATGACAAAGGTTAAAGATGCCTCTTGAATACGAGGGTTTGCCTTATTACCAAAGCCAAACCCCTGTCTGAGCGCAATATCACAGTTGTGCGCTCTGATTGCCTGGGCCCTTGATAACTCCTACACATTGTTGTAAATTACACTTGCTGTCAGAGATATGACAATTATGACATTGTTGTGATTCTATATACATTCTACCCGGTTTGCCAGTAGAATAATTACATAAAAATTAAGGACTGGGGCATTTAATTTCATAATATTGATATTGCTGCATCTGTGCAATGTCCAACTGTCTTATTTTTAGATCTATATTTGGCATAGAAAGAAACTTGAGAACTAGCTCAATAATGATTTGCAATTTCAAGTTGAAAACGCCTTGTCTGTGCAGTTTGCTTGAAATGTACCTGTTATCAAGCTTTGTCTAATCAATAATGCAGTTTAAAAGGACCATTTTTGTGTCTAGCTCATAATCTGTACAGGTAAATCAAGCCAAGAACATGTAGAATGGTTGCAACACAACAAAGTGTAGAGGTGCAAAACATATTTCAGACAATCAAGCTCAATTTTGTCTGTTGGTTTGGCTGATGAGATGGAAGAGACAGCACCAGTCTTCAACAGACTGCACATCACCCCATATAAGTAGGGGGGGGGACTTAATCCTGATTTTATATGTAAACCAGCTCAAAATGTGCCATTGGGTAAGAAATGAACATTAAAAAAAAAATTTGAAAATCGGAGCATTGCTACCCCCCTTGACATAGGCCTTCAAGTTTTCAGGATATATCATGCGGTTTGCGATATCTTTGTACAGAATGGTCAAGAAAAAACTTTACAGTCTTCGACCCATGAGGCACAACTCAGTGAGTTCTTATCCAATCAGTCTCATTTTTTCATGAAGTTCAGGTAGGAATCTCAGTATTATGTTTCTACTCTTTATTTTAATTTCAATAAGGCGTCACGACAGGAGACACCTTTTGACAAACTATGGTAGCTTGTAATTCCTATCAACCTTCTTCTCTTTCAAGCTCCCCACTGGACTGAGTTTCACTCAAAGAGAGCTGAAATTCTGGGTCCAAACACCTCTGAAGAACTCTAAGTAACTGTAAGAATATGAAAGCAATGGTAAAATACTTGAACTGATGGCAATGCCTTGCATTCGGGACAGCAAAATTTGTGAAAATGGCCTTTTTTTAATTTCTGCGAAATCAGAGCTCAAGTTCCCACATCATGTACCAGGGGAACAAACTACGGACAATATATGGCTATGACTATTCTCTTTGCATTGGAAAAGATTGGATAGTAATGACAGACAAATTTATAGAACTATGCCAAAGAAAGAGAGTAAAGTTTTTTCTTGACCACCCTGTATGGCCTCTCTATACACCCTTTCATAGTGAGTAACCCCCCCCCCCCGTGTTTGTGTTGAAATACCCCATGCATGTTCGAGTACTCCATGGACATTTTTCTAATACCTTATGGGTACCTATAGAGTGAACCATTGTACCATTTATGTGCAGCAAGAGAAACTGAATTTGCAAATGCCCATTTTATTTACTGATTAGATGTCAATAAGAACATTCGAATGCCTCCGATGGCAATTGCTGCACAATTTGTTGATGGACCAATAACGAAGGCAATACCATTCATTTATCATTTTGTCCATTCCACAAAATTGAAGGAATTCAGCCTTGCAAAGTCTTAGTGGTTGGAAATTTGGAACTGTAAAGCGAGATTACATAATTTATGTAAAAGCAAAATAAAATTATTAGAAGATAATAAGGGTAATTTATGGAACTCTCCCCGTGGAGCTATTAAACAGCTTTCAGTTTGGCAAGATCTGCAGTTTGAGGCCTTCGAAAGGTATCCAAACATTTTGAATATATGAAGCTTTATTTGACACCTTAAAAAGAAGGGAAGAAAAGAGGATTTTTCCATCTTGCTCATCTACTTGTGTTAGGTAAATTTCAGTTCAGTTCACCAGGCTCCTTAATGAAGTGGTTGGCATCTGTACCCTATATATGTGCATTAGTCTCAAAGGTTACCATTATTAATAATGATCAGTACAATTGGTCATACAATATAGGGAGCAGATGTATCTGGAGAGGTTGCTAAAGAAATATTATTTTTATTGTATCATAATACACACATGTCTGTTGTATATAAATCTGTACATTGTTTCAGCAGTATATATAAATTTAAAACAATTTTAATTCAATTCACCGGACAGTTTAATGAATCAATGGTGCATAATTTTAAAATAAATTCAGACCTCACATTTATCCTCCACTGCAGGAAAATTACGAAAATGCGATAAAAATTGAATTCAGGAAAATATTAAATACCATACCTCATCAAGCATAAATTTCTTTTTATTCACATTTCATATGTACCTCACATTGACTTTCTTGGTCTGGTTTCATTCCCCGTAATCCAGAATGGCTTTCGTTAGATGCAGCTGACTACAGTTTTGAAGCTGATGCATGATTATATTTAGCTCAGTTGCATCGCAGTTGGCATTCTGACCTGATGTCAGGATAACGTCTGTGATGTCATACTGATGTACCCTGACGTCAAAATTCGTCAAATTTCCCGTCAAATTTCCCACAGGGATATCATATGTTGATAAATTTGTATTGAGAAAGCCTGGTTTCAATATGAAACAATGCCAAACATTGAGAGAGGGAAATTAAACCTTATAAGTCTTTGCTTTTTTGAAACCGTTTTTCAGTACTCAGTTATTTCGAGCAATTTCATCTCAAGATCGCTCTGGATTAAAAAGCTTCCAGATTAAGAACAATAGATGAATCCAAAATTGGACGATATTGTTAGATAAGAGACTGCAGTCGATAAAATGCAGTTTTTCTTGGATGCTCAGTGTTTTTTTTTACCTTGTTACTTTTCGTCACCAGAAATTCTGATTGATTTGATTAATCAAACTCGATTTCAGCTTCTGGCAGGTTCTTGACTGTTTCCTAATAGAGCAGGCTGCATTAAATCACTCAGAAATAGGTCCACAATTTTGTCCAATCATGAAGCTGGAGTGCCTAAGGCAAAGGCAAGGGCTCCAAATAGTTCCTCACAATCTGATTTTGAATGTTCTTCATCTAAATTTAGTGTAAGTGCATTCCCTGGTTTTGCTATTGATTGATCAATAAAACAAACTTGTGGCTTTTTTGCAACCTGTGCAGAAAAAAGGTTGGGACGGATAAAAGCCACATGATATAAATAAGTGTGAAACAACCTGGAAATCAAGCACGACTTGCATGATAGTCCCTCCACTAAAATCTATAGGCAATCAGAAGTTTAAAAATATGACAGTAAGGTGAGGAGAAAATTGGTAATTGCTGTCACAACAAAGCTCTATCTACAAAACAATCATGTAGGCCTAATGGGTAAATTGTGAGCCAAGAGATATGCAGGCCTACACCCTCAAGTATCATGTACAAGTCGGCCAGATCAGATGGCATTGTACGTTGACATTCCAGTGTGTTCCACTTTTACCCGATGTACAACTTCATATTGTACCATGAGCATGTGCTAAGTTTCATTAAAGAAATCGTTTACATCTTTAGATGCATCATAAGAAACTGGCAGGGTGTTTGTTTCTTTTTCATGCACACTGTGCATGTATTCCTGCTTTCTTGCTGGCAATCAATCTATCAATGCCTTTGCTCTTCTTTTGTGTGGGAGAAGACAGATCTCTTGACAGGTCTGTGGAGACATCACTTGGTCCCGTTATTCAGGAGATTGATGCTACTTGTTCCTTTTGAAATTGGTGTTAAGAAGATGGTTTACAGACTAATGCACTTCCTCCATGAAAATGGGTCATAACGAAAAGCAGAAATGACAAGAATTCACTCAGACTGTCATGAAATGTGCCATTAAAGGAAGAATTAAGTTTGAATTTCATTTTATTCTTTTAGAGTTTGTGGAAGCAGAAGCTTAGTCTGAGATTTTGTTAAGGAAAACCAGTGGCGTAACTGGGGGTCTCGAGTGGGAGAGGGGGCACCTGATGGGGCACACAATTCTCTGGGGGGCATAGGCTATTAAATGTATATTTTAGCCCAAGTTTGAAAGCTCATATGGGGGGCAGGGCACCTGGGGGAATAAATTGAAAGTTGATTGAAACCTCACCAGGGAGGCATTCTACAGCTATCCATTTATTTTCAAATTACCTTAACCATTATATCTAAATGGCCGCTTTAACCTTCAAATTTGAAGATATACATTATATATGGTGCCCTTCCTTACTTTAGAGGGCTGAATTGGTAAAATGTCGTTTGTGTGAAACTGCATGTTTGTAATTACGCTGAATCACGAAGCTGTAATGCTCTGGTTGAAAGCTAGGGCTACACAATTATAGTTCCTGAAAATCGAATTTCAAACCCCACCATTAAATTCAGCGCAAGCCCATTCCATCACTTAATTTGAAGTGGGCCAGTGTATGGCATTTTTGGATGCAGGGAAGGCTATGATCAATTTATATACATGTGATAAACAGAAATCTTAAAATCCCTGAAGATTGTTTTAATTTCTAAATGAGCTCAGCCTACAAACATCAAAGGTGTCCCAATATGATGCTGTCAATAGTTGCATATTGCATAAGATTCGCATCTAAATGTGTATACAACTAAATTGGAGCTTTCACTCACATCTCCATCCCATTTTACTGATTAAAAACTAAATAGAATATTAATCCTGCTTATACAAATTTTGTCTCAAGTCATAATCTAAGACTTGCTTTACCAGACTGTTATCTATTTCATTCATGAGATAAATATCTAAATTGGTCCATGAAGACATTATCTCTGATAAAAGCCCAGGACACAGCCACTGTTATAAAAGGAAAAACCATAGAGAAAACAAAACAGGACAAGTCTCTCATGCCACAGCAAAAGTACTGTCTTTAGACCAAATAGCAGTACATAGTATGTACTACGTATTACTATTTCGAAATTCCACACAGCATTATGTATTATTATTTAGATACTTGGAAAAGGTACATCCCCAACATGCTATTTCGACACTTTCGTTGGAAGCTATTAGGTCCGATTATATTTCATAGGAAGCTATTTGGTCAGATTCTATTCAATCGGAAGCTTGGCCACCTCATCTGAGGCTTTGTAAACCTGCTCACTGTTCTACTGTCTACAGCCAATTATGTTTGCTTCTAAAATATCCTCTTGTGTAGTAGACAAATGGGCAAATTCAATAACTATCTAAATAGTGTCTCATAAAATAGCTTTCAATGGAATAGTATCTGGGGAAAAGCATCCAAAGAAATAGCTGTTTCTAACATAATGCATCCATTTCATGTCTAGATAATGTGGCACAGTTGCACTTTTTGGATATTTTGCAAGGGATATTGGTAAAGCATGATAGGGGAATAGATATTCTGGCAAAGACCTTAACCCTCCTATGGTACACCATATTTTTGTGACACAAATGGTCCAGAGGGGACTCTGAGGCACCCCTCTATAAAATCATGTTCCAGAAGAAACAGTAGCATTAAGATAACTTTATTGTAAATTACCGGTTTGCATGGTATCGACCAAATTGATATCTCTAGATTCATACTATTTCCTTTTTATGCTATATTTAACTAAATATGCGCACAAATCAACACAGTCCTTTCTTTGTCGATTTTCAGCTTTTTCTTCCACAACCGATTTGTATGATTTCTGCTTGTAACCATAAATTGTATGACAGGATGAGAAATGCCGAAGAAACCTTAGCAGGAAAACATAACAATAGACCTTTGCTGGGATCAAGATGACAAAGGTCAAAGACGCCTCTTGAATAGGGGAGTCTGCCTTATTACAAAAACCAAACCCTTGTCTGAGCGCAATATCATAGCTATATACTCTGATTGCCTGGGCTCTTGATAACTTCTACATATATGACAATATTTTAATTCTACATTCAGTCCAGTTACCAAGGGAAATTCTGACAAAAAATTTGTTTTCTTAATTTCATAATGAAAATATCGCTGTATCTGTGCAGTTATATTTTGTAAAGCCCTATGTTTTGGAATAGCTTTTTTAAAAAAGAAACAGAGGGACAACTTAGAAGGGGCTTGCTGAAATCAAGTTTGACTCAGTGAAAATTTGCAATTCCAGGTTGAAAGTGCTTTGTCTGTGCAGTTTGTTTGCATTTCCCAAATGCTCACCATTTCCTTCCCTGTAAATGGGCCTCTCAGCATAAACTCAAAGCGACCTCCATTAACTTGCTTCCATTAATCTGAGGAGCAGAGCTATTTTAGGATTCAGATTCTTAATTTGTTCATCGATTAACACCTAATGTCCTAAAAATGTCTGTTATCAAATAAACTTTGCCCAATCAATAATGCAGTAATAGAACCATTTTTGTGTCCGATTCATAATCTTTACTGGTAATTCAAGCCTAGCACTGCAAAACAACAAAGTGTTCATGAAGGCGCAAAAATATTTCAGGCAATCTAGCTCAATTTCTGTCTGTTGGATTGGATGATGACTCTGCCAAGCTCTTTTACAATTGCAACTATTTATTTGGTTGCCAATAAATTATATTCTTCTTCTTCTTCTTCTCATTTTAGCCCAGATAAGCTACATTTCATGAGCATCCCATATTTAAATGAACAGACATAGTATACAAGGGCGTTTTGTTTGACACTAATCATCCATCATTTTGGTTTCTTCGTGATACTCCTAATGTCTATATGAATGTAAAATGAATCCCTCACCAAAATTAATGCAAAAAGAGGAATTGTTTTATTACAACATGTGGCAAAAATAACCCTGGATAAATATGAACAATCATTCAGAATATAAATCACTCAATCAAATTGATATGAATTATTTATTTCTATGGAAACTTCCAAAGGAAACCCGAGTATGACCTCAATATTTACTGAAAATCTGTAAAACTCAACTGTTAAACTAAATGATAATGTCCAAGCATGTGCCCAAAAAGACTTGATTACTGAGATTTACCAAAATGCTCCTGTTGCTGACTTTGTGGGATCATATCATACTTGCTATGCTATTCATGAGGTCATGTCCTATACCTGCCATGTTATCAATGAGCTGTACCATTTACCAATGAGGTCACACATCTCAAATTGACTAATTCGCCGCAGGAATTTGATGCACATGAACACTATATATATGAACTTTGATGTCTTCAAACGTAGCTTTGAATGTGTTCACTTATCATCCTCTGGCGATAAACAATAAAATTCACAATCAAGCATTATCAAGGGCAGCATCTCGTATGTGTTGGCTAGACATTTTATAATGAATAGTTTGCTGATACAACAATCCACACTGTGCAGTCTCATAAACATATTTTTGCTTTATAATTTCTGTGTTTGTCTTCATATTGAAATAACAAACGTATCTTAATATCAATAAAGCTGTCTTGGTTTTGACAGAATTTTGTATATGAATTTCCTCATGAAATTTCATAGATTTTCATGTCAGAAACAATTCTTATTCTACTGTCAAGGTTATGCTGAATTAAAGTAAATGTAATGGAAAATTGGTTATCATCAGACAACGGCAGCCTGCTTCAGTTGCGAGTGTTAGCGAGCAGGCTACAACATTTCACTGGGGGTGCTGCCAATCAGGTCCTCGCTCACACGAATTTCTGAAGCTGCTAGCACAGTCCTGCTTTGTTCTGCTGAGCACGGACCTGATAGGCAGCAGCGAGAACTTTAGGGGCAGCAGTTCAACTGACCTAGAAGCCAATAGCCTGCTTTAACAGCAGACTGTGTTCAGTCAGGGTTATCATTGCAGATGTTTAATCTTGTATTCTGTTTGTTCCTGGATTAATTTTGGTGAAAGTTGTGCTTGGAAAAAAAGGAATAGGGTATACATTGTAACTTTTTGAATAGGGTTTAAATCTTATAGCATTAGATTTAAATCAACAGCCGTTGAGTAAGTTTTTGTCTAAACATAACTGATATTATTAATGTAATATAATTTTTTACATAGCCACTCTGCAAGAGCCATGCTGATTGGTCAGAATCTGTCACATGATAACAAATCATAACATCATATAAACTCATATTTCAAGGTGAGAGTTTTCACTGAGCTGCAGAAAGACAGGCAGCAGCAGCAGAGCAACTGACATGCGTGTTAGAAAAAATATTCCAAGCAGTGTCAAGAATATCATATAGCTTCTTTATCTTTGTATTAAACGTCGCCTTTGAAGATTTGCTAATAAAGGTGTAGCCTTTTTAAAAAATTTTCAATTGACTCTAACCATAACTTTTGTCAAATCGAGTAACTAGATTAATTTGGAATATAACTTGCATTTGAAAATTCAGGCTGTGTCAAGTGATGCCTACAGACTGCATTTGCAAATTAGATGTCGAAACTCAACTCTCTGTCTTCTTTGTCAATTTTGTCTGGTACATGCTTGATACACAAAGTATCAAAAGTTGGTCCGATCCAGGAGACTCTCCCCCAGTAAAAGAATCAAAGTGTCCTTCCCAGCAACATACTTAGATATTAACGTCAATGTAATAATTAAACATACAGCCCAAATACAATAATATAATCACATAACAAAATAAAGAAAGATCCTTCGTCAGTTTGTTCATTGCATTCTTCTCTCCAATGGCCATCAATAATTTCTCCTTATGTTATCACAGTTCTTTTGTGCCTGACAAATGGCCTAATAGGTCCTTAGGGATATCACCCAGACCGACCCCTCAAAAGATTGATGCTGCTTCTTCATTTTGAAATTTATGCAAAGAAAGAAGTTTCTGAACATGGTCTATCTGCTCGCAATCTATGTAAACTGAAGCACATGTATTTGAAAAAGTTGGGAAAACAAGAATTTGTCTTACTGTCATGATTTTGTGAACCGATCAAGGGAAGATTTTTTTAAATTCACTTTTATACATTTCCCATCCTATTCAAGAAAAACGTTATAAATATTGTATTTTGTCCATCCAATTTCCATTCACTTATGATTTAAAACAAATGTGAAAAGCCACACACATTTTATGTCAGGTTTCATATAGTCCAAAAACTTTTTCAGGAAGCATCCATCATCTTCACTACTCTTTTCACTGTTTTCCTTTAGCAAGAATTTTTAATCAGTAAAGATGTTCCTGTAAACATGTTATGATTATACTATTTGGCAAGATTTTCTTTCAAAATGTCTCGGTCTATTGTGTTTAAATCCAATAGGAGATGGATGTTTGAATACAATTTAAAAAAATTGAAATTACTATCTGGTGGATTTTCAGCTTGCTCGGAAAGCTAAAATGCGGTGTGTAGGCCTAACTTGCCTTCAGGGGGGTTTCCTTGGATGAGAAATACCAAATAAGAATAGGCAGCAGTGCAAAGGTAAATGAGTTCTGTCGGATGAAGACGCTAAAGGTTGTCATGCCTCTTGAATACGAGAGCTTCTTTGATACAAAACCCTTATTGTCTGTATGCAATATTACGGTTGTGTGCTCTCATTGTTCATTCTGCTTGAATCCTACATAGTTCCTTGGCAATCGTGTTGCTCTTGAACACATCAATATTTCTTCTATAAAATGTGGTAGCTGGAAAAGATGCATGCCAAGCAAATACACCTAAAGAAAAGTTAGGTTATATTACGAAATGGAGCAAAATTAAGGCTGATCATGATTTTTCCCTTAAGTCTAACTTGAAACACAATCGGCATTTCCACAATATGCCGCTCTCCTTCCTTTTTAAGTGTTGTAATGATTTTCAAAATAACATGAAAACCAGTGACTAAATAAAAGGTGTAAATTTAAGATTGGCCTACATGTATGACATATGTTACAAAGAAGATACTTAGACAAATATTACTTGGCCATTCCTGTGACCTAAAGTCAGAAGCCTCAATGATGCACAAAGAAATATTTTCTTTTTGAAGAATTATTATAAATTTCTTGCATGTTACAAGGAAATCTCAGTTGAGAACTGGAAACCATCCATGTTTCCTGTGATAGATAAATGTCAAAGGAGACTTGACAGGATAACAAGACAATTGAGTTCTGCAGGGATCAGGCTGACAAAGGTCAAGACGCCTCTTGAATACAGGAACTGGGCATTTCTTACGTCCTTATCATGCACTTTGCTTTACTCACACAGCCTCTACCACTGAAAAAGACATGGAAGCAACAAAAAGTGTTAAATTGAAAATGAAAGTGCTAAATTGCAAAAGAAAAACTGTCAATAATCATGCCACCCTATATCATCAGCAGAGCCGAAAGCATTGCATGCCTTTCTGCAATTGCCAATGTCAATGGCAATAACATAAAGCATGTAATGATTTCTGTACTTCCGTGGCGCTGTGACATAGACTACACACAACCACCTTTGTGAAACTGAATTAAAATAGAATTCTCATTTCTCGTTCTCCCTATGTGTCTAATTGATCTCCTTGTAGAGCAACAATCCTGAAAATATACACTTTGTCATACCTGTGAAATATAGGCTGCAGTGCATTATTGCAGTAAGTTACAGAGAACCACAAAGATGTATTTTTTGATATCTAGATATATGACTATTGTTCCTTAATTAAAGCAACTTTTTTAACGATAACGATGACAACATACTTTATTTAGTCCAATCGGAAACTCTTGTGGTACAAGCAGGCTCATCATTTAGAGGGAATGACATGCTGTATATGGACATGTCTTATGAGATTGTATAATTTGCACTTTATTTGAATATCAAACAAAATATGATACACTGTAAAATTGGTTGAAATGAGTCAGCTTAAATGACTGAGTGAAATGGTTGCACAATTCCTTTGAGCTAATGCAGCTTGTTTTCAGGTAAGATAACAGACAGATTATATTAGCTGAAAAACAAGCTATGTTAGCTCCAAGGAATTGTGCTGCCATCTCACTCAATCATCAGTGGCGTAACTAGAGGGCCGCAAGGGGGGCACCTGGGGGACCCACAATTCTCTTTGGAGGGGGCACCCACTATACTAACTGTATATTTAAGCCAGGAAGTTCATATGTGGGGGGGACCTGGGGGGCACATGTCCAATATGCATGGGGGTACATGTCCCGTGCCCCCCATGGGGACACTACTTTCAATCATTTCAGCAGATTTCAGTATGTGCGATTGTATTGTGAACACAAGCAGAATATGCTAATCTGAGAAGTGAAGATTTTTTTTCTTTCTTCGAAGTAGCTGGAGAGCAATGTAGTTCAAAAGGATAATGTAATCATTACTGCATTCAGCCCTTGCCGATTCCACTAAGCGAAACCACGAGGTGTTGCAATCAATACCAGAAGGCATGCCAAAGCAACATTGATCAAATTGCAGAAAAACTGCAAAATGTTGTTCAGTCATTAAGATCTAAACTGCCTCAGGGCAAAAGCAAGGGCTCCAAATTGCTCATTACAATCTGATTTAAGAATGAATTTTGCCTAAATTTATTGTAGTCCCCTTCCCTTAAATCTCTGGTTAGTTCCAGTTTCATCAGCAGCAACACAAAATTGATCACAAGTTTCTTTGCAATTTATGTTGTGATCTAAGAAATACGAATCAATGAGGCCTTTGAAATTTCCGCACATTTCAAGACCCCAAATACCACAAAGGCGTCACAACATATAGCCTACTAATTTCACATAAATAAATAGGATATCTAGTTGAACTTCCTTCTTCCACCTTCTTCTTTTTTGTCAACCAGTTGTCAAGAACTACAACCATTACATGTACAGATATATCTTCAAAACTGAAATGAGTTTGCATTGTATTCTTCACCCAGATGGTCATCCATAATTTTTCCTTTCTTTACCACACCTCCTACTGTATGAAACAAGACAAATGGCTTAATATATCTGTGGTGACATCACCTAGACCTGCTCCCAAAGAGATGGATGGTGCTTCTTCCCTTTGAAATGAAAGCAATGAACTCACTCTGTTGGTCTAATGCACTTAGGTACTCCATGTAAATGTGAAGCACATGCATTAACAGGAAGTTGAGAAGACAAGACTTCATATTAACTGTCATGAAAGTTCCTAATACCATAAAGAGGAGAATTTCACATTTTATAAATCTATTTAAGTGTGTTGGAGAAAGAAGACTTCTTCTAGATACTTTGGTCTCTCCATCAACTTTCTATTCACTTGAGACTTCTTATTAGTTAGAGACAGAAAGTGAAAAACCAAAAAAACATTGAAGATGCAAGGCATCTTTGGGTAAACAGTTGCTGCAACATATATAATTCAGCGTATTCAATTTGTGAACATTGTGGTCCTGGAGGGCATCACACAATCATTAAGGACAGTAGTTCAACCCTAAAAGAGACAATTATGCAATCGTCTATGTCTAAGATATATCTTGTCTGCACCACATGCTGTATATAGCATGTCTTATAGTGAATAAAAAGATCTGTGAACCAAACTTTTAAAATAATTTGTATCGCAATTGATGCACTGGCTGTTTTTCAAGCAACCCTCATAAATCCAATCATGTATCTGTTACAAATCAGATTTCATATAATATTCATTTATCTGAGGAAAACATCCATATATCATCTTCACAACTCATGAATCTCTCTCAGTTCTCACTTTGCTCAAATTTTGAGTAATAAAAGATGTTTCGATTTCATATATATGCTTATTATATAAATATGCTTCAAGAGTGTCTTTGTCTGTTATGTTAGATCAAAGAGTTGATGATTATATGAGTAACTTTAGAATTGCTAGATGGTGGATCTCCAATTTCTTAAAACTAAATTTCAATTCTGAGACTTTGGTGTATGCATTGGGCAAGGATTTCCAAGGAAGAGACATATAAAGGAAGAAATGACAGTTGTAACAAAGCAATCTAGTTCTGTGAGATCTAGATGACAAAGGTCAAGATGCCTCTTGAATGCACAGTGCTTTCGGATATCAAACCCTTATTGCCTGAGTGTAATATCGTAGTTGTTTGCTCTCACTATTCATTCTGCTTGAGCCATGGATAACTCATTTGCGATAATATTACGGTTGTATTTTATTATTGCGTCTTTTGACAATGTTTGACAGAAAAGAAGTTCCAGCCACTTGAAAGGGAACTGATGAATAGTGAGCCAAAATAATAACACAGGGCAGAAGACTCAGCACTGTCTTTCGGTCAGTCACAGCTTGCAACTGAGTTCGCCAGCATTTCCTGATAACTCAGAATTTCCTTCCTTGTAAATGGACCTTTTAACATAAACTTCACCAACTTCCATTAACCGGCAATGTTAGATAATTTTGGGGGAAAGCAATTTTAGGATCTAGACTTCAATTTGCACACAGTTTATACTTCCAGGACAAAGCTTCTTTTGAATGTCTTCTGTCGCTAGCCATTACAATGTATAAAAAAAAGCCTCTAAAATTTCATAAAATCTTTATTTCAGGACAGGTTGAAAAAGAGTTTAGCAAAACAAAAAAAAAAGAAGGAGGAAATGTGTGTATAATATTACTGTTCACTGGAAATTTAAAATGTTGGAGACATGACTTTTCAACCTCTCAGCCAGAGGCCTTGTTCACATGTGAGTGAAACACAGGATGGCGTGGTGTGTTTGTTGTTGTTAACACTCAGGAGTTGGTTGTAGACAGGAGGCAGTTGATGTCTGCAACATTGTAAGTTTCCAGTGAACAATGACATTATACATGGTGTACTTATTGTCCATGTAAGAAAATGTATGTTCATGCAGCCACACAGTCGAACATTTCTATTCATATGTATATAATAATAATTTTGTCCAAATGCTAATGAACAGTTCTTACATATATACGAGGACGTGAACCATAACGTGATATCCTCAACTCTTCACTGAAGTGGTGTTGTAATTTCCCGTTTACGAAAAATTAGAGATGTTGAGGAAGATATTCCAGCATGGCTGCACAACTTTTTCATGCTAAAAAGATTAAAATTGATGTCGTGTCAGGAATATTTTGACCTAAGTGTTCAGGAATGACTAACTTACAATTAAATCAAAGCTGAAACATCAGCTTAAATGCACAGAGTCAATTTATTTATAGTACCTTTCTTGCATGGGATATATTTTGATAGGTCTAACTCAGTGCAACACTTTGTGCATGTGTGCCACAAATGAGATGCTGTAAGAAGTTTTCGATTCTCCCACACCCTTACCAACAGAAGAAAATGCAGCCAACTCACCTGAGAGGTTCAGGCTTTTACGTAGTTATTGAAATCATTATTAAAGAATAAACGTTCAACATATTAATGATGATTTCTACATAATTGCAGAAAATTATGGCAATTATATATATTATATTTATCAGCAAGAGAAGTGTCATTAATAATGACATATTTGCATGCAGAAAAAAAAGACAAAATGGATTGAAATACAGGGTGACCCAAAAAAGTTCAAACTCCCTTGAGTGGTCATAAGATAATCAATTTTTGCCACAGGACGTTGATTTATGGCTCATTTTGTTGGTAATTATCAGCACATAGCATTTGAAAGGCAAAAACCACTGTCTTACATGCATAGCCTTGCGGCAATAACAAAGTGTGACTTGTCCTTGATTTAGGCTGTGCCGCGTTTAAAAGGATGCATGAATAAGGTCGTTGAAAATGTCAATGTGAGTGGTCTGAGATATAAAAAACTGATTGAGATTTATTGGCTGGTATGTAAAGAAGCTTGACACAGGAAAATGTGGTCCTGCAAACATCAGAACCCCTTAGAATAATGTCAAATGGTCATGCAGGGCATAATATGCCAGGTCTAGGAGAGATTATTTCACATTAGCAGGAAATATTTGAAAAGTAAAGTCAAAAAGTGTCTTGTAATAAAGTATGGAGGCCTAACATATGCCTTGTTCCTTAGGAATGAATTGCTTTATGTCTATCTCAGAAATTGTGGCACATGAAATGGAGATGTGACGACTTGATTGGTCATTGTGTGCCACCACTCTCACCTTGTGTAGATAACTACTCAGGTTGCTTTAATCCAAGTTTTATCATGATATTGAAAGGAAATATAGTTGACATACTACAAAAACCCAAAAATATTGTTTCAGGACCATGCACATTTTATTAGTGGAATCTGGGCAATTACTACCCTGGTGGTTGACGGACAGCCATATATTTCAAAATACATAAAGGAGCTGATAAAATATATGGTCAACCTGGTTGAAAAATGCATTAAATCACAGCTAAAGGTGCACAGACTATGTTCTGAAAATAAATACACATTCCGGCCAGTTTAAACCCAGTTCAGGATCTCAAAAGTGGTCAGTCGAAATTTTGGTAAATTTCGATCAGAAGTAATCTGTTCCCACAAAGCCTTGACTACCCGCAATATGACTAAATCACAATGGCAAACATAAATGGCATTACCTTTAAGACATTCAACCTATCAACTGACTTAAAAAAAAATCTTTATGCAAGAAACAGACAAAAACTTCGAAGGACATAAATTTCAAGGATATAGGACAAAATCACTTTAGCGGTGTTTTGTCAATATGTAGGTAAATCTCTGTGATTAATTTCATAGAGATTGTGTACTTTTCAGCTGCAGTGTGCATTGCTAAAGTTCATTTACAAAAGTGTGAACTTTTTTTTGGGTCACCCTGTACAAAAAGGCATCATAAAACACCTGGCAATTAATTATAAAATGATCATGAAAAACAAAGACATTGGAAACAGTGTATATATTTTCTTAAATCTCATGTTACATTATGTATTTGCACTATTCTTATAAAGAAAGAAACATTTGACACTTATGCTATTATGTTAAAAGTAAACATTGTGCTAAAAAAAATGAAATAGGTATTAAATGTTCCTGGGTGAATACCACCAATATCGTGAGATAAGAGACTGTATTTTTTTTTTACTAGTCGATAAAATGCAGTTTTTTTTGGATGCTCAGTGTATTTTTTACCTTGTTACATTTCGTCACCAGAAATTCTGATTGATTTGATTTATCAAACTCGATTTCAGTCACTGGTAGGTTCTTGACTGTTTCCTAATAGAGCAAGCTTCATTAAATCACTCAGAGACAGGTCCACAATTTTGTCCAATCATGAAACTGGAGTGCCTAAGGCAAGGCATGGGCTCCAAATAGTTCCTCACAATCTGATTTTGAATGTTCTTCATTTAAATTTAGTGTAAGTGCATTCCCTGTAATGATTTTCGTGGTTTTGCTATTGATTGATCAATAAAACAAACTGCAGTAAAAAGATTGGGATGAATGAAAGCCAAATGATATAAATAAGTGTGAAACAACCTGGAAATCAAGCAAGACTTGCATGATAGTCCCTCCACTAAAATCTAGAGGCAATCAGAAGTTTCAAATATGACAGTATGGTGAGGATCAAATTGGTAATTGCTGTCACAACAAAACTCTATCTACAAAGCAATCATATAGGCTTAATGGGTAAATTGTGAATTATTGTGAGGCAAGAGATAAGCAGGCCTACACCCTCAAGTATCATGTACAAGTCGGCCAGATCAGATGGCATTGTACGTTGACATTCCAGTGTGTTCCACTTTTACCCGATGTACAACTTCATATCGTACCATGAGCATGTGTTAAGTTTCATTAAAGAAAACGTTTATGTCTCTAGATGCATCATAAGAAACTGGCAGGGTGTTTGTTTCTTTTTCATGCACACTGTGCATGTATTGCGGCTTTCTTGCTGAACATCAATCAATCTGTCGCTGTCTTTGCTCTTCTTTTGTGTGGGAGAAGACAGATCTCTTGACAGGTCTGTGGAGACATCACTTGGTCCCATTATTCAGGAGATTGATGCTACTTATTCCTTTTGAAATTGGTGTTAAGAACATGGTTTACAGACTAATGCACTTCCTCCATGAAAATGGGTCATAACAAAAAGCAGAAATGACAAAAATTCACTCAGACTGTCATGAAAGGTACCATTAAAGGAAGAAATTAAGTTTGAATTTCATTTTATTCTTTTAGAGTTTGTGGAAGCAAAAGCTTAGTCTGAGATTTTGTAAGGAAAACCAGCTGTTACAGCCGAAAGATCTACATGCCAGATTTTCAAATCGGGCTGCTTTTTGCATGCCAGACACTAAAATAGGTCTTTGTCACAATATCTACTCCCCTCACCATGCTTTGCCAATATCCCTAACGAAATATCCAGAAAGGGCAACCAAGCCACATTTTCTACTGAACTTTTCTAAAAGTTCTAATGTGCTATGTTAGAAACTTTGTCATAGTATATTGACAGCCATCTCTTCTACATCAAATAGTGACCAAATAGTGGCTCATGGTTAGGAACTATTTGGACAATAGTTGTTAGAACTTTGGGCTGTCATGCTCTGCCATCTCTTCTACAACAAAAGAGGGCACTTCAATGTAAATGAAGTGCAGCTTGTATCCAGGGCCTCTGAAGTTGAAGCCCCCTCTGCTGGATATTTTGGAACCAAAAATAGGACCCGGAGAATAATTGGCAGCTGCCAAAGCTCCATACGGTCTGCCAAAGCTCCATACGGTCTGCCAAAGCTCCATACGGTCAGCCAAAGCTTAAGATGGAATATCATCTGATGAAATAGGGTCTGATGAAATATCCAAATAGCGTCTTGGGGGATATTTGACCTTTTCAAATATCCTCATAGTGCTATTTGGAATATCCAAAGTCTTTTGAAAAGCTCTTTTTGATGTTAGACTCAATGGCAGTAGAGACATTGTCACAAGCACCAGTGGTGTAAGGTCTTGAGTTGGGGGAGGGGGGCCACCTGGTGGGGCACGCGATTGTCTGGGGGGGTACCCCCCATGGGCTATTAACTGTATATTTTAGCCAGAGTTGGAAAGGTCATATGGGGGCACCTGGGGGGCACAGGTCCCATATGGGTAGGCACATACCTCAGCGTGCCCCCCATAGGGACACCACTGAGGAATATGCAAAATGTAATATTTTGGGGAAAAATTGGAGTGTTGTTGCATGGTGAATGGATGGTTGACCTATATCGCCTTCATTAGATTGTTGCTTCAAACACTACAAAAACAAAGAAGTGAGCAGCTGTGTGGAATCTCTATGTCATAACTATGCTTGACCACAATAAATAATTGGGACCACACTGGCTGGTATATGTATGATAAATGAAGAATGAAACAAAAAATATTTGTGCTTCAGTCGACTTGCCAAAATTGTTAATTGTATTGATTTTTTTTGTCAGGGATGATATGAGTTATCTCCTGTAAAGGAAATTAGCAAATCTTCTTCCAGCAAAATGCAAGTTTTCATCAATATAAGTCACTTCAGATCAGCTTCAAGCGTTAATTTAATTGATGCATTGCCTGTTTTTGGCCATATGCTACTTTTAAAGCTCCTTCAAATCTAATATATCACTGCCATATTTGGCTTTGCTATGTTTTTGAAGCAAATACTCACGAAAGCCAATCTCAGGAGCCATCATTTATCTCTCTCGACTCATAAATCACTGTCATCATATTGCTTGTTTTGTCTCCTCAACACATTTACAAACCCCTTTTTTCTTTGTTTCTAAATGCCGGGTTTTCTTATTCATGAGTAACCTGTTTAAGAAATCTCAAGGGATCCTTCAGAATTAACATTTCATATCAGATTCTACTGGTTCATTTTCAGGTCACAATTTCGCACATGCACAAGTTCACATGTTGATACTTTCACTGCAAGTTATTAGTCACTGAGGTAATGTTGTTGTGCTAGCTAGTAATCAGCCTTGTATGGAAGGAGAGTTTGAAAATGAAAGAAATGGGAAACAAACAAGGGCGCAGTAAGATGATAGCAAAAGAAATAAATTGAAAGTTGATTGAAACCGCACCAGGGAGGCATTCCACAGCTCTCAATTTCTTTTCAAATTACCTTAACCATCATATCTAAATGGCCGCTTTAACCTTCAAATTTGAAGATATACATTATATACAGTGCCCTTCCTTACTTTAGAGGGCTGAATTGGTAAAATGTCGTTTGTGTGAAACTACATGTTTGTAATTTCGCTGAATCACGAAGCTGTAATGCTCTGGGTGAAAGCTAGGGCTACACAATTATAGTTCCTGAAAATCGAATTTCAAACCCCACCATTAAATTCAGTGCAAGCCCATCCCATCACTTAATTTGAATTGGGCCAGTGTATGGCGTTTTTGGATGCAGGAAAGGCTATGATCAATTTATGCATGTGTGTGATAAACAGAAATCTTAAAATCCCTGAAGATTGTTTTAATTTCTAAATGAGCTCAGCCTGCAAACATCAAAGGTGTCCCAATATGATGCTGTCAATAGTTGCATAAGATTCGCATCCACATGGTTAGACAACTAAATTGGAGCTTTATCTCACATCTCTATCCCATTTTACTGATAAAAAACCAAATAGAAAATTAATCCTGCTTGAACAAATTTTCTCTCAAGTCATAATCTAAGACTTGCTTTACCAGACTGTTATCTATTTCATGCATGAGATAAATATCTAAATTGGTCCATGAAGACATTATCTCTGATAAAAGCCCAGGACACAGCCACTGTAATAAAAGGCACGACATAGAGATAACAAGACAAGACAAGTCTCTCATGCCACAGCAAAAGTACTTTCTATAGATCAAACAGCAGTACATAGTATGTACTACGTATAACTATTTCGATATTCCACACAGCACTATGTATCATTATTTAGATACTTAGAAAAAGGTACATCCCCAAAATGCTATTTGGACACTTTTGTTGGAAGCTATTTGGTCAGATTATATTTCGTAGGAAGCTATTTGGTCAGATTCTATTCAATCAGAAGCTTGGCCACCTCATCTGAGGCTTTGTAAACCTGCCCACTGTTCTACTGTCTACAGCCAATTATGTTTGCTTCTAAAATATCCTCTTGTGTAGTAGACAAATGGGCAGCGGGCGGGCGGTCGGGCGGCGGGCGGATAGATCGTTTCCGGCCCGGCACCTGGCATCTATTGAATGTACGTCGATGAAATTTGGTACACATCTAGCCTGTATGGTCTAGTTGTGCCTTTTGATGGTCTGATGAATAGATCTTTTAAAAATACTTTTTGAAATAATTAACAAAATATGAAAATTATTTATTTTCGTTTCCGGGCAAAGACTTGGTCATTATTGCATGTGCATGGATGAAATTTGGTACAGATGTGGTGGCATTGTGGCCTATATAGTCTAGTTGTGCCTTTGGATGGTCTGATTAAGGGATATTCTATACTTTCTGAAAAAATGAGAAAAAATATAAAAACATATTTTTTTTGGTTTTTTGGGCTAAGACTCGATCACTATTGCATGTACATGGATAAAGTTTGGTACACATATGGCCAATATGGTCTAGTTGCGCCTTTTGAAAGGTCTGATGGAAATCATTATATATTTTTTGAAATATTGAAAAAAAATTTAAAATTAGTTTTTTGTTTCTGGCCCAACATCCGGTCATAATTATACATGGATGAATTTTGGTACACATATGGCTTAAATGGTCTAGTTGTGCCTTTTCATGGTCTGACAGATGGCTATTCTATAGTTTTTGTAATATTGAGAAAAAATATTTAAAAGAATTGTTTTTTATATCGGAGCCAAAACTTGCCCACTATTGCATATACAGTAATACAATTTTGTAAACAAATCACCTAAGCAATGTAGCAGTGCTTTTTGATGCATATAACACTCTATGAATCATTGGATAAACTTCAGAAAATTATAAGTGTTATATTTTTTGCTTTTCGCATCATAACCTGTACTTTGTACATGCATGAAACTATACCATAATATGCGTAATTTAGTCTAATAAGGCCTTTCCCTGATTTTACAAATCCTGGCAAGCAGATGGAAAGATGACAGGGCAGCGGGCAAATAGAGGTAATTGAAGGCCATTACTCGACCGCTATTGCATACCTATAAGCAATTTTGTGAACGCTCCAATTTTATGATATTATTGTAATCTTCTAAAGGTGTTATTCGCTGAAGGTTTGCTGCTACGCAGCCTATGTTTTAATGATAACAATAAAGACCCCCCTCGGAAACTCTTGTGGTACAAGCAGGCTCATCATTTAGAGGGAATTACATGCTGTATATGGACATGTCTTATGAGATAATTTGCACTTTATTTGAAATCAAACAAATATGATGCATTGTAAAATTGGTTGAATTGAGTCAGCTTAAATGACCGAATGAAATGGTTGCACAATTCCTCAATTCCTTTGAGCTAATGCAGCTTGTTTTCAGGTAAGATAACAGACAGATTATATTAGCTGAAAAAAGAAGCTATGTTAGCTCCAAGGCTCCAAGGAATTGTCCTGCCATCTCACTCAATCATCAGTGGCGTAACTAGGGGGTCGCGAGGGGGGGGGAGCACGCAATTCTCTGGGGAGGGGGCGCCCAATATACTAACTGTATGTTTAAGTCAGGAAGTTCACCTATCGGAAATCGGGGCATACCAAGTGAAAAATCGTCCTCAAATTTCTTCAAATTGGTGAATAATACCTCAAAAATACGTCTTCAAATCAATAGAGGTGGCGACTAACAACTTCTAGAAAGGACTGGTGCGCGTTTTGGCCACCCCTGCATGTAGTGTGGTTATTTTACAAGACTTTTCTGCAACTGTAACTTTGTCACATGTTTGCAAACCGGATGTTGTTATTGGTTGCCTAAAGTGTCCTATTATCGCCCACACCTGTCATTATGGGCACTGAAGATCGAGCAGAGGGAAATGCTAATCTATTTTAAATTTGTGTCGATCTCAAACAGATCATTGGTAGTCTGACTGCAGAGGTTAAATCTCTTACAGAAGAGGTAAATAATTCGAAAGCTAGACTCCCCGCAATCCCTGTTCATCCAGGCCCCAATAACGATACAGATGTCAACGGTGCTCCTGGTGCTGCCCCCACAAATACAGCACAGGCTTCTGGAGAGTTATCTGGCACCCAGGGGGAATTGAATGCTGCCCAAGATAATAACGAAACTGTAACTGAGGCTACCAGAAACGGTGCGGACGAGACTCAAGGAGAACGTAATGCAACTGGAAGTCAGTTGGACACACAGAGCCTCCCCCCTCAAATCCCAGGTGGAAGTAGGGCACCACCCCCAGTTTCCCAACAGCCGATACCCAATCCCCCCGAAATGCAGCATAATTCAACTGTACCTTTCATCCTCCAACCTGATCAACGATCTAAAGCACGTCAAGGCCGTTCCTTTACTGGCAGCTCCCGTCCGCCAATTAGTGGGTCTGCGACCTCCCTTACAACGATTCGAGGCATTGACTCTGTAAACACCCCCAAGTCAATCTATGTTGGCAGATTGGCCGAATCGGTCACCACCACCTCGCTGCATAAACACTTCCGTGAAATGGGCATTAACAATATAACAGACATAATTGACCTGTGTCGTATCACCGGCCAATCCTCCTTCTGTATTGTGATTGATTGTACTGAAACAGAGGAAGCTGTTTACAACAGCTCAATTTGGCCCGTTGGTGCTAAGAGCGGAAATCTAACAGGAGGCCTACGCAATTGAACAGACAACATTCCCCCCAAAATTCTACAAGATGCAGTAAGTCCCCTCAACATCATGGAAGCACAATCAGATCAAGGCCATCTTCCCCTACCTTCAATCATCATTCGTCCCAAATGTCATATCACAGCCCAAGTGTGCCCTCGTTTTTACCCTCCTCATCCCTGTGGACTCCTCCCCCATCCGGAAGCAACTCCCAGATACCGCAGCTGATGTCACAGCCAAGTGCAGCCACCCTTATTCCGCACCCATATTACAACTCTTTCCAAACTCCGAACAGATTTAATCCGCTAAGTGATGCAAGATTCACTCCGTGGATACCGGTTATGTAGATTGTGGTGTTATTCCCGAGAACTCTTTGCACAATGAATATGGATTATTGTAAATCTATAAACATTTTCTCTTTTAATTGCCATGGTTTTAATAGTAGTTTTAAAGATGTTATCCATGAACTTTTAAATTATAGTGATATCGCTTTTATCGGCGAGCACTGGCTCCAACCCTATGAACTCCCCACTGTAAAAGGACTCCTACGATATGAGGGACTGAAGTGCTTTCTTAAATCAAGTGTAGACCGGGAAGAAGTTCTAATCGGACGCCCACACGGAGGTGTCGGTTTTATCTTTAAGAAAAGTCCAGAGTTGATCTACTTAAACATGGAAACTGATAATGAAAGAATTGCTGCCTAGAGAATAACAAACAAAAGTGATGGGAAAGTCTTATTAAATATCTTTGGTGTGTATATGCCCCACTATAACGGCAATCCAGAGCAGATTGCAGCATATGTGGAAACACTAGACCGGTTACAAGCACTAATGGATAATTGTTGTGATGGCCCTGTAATAATAGTAGGCGATTTGAATGCGTCCATTCCCAGACATAGTGATCTACAAGCAAACTGGTTTCGTAAAAAAACTGTTTACTCATCATAGCCAAATATTATACGACTTTATTATTAATAATGACTTCAATGTGGCAAACTACTTATTCGAACAATGTATTAACTATACCTATATATATATGAAAATGGTAACAACTTCTCGTATATTGATCATGTCCTAGTTTCCCAACATGCATCAGCTGATCTCCTAAATTGCCAAATCTGCTCGGATGTAGATTGGCACAGTGATCATCTTCCCTTACGGACAAAGCTGGAAATTGCTGTCTCTACGCCAGATTCGACGCACCATCCCGGATGTATTTCCAAGAAGGTTCCAAAATTCCCAAGAATTAATTGGGACAATGTGCAAGCCCAGGTGAAATACTCAGAGAGTTTAAAGAGCTTCCTCTCTGATGTTCGCGAAATCTCACCTTCTGCTACCAATCAGGCCAATGCCCAATCTTCAGTCGATGGGTTATACGATAACCTTGTCAAATCTATACATCAGGCTGGTCTCCACGCAAGTGGCTCAGATTAACCAACCCAATATCCTGGCCGACGTCGACAGCCCTGGTGGTCTGCTGACTGTAAAATCGCTCGAGACAGGACTCGTTTTTGGAGACAACTTTGGATCGTCAACGACAGAGATAGAACATCACATGTATTTCGGATCTATAAACACAATAAGAAGATCTATAGAAATGCAAGAAGAAACGTTATGAAAAATTTCCATATGGACAACTTCCGTAAATTATCTAATATTCTTAAATCAGAGAATAGTAAGAGTTTTTGGAACAAAGTGAGGGCCTTGAAAGGCCCAAAAGACTCTTTAAATGATGACATTGGTATTACATGCCTAAAAAACTTTTTCCAAAATATATTTCAAAAGGATGTTCAAAATGGTATGATTAACGAATATGATGTTCATGTTAAAAATATTTATAGTAAGGTCAAAGATGAGATTTTTGAATGTAAAATTTTTAACAGAACCAACATTGTTAAATATATTAATAAGTTGAAATTGGGTCGTGCTCCTGGTCTAGATGGAATAACTCCTGAGCACCTGCAATTTTCTGTTAGCTCAAATTTACCGCAGCTCTTGTCTGGTCTCTTCAATGTCGGCCTTAAGTTTGTTATTTTACCTTTAGAATGCATTTCGCACAAGTATCCTTATACCTTTAATTAAAAAACCCACCTCCAATCCAGCAGAGCCTAATAATTACAGGCCAGTCATGCTTTCAACGATAATGTCAAAAGTATTAGAATATGCAGTCTTAGACCAGACCAGATAAGAGTTTAGTGACTCACAATATGGTTTTGTTAGTGGTCGAGATACTAAGATGGCTATTGCCTCAACTGTTGATGTTATCAGTTTCTGTAATTCCAGAGGTTCTGCAGTATACGCATGTACGCTTGACGCTATTCCCCACAGTGTGTTGTTGACGAAATTGTATAGCATATTTCAAAACCATTGGTGGTGTTTACTGTACTCTTGGTATAATGACTCTCATGCTGTTATACAGTGGAACAATGCATTATCTGAACCATTTAAATTAGCCAGAGGTACTAGGCAAGGGAGCTTAACCTCCCCATTTATGTTCAACATAATATATCAAGATGTAATAGACGCACTTAACAATATGACAGGAGGAATTAAAATTGGTAATACCTCTTACAATGTATTTTGTTATGCCGATGACATATTATTAACAAGTACAACTGTTTCTGGCTTGCAAAGGCTTATTGACCATGTTAATGATAGAATAACTAATCTCGGCCTGTCATCTAATGTGCAGAAAACCTCATGTATTGTGTTTGGTAGAAATTGTCTAGTGGGTCACTCTTGGTCTATGAATAATTGCAAATTAGATATTGTCAATGATATTAACTATCTCGAAGCAACATTATGTAATAAACCTGATATGTCATCTATACATGTAAAAAACAGAATTAGTAAATGTCGAAAGGCATTCTATAGTCTGCAGAGTGCTGGTATGTGCAGCAGTGGGGTGGAGCCAAAGATAATTTCGAATTTATGGAAAACAGCTATTCAGCCAATTTTGTTGTATGTAGGAGAATGCTTCCACCAAAAGCTAAAGCATATTTTGGATATGATAAAAATTCAATCAAGATTGATAAAGTCATCCCTGGGACTAAAAAAATACTTCCGCTCCACCCCTCTGCTGGCAGCCCTATATATTTCACACCCTGATGTAATCTTAAAAGCCCAATGCCTTCAATTGTTTAATTCAATAATGAACAATAGTGCTAGAGCCAAGAAATTTTATTGTCACTCATTGAAATATAGTTTAAATTCATCGAATTCCTCACTGTTACATAGAGTAATGGATGTTTGTAGTGACAATGACATCAGTTTTGTTAAGGTTATCTTTAATCATAATTACACAAAAAAGTCTTGTAAGTCTATCAAAAGTGTTGGTTTTTCTGATGATGGGTTGGTAGACAGCTGCCGCCAGTTGCTGAATTATTATAGCGCAGCAGATAAAGAACTGCTTGAACTGCTTTTAAAACCTTTTTGAAAAAGAAATTATTTTAATTCACATTATATGTAATTTATTTTTATTATCATTTTGTTGTAAATTTATGTACTCTCATTTTTTGAGGTCAATAAAATATCTATCTATCTATCTATCTATCTATCTATAATTATGGGGGGGCACCTGGCGGGCACAGTAGGGTGCATCAGTTGCCCCCAACCTTTTCCAATTTTGATACGTATGTAATATGTTAGGAGGTTGGGTGTCTTGAGCATGCACATCAAATTTCAGGTTGATATTCCTATGGGAACAGCCACCTCCATGGCATTACTAATTTCAATGATCTTTCAATGAAACTAAACTGCAATATTTAGCAAAAACGTCATAACTCAAGAACCAATGGTCCGAAAGACTTGATATTAGGCTCAAAATGTGCGGAATAACCAAATTTGGGATGATGCAGAAGTCGGCCTGAACAAGATACATCACCACAATGGGAACTATGGACATATGTATCTTCTGTGAATTATCTGAGACAGAAATAATGCAGGCAGGATCATTGTATACTGTGTGGGGCCCAAATTTTCATAAATCCCCATTTCTATTGAATTTTCAGGTAAAATTCTGTTTTTGTCAGATAACAGAAAAACGGTTAGAGATGGGGAAAAAGTTCCAATTGGAGTGACTATAAATATGGACATTCTGCGCATTTTGAGCCCAATACCAAGTCTCTAGGCCAAGTGGTTCCTGAGATATTGAAATTTTTTAGGTTTCTCCGATTTTGAACAAAGATGAGCCTGGAGGTGGCTGTTCCGTGTTCACATCAAAATTTTGAGCTGAAATTTTTTGTCCATGTTTTTATTGCCTCCAAACATATCACATAGACATCAAAATCTGAGAAGGTTAGGAGCAACTGATGCACGCTAGGGCACAGGTCCAATATGCATAGGGGTGGGGGTACGTCAATCATTCAAGCTGACTCAGTACATCCGATTTTATGGTGTGCACAAGCAGGATATGCTGGTCTGAGAAGTGAAGATGTCGCTAATTATAATATGGGTTTTTTTTTTGTTGGAGTGCAATGTAATTCAAGAGGATAATGTAATCATTACTTGCATTCAGCTCTTGCCGATTCCACTAAGCGAAACCACAATGTGTTGCAATCAATACCAGAAGGCATGCCAAAAGCAACATTGATCAAATTGCAGAAAAACTGCAAAATGTTGTTCAGTCATTAAGATCTAAACTGCCTCAGGGCAAAAGCAAGGGCTCCAAATTGCTCATTACAATCTGATTTAAGAATGAATTTTGCCTAAATTTATTGTAGCCCCCTTCCCTGGTTAGTTCCAGTTTCATCAGCAACAACACAAAATTGATCACACGTTTCTTTTGCAATTTATGTTGTGATCTAAGAAATACGAATCAATGAGGCCTTTGACATTTCCGCACATTTGAAGACCCAAAATACCACAAAGGTGTCACAACATATAGCCTACTACACTGTAAATTTTGAATTTTGAGTTAGCTTAATTGATTGAGTGAGATGGTTGCACAATTCCTTTGAGCCAAGATAGCCTGTTGTTTGCAAGTTATAACAACATAAAGATTATCATAACTCAAAACGGCAAGTTATCATGGCTCAAACAAATTGTGCAACCATCTCACTCAATCATTTTGAGCTGACTCAAAATTTCAAATTTCAAAGTGTAATTTTTATTAAATAAAATAGGATATCTAGTTGAACTTCCTTCTTCCACCTTCTTCTTTTCTGTCAACCAGTTGTCAAGAACTACAACCATTACATGTACAGATATATCTTCAAAACTGAAATGAGTGTGCATTGTATTCTTCACCCAGATGGTCAATTGGTCATCCATAATTTTTCCTTTCGTTACCACACCTCCTACTGTATGAAACAAGACAAATGGCTTAATATATCTGTGGTGACATCACCTAGACCTGCTCCCAAAGAGATGGATGGTGCTTCTTCCCTTTGAAATGAAAGCAAAGAACTCGCTCTGTTGGGCTAATGCACTTAGGTACTCCATGTAAATGTGAAGCACAGGCATTAACAGAAAGTTGAGGAGACAAGAATTCATCTTAACTGTCATGAAAGTTCCTAATACCATAAAGAGGAGAATTTCACATTTTATAAATTCTCTTAAGTGTGTTGGAGAAAGAAGACTTCTTCTAGATACTTTGGTCTCTCCCTCAACTTTCTGTTCACTTGAGACTTCTTATTAGTTAGAGACAGAAAGTGAAAAACCAAAAACATTGAAGATGCAAGGACTCTTTGGGTAAACAGTACGAAACACTATTGCTGCAACACAATTCAGTGTATTCAACTTGCGAACATTGTGGTCCTGGAAGACATTACATAATCATTCAGGACAGTAGTTTTACCCCATATTAGTCCGAGTGTTACTTCTGATCAGGACGCCAGTTCATCCGAGTTTGTCGCTGGCAACAAGTGTATAAAAACTTGATTTTCTCCATAAATATCGAATCCCAGTGGCTGAAATTTGGTATATCATAGTTTTTAGCAAGCGACACAAGGCTACGTCAGCAGAATTTCTCAATTCGTTCCAGTTTCGCCAGCGACAGCGAAATCGGGGGTCACCGACTAACCCCATATATCTCTTAAGAGACAATTCTGCAATAATCTATGTGCAAGATACATCTTGTCTGCACCACATGCTGTATGTAGCACATCTTATTGTAAATAAAAAGATCTATGAACCCAACTTTTAAAAGAATTTGTATCATAATTGATGCAACGGCTGTTTCCCCAGCAACCTTCATAAATCCAATTATGTATCTGTTACATATCAGATTTCATATAATATTCATTTATCTGAGGAAAACATCCATATCAGATAATCTTCACAACTCATGAATCTCTCTCAGTTCTCACTTTGCTCGATTTTTTTAAAGTAATAAAAGATGTTTCGCTTTTATATATATGCTCATAAATATGCTTCAAAAGCGTCTTTGTCTGTTATGTTAGATCAAAGAGTTGATGAATATTTGAGTAACTTAAGAATTACTAGATGGTGGATCTTCAATTTCTTAAAACTAAATTTCAATTCTGAGACTTTGGTCTGTTAACTAGGTAAGGACTTCCAAGGAAGATACATATCAGGGAGGAATTGACAGTATTGTAACAAAGCAATCTAGTTCTGTGAGATCAAGATGACAAAGGTCAAGATGCCTCTTGAATGCGCAGTGCTTTCGGATATCAAACCCTTATTGCCTGAGTGCAATATCGTAGTTGTTTGCTCTCACTATTCATTCTGCTTGAGCCCTGGATAACTCCTGTGCGATAATATTACTGTTGGATATTTTATATTATTGCGTCTTTTGACAATGTTTGACAGAAAAGAAGTTCCAGCCACTTGAAAGGGAACTGATGAATAGTGAGGCAAAATAATAACACAGGCCAGAAGACTCAGCACTGTCTTTCGGTCAGTCACAGCTTGCAACTGAGTTCGCCAGCATTTCCTGATAACTCAGCATTTCCTTCCTAGTAAATGGACCTTTTAACATAAACTTCACCAACTTCCATTAACCGGCAATGTTAGATAATTTTGGGGGAAAGCAATTTTAGGATCTAGACTTCAATTTGCACACAGTTTATACTTCCAGGACAAAGCTTCTTTTGAATGTCTTCTGTCGCTAGCCATTACAATGTATAAAAAAAACTCTAAAAGTGCATAAAATCTTTATTTCAGAACAGGTTGGAAAAGAGTTTAGCAAAAAAAAAAAAAAAGAAGGAGGAAATGTGTGTATAATATTACTGTTCACTGGAAATTTAAAATGTTGGAGACATGACTTTTCAACCTCTCAGCCAGAGGCCTTGTTCACATGTGAGTGAAACACAGGATGGCGTGGTGTGTTTGTTGTTGTTAACACTCAGGAGTTGGTTGTAGACAGGAGGCAGTTGATGTCTGCAACATTGTAAGTTTCCAGTGAACAATGACATTATACATGGTGTATTTTGAACCCTGAACAACTTATTGTCCATGTAAGAAAATGTATGTTCATGCAGCCACACAGTCATTTCTATTCATATATATATAATAATAATTTTGTCCAAATGCTAATAAACAGTTCTTACATATATACGAGGACGTGAACCATAACGTGATGTCCTCAACTCTTCAAAGAAGTGGTGTTGTAATTTCCCGTTTACGAAAAATTAGAGATGTTGAGCAAGATATTCAACTTCTGTTCATGCTAAAAAGATTAAAATTGATGTCGTGTCAGGAATATTTTGACCTAAGTGTTCAGGAATGACTATAAAACAATTAAAGCCAAGGTGAAACATCAGCTTAAATGCACAGAGTCAATTTATTTATAGTACCTTTCTTGCATTGGATATATTTTGATAGGTCTAACTCAGTGCAACACTTTGTACATGTGTGCCACAAATGAGATGCTGTAAGAAGTTTTCGATTCTCCCACACCCTTACGAACAGAAGAAAATGCAGCCAACTCACCTGAGAGGTTCAGGCTTTTACTCAGTTATTGAAATCATTATTAAAGAATAAACGTTCCACATATTAATGATGATTTCTACATAATTGCAGAAAATTATGGCAATTATATATAATCATTTTTATCAGCAAGAGAAATGTCATTAATAATGACATATTGCCATGCAGAAAAAAAAGACAAAATGGATTGAAATACAGGGTGACCCAAAAAAATGTTCATACTCCTTTGAGTGGTCATAAGATTATCAATTTTTGCCACAGGACGTTGATTTATGGCTCATTTGGTTGGTAATTATCAGCACATAGCATTTGAAAGGCAAAAACCACTGTCTTACATGAAAAGCCTTGCTGCAATAACAAAGTGTGACTTGTCCTTGATTTAGGCTGTGCCGCGTTTAAAAGGATGCATGAATAAGGTCGTTGAAAATGTCAATGTGAGTGGTCTGAGATATAAAAAACTGATTGAGATTTATTGGCTGGTATGTAAAGAAGCTTGACACAGGAAAATGTGGTCCTGCAAACATCAGGACCCCTTAGAATAATGTCAAATGGTCATGCAGGGCATAATATGCCAGGTCTAGGAGAGATTATTTCACATTAGCAGGAAATATTTGAAAAGTAAAGTCAAAAAGTGTCTTGTAATAAAGTATGGAGGCCTAACATATGCCTTGTTCCTTAGGAATGAATTGCTTTATGTGTATCTCAGAAATTGTGGCATACGAAATGGAGATGTTAGGACTTGATTGGTCATTGTGTGCCACCACTCTCACCTTGTGTAGATAACTACTCAGGTTGCTTTAATCCAAGTTTTATCATGATATTGAAAGGAAATATAGTTGACATACTACAAAAACCCAAAAATATTGTTTCAGGACCATGCACATTTTATTAGTGGAATCTGGGCAATTACTGCCCTGGTGGTTGACGGACAGCCATATATTTCAAAATACATAAAGGAGCTGATAAAATATATAGTCAACCTGGTTGAAAAATGCATTAAATCACTGCTAAAGGTGCACAAACTATGTTCTGAAAATAAATACACATTCCGGCCAGTATAAACTCAGTACAGGATCTCAAAAGTGGTCAGTCGAAATTTTGGTAAATTTCGATCAGAAGTAACCTATTCCCACAATGTCTTGCCCACCCGCAATATGACTAAATCACAATGGCAAACATAAATGGCATTACCTTTAAGACATTCAACCTATCAACTGACTTTTAAAAAAATCTTTATGCAAGAAACAGACAAAAACTTCGAAGGACATAAATTTCAAGGATATAGGTTACATTAAGGGTCACTCTGAGGTCAATTTTGCAACTAGGACAAAATCACTTTAGCAGTGTTTTGTCAATATGTAGGTAAATCTTTGTGTGTAATTTCATGAGGATTGTGTACTTTTCAGCTGCAGTGTGCATTGCTAAAGTTCATTTACAAAAGTGTGAACTTTTTTTGGGTCACCCTGTACAAAAAGGCATCATAAAACACCTGGCAATTAATTATAAAATGATCATGAAAAACAAAGACATTGGAAACAGTGTATATATTTTCTTAAATCTCATGTTACATTATGTATTTGCACTATTCTTATAAAGAAAGAAACATTTGACACTTATGCTATTATGTTAAAAGTAAACATTGTGCTAAAAAAAATGAAATAGGTATTAAATGTTCCTGGGTGAATACCACCAATATCGTGAGATATTTACTAGTCGATAAAATGCAGTTTTTTTTGGATGCTCAGTGTATTTTTTACCTTGTTACATTTCGTCACCAGAAATTCTGATTGATTTGATTTATCAAACTCGATTTCAGTCACTGGTAGGTTCTTGACTGTTTCCTAATAGAGCAAGCTTCATTAAATCACTCAGAGACAGGTCCACAATTTTGTCCAATCATGAAACTGGAGTGCCTAAGGCAAGGCATGGGCTCCAAATAGTTCCTCACAATCTGATTTTGAATGTTCTTCATCTAAATTTAGTGTAAGTGCATTCCCTGGTTTTGCTATTGATTGATCAATAAAACAAACTGCAGTAAAAAGATTGGGATGAATGAAAGCCAAATGATATAAATAAGTGTGAAACAACCTGGAAATCAAGCAAGACTTGCATGATAGTCCCTCCACTAAAATCTAGAGGCAATCAGAAGTTTCAAATATGACAGTATGGTGAGGATCAAATTGGTAATTGCTGTCACAACAAAGCTCTATCTACAAAGCAATCATATAGGCTTAATGGGTAAATTGTGAATTTTTGTGAGGCAAGAGATAAGCAGGCCTACACCCTCAAGTATCATGTACAAGTCGGCCAGATCAGATGGCATTGTACGTTGACATTCCAGTGTGTTCCACTTTTACCCGATGAACAATTTCATATCGTACCATGAGCATGTGTTAAGTTTAATTAAAGAAAACGTTTATGTCTCTAGATGCATCATAAGAAACTGGCAGGGTGTTTGTTTCTTTTTCATGCACACTGTGCATGTATTGCGGCTTTCTTGCTGAACATCAATCTATCACTGTCTTTGCTCTTCTTTTGTGTGGGAGAAGACAGATCTCTTGACAGGTCTGTGGAGACATCACTTGGTCCCATTATTCAGGAGATTGATGCTACTTATTCCTTTTGAAATTGGTGTTAAGAACATGGTTTACAGACTAATGCACTTCCTCCATGAAAATGGGTCATAACAAAAAGCAGAAATGACAAGAATTCACTCAGACTGTCATGAAATGTGCCATTTAAGGAAGAAATTAAGTTTGAATTTCATTTTATTCTTTTAGAGTTTGTGGAAGCAAAAGCTTAGTCTGAGATTTTGTAAGGAAAACCAGTGGTGTAAGGTCTCGAGTTGGGGGAGGGGGGCCACCTGGTGGGGCACGCGATTGTCTGGGGGGGGGCACCCCCCATGGGCTATTAACTGTATATTTTAGCCAGAGTTGGAAAGTTCACATGGGGGCACCTGGGGGGCAAAGGTCCAATATGGGTAGGCACATGCTCCACCATGCCCCCCATAGGGACACCCCTGAGGAAAATGCAAAATGTAATAGTTATCGGAAAAATTGGAATGTTGTTGCATGGTGAATGGAAGATTGACCTATATCGCCTTCATTAGATTGTTGCTTCAAACACCATGAAAACAAAGAAGTGAGCAGCTGTGTGGAATCTCTATGTTATAACTATGCTTGACCTGAATAAATAATTGGGACCACACTGGCTGGTATATGTATGATAAATGAAGAAAAACAAAAAAATATTTGTGCTTCAGTCGACTTGCCAAAATTGTTAATCTTATTGATTTTTTTTTTGTCAGGGATGACATGAGTTATCTCCTGTAAAGGAAATTAGCAAATCTTCTTCCAGCAAAATGCAAGTTTTCATCAATATAAGTCACTTCAGATCAGCTTCAAGCATTAATTTAATTGATGCATTGCCTGTTTTTGGCCATATGCTACTTTTAAAGCTCCTTCAAATCTAATATATCACTGCCATATTTGGCTTTGCTATGTTTTTGAAGCAAATACTCATGAAATCCAATCTCAGGAGCCATCATTTATCTCACGGCTCATTAATCACTGTCATCATATTCCTTGCTGTTTCTCTTCAAGACATTTACAAACCCCTTTTTTCTTTGTGTCTAAATGCCGGGTTTTTCTTATTCATGAGTAACCTGTTTAATAAATCTCAAGGGATCCTTCAGAATTAACATTTCATATCAGATTCTACTGGTTCATTTTCAGGTCACAATTTTGTACGTGCACAAATACACATGTTGATACTTTAAAGTTTACACTGCAAGTTATTAGTCACTGAGGTAATGTTGTTGTCTTTATGGAAGGGAAGTTTGAAAATGAAAGAAATGGGAAACAAACAAGGGCACAGTAAGATGAGCGCAAAAGAAATAAATTGAAAGTTGATTGAAACCTGACCAGGGAGGCATTCCACAGCTCTCCATTTCTTTTCAAATTACCTTAACCATCATATCTAAATGGCCACTTTAACCTTCAAATTTGAAGATATACATTATATACGGAGCCCTTCCTTACTTTAGAGGGCTGAATTGGTAAAATGTCGTTTGTGTGAAACTGCATGTTTGTAATTTCTCTGAATCACGAAGGTTTGGTGAAAGCGAGGGCTACACAATTACAGTTCCTGAAAATCGGATTTCAAACCCCACTATTAAATTCAGTGCAAGCCCATCCCATCACTTAATTTGAATTGGACCTGTGTATGGCGTTTTTAGATGCCGGAAAGGCTATGATCATTTTATATGTGATAAACAGAAATCTTAAAATCCCTGAAGATTGTTTTAATTTCTAAATGAGCTCAGCCTGCAAACATCAAAGGTGTCCCAATATGATGCTGTCAATAGTTGCATAAGATTCGCATCTAAATGTGTTGACAACTAAATTGGAATTTTCTTTAACATCTCTCTCCCATTTTACTGATAAAAAACTAAATAGAATAATAATCCTGCTTGAACCAATTTTCTCTCAAGTCATAATCTAAGACCTGCTTTACCAGACTGTTATTTATTTCATTCATGAGATAAATATCTAAATTGGTCCATGAAGACATTATCTCTGATAAAAGCCCAGGACACAGCCACTGTAATAAAAGGCACGACATAGAGATAACAAGACAAGACAAGTCTCTCATGCCACAGCAAAAGTACTTTCTATAGATCAAACAGCAGTAATATGTACTACGTATAACTATTTCGATATTCCACACAGCACTATGTATTATTATTTAGATATTTGGAAAAAGGTTCATCCATGCTATTTGGACACATTTGTAAGAAGCTATTTGGTCAGATTATATTTCATAGAAAGCTATTTGGTCGGATTCTATTCAATCGGAAGCTTGGCCACCTCGTCGAAGGCTTTGTAAACTTACCCACTGTTCTACTGCCTATACAGCCAATTATATTTGCTTCTAAAATATCCTGGAGAGGGCCCTTCCTGTGCTAAGCTACAATTTACACAGCTAAACAGAATTTCCACAAGCACTTTTATGATGTTTGTTATGCTTCATATGTTATGCCAAAATATTGTTAATGTGAGATTGCAGTGCTCATCTGACCAAACGATATCACTGCTGAAAGTATATACCATCAATTGGGTTCTTGCAAAACTGTGACCTTTGTATAATATTTTTGTTACAACTACAAGATATATAACTGAGAGACTGCAAAGGAATTGAACATGCTCCTTTCTTTGTGGATTTTTCAGCTTTTTATTTCTACAACCGACTTGTACATGTTGTATGGCTTCTGACATGGCTTCTGAGTGCAGCCATAACATTGTATGATAGGATGGAAAATGTCAAAGAAAACTTGACAGGATAGCATAACAACTAACTTTTGCTGAGATCAAGATGACAAAGGTCTGCCTTATTACAAAAACCAAACCCTTATCTGAGCGCAATATCATAGCTGTGCACTCTGATTGCCTGGGCTCTTGATAACTTCTACATATATGTGACAATATTTTAATTCTACATTCAGTCCAGTTACAAGAGAAAATATAAATAAAAAATGTGCTTTCTTCATTTCATTATGATAATACTGCTGTACCAAACAATAATATTGCTGTACCTGTGCAGATCTATTTTGTAAAACCCTTTGCTTAGGAATAGCATAATGAGACAACTTAGAAAGGGCTTGCTGAAATCTAGTTTCACTCCGTGAAAATTTGCAATTCCAGGTTGAAAGTGCTTTGTCTGTGCGGTTTGTTTGCATTTCTCAAATGCTCAGCATTTCTTTCCCTGTAAATGGGCGTCTCAGAGTAAGCCCAAGTGGACCTCAATTAACTTGCTTCCAGCAATCTGAGGAGCACTGCTATTTTAGGATTCAGATTGTTAATTTGTACATCGATTGCCACCTAGCATCCTAAAATGTATCTGTTATCAAATAAACTTTGTCCAATCAATAATGCAGTTATAAAAACATTTTTGTGTCTGATTCGTAATCTTTACTGGTAAATCAAGTCTAACACTTGTAGAATGGCTGCAAAACAACAAAGTGTAAAGGCGCAAAAATATTTCAGGCAATCAAGCTCAATGTCTGTCTGTTGGGTAGGATGAGACTCTGCCAAGCTCATTTTTGCCTAAATAACCTACATTTCATGAGCATCCCATATTTAAATGAACAGACATAGTAAACAATGACGTTTTGTTTGACACTAATCATTCATCCATCATTTTGCTTTCTTCGTGATACTCCTAATGTCTCTATGAATTTAAAATGAATCCCTCACCAAAATTAATGCAAAAGAGACATTGTTTTATTGCAACATGTGGCAAACAAAAACCCTGGATAAATATGAACAATCATTCAGATTACTAATCATGCAATCAAATTGATATGAATTATTTATTTCTTAGGATACTTCCAAAGGAAACCCGAGTATGACCTCAATATTTACTGGAAGCTTCACATGTTTCTTGGGAGATAAATGTCAGAGAAGATTGACAGGATAAAAAGACAATTTAGTTCTGCAGGGATCAGGCTGGCTGAGGTCAAAACCCCTTTAGAATAAATAAACCGAGTGTTGGCAATGAATTTGCTGACCTTCATTCTGGTATATTTTGCTTGGTGTGCTCACAGTGCACATGGATGCTTATATATTTTTCAAGTGGGGAGACAATATAAATCCTTAAATTGTTCTCAAAATGTGTGATATCATAACAGTCGAAAATCTGTAAAACTCAACTGTTAAACTAAATGATAATGTCCAAGCATGTGCCCAAAAAGGACTTGATTACTGAGATTTACCAAAATGCTCCTTGTCACTGACTTAGTGATATCACATCTGCTATTCTTGAGATCATGTTCTATACCTGCCATGTTATCAGCGCACATCATGTCTTTATTCTCATGTATGGCATACTATAATATTCTTTTTCTAAATTGATTTTACAGTTGCACATTGATTTTATACAGCCTAGGGCCAGATTGAAAAACAGTATTTCAATGAATCTGCCACCCTGCCTAATTAAATTCAAAATTAAAAAAAAAATAATGAGACTCAATTAGTCATACCATTCACAAATGAGGTCGCATATCTCAAAATGACTAATTCGCCCTGTAATTTCAATGCACATGAAGGATATGAACCGCAGTGACAATCATTGATGTCCTAAAACAGAGCTTTGAATGTGTTCACTTATCTGGCGATAAACAAATAAAATTCACAATCATGCATTATCAAGGGCAGTATCTCGTATGTGTTGGCTAGACATTTTAATAATGAATAGTTTGTTTATACTATGTGCAACAACAATTCACACTGTGCTGTCTCATAAAATATTTTTGCTTTATAATTTTTGTGTTTGCCTTCATATTGCAGACGTATCTTAATATCAATAAAGCTGTCTTGGTTTTGACAGCATTTTGTATATGAATTTCCTTATGAAATTTCATAGATTTTCATGTCAAAAACAATTCTTACTCTACTGTCAAGGTTACGCTGAATTAAAGTAAATGTAATGGGAAATTGGTTATCATTGTGTGGTTGGAAATGAAAATGTTTAATCTTGTATCCTGTTTGATCCTGGATTAATGTTTGGTGAACGTTGTGCTTGAAACAAAAAGGAATAGGACATACATTGTAACTTTTTGAGTAGGGTTTAAATCTTAAATCCTTAGATATTTATAAATTAACAGCCGTTGGGTTAGTTTTTTGTCGTAACATAATTATTATTGCTGATGTAATATAATTATACATAGCCACTCTGCAAGAGCCATGCTGATTGGTCAGAATCTGTCACATGATAACAAATCATAACATCATATAAACTCATTTTCAAGGTAAGAGATTTCACTGAGCTGCAGAAAGACAGGCAGCAGCAGCAGAGCAACTGACAGGCTAAATAAAAAATATTCCAAGAGTGTCCAGATTATCATAGCTTCTTTGTCTTGGTATTAAAAGTTGCCTCTGAAGATTTTCTAATAAACGTGTAGCTTTCTTTTTTTTCAGTTGACTCTGATTGGCCTTCTGATAATGCAAAGATTACCGTAAATCAAGCTTAACTTTGGTCAAATTGTGTAATTAGACAGGCCTACATTAAAATTCAGTCTGTGTCAAGTGATGCCTGCAGCACGTATTTGAAAATTAGATATCAAAACTCATCTTTCTGTCTTATTCTTTCTATTTTATCTTATACATGATTGATCATCAAAGTTGGTCTGATCCGGGCACTCTCCCCCAGCATAATAATCAAAGTATCCTTCTCTGCAACATACTTAGATATTTACTTTAATATAAGAATAAAATAACCCCTTTGTCTTATTGCCAAATAGCCCAGAAATATATAATCTTGAAAAAAGAGAAAGATCCTTTTTTCTGTTTGTTAATTGTATTCTTCTCTTGAATGGCCATCAATTTCTCCTTGTGTTATCACAGTTCTTTCGTGTCTGACAAATGGCCTAATAGGTCCTTTGGGATATCACCAAAAACCTACACCTCAAGAGACTGATGCTGCTTCTTCCTTTCGGGACATGGTCTATCTTCACAATCTATGTAAATCTGAAGCACATGTATAAAAAAAACAAAGTTGGGAAAACAAGAATATGTCTCTCTGTCGCGAAAAGTTGTGAGCTCATCAAGGAAAGAATTTCATTATTCACATTTTATAAATTTCCTTCATCCTATTCAAGAAAAACTTGATAAATATTGTATTTTATCCATCCAATTTCCATTCACTCATAATTAAAAACATATGTGAAAAGCCACACACTCAAATTTTATATCAGGTTTCATATACTTTTCAGGAAGCATCTGTCATCTTCACTACTCTTTTCGTTGTTTTCCATTTGCTAAATTTTTTAATCATGAAAGATGTTCCTATAAACATATTATGATTATATTATTTGGCAAGATTTTCTTTCAAAATGTCTTGGTTTATTGTGTTTTAATCCAATAGGAGATGGATGTTTGAATACAATTTAAAAAAATTGAAATTACTATCGGGTGGATTTTCAGCTTGCTCGGAAAGCTAAATTCCATTATAGACTTGATGCGGTGTGTAGGCCTAACTTGCCTTCAGGGGGGTTTCCTTGGATGAGAAATACCAAATAAGAATTGGCAGCAGTGCAAAGGTAAATGAGTTCTGTAGGATGAAGACGCTAAAGGTTGTCACCAACTATTTTGCAATCTGCCAAGTGTCATTCAACACTTCAGTTACTGTTCATGCTGGCATTATAATGTTTAAATTCATGATTATAGTTTGGTTATACAGTACAGTGTTAAACTTTTAAGCCACCCCCAATTTTTTATATTGAATAAAGGAATGAATTATTGATAACTCTAATTTTAATGGTATCCGGACAATTTAATGGCTCATTCTCACTTCGCGCCACGAGGTCCGCTTTAAAGTGCCTTGTGCACGTTATGTTTAAGTGTTGTAATGATTTTCAAAATAACCTGGAGACCAGTGACTAAATATAAAAAGCGTAAATGTAAGATGGGCCTACACATATGTTACAAAGAAGATCCTAAGACAAATATTACTTAGCCATTCCTGTGACCAGAAACCTCAATGATGCACAAAAAGATAATTTCCTTTTGAAGAATTATTGTACATTTCTTGCATGTTACAACGAAATCTCAGATTAGAACTGGAAACCATCCATGTTTCCTGTGATGGATAAATGTCAAGGGAGACTTGACAGGATAACAAGACAATTGAGTTCTGCAGGGATCAGGCTGACAAAGGTCAAGACGCCTCTTGAATACAGGAACTGGGCATTTCTTACGTCCTTATCATGCACTTTGCTTTACTCACACAGCCTCTACCGCTGAAAAACACATGGAAGCAACAAAAAGTGTTAAATTGAAAATGAAAGTGCTAAATTGCAAAAGAAAAACTGTCAATAATCATGCCACCCTATAATCAGCAGAGCCGAAAGCATTGCATGCCTTTCTGCAATAGCCAATGTCAATGGCAATAACATCAAGCATTTAATGACTTCTGTACTTCCGTGGCGCTGTGACATAGACTACACACAACCACCTTTGTGAAACTGAAATAAAGTAGAATTCTCATTTCTCGTTCTCCCTATGTGTCTAATTGATCTCCTTGTAGAGCAACAATCCTGAAAATATACACATTGTCATCCACATGAAATATATAGTGCATGATTACAGTAAGTAAATTACAGAGAACCACAAGGATGTCTTTTTTTATATCTAGATATGACTCTAGTTCCTTAATAAAAGCAACTTTTTTAATGATGACGACAATGACATCTTTTATTTAGTCAACTCCACTCGGAAACTCATGTGGTACAAGCCGGCTCATCATTTAGAGGGAATTACATGCTGTATATGAATATATGTCCCATGAGATTGTATAATTTGCACTTTATTGGAATATCATAAGTTCAAACAAATATGATACACTGCAAAATTAGTTGAAATGAGTCAGCTTAAATGACTGAGTGAAATGGTTCCAACATTATTTTGAGCTAATGCAGCTTGTTTTCATGTAAAATAATAGACAGATTACTTTAGCTGAAAAAAAACAAGCTATGTTAACTCCAAGGAATTGTGCTGCTATCCCACTCAATCATCAGTGACGTAACTAGGGGGTCGCGAGCGGGGGGCACCTGGGGGCCTGCCAATCTCTGTATATTTAAGTCCGGAAGTTCATATGGGGGGCACCTGGGGGCACAGGTCCAATATGCATGGGGGGCACGTGCCCTCGTACCCCTCCCCATAGGGACGCCACTGTTAATCATTTAAGCTGATTCAGTACATCCGATTTTATGGTGTACACAAGCAGCATATGCTGGTCTGAGAAGTGAAGATGTGGCTAATTATAATACGGGATTTTTTTTTCTGCGAAGTAGCTGGAGTGCAATGTAGTTCAAGAGGATAATGTAATCATTACTTGCATTCAGCTCTTGCCGATTCCACTAAGCGAAACCACAAGGTGTTGCAATCAATACCAGAAGGCATGCCAAAAGCAACATTGATCAAATTGCAGAAAAACTGCAAAATGTTGTTCAGTCATTAAGATCTAAACTGCCTTAGGGCATATAGCCTACTAATTTCACATAAATAAATAGGATATCTAGTTGAACTTCCTTCTTCCACCTTCTTCTTTTTTGTCAACCAGTTTTCAAGAACTACAACCATTACATGTACAGATATATCTTCAAAACTGAAATGAGTTTGCATTGTATTCTTCACCCAGATGGTCATCCATAATTTTTCCTTTCATTACCACACCTCTTACTGTATGAAACAAGACAAATGGCTTAATATATCTGTGGTGACATCACCTAGACCCAAAGAGATGGATGGTGCTTCTTTCCTTTGAAATGAAAGCAAAGAACTCGCTCTGTTGGGCTAATGCACTTAGGTACTCCATGTAAATGTGAAGCACAGGCATCAACAGAAAGTTGAGGAGACAATAATTCATCTTAACTGTCACGACAGTTCCTAATACCATAAAGAGGAGAATTTCACATTTTATAAATTCTCTTAAGTGTGTTGGAGAAAGAAGACTTCTTCTAGATACTTTGGTCTCTCCCTCAACTTTCTGTTCACTTGAGACTTCTTATTAGTTAGAGACAGAAAGTGAAAAACCAAAAAACATTGAAGATGCAAGGCCTCTTTGGGTAAACAGTACGAAACACTATTGGTGCAACACAAATCAGTGTATTCAAGTTGCGAACATTGTGGTCCTGGAAGACATAATCATTCGGGACAGTAGTTTTACCCCATATTAGTCCGAGTGTTACATCGATCAGGACGCCAGTTCATCCGAGTTTGTCGCTGGCAACAAGTGTATAAAAACTTGATTTTCTCCGTAAATATCGAATCCCAGTGGCTGAAATTTGGTATATCATAGTTTTTCAGCAAGCGACACAAGGCTACGTCAGCAGAATTTCTCAATTCGTCCCAGATGTGCCAGCGACAGCGAAATCAGGGGCCATCGAGTTCAGTCAATACAATGGGCCCCGACTAACCCCATATATATCTCTTAAGAGACAATTCTGCAATCATCTATGTGCAAGATATACAGTGTATCTTGTCTGCACCACATGCTGTATGTAGCACATCTTATTGTAAATAAAAAGATCTATGAACCCTACTTTTAAAAGAACTTGTATCATAATTGATGCACTGGCTGTTTGCCCAGCAACCTTCATAAATCCAATTATCCCATGTCAAGCTACATTTCTTCCCTGATAAAGTAGAAATTCCCTGGCAAATATTTTAGAAGTCAGGCAGATATGGGGGAGGATATGGACAAAATGCGGGAGGATACGACATTTAGCGGGAGATACGGCATTTAGAGGGAAATACGATCTCATTAATATTAATTACTTTGAAATAAACCAATCATAGAGCAGATATGCGTGACATGACGGCCGCCGACGCACATGGTTTGGCCAGAAAAAAAAATCAATAATCATCCCAAACAAGCACTGGAGCTCTGTGAATGTGAAGCAATTAGAGCAGTTATCTTTTATTGCAATCCACTCAGGTTAGATTGTCTGATTTGTGTGAACTATAGACAATTCAGTTTGTTTAATTTGACATTTCACTTGAAGTACAATTAAGTCAATCACACCTGTAGATGGCAATTATAGTACTTTGATCAATGAGAGAGTTGGTAAATGTATTAGAAGCCAAGTATTTGGTAAACTCATCTATCAAGTGAATGTCATAACTGACTGAAATAATTTTCTTGCCCAAGTTTAGTTCTGTTACTTATTTAAATGTAAAAACACGCAATTTGCTTAGGCCTTTTGCATGACATTGTGTATGTATACTATATATACTTTAAATGTTTCAATTTATGATCTCAAACTTCTAATTTGCCTTTAAAGGTTGATGCCTTAAGTACGTAAAAAGGCTAAATAAAATAGAATTAAATACCTGAGGTAGCTGATTTCCAATTATTTAGCAGCAGATTTAAAATGAACGAAACTTTTGGCTTTAAACCTTGTACACAAAAATTTCTTAATGTATAAGATACTGGTTAATTTGTTACGCTAAAATATAGAAAACATTGGATAAATAGGTTATACCATGGCTGGGTCAGTATTTCCCTGATATTGTCACCCTCGACCAGTATTTTCCCTCGACCCTTCGGGTCTCGGGAAAATACTGAGTCTCTGGTGACAATATCAGGGAAATACTGGCCCAGCCATGGGATAACCTATAATTATGTATCTGTTACATATCAGATTTCATATAATATTCATTTATCTGAGGAAAACATCCATATATCATTTTCACAACTCATGAATCTCTCTCAGTTCTCACTTTGCTCGATTTTTTTAAGTAACAAAAGATGTTTCGCTTTTATATATGTGCTCATAAATATGCTTCAAAAGCGTCTTTGTCTGTTATGTTAGATCAAATAGTTGATGAATATTTGAGTAACTTTAGAATTACTAGATGGTGGATCTTTAATTTCTTAAAACTAAATTTCAATTCTGAGACTTTGGTCTGTAAATTAGGCAAGGATTTCCAAGGAAGAGACATATCAGGGAGGAATTGACGGTATTGTAACAAAGCAATCTAGTTCTGTGAGATCAAGATGACAAAGGTCAAGATGCCTCTTGTATACACACTGCTTTCGGATATCAAACCCTTATTGCCTGAGTGCAATATCGTAGTTGTTTGCTCTCACTATTCATTCTGCTTGACCCATGGATAAATCCTGTGTGATATTATTACTGTTGGATATTTTATAATATCATATGGCTAGCGGAAATACTCGCTTCTTATTGGCTGACAGCCGTGCAATATTCTACGATATTGCACTGCATTATATTGCACGGTCATTTTAACATGTAAAAGATTGGACGGACCTGAGAGGAAGCACCACGTTTCAGTGCTGCTGCAGCCACAGGCTGGCAAACAATTTGTGTTTTCTGATTTTAGTAAAAAGTGCACTGTACAGCAACGGAGGCAGTTAGAAAGCTCGTTTTTGCGGCAAAAGATGCGTCTTTTTAAGGGCTATCAGGATATCTATTTTTTGACCGAAAGATAGAATTTTTGTCGATTTTTTTGTGTTTAGAGGTGTAAAGTCTGCTATAAAGTTTCAGAAAAAAATCTGAAATAAAATCCATCATCAAGTAAATCATTTTTCCATTCCAAAAGTGTGAAAATTTGTTTTGTGAGTGAAATATTTATTGCCTTTTGACGAGATACATTATAAAAAGGCGAATCAAAAGAAACACAAAAAAAGTTTGGACAAGGAATTCCAGCCCTTTTCTTTGCATTTGACACAAAAAAACCATATGATATAACAGTTATTGCACATCACCTCGTGCAATATCAGTTTTTATGGAACCTCGGTGACTAATATTGCACTCGGGCTGCGCCCTCGTGCAATATTAGTCACCTCAGTGCCATAAAAACTGATATTGCACTCGGTGCTGTGCGATAACTGTATATTATTGCGTCTTTTGACAATGTTTGACAGAAAAGAAGTTCCAGCCACTTGAAAGGGTATACTGATGAATAGTGAGGCGAAATAATAACATGGGCCAGAAGACTCAACATTGTCTTTCAGTCGGCCACAGCTTGCAACTGAGTTTGCCAGCATTTCCTGATAACTCAGCATTTCCTTCCTTGTAAATGGACCTTTTAACATAAACTTAACCAACTTCCACTAACCGGCGATGTTAGACAAGTTTTGGGAGAAGAGCAAATTAAGGATCTAGACTTCAATTTGCACACAGCTTAGACTTCCAGGACAAAGCTTCTTTTGCATGTCTTCTGTCCCTAGCCTTCTGTTAGAAAAAAACTCTAAAAGCGCATAAAATCTTGATGTGTTTGTTGTTGTTATTACAGATCTCTTATAAGTGTGCCATGTTCTTTTCAACTGCCACAGTGCTCTTGTGATGTCAGTATCAGCTCAGTGATTTCACAGTTGGTATATTCACAGTTTCAGCTGTGTCACTAGGAACCCATACTGATCACACCATTACAAATCCACAATAAGCTGTTAGATTGTTGCTCAACATAGATTATTCAGTTTGATGTTTTGAATAAATCCAAAGGTTACAATAACCAGCAAAATATAATGCATGGATTTTGTGTATAACTGCTATCAGTTTTAGCACATTTACAACAAAACGAATTCATTCACTCTCACATTCATTTGTTGGTCTGAGAGGTTATCATGTGCTGCTCTGTCTTGGCAAAAATAATATACTCAGAAACCATTCAGAATTTAAGACCTAAAGGGGGGGGAGGTTTTGCTTGGGCGCATCCTTATCACTGATTTCCAATAATGTTTATTTGATGATCGAATTCTTAGCCTCCTTGTCTGGCCTTTTCCCAAATTTTTACCCCCCCCCCCATTCCTGGTCCTCTAGTATGCCCATGCAACACCGCCATATTCACTTCCAAAAAATCTCCCTATCATAACCATTCCAGTCATCAATTCTGAACAGTTTCTTTGGCAAATATCTCACCTAAAAGGCTGAAAAGCCACAAGGTTCTGCCCTCAAGTAGAAATTTCACAACAGGACACCATGAATGTCCATGACGGATCAAGCAAGTGGATCAAACATATCAGTTTCACCTGCTCCAACTGAATCAAACAACAATACCAATGAATGCAGATTAATCAATTGTTATTCACACTTAGCCCATAAGCGTGACTTGTTGGTAGCAGTTGGAATCAACACTCAAGGTTGGAGTGCCAATAGTAGCTAATAGTGATGTCAGTATTGCAATACTGACATCAGCTGTGCATATATTCACATGGAACATGGCACACTTATACGAGATCTGTAATAACACTCAGGAGTTAGTCATAGACAGGAGGAAGTTGATGTCTCCAACATTGTAAGTTTCCAGTGAACAATGATATTATATATCGTGTACCTGGAACCAAGAACAACTTATTCTCCATGTAAGAAAATGTATGTTCATGCAGCCACACAGTTGAACATTTCTATTAATACTAATTTTGTCCAAATGCTAATGAACAGTTCGTACATACACGAAGACATGAACCATAACGTGATGTCCTCAACTCTTCACAGAAGTGGTGTTGTAATTTCCCATTTACAAAAAATTAGAGATGTTGAGCAAGATATTCCAGCATGGCTGCACAACTTTTTCATGCTCAAAAGATCAAAATTGATGTCGTGTCAGGAATATTTTGATCTAAGTGTTCAGGAATGACTATAACTAACAATTAAAGCCAAGCTGAACATCAGCTTAAATGCACATTGTACAATGTCAATAATCCGTTCAGGAACTCCTTTAAAAGATTGGACTACAAAATTCAGACAGAAAATAGGAATATGTGATTATGTTCTTGATATTCATGTATATGGGCATCTGAATAGTTTATATATAGTACCTTTCTTGCATGGGATATATTTTGACAGGACTAACTCAGTGCAAAACTTTGTGCATGTGTGCCACACATGAGATTCTGTAAGAAGTTTTCGATTCTCCCACACCCTTATCAACGAAAGAAAATGCAGCCAACTCACCTGACCTGAGAAGTTCAGAGGCAGTTAAAAACACCAGTTCCAGCTTTTTCATTGCAATGCTGTTTGTCATAATGAAAAGTTATACACAATTCCGTAATTTTAACATGGCAACAATTTGATGATAAACTGATTTTGTTGACATATTTTCTTTCTCCAAGCCAATGCTTTGATGACACAGGAACCACCTCAGGTGGGTCCAGCAGGGGAACCATGATTCAGGACAACTTATACATGCTGAAAGCGTGTGGCGATTGATTGAAAGCAATGAAAAAACACCTCCAGATGGGTCTGAGTGAAAACAATATGATTATATCAAGATTGGCTATGAATCGAAAGTTAATTTTTATGATATTAATTTATGTCAATTAGCCTATAGTTTGGGGAAATATATAAACCTACTTTTAAGCTACATATAGGCGAGATGATAAAAATTAGGTAATAGAGACTTAACTCCTTTTAGAACGATTCTACACAAACAAATTACTCGGAGCGCCATGAATTTTCAGCATTAACCACTTGTTAATCAGGCTATTATTCAGTTATTGAAATCATTATTTAGGAATAAATGTTAATTAAATGATGATTTCTGCATACTTGTAGAAAATGAAGGTATTGACATATAATCATTGTGATATAAATGAATTTTTATCGGCAAGAGAAATGTCATTAATCATGACATATTTGCCACGGAGAAAAACATATGAAAAAAAAGAGTGAAATACAAAACGGCCTGGAAAAACACCTGGCAATCGAGTATAAAATGATCATGAAAAACACAGACATTATCAGAAACAGTGTGTATACTTTTTAAATCTCATGTTATGTATTTGTACTATTCCCACAAAGAAACAAACATTTGACAACAATGCTAATACATATATAATCACAAAATTTTAGGGGTGACCACTGACCTAAGTTATCCAATGAATCTCCGATGATGCACAATGATTTATTTCAAAGATTATGATACACTTTCTCGACGTAGGAAAATGTCAAAGCAGATTTGAGAGGAGAACGAGATAATTTGAGTTCTGCTGCACTCTAAAAAAATTAGGATATTAGTGGTATTGTGCAAAACCAGTGTGTACAATAAAAAACCAGTTTGGTATTTTTCAACTATATTTGGTTTTCTTCAGAGCAAGTGGTATTTTTCTTGAAAATTGGTTTTGGTCATGGGGAATAATGGTATTTATAAAAACCAAACTCCTGGAAAAGCACCTTTATTATGATCCATTTTTAATATACTTGTGGAACAATGATTTGAGATGAATGAAATGTTAATGTTTTGGTTCATGTTTTTAAAATTCATGCATGTTACTTTATCTGGAAGTTTTAAGAGAGAGGACTGACTATGCTGTATACCAGTCGATATCTAAATAGGTATTTTAATAATCCCTCAGGGCTCACTCACCGGTTGACCTCATCTACAAACACAAAACTGTTAACGTGTCATCTGACAAGAAAAGCTGTTTGTTTATCAATCAAGACTTAAGAAGGTTTAAGGCAGAGTTTATTAGTCTCAACACAGCAGTAGAAGAGTGTGCATGTTAGTGTGCAGAAGATTGAGAAGATCTTGGTAAGTTTTTTTTTTTAATTCCTTAATTAAACTCCTAAGAAATATGCATTATGAATGCAATTGTGTTTATTTGGGTTAGATGTACACAATGTCTGGTTCATATATTTATGACATTGATTTGATTTGATTTGATTTATTTCAACTTTCATTATAGTGATTATACATAAATCAAACACATGGATAGTGTTGAGCCACTAATTGTTCTGATATACTGTGAATATTGCATTCTGCCTGTAAAAGGATTCATGATAATTTAAGGCATGAATTTGTGGTTTGGCATATGGAATACCCAGTTCCATAATTTTCACCAGTTGTCTGCCATAGGGGAGACTGGGGTATTGTGCCAACAATTGCAGGGTTGAATTGAAGAACCATCAAAATTACGAACAAAAAAACTGCCAAATATTATATATAATGTGAAAAGTGTCTATCAATAATTTAGTATTTTTGGTTGAATGTACAAGTGTTCTGAGGACCAACATTATTGTTCTCAATTGTGTAATTTTGCATTTAATGGAGTGTCAGATTTCCACACAAAAAACAGGTAGGGCCTATTTTGGGTAAGTTGTGCATTGGTAAGCCGTTCCCATGGTATGATCTGGGATTTTAATTCTCTTTTGAAACATTTTTGCTTCTTTCACATGCAACTTGCCCCATTATGTGGCACAACATACCTGCTATTGGTCCAATTGTGCTGACACCTATACTACATTAATTATGATAATAATGTTATTATTATTTTCATATCTGACATTTACATTTTTCTGACAAAGGTACAGCCACCCTCAAATTTTTACCCCACATTGTGTTGAGTTGTAGAGTCAATGATGGTAAATCCGTCCAGGAGGGTAAATCCGTCCACCCCCTATTATAGGCATATAAATATATTAGTTACAGTTTTGTGAGTTGTAAAAGCAAGGAAAACTCGTCTTTCAACTAATTTTGCCGTTTTTATTGTGTTGACAGCCTTTTAAATACTTTTTCAGGGCCATTTAAAAACAAAAGACAAAATACAATGAAAACGTGTGACGTCGTCACAGCCATTTTTGATAATTACTTGAGTGGGATAAGATATTATTATTGGCCTATCCCTGTCAACAAACAAACATTTATGTGATAAAAATCTTTGAATAAGATGCACAATTAAATTATTCTTGCTGGATTTGTAAAATTGAGACACCATGAAATGAAATACAGTGGAAATAAAGGTGGACGGAATTACCATCAATATTTTGAAAGTGGCTTGATGGGAGGTTTGTAAATCACTTTTATACTTTAAATAATAATAAATGGCATTCTTCTGATTACAGAAATCAGATAGGAACAGTTATTCCACTTTGGTTGGATTAAAAGGTTATTTAATTGTGATTTGGGCGGTCAATTGAAATTATTCCAAGTTAACTTAACCTCTATTATCTAATTCTTCTATTATAAGTGTAATCAGCGAATCATAATTCTAAAATCGACACAAAAACTTCTGTAAGACTTAATGAATTGCAAAACTTGAAAAAATAAAGAGATATGATAGTTGAGAGCTGTACTATGCCCAGTGGACGGATTTACCATCCTTGCTGGACGGATTTACCAGCAAGGTGGACCGATTTAGATGCCCTGACCTTTAATCTTAGTTGCCATGGTTTCAACTGAAATTATTTGAAAATTTACCATGGTTTTAACTGAAATTATTTGAAAATTTACCATTTTTGAGTGTTGATAATAAAACGGAATATACTCCTTCCAATGGACTGATTTTTATTTCTGTAACTTCTGCAATTTTCCTGGAAATACAGTTTCAGCCAAAAGTCGACGGATTTACCATCCTTGACTCTACAGTGTTTTTGATTTGCTTTACTATTCTTGAGGTGAAATGTGTTACATATGCCTGTGAATTATACAAAATTACATACCGTAAAATGGGGTAAAGTCGGCAATCCAGGGTAAAGTTGCCAAGCTATTTTTACCCACTTAATGGCACAAATTCCAACTGTTCCAAAATAGCTTGAAAACTTTACCCCGGATTACCAACTTTACCCCGTTTTACGGTAGTTTTGCTGATATTTTTAAAAACTTTGACATTTTTAAAGATAGTTTTTTACTTTCTGTTTCAGATGAAGAATGGCATGTTCCTACTGAGGCCCTTAATACAAAAAACTACCTTTGGAGGAAGTTTGCGCCATAAAGCAAGTTGGGAAAAATATAGACAATGCTTCTCAAGGTACGTAAGTTGAATAACAGCTTTTCCTTATCTTTTCCAATTGACAAATACTTATTGTATAGTATTCTGATATTCTATTGTGTTAAAATGAGCTTGTTTTGGCCAATCTTCAGTCAAATAATGAGTGAACAGGGGATGTTGCACAACCAAGGCATTGATTTAATTTAATAAAGTCATTTGATATATTTTTTGCATTATCCTCCTAACGGATGCATCTACCTGCTATTTCAGATCTCACCAGGAAATGGTTGCCTTGCCCCGCCTAGAGTACCAAAGGAAAATATCTACTTCCTTTTTGCAATATTGAGGTGAGTGCAAACAGTATGAGATCTTTTATTGATAAATCACACAATGAGAAGACAAGAATTCAGAATTCATATTCTGCCATTGTGTAGGGAAACTACAAAATAATGAAATTTTTGTAAATGTTAGTCAGTAATGAAATGTTGAGTTCTACGAAAGTTTTGCAGATAAAGTATTAGATTTGTATATAATGACAACCTTGACTGAGTAATTTTCTTTTTTTTGCATAAAAGTGATATTTGGATACCAATGCTTATCCACTTTCCACTTTCAGGATCCCAATGATGTACACTGCAAGGTTCGATTCAAGAACAGTCGTTCACCTTTCATCCAACCGATTTGACCTAAAAGCGCATAAATAGTGATACGAGAAGGATAACTTCAACCAACAATCATACCATCCCAATACTGTGCATTAATAATGACAGAATATATCCTCTTGGCTACATAGAGGGTAGGGTTGGTCTCGTGATAGCGTGCTGGACTACCAATCGCTGAGTCCCGGGTTCGAGTGCACTAATACAGGACGTGAAGCCCCAATCATCCATCCATCCTCAAGATTGGCTACTGAAGACTTCTGATACTATACTAATGATGCTGACATTTCTCGCTTGCCGCTCTTGGAAACATAACCGAAGTCATAAACAATGTAACATTTTCTACATGTAATGTGTCTTTATTTCAACCAATTCATTTTTTTTTTAAATCTCTGCTTTCCTGTGATTTGATTACCAATGACTGCTGGGATGTTTTCATTTTGTGTGTTTGATTACCAATGACTGCTGTGATGTTTTCATTTTGTGTGTTTGATTACCTATGACTGCTGTGATGTTTTTATTTTGTGTTTGATTACCAATGACTGCTGTGACGTTTTCCAAGGCCAAACTCTGATAAATGAGTGTCAATATTGGTTTTTCAATAAATTTTAAACTTGAAATATTAATATTTACAATTATTATGAATGTGTGTGAATGTGTATACACTGTATGCAAAAATAAACATTGAAATCGGATCCATGGAATCATTATTATTTTTATTTACTTTTAACTACGTAATATTTTAAGAGAAGCGTGAAAAAAAAGATTTATTGATACTAATGCTGAAATATTGGGAAACCTGCATTCGGATCATAATAGATCAAATTTGGTATTTTCCATACCGCAAAATTTTTAAAAAGGTCTTATATAATACCCACCGATGCATAATGGGAGAATCAATTTTGATATTTTTAGTGACATACTGGTTGTCATAAGTAGAGGAAATGGTTTGATTTTCAATTAATGACAAATCCCAAAGATTTTAAATTTCATAGAATAAAAAACCCATTGCGTTTTCTATTGTATGCATGTAAATATAAATGGATTTCTATGATGGAATTACAGTATCTGCAATTTGAAACATTAATATTCACTACTGACTTCCTGCAAATTAAACAAAAAACCAATACTGATTTATTCTTGTACAAATGCAACTGGTTTTTTAAAATACCAATTGTTAATGGTTTTTTAACTTATCAAAAGGTGTTCAAAATACGGGACAAGCTTAAATACCAATATTGGTATCTTATTAGAACTTTAGTTTTTAGAGTGTGGGATCAGGCTGACAAAGGTCAGGACACCTCTTGAATACAGGAACAATGCGTCTCATGAAGTCCACATCATGCACTTCATTTAACTCACATTATAATTGACAGAGCCATTATATTATTACTACTACCTCTAAATCTTGTTCTTGTTTGCCTTAGTTCAGTTTCTCTATCAGACAAACGTCCTTTGATAACAAATGTTGTTGTAGTCACGTGTTAAAACCATCCAAAGGTTACAGCCAACAAACTACATTTAGAATCGTTTAAAGCGAGGTCCATGGCAGCTACCAGGTTTGACATTGCTTGACACAGGTGGCCTTGATTATTCAGCAAAGCCATTGAGGCATATCTCTGTGGCTTTTGCTGGATAACCAAGGTCTATTGAAAACAGCGGAACTTCAACAGCACATGAAGTTAACTTTTACATTAAGTTATACTTTGTTAGCATGAATGATTGCAAATATAGCTGTGGATAATAGAGCCTGGTTTTGCTAAATAGCTGCTGCTTGATTTTAAAAGAAGAGCCACTTCTAGAATATCTGTTGTCTTATGTATACCTCATCAAAACTGAAGAGCCCTTAATATCACAGTCATGCATTGCTTTATCACACCTCAACTGTATTTTAAAAAAGGCTTTGTATATCCCATGAGACATTACCGAAAACCGCTCAAAGAGATGGATGGTGCTTCCCCTTGGAATAAAAGTAAAGAACTCTAGCTCTGTTGCGCTAATGCACTCCAAGTAAATGTGAGTCATGGGCATAAACAGAAAGTCGGAAAGACAAAACTCATTTTAACTGTCACGAAACTTCCTAATACTATCAAGAAAAGAATTTCAGATTTTATACGTATGGTGGAGTATACATTGTCTTAAGAATGTTAAAGAAGAAAGTCCCTATAATACGAATGCTGTCATTTTATCTGTCCTTCCAATTTCTATGCACTTAGACTTATCTTGAGTGAAAAAAGAAAGTCAGGCGCCAAACTACTTGTTGTTTAAGGGACCGTTCAGAATTTATGACTGGGGGGGTGGGAGTTTTGCTGGAACTTCCCGTCAAAAATTGATACCCCCCCTTGAGTTTCATGCGGATTTTTAGTACCCCACCCTTAGGTTTAACGCGTATTTTTAGTACCCCCCCCTCGACATACAAAGCAATACACACAAATATACTGTAATACACGGCCACGCGTACAGATTCGCGTCATTTCGCGGATTTTTGCGCGTGAAAATGTCCAAATAAAATGAGTTTATGCGTGTTTTCTAACATTTTTTTCTTTGTTAAAATTTCTTAACCCCCCCTTGGAAATGTTGTCAAAAATTAATGCCCCCCCCTTGAAACGCGTGTGAAAAGTTAGTACCCCCTCGGCCAAAACTCCCACCCCCCCCAGTCATAAATTCTGAACGGTCCCTAATTTATTTTAAAATACCCTAGTATGCAACTTGCATATGGTTTCCCAAGGAGGAAATGCCAAAGAACAGAAAAAACAATAATCAATTTACTGCTATTGAGTTCTTCTGCTATCAAGATGACAAAAGTTAGGATGCTGGTCTTAAGTACAAGTTTCCATCTCATGTTAAACCATTATTGTCATTATCGGGTGCTCTCATTGTCCAATCTGCTTGCATGAGCCTAAAATAACTCTATCGAATTATATTTTTAGTGGATACATTATTATTATTTCCAGGAGATTCACAATTGGAGACATGTTATAGCACTTATGTAGATGGTAAAAACCAACTATATAAACGGGCAAAAGCTATCTAAATTCAATCAAGGTAGACTATGATCTATTATCTTTCCTAAGTCATAGCATGGTGACTCAAGGTTTAAAGAACCCCGTCTTTGCAGCCTGCGGGATTTCCTGATCACTCAGCATTTCCTTCCCTGTAAAATGGGCCTTTCACAAATAATTTCAGGCAACTACATTAACTGGCAGTGTTAGACAATCTCAGGAGGAGAGCCATTACATTTTTAGCACTTAGAGCAATTTTGTGATTCAGACTTTTAACTGACACACTGATCAAAGTTCTTTGCGGACTCTATTGTTGCAAGTGTGCTGTTGCAAAGCACATAAAATCATGAGTTAGAGCTGGGTGAAAATTACAGGAATAGAAATGTATGCCATGCAGCAAGTAAGCATCATATCATATCAGGAAGAGACAAAATACTCGAAGTACATTGTAGGGATGGACATCGTTTCACGATATAACAGTTAAACCGTATCGATCATTCGATACGATAATCGAAATATTAGCAATATCGTATCGAACTGATACTGCCTCAACTGCGTTATTTTGCTTGAAAAATGTATTAATTTGCACAGTTTAGGTTTAAAATGTCACCAAATGTTGAGAAACACATGAGATTGTTGCCACTTCAGATTCCTGTCTCACGCAAGATCTCATTTTGAGAGGCAAAATGTGAGTTTCGCTGCATAAATTTTCAGTAAAATTAGCTTATGGCACGATTTGTGTATCGCGATACGCATCGAAAACCGAAAATGAGTATCGATGATATGTATCGTATCGAAACTTTGCAAACGATGTCCACCCCTAGTACATTGCATCTCTTCTTGAAGATATTGTTCTAACTCTCCAAATACAAATTCTATCAATTTGACTGTATATTATAATAGGATATAAAGTTGTGGCACTTTGTCTGGGTAGACTGTGAATGCTTCCAGTACTTAGCATGCACCTTCTTTGGAAAATCTTCTGAGATCGCAAAAAGGGAGAGATGAAAAGGACATAAATTGTACTTATGGAGTTATTGTGATATAAATGTGGATACTATGGAAGAAATCGCTACATTTTTGATCTGAAACAACAATATTGCATGCTGCTGGGTAACGCCCAAGAATGTGCAGTTATCAGATAAGCTTCATTTGATTGATGATGCAGTTTATAAAAAGATCTTTCTGCAAACCAAAAGTACAGACATTTAGAATGAGAAAATGTGAAAACTATAAGGGTGATAATCACAGCGTGCCTTGATTTATTTTGTTGAAATATCCTGGGGGTGGGGTAGGGATTTTCCGTATACATAGTGAATTTCTTAATCTTTAACGTAGTGTTTTAGAAACAAATATTTTTGCCTTTTTAAAATTATGTGTGGTGTTTCAGAGAAGCAGATAACAGAATAAATTTCCCATCTCACCATCTCTGAATACCTAATGCTCGCCCTCTTAGAAGGTTAGTATCCATGATTCATGGTTATTTCTTCGAATTGAGTTTATGTGCTCGCTGCTTCTTGTCAGTCTCGTGAGAGAGAAATATCGCAAAAGGCTCGACAGCATAACAACACAATTTAGTTCTGCTGGGATCAACATGGCAAAGGTCGAGGTGCCTCTTAAATAGAGAGCCCTAGTTTTCTTATGAATCCCACACAGTGGCGTCCCTATGGGGGGCACAGGGGGGCACAGGCCCCCCCATATTTGACCTGTGCCCCCCAGGTGCCCCCCCCATAAGAACTTTTCAACTTTGGATAAAATATACTATTAGTATAGTGGGTGTCCCCCCAGAGAATCGCGTGCCCCCCCAGGTGCCCCGCAGCTCGAGACCCCCAGTTACGTCACTGATCCCACGACCCAACTGTATCAAGAGTGACTCTCGGCCACTGCAACCCATGGAGCAACACAAGAATCAAGTCAATAATGTGATCTGTCATCCTCAGTCAGTCTCACAGCATGGGTGTCTATGGGGGAGCAACTTGACTGTTTTCTGTTTCATCAGAATATTGCCTTGGAGAATGCACATGTTTAAGAAAAATAAAATTCATATAAATCGAATTGCTGTCAACTATTGAAAACTACAAAGAACTGTGTATGTTTTCACTGTAGACCAAGATACGCAAGTATAACCTTGAAACATATTTGACAATTAACTTCCTGTTCAGTAGGCCTATCAAGGTGAGCTGGCAATTTTTTTTTCTGTGTTTACATGGATTACTTGCAAACTCCCTTTTAATTTGTTGTCTACAGAGTGTTAGGATGAATTATTCCATTCAAATGTGCTGATAAATAAATTTTAGATAATTAGTCACTAATTCTGTCACATTTTTATTATGTTCCAACAGGATTCAAGAGGCTCTCTTTACAAAATAGCAGACGTACTGGATTATCTTATTTAGCAATGTTTGTCATAATCACCTACCATGATACTCAGGTTAGTATATAAGATTCAAGTACAAATGGTCGGGTGACCATGTTACAGAAGCAGTTAGAAATGTGGACTCAGAATTGGCTGAATAGGTTATGTTATGCAGGCTATATAAATAGTATTAAATACTCATATATATACAACCACCTCTGAATCAAATCAATTATTTATAAGTGTTTTATGGAAATGAAGTGTGGGAAGTCATGAAAAACTTTAAGATATGTACAAATACCCAGCAACTTTATCTTCATCTTGATACTAATACATAAAGTGCTGCATCACTTCTGTAAATATGTATCACGTTTGTCCTAATTAGTGAAATTTCTTTCTCATGTGCAAAGAATCAAACTTTGTAGATCATTATTTTTTATATCACTATCTGGAAACATCAGGTGACAGATTTTGTTTGAGACAGTCGTAAACTTACATGTCTTGAAAATGTTGTTGTTAGATAATGCATCCTGTGTTTAACATTTAGCACAAAATTCAAATATTTGTCTGAATATCATTCCCGAATGAGACGCTCCATGAATAACAAGCAGATGATTTGATTTGCCGCTGCTAGTTTTATATAACAACACCTTACAGATATTCATCTTTTGTGGCAAAATAAGTTCTGTTTTGGCTGAAGAAGCAACCAAAAAAAAACAACAAAAACTCATCTCTCTGGATGCAAATCTGTGTCGCTGCTAAAATGTTAGCTGCTAAATGAAAGTTAAAACAGAAAAACACTGAACAAATATTGCCTCATTTGATACTGCAGCCTTGCTGTATTTGTGTTATGATTGCTTTGCTGCATTGTACGAAAGAGTATAAGAGCCCAAATTGCCCAATCCATATCAACATTTTCCAGATTTAGAGAAAATTGGACTTGTGGTTTGCGCTGCGTAAAGCAAGGGGGTGGGGAGGCGTCAGGATATTCTCTAGTGGTCAAGCTCAGTCAGGTACTCTGGAATGTTTTTCTTTACTTAACTTTCTTTTACTTATCTATCAAAATGAAATAGTTGATTTCAAAAATGTTAATTTCTCTCTGAAGAAATATTGCTGTTGTAATTGCTGTATTTGTCCAATTACAAAGTGATGTTTCATCGCAAGTGGTGAAGCATGTCTGTGAGGAAAAAATCTCTTTTTTTCTGCATCCAGTTGTACTGCCATTATGAAAAAATGACTCTGTGTGAAAATAATTAAAAGTGAAACTTGGTTTTCATATCCAAAGTCTCCAAACACAAGTCTGCAGCTCTCTATACTCTCATGGAAATCGCAGACTACTAATGAGTAGGTCTTACTTTTTTGAGAAAAGAATTTTGAACATTACTTATCAGACTAGTCTTGACCTTTTGAAGTACAAGGGCATTATATTCTTACAGAGTCTTCTTCAGACTGATAAGTGCATGAAGTAGTGACTGCTATTGGCTGCGAAAGGGTAAATACCTATTAAGATGCCGTAGAATGACGTAGGAAATGTCCGTCAATAACAAGGTCTTTTTGTCAATAAAATGGCCTGAAAATATTACTTCCCTCGCCACCTCCTTTAAACTCAAGTCAATTGATACATATTTTGTAATTATGCATTTACTGAATATTAGCTTGCCAGGCATATTCTTTCTTAACTTCCTCATGGTGTTTTCCTGACTAATTGAAAATTATTCCACAGAAAGAACGCTTTTTATTAATGTCTTCATTACGAAAAGGAAATGAGAAATTCCTTGAAATGTAGGAGCATATAACCCATAATATGTGCATCAATATATCGATATCTGTGTCTGAGACAGCATTGAATATCTCCTTTTTTTTACTGACTTCAATGTTCGTTTTGTGATACCTTGCACTAGTCTTAAAGGTTTGGTCATGACCAGGTCTTCATTAATGAGAAATTTTTATGCAAGCCATTTGTGCTAGACAAATCTTTCCTAGATTCAGGACCAGCATCAATTTCCTTGGCTGATCCCTGATGTTGTTGTGTGTCATATTTATACTTTTTTGTTTATATTTATCTTTTATGTATACAATGAATCATACATCATATTCCGTAACTGCAGGTTCTTTCATGTCTGTTCAGCCATATGAGATGAAACACTGGAATTGCTCCTCAGAGACACCCAGCCATCATTGCCTTCTGTTTGGTCACAGGAGACCAACATCATATACTGTACCTCTTAAATAAGGACTTTTCAAGACTCACCAAGGAATACAATACACTCATATGAACAAACAACTTCATGTGTTACTGAAAGAGAATATTGTCTTGTCCCATCCCATTTCTCTGGTCAATTCTGCTCCCATCACATCTCGGAATTCTTAAAAGGGTTTCTTATGAATGTCGAACATCAGGACAGGCTTGACAGAATTACAGAGGAACTCAGATCGTGGCTGATTTTCATGCATTTGTTGAACCACAATACTCCAGACAAGTGTGTAATAAACAGTCAAAATCAATTTAGGGAGTTTGAAAGGGCAATAAAAAAAAACAACTGAAAACAAAACAAATTGACGGAGCTGCAAATTGTTCATGAGTAAAAATCGCCACAGTGACACACACTGACACAGTTCTTAGTGACGAAAGAGGCTTTGAACACACAGGACCTCTGATTTCTCAACGGACAGTAAGACACTAACTGGCCACATGATAAATATTTCCTTAACAGAAAAAGTTTCAAGAGCGATGTTTTATTCTGTTGAATGTTCACAAAACCTACTTTCAGGTTCCTTACAAATACAAACCTGACCCTGGCCCACCTTTTCTACAAATTGAAAGACCGTCATCAGCGATTGGAAATTTCTAGGGGAGGTATTTTAATTTAATATCTTTATTCACTGTTTTATAAACAGTACAATTACAAGCTAAAAAAAACAATGATAAAAACAAAATATAACAATTAAAAGACTAGTTTGTACATAAAAAGTTGAGTAGCATTACTACCTCATCATCATTAAAAACAGTCAATTCATTAAAACCCTCTTTGGCACCAATCAATTCCTTGAAACAAGCTATCTCAGGGTTTATCACAGTTAGGCTCTCTTGCCATTCACATGTATTGACACTAAGACAATCAGTACGCCTACAATATAAGTTTATAAAATTTTTACCACAGTTGGAATATGGATTTTTAATAGCTAACTGGTACACACCTTTCACAATTGAGTTATCAGTACTAGCACATTTATTAATAAATATTGTCACATTTCATTTACATTAAATAAGGAACAATGTCACAGCACTCACAGTCATTCTAGTTCTGGAAATTCGTTCACTGCCAGAAAGCTGCCTTTATTTCTAACTCTCATAATAGAGTTTCACCATTGATCTTCCAAAATAAAATGCTTTATTATCGTATTTACAAAAGCTTCCTGAAACATTCAGAGTCGGGTATGGTCACCATACACAGACATGAAAAACTGCATATTCCATTCAGTTTCCATGAGAACCTGCTCAGTCGGTGCTCACACACCAGTGCCTGCCTACCCGATGCAATGTTTGATCATCCAAAGCTGCACTTCCATTCTATCTATTTAGCAAATACTCAAGCAAACATTCAGGCCAATTTCCATATGTTCTCATTGGTGTAAGAGCATTTGGAGGTGATATCCACTTGCAGCTGGGGTTCCATTGGCTATAATCACACATATTCTTCAGCACTTTCTAAGTATCGGTCATCCTTGCTAGAGAGATATTGTCAACACTAATTATTTTGATGCTGCTTCTTGAATTTTTTTCCAACATCTAGGTCTTCAACTTCTAAGTAATCGTTCCAGAACTCAGTGACTAATTAGCTCAGTACATTGTAGTATCTAACTGTACAGCTGACCGCAATAGATTTCCCACCCTTCAATTCCAAATCCATGTTCTTTCCAAGCTCCAAGAAAGGTTCGGGTAAAAAACACAAAACAAACATAGGCAGGTGTCAGTACAAACTCTTGAAGTATAATAGACAATTTATGTTCGTCATTGACATTTCTTTGATGATATGACACATTGAAGATCATTTATAATTGACAACGTCCATATAGATCTACTGCTGTAAATACGCAAATTTTTCGTTTTGTCTGTTTAGCATAAACCTTTTGGATTTGCATATGAATAAATGATGACTGCTTGACTATTTAGTTCATAATCAGATTCTGCTCGATGTGCACCATCAATCAAATTCTCTTCTTGCAAGTTCTTTCATAACGGTCCAAGTGTATAGGATAAAACACTAATAGGTCCCTGGAGAGCTGTCTTGCCAATATTGAACACTGAACATGACTTTGGAATAACAGTCTGAATAGCACCCTGAGGGTTAATATATGACAGAACTTGACAGGATAATGAAGCAATCAAGTTGTGCCAGGAACGTTATGACAAAAGGTCATGACCAGTCCCGTGGGATATTAAGCCTGTAATGCAGGTTGTAGGCTTACATCCTTGCATGCATACAAGTACTAAATAGAGGAGGGGCTGCTGCGCATTGTTGTGATGTCAAGGCTACATGTGATTTTGGTGTGTCAACATGTAAGAAAGTCTATAACTAAATTTCACAAAAATTTGCAAAAATTCAGACAAAATGTCTAGAAGAACGTGACATACTCATTCTATAAAATAGAATTAAGGATTGGTATGGTTCCAGTTCCAGCAAGACTTCCCCTTAAATTATATACAATGCAGCAATGTTGTAACAACTTCCTAATATTAATTATGTATAATGTTCTAATGAAGAAATGATATTGCAAAAATGTTGTGAAGCATCAAGATTTGACATCAGCATGACTTTGAAACGTTCTGAAAAAATCTCAATGTTGAGTTCTGATTTTTTACGATATATTTAGTACCTCAAAAAAGACTTTTTATGGTCATGCAACCCATTTATCGAGAATCAACAAGATTCTCACATTGCCATATAAAGATATATTCAACAATTCAAGTGGTTAGTGAGAGAAGGCCCTCCTTGTCATTTTATTGCTGAAACTAACATGTTATGATTCAGAGTGGCACAGCGTCGGAGATTGCCGAATGTTGTTCACCCTATATATTCCTAGAAACATTGGAGCACTTGGAGTTGGAGGTGACATCCATTTGTGGCTCATGTTTCATTGGCTGTAATTACACATCTTCTCGAGCGCTGCATGTCAAAGTATCCAACAACCTTGCCTGAAAGATTGCAGAAGTATTTGCTGGCTGAAAAAATGCAAATTTGACCACTACTTAACAGTTAAATTGCAGGTCTTGAATCTCAAATTTACCACGCTGTTAAATATAAATGGTGAATCAACAGTCAAATGGCCGTTTTCATGTAGTTTTGGGTGCCAATTATAAAAAAACATACAGCTAAAGTTTGGAAGACATACTTGCTTATGAAATGCAGCAGTAAATACACATCCAAGAGAACCTTCCATTTCCATGTTTTACCGGGATATGGACAATTGGACATGTATTGTATATCTTACTAGGCAGCTGGGTGGTGTAGTGGTTAAGGTTCCCGCCTGCTCCGCTGAAGGTCTTTGCCTGCATGGGTTCGACTCCCGGTTGGGGAACCCGAAATTTTCAGTGTACCTTTATGAGCAAAATCCCAGCAGGATGTCGTTCGGATGAGACGTTAAATTGGCGGCCCCTTGTATCAGTGTCTGTGCTGGGCAAGTAAAAGATCCCTCACATGGGGTAAATGTGTAACATGCTGAGGACTCCTGCTCTCTCTCTCATCTCATCAATCAACCCTCGTGAGCGCCCAGAACTGGGCTTAGAGGGCTGCACTTACCATATCTACCTATCTACCTATCCATGTAGATTTAATAGAAATGTACTTTACTGCCAACCATTTTTTTTTTAAGTGTTACATTTTTGAACTGGAAAACTCTAACAGTGATCCTCTTGATTGTCTTTTTGAGTGACCAGTGGTACCATTATTATGATCAATGTAGTAGTACTGAATGACCCTTTTCGTTCAAGGCCATATCAGTGTTCTTTCCAGGAAACACACTCCAAGCCTCCCAAAATAGATAAAGGCACTGTCCAGTTCTGTACCATCAATCAAATTCTCTTCTTGCAAGTTCTTTCATATCTGCTAAAGTGTATAGGACAAAACACCCTGGAAAGCTATCTTGCAATATTGTTTTAGAACATTGAACACAGAATATGACTCTGGAAATTGAGTCTGAATTGCTGCCTGGGGCTGACTCACTTAATTGATTGCTGAAGTGGATAATGGAAGTATGTATATGTCTTTTGAGGTATTTTAATTACATTTCATAAATTTTCTGGATGGAGATCTTAATGTACTACAATTTATGACAGTAAAATGTCAAAAAAGATAACTGAGACTTTTGTCATATCGGGCGGAAACAACACCCTCTATTTTACCTTCTGCTTCTAATAGCCTTCTATACCCTGTACCCAACAATTACTAATCACGTTTAAGCATAGACTTGCCCTTTAGATATAAAAAAACGCATCTGAGAAAGAAACACCAAGGAGTGTCAATTTTTCTGCTTATATTATCACAAACATTTGAGAGTAAACAAGTAAGCTGCCAGCCAGACCATATTAGGCCATATCCCATGGGACTTCATTATCCTGTCAAGTTAGGTCATATATTTAGCACCCCCAATACATATAGCCCCTTTGGTTTTCTGGAAAGGTAACTTCACAGTTGGTACGAGGATATAGTCATGGAAAGCAGCCCCACACAAACATAAACACAATGTTGGTAATTTGCGGAGGGCTTATCTGTTGGTCATGTTATAATTGCTATATGTGATGTAGAAATTATGTTGAAGCAAGATTCTTTTTTTATGTTGTGAAACGCTGCCACATTGTCACATGCTAACGTCTTATCTTTGACGTTGCTTCACAATTTTGTGACAACATTATTTCTACAATATAATTCTACATAATTTTCACAAATAATGCAACATTGTCACAACATTCCTGCAATGTTGATGTGTTCATTGACTTGTTGCGCCCAATTCAAAATAAAGAACATATAAACAGGAAAATAAGGGGAGCTAACTTTCACTTAATTCGCACTCACAGCAGCCAGGCGGAACTTCTTCCCGACAACCTTCACAAAAGGCCAACTACAGGACCATATTTAGACTAAACAAGAGAATGTTGTTCCTTTTTTTAGCCATTCTATTTCTGGAAAATCCTTTCATTATCATTTGCCAACTAATAGCATGGATATTTATAATAAGCTTAATTATAATTCTGTTTGGCTTCCAACTGATTTCACTATGAACATCTATCTCTCTATCTCTCTATCTCTCTATCTCTCTATCTATCTATCTATCTATCTATCTATCCATCTACATGTATATCCTCCTTCCCTTCCTCCTCTCCCATTTTGCTTCCTACTTTGCTTCCTTTTTCTTCCTATTTCCTTCCTACCTTCATACCTTCCTTCCTTTATATCCCTTCCTTCATTCTTTCTATTGAATCTGCAAACACTGGATCTGATTGCAGCTGTTGGTGCTGGTTTCATTTGAAATTTGCGCCAAAACAAAACAAATATCAGTGACAACTGCTCAGTTGTCAACATGTGCAAACTCTTGAAGTATAATTGACAATTTGTACTATTCATTGGGTCGTAGAGAATTAATTTTCAACATTATTTCAATTTCAACAAAGAAACCCAATCGGAGACAGTTAATAGCACAGAAGGTAAAACCTACATGAGAGAATGCATGGGCTAAAGCCTACTGAACTCAATCAAGACTCACTACTTACTCTCTTTCCTCAGTCATAACTTCGAGACTCAAGGTTTAAACAGCCCTGCCAGTGCGGTCTGTAGGGTTTCCCGATCACTCAGCATTTCCTTCCCTGCAATTGTAAATGGGCCTTTTAACATGGAACGTCAACTCCTTCAACTCGCAATGTTTTGATGAGTCTACTGTTGCAAGTGTTCTGTTGCAAAGGCTGTAGCAAATAAAAGTTTGATTTACAGTACATGTATATAAACGTTGGCTGAAAATGACAGGAATAAAAATATATACTCAGCCAACAAGCGAGTGTAACAAATAGCCAAAATACTTATAGAATATTGCATCTGTGCCAAGGGATATTGTGCAACACTGGTAACAGAAATTATATCTATAAATAATACTGCATACAGGCCTAGAAAGTATATTATACTAAAAGAGAAAAAAAAAACATAATGGAGTTATTGTGATATAAATGAGGATACCATTGAAGCAATCGCGACATTTTCCGAATCAACAATGTTGCATGCTGCTGGGTAACATCCAAGAATGTGCAGCTACCAGATAAGCTTACTTTGATTGATGATGCGGTCTATAGAAAGGTTTTTTTCTGTAAACCAATAGCACAGACACGTAAAATGACAACACATGAAAAACCACAAGGGAAATAATCACAGCATGCTTAGATTTATTTTGTTCTTGTTTGTTACATTATTTTCTGCAATTACTTAAAGTTAAGGAGCCTGCAATATTCAATTAAACAACTAGAAAAACTCTAGGGACATAAGATAAGCCAGTAGAATAGATATTGATGGTCATATTTACACACCCAAAGTAAAAAAAACATGACCAATGCTTTTAATATATCTGGAAATGTAAATATTTTTTGGCTGCTGAAGTAGCCAAGTTTTTCTGGTCTTGGTTACACTTATGTTATCGAATATTTTAAAGGATTTTTTTCTCTTTGGGCTCAACATAGAATTAGCTCTTTATCAAAATTAACAAGAAATGTAAAAGCAAATAGAAAAATCATTGCAACTCAGCAATTAGTTTATCGCCTAGTCATATAAGTTACCTTCAATAATAAGTAGTTACAGTGGTGGCAAAAGGGAAGTCAATTTCGAAATTTACCTTGAAAATAGAATACTGCACAGAGCATCCCCAAATGTTTTAAGCTTTAACTTGAAATAACAATATTTCCTATTAAGTAAAACACGAGATGTAAAATCTTTCATAAAGACAGGCTGAATCATCCTCTTATGGGGCAGCAATAAAATATCCTGGGGGGCCGGCTTGGGCTTTTCTGTAAAAAGCAAATTTCTAAATGTTCAACGAATTGTTTTAGAATGAAATATTATTGCCTTTTTAAAATTATGTTTGATATTTCGATGAAACAAACAACAGTATAATTTCCCATCCCACCACCCCTGGAATTAATGGTCGCCGTCTAAGACAATAGGCAATGGATTGCACCAATGATCATCCATGACTCATGGTTATTTCTTCGAATTGAGTTTATGCGCTCGCTGCTTCTTACCGGTCTTGTGAGAGAGAAATGTTGCAAAAGACTTGACAGCATAACAAGGCAATTGAGTTCTGCTGACCAAGCTGGCAAAGGTCACTGTGTCTCTTAAAGTTGCCCTGAATGATAAAAACCCTTTGCAAAATATTGGTGATTCCATAGGTTGTAAAATATAAACTTGACAAAAGATATTTTTGACAAATTCATTGAAATGTTTCTTTGATTACATAAATTATTTGGTTATTTCATGTACTTTTTCAAGATAGTTCTTCCATCCTCGTATTGTAAGTACCCTTTTACTCTTGTATATTTTATGTCTAGATATACTTATTTTTATTTTTCATGTAACATTGGTTAGACAATTTCTGTCATCCAATTTTTGTTTATTGGACATTGAAAGTTCCTGTATGCTATAACTCATTAATTTCCTATGTGCAGTATCATATTCATTCACAAGTGTCAATCATCAGTAGCTTATATCTATATAATTTGTGCATAATTATTAAATATAGACTTCATAGACGGTCATTTTCTAGTTCACAACTTCATTCTTTTTTGTAAAAACAGATATCATTTATATAACATAGGTTTTTTTTTCTTTTAAGATTCATCAGTCAATGGTCCAACGTGATGACTACTATATTGAGTTGAATAAATGCATCTAAAACCCAATTCTATGATTTTTCACTGCATCACATTCAACAGTGAATAATGCGCATCAGTGTCAATGTCAATGTGGAAGATGGCAACTCAAGAAGATCTTCTTGTGAAACGTCGACAGTGGAAAGCTGCAGTTACAAGGCATGTGAATACTTTGGAGCGCCATCTGGCTGAGAGGGACAGGGACCCTGCTAGTAAGAAGTTGGATGACTTCTTAAAGAAGTGTTTCCTGGATTTTGAAAAAGCTCACAAATCTTACCATGCCCTTCTGGAAGATGAAGGTGCTAATGAAGGAAGTGACAAATCCTTTTTCAATCATGAAAAAACTTTACACTGACACAGTTTAGAAAACTACGGATTTTCTTGAACCTGAGGAAGATCGCAAGATGGTGAAGCAATCCGCATCCTTTGGAGATTATTCTTTAGCCAGCGCTACTAGCAGTACGTCTGAATTAACCTCTTTGTTGAACGTGCCTTTTCAAGAGATGGAAAAGTATGGTGGTGATCCTAAGCGGTACCATTTCTTCATGTCTATGTTTGAGGAGAATGTTAAAAGTGTAGAAGACAACAAAGTGATACTGACTCGTTTGATACAATGCACAATCGTTACAGCTCATGATACCATCAAAGCTTGTGCATTGATGGAAGGGGACAAGGGTTATGAAGAAGCACGCAAGGTCCTCTATGAAAGGTTCGGGAATGATTACATCGTCTCTGAGTGCATGATTCAGATTACCATTACAGCAAGCAGCTTTACACGTCTGAGGAAGTACAAGGCCTAGCTAATGACCTGAACCAATACTATCTCATTCTGAAGCAGATGGACAAAGTTCATGAAATTGAGAGTCAGCAGTGCATCTCGGAGATAGCCGATCGTCTTCCAAAAATACAGATGGAGACGTCGCGCCCTTGACACGAAGGAAGAGAAGAATGTATGTATGTATGTAAAGCTTTATTTAATGTCGTATTCAATCAGATACAATCGTATATCATAAGTTCAAGACTTCTGTACGACTAATTATGAAAATATACACGTTTATAGAGTTAATGAAAAAATAAAAAAGAGTCCAAATTCAATAAAAAAAAGAGTCCAAATTCAAATGAAATTGAAGTAGTGTCCATATAAAAAGTTCCGTTGATTTCAATTAAATATATATCCGTTTCGATTTTCAAGAAGAGTCCAAATTAAAGCAAAATTGAAACATAGTCCATATTAATACAACGGAGTAATCCTCATCCCTTTGGTAACAACAAGGGGGTTTTAATCCATGGAGAAATCCGAGCTCTTTACACTCTTTGGAGTGTCTGTGGCTCTGAAAAACAAATTAAATAATATGAATAAACTGTGTGAAGCCAGACTCTCATAGGCTTATAGCATTGTCTTCGCACGTCAACAGCCATGCTGTGACACCCTTCTTGAAGGTGCTGAGTGAGACACTATTTTTTAAAGTTACTGGAATGTTATTCCATATTTTTGCTCCTAGATAGCTGAAACTATTTTTACCAAATGTAATAGTATTAAACTCTGGTAGCACCATACGTTGGTTGTCTCTCATTATATATCCTGAGTCCTGAACACTGAATAGTTCAGTTATATAATCAGGTGCAATACCATGCTTTACCTTATAAATTTGAACAGCCATGTTCTTGATACACCTTTTGTATATACTTAGTTGCTTTTCTTGTATACATATTTCCTCATAACTCAAATGACCTTTATTTGTCACAAATCTTAAAGCTCTCTTGTTCATTCTCTCTAACTTATCTAAACTTGATTTATTGGCAAACAACCATACAACAGAACAGTAGTTAAAATTACAGTTAATATAGCTGTTATAAATTGTCATTTTAGAGTCCTTTTCTAAGTGATGCTTTATTCTTTTCAGTGCATTTATCTGCTTCCCTGTTTGACAGCATAATTCATCGATATGAGGGGTGTATTTTAGACATTTGTCTAATTCGACCCCCAATATATTTATGCTATTAGAAGCCTGAATTTCAGCATCATCCAACACAATTGTGCCATCAGAGACTTCATTGTTCCTATCCAAGTACATCAATTGGAATTTGCTGGCATTTGCTTTCATATTGTTTTGCCTGAACCATTCCATAGCAGTTTTACAGTCATCAGATAATTTGTCTTTGAGAGTGACAAGATCAGTTTCTGCACTAATCAGTGTGTTATCATCGGCATAGTTGTATGTCTTGCTATTGAATTTTTCGTACAAGAAATCATTGATGAATATATTGAATAACAGTGGGCCTAAAATTGAGCCTTGTGGGACACCCTTGATATTATTGACCCAATCTGAGAATGTTTCACCTATTTTCACTCTTTGTTGTCTACTCATTAAATATGATTGCATAAGTTGGCACGAGTCTATGTCGAATCCATAAGCTGACAGCTTTGCCAGTAATAGGCCATGTGGCATACAATCAAAAGCCTTTGATAGATCAATTGCAATTATGCCTATTGTGAGAGAGAGAAGAGATTTCCTTGTTTTGAAGAGTTCTTGACATTCGTCTCGAAGGAAGCAAGATATATGAACTGTCCTGTTTATGGTGATTGTGTGAAGTCTTCTACTTCTCATGCAGGCCAAGCTACTCACAGAAGTCAATCCTTCAAGTCCAAGACAGCGACTTCGTTTTCTGCTTTCGGCTACAACCACCAACCTAGTGTGGTGATCGTGGTATTGCTTACCTAACCACCGTAATGAGATGATACCAGCGGGAGCGGAGGTGCGTCCTATCGCTTCAGCATCAGTGTATCGTCTGCCAAGCCTCGCCAGATCTCGCCGCACCGCGAGAGGACCCGAGATGACGTTCAGCGGCACCAAGCGGTGGTGCGGGCCACCACACTCCTCCCCGTCATATTTTCAGCTTCCAGAGGGGGCCCATTGACAGCTTCTTGAGTGGGCCTATTGAAATATGTTCACTGCAAGAGCTGAATGTGTAGCACCCCTCTCCCTCCTCAAAAAAAAATAAAATTTAAAATATCCCTAGGCCGATGTTTCAGAAACACTTAGGGCCTTACGGATACTGTTAAGGAGCATGCAGCTAGAATGTGCCCCTTAACAAAAATGGTAGCATTAAAAATACTGAGGAATTCCCAAAATATAGGTGAGTCCCTCAACAAGTTAAAATTTCTGTACGGTGCTCCAAATGGATACATCCGAACAGTTTGGCCCCTGATTGCCAATCTATGCAGATTTGTTTGGGAAGGGCTTTCTGTCTTCAAAGTCCTTCCTGGATGTCATTCTGTCCCCTCCTAATGGGCCTGATGTAGCTCTCCAATTTGGAGAATCACTACCCATATCAGCGGGCGAGGGGGACCTGTTTGATCTCCCTCGGCCAACTTGGGGAGAGCCATATGAGGTGTTTCTAGGTGGGGAATCGCTGCCAACACATTCTCTAGCAATGTGTCCGATACCACCACAAGTGTAGCACCTCAATGGAGATGGTGAACGCATGCGTCCATTAGGGCATTCTTCTGCATAGTTGTGGTTGCCCTCGCATGTGAAACAAGTCTCAGACCTGATGGACCTCACTGTGGACTCACAGCTGTCTGTGTTGTCGAAGCTAACCCGACGCCCATCAGATTTTATGCCCAGTCTTTGCTTGTTGGCCTGGATCAAGCGCATATGTTCAACAGCTTCAAACATTGTCCCAGGCATGGCCACAGTTGAAGACAGCAGAGCAGAAGCCTTATCCTTGCAGCCCTTGGTGAATTTATCAATAGCCAGCGTCTCCAGGACTGGCTTTGGTGTTTCTGTAGGATAGGCTGTTGTAACCATACTCATAACTTTATCTGCAAATTCCTCCAAATCTTGTCCTTCCTCCTGCACGAGGTTCTCCAGTTGAGCGCGAAGATTGGCTTTCGTACTTTTCCGACTTTTCCCATATCTTTTCTGCATAAAATCACACAGGGTTTCAAAGCGTGCCCTAGTTTCCTGTGGCAAACTCATGTGGGCATTAAGAGCAGACCCCGTGAGAGCAGTTGTTAAGCGAAACAACTTCTCTCTCGGGGTCCACTTGCACGCCCTGGCAATAAATTTGAACTGGTGGAACCAGGGGTCCCACTCACCCAATACTTTGCCAGAAAATTTTTCAATCCGGATATTCCTGGCATCCATTGAGTAACCCTGGGGGCCCCGCTCATCCTCCTCCTCATCGGCGGAGAAATCGCTGAAGTCCCCAACAGGCGCCTCCTCATCATAGTATCTTTCGGGATCAGCAGATGCAGAGTAGCCCATGGAGCTATGCAACTCCCTATACTGGCTCTTCATGGAGTCCTTGGAGGATTTTCTCTTTTCGGCCCCCAAGGGCCCCTTGTTGAGGGAATTGGACAAGATAGATGAAATAGAAGGTGGTCTGTCAGGTTTCACGGTGTGTCCACGGCCTATACCACCAAACTTAGGAGCAGATTGGGAGTAAGCGGCATTTCCTTTCGGACACCCCTTACATCCCAATTCAGTAGGAACTTCAATGGTAGTCCCTCTGCCCCCACTTGTACTTGCAGCGTCTACTCTGTCGTCCTTGCGTTGTTCAGAGTAGGACACAGTGTGGGTCTTTGTCACCTCCATTTTATGCGGTTCATTGGGAGTTTCTGTCGGTGACCCCCGATGAAGCTTTGGTCAAGTCTCAGAGATACCTGGAAATTGGGGATGCGTGGGACTTCCTGGGTCCCTCCCTTTTCCCCGTTCCAGCATAAGGGTATCAACTTTAGTATTAAGTTGCACTAAGGTGTCTGACAATATTGTATCCACCTTAGTGGTAAGTTTATCCAAGCCATCTGACAAACCACTGATGCTCACTTGTAACCTCTCATGATTCTTCAACATCTTCTCTTCTAAACCGATGAACCTCTCAGTTGTTGACACTTCGAGGCGGTCAATGTTTTCTTTGACACTGGTTATTGCACATCGGATGGTCTCATATACCGTTGGTCTTCATGATGTTCAAAATCTTTCAACTTGGCCATCCTCACTTCCAATGGATTATTGGCATCCCAGTCTAAGTTTTCAAAGATCTTGATACTCGAAGTGATGGTCTTTTCAACATGCATCTGCTGGGTGGTCTCGAAGTCGATGTTGGTGATGGAATGGAACAACTTCCAAGAAGTGATAACATGAGCCATCCTTTGCTCCAACAATTTGTCAGCTATGACAGGTCCAATGCCAGGTATTTTCATCAAGTCATCCTTTCCCGCAGTATTAATGTTGATTGTTGCCATTGTAGATATCTCCTGCAGTGCCCATAGACAGATGTTAGCACTACCGGAGAATAAATAAATAGATAGCTCTTTTCAAATGACAGAAAATTAATTAGCAAATGTAGAATTGGCTTCAAGGTGGATTAAACCCAAGACTAATTCACTATATGAAATCACAAACTAATGTGTAGAAAGTGGGCTACTCATTTCTGCAATTTAGCCCAATTTGCTACACCACTAGTAGGCTGTGCTGTACAATTGCTAAGGCTGGTTATGTAAATGTCTACAGCTTGTAGGCCTTACTTTTTCAATTAGGCTTGCTAAAGCTAAGATACATTTATTTGCAGGATTTTTCTGTAACACAGATAAATTGCGCAGATATAGGCCAATAGCTTACAATCAGGCAGCATTGTGTCTAATCTGTGATATAATAGGCCTATAGTGTATATTGTGTGCTTAGACAGTGGATTATCAGCTGATTGTAGGATGTTTTTGACAGTTATGCTAGAGCTGTCAAAATTTGACAGGTGAAGTCCTCTGGGATTTCCCCTACTGTCTCAAAGCTGAGATGATGACAACTCGCCCCAGAATGTCCAAAATGCACACAGATATCTGCTTAATTGTCTGCAATACCATATAACCAGCAAATATTGGCAGAACAGCAGTTAGAGCTCACTTTTTGGTGATTTGAAGCTGGCGCCTCCGGGCGAAATCCAAGATGGCGGCCGACCGGCGTCCTTCCCAACAGGTCAGAATTTCTCCAATTCCGTCGGAAATATCCTTTGACAGAAGCTAGAACTATGCCCTGAAGGTTCTGAGGTCAACTGCGCCAATGTGGTGATCGTGGTATTGCTTACCTAACCATCGTAATGAGATGATACCAGCGGGAGCGGAGGTGCGTCCTATCGCTTCAGCATTAGTGTATCGTCTGCCAAGCCTCGCCAGAACTCGCCGCATCGCGAGAGGACCCGAGATGACGTTCAGCGGCACCAAGCGGTGGTGCGGGCCACCACACTAGCAAGCGTATCTTATGCACCAACAACCACAAACTCTTGTATTGTGATAAGTTTAAAGCCATGAAACTCGGACCACATCTGCAATTGGTGCAGGATAAGAAGCTGTGCGCGATTTGCTTCTTGTCAAATCATAAAACTGTTGATTGTAAGAGGACATGTGGTGTTCCGTGGATGGTTGTGGTAAGCGCCACAGTTAGTTCATGCATATTAGCTCACAAGTTGTGGAAGCACAAAGTACTCCAGAAGTTAACTTAGTTAATGCCAATGTTAGTGTAAATGTAGATGTACATACACATGCCTGTGGTAGGGTTGTCTATGAATGGTAGCCATGAAGTCTGCACAGTTCTTGACACAGGCTAATCAAATACTTTCTGTAGCAGATAACTTGTGGATGGTCTTGGTATTAGTGGTACAAGAATGTCATACAAATGCCATCAGCAAAACCAATGAAAATCTCGCATCTGAATCTGTAAACTTGCAGTTAAATTCACTTTTAGAGAGTCTTAACATTGCCAATGTATATGTTGTAGATGAAATTCCTCTCACCACTCATGTCCTGATGTCACCAAGTTTCCACATCTTAAAGGTCTTCAGTTTGTCGCAGATGGTCAGAAAGTTCAGCTTCCACTTGGTCAAGATAACGCAGAGGCATTGGTTCCCTTTGAAGTCAGACAAGGAAAATCTGGTGAACCTTTTGCCACTCGTATGCTCTTTGGATGGGTTCTCAATTGTCCCTCCGCTCCAAGCTGCAGATTCGTTAAGGAAGTAGTTTCTAATTTTATCATTAGTAATTCTTTTCAAGGTGATATTGAAAAACTTTGGGAGATTCAGTCTGGCAGTGATACAGAATTGGCCATGTATACTGATGACAAGTGTGTTGAGGATTTGTGGGATCGTGAGATCAAGTTGGTGGATGGGTACTACCAGCTTCCCATTCCTTGGAAGGCAAGTGTCTCTTTGCCTAGCAACTTTGGTGTAGCAGTGGTCAGGTTAAATGCTGTTCGAAAGAAGTTGTCGAAATGTGACATGTTTGATTCTTATCATTCAGAAATTACAAAACTGTTGCAGGAAGGTTGCGCTGACAGGGTTCCAGTGCTTGAAGTTGTGAAGTCTGAAGGAGTCTGGTATTTGCCTCACCATGTTGTTATTAATGATCGAAAGCCGGGAAAGATACGTGTGGTATTCGACTGCGCTGCCAAATATCAGAGTGAGTCTCTTAACGACAAGTGTTTCCAGGGTCCTAATTACATGAATCGTTTGTTGAGTGTCTTGTTGCATTTCAGACAGCATTCTTAAGTGGTCACTGATGATGTCAATGTATTAAAAGGTCAAAATTCCACCAAAACAGCAAGACAGTCTCAAATTTCTATGGTTTGTTTCGTCTGGCAATCTTGTTCATTATAGCATGACATGCCATGTCTTCGGTGGTATCTGGTGCTCTAGTAGTGCTACTTTTGCATTGCATCGTTCTGTACGAGATTTTGAGGCAAGTCCACTTGTTTCAAACACAATCTTGCAGAATTTTTATGTTGATGACTGTTTGTGTTCAGTAGAGACAGCACAGGAAACAGGTTACTGAAGATGTTCCGAAGTTGCTTAGTAAGGCTGGTTTCAAGCTTACAAAGTTCATTGTCATTGATCCAGTGTTGTTTGAACATGTTCCTGAAGAAGACAGAGCAGGTGGAGCCAAGGTGTTCGAGTCTGAGTTTCACAGTAGAGCTCTAGTGGGATGTTGCGAGTGATGTATTGGTGTATTCAGAATTCAAGTTTAACGCAGCAGACAAGGTTACTAGGAGGTTGATGCTCAAAGTTGTTGATTCCTTGTATGATCCTCTTGGGATAATTGGTCTATTCATAGTTGTGGGAAAGATTCTACTTCAAGAAGCAACTGTATTAAAATTGTCATGGGACGAAGAAATTCCATCTAATCTTGCTCTCAAATGGTCACAGTGGCTTCATTTCATGGTGGTTTGCATTAATCCGAATTCCAAGGTGTGTAAAACCATTTAGCAGTGATGATGTAGTCCTGGAGCTCCTTCTCTTCTGTGATGCCAGGTGAGGTTGCTTATGGCTGTTGTTCCTACCTGAGGTGTGCAAAACGGGATGGCTGTTTAAGTACTTTCTTGTTGTTCAGCAAGGCCAGGGTAGCTCCCATCAATTTTGTTGGAATTCTCAGATTAGAACTGCAGTCGGCAGTGTTGGCAGCTAAGGCAGAAACTTTGTTGAGGTCTGAATTGGATGTCAGTTTGCTCACATCGCATTTCTGGTCTGATAGCGAAATAGCACTGAAGGAAGGCTGAGGCATGGTATGCTCAGTGGTTCTCACAAGCATCAAGTCATTGTTCTGCTTGGTCATCATGTAGCACGTCTACTTGTTAGGCATTTCCATGAGATTGTTCATTTGGGTACTGATTGGGTTGTGGCTCAGCATAGACAAGCATACTGGGTCACTAGAGTTCGTACAGTGGTGAAAAGTGTCAGACACAGTAGTTTCGAATGCAAACGTTTGTTCAATTTTTCTTGTATACTCAGCACATGGCTGATCTTCCTTCTGATAGACTCTAGTCCCACAAACCACCATTCTCATTTGTGGGGGTTGATTGTTTTGGCCCTACCTATGTAAAACAGGGTAGAGCTCAAGTCAAGCGTTATGGATGTCTGTATACCTGCTTTACAACTCGTGCTGTTCATCTTGAGGTGTTCCATCAGATGGACAATGATAGCTTCATTAACAGCTTCAGACATTTTGTGTGTCACAGGGGTAAGCCTGAGGGGTTGAACTCCGATAAAGGTACCAATTTGTAGGTGGTCAGACTGAGTTGGAGAAGTCCATCAAACAACTAGACAAGTCAAAAATCATCACAACGTTCAGCTCAGAGGCCATCGATTGGGTTTTCATCCCTCCTTCAGCATCACACATGGGAGGAATTTGGGAGCGCTTGGTTCGTGTTGTCAAGAAGGTCATTGCAGGTGTTCTTGATATTGGTTGTTCTATTAATGATGACGTTCTTCTTACACTCTTTTGTGAGGCAGAAAATATTGTCAACAGCCGACCCATTACGAAACAGAGTGAAGTTGTCAATGACCCTGCACCACTATGTCCAAATCACTTACTTCTCAGGGATTGTCCTGCATTGCCCCCTGGTGTCTTTCAATGTGCTGATCTTTACAAACGAAGGTGGAGAGTTTTTCAGTATCTTTCATATCAATTTTGGTCTTGGTGGCTAAAAGAATATCTTCCAGAGCTTCACAAATGAAACAAATGGCACAACAGAAGCAAAAATCTGGAGGTTGGAAATTTGGTTTTAATCTGTGATGAATTCACTCCTAGAGTTATGTGGCCTATGGGCCTAGTCCAAGAAGTGTTTTGAGGGAAAAGATGGCCTTGTCAGGTCAGTAAGAGTAAAAATACCTGCTGCTGCAAGTGCTACCCTCGGCCACAGATGCTGCTGTTTCAATACAAATTTAATTATCAAGTTTTAAAAAAGATTACCTCTAAGGTCACAGAAGTAGTTCAGGGTCATTCACGTCAGGAGGCATTGAAGGTCTTGCAGTGATGCACAATCCCTGTGAATTTGGTGATCCATGGTTCAGTACAAATGCAGTTATCTTATACACAGGCTGTTCACAAATATGGCCACTGAGGTCACAGGAAAAGATCAAGGTCACTCATGCCAGAACTCCTTCAATGTTTTTCTGTAATACACAATCCCTGTCAGTTTGGTTGTCATGGGATCAATATTTAACTGGAGTTATCATGTACACTAGTTTTTCACAAATACGGCTACCAAGGTCAAAGAAACAGTTCAAGGTCACCCATGTCAGAATTCCTACAAGGTCTTAAGGTAATACACAATCCATGTTAGTTTGGTGATCCTAGTATCAGTACAAGTGAAGTTATGGTGTACACAAGCTTTTCGCAACTATGGCAGCCAAGGTCACAGAAATAGGTCAAGGTCAGTCGTGTCAAAACTCCTCTAAGGTATTATGGTAATACACAATCCCTGTTAGTTTAGTGATCCTCGGATCAATGCAACTGGAGTTATTGTGTACACAAGTTTTTTCACAAATATGGCCGCCAAGGTAACAGAAATAGGTCAAGGTCACTCATGTCAGAGCTCCTTCAAGGCCTTACAGCGATACACAATCCCTATTAGTTTGGTGATCCTAGGATCAATACCAGTGGAGCTATCATGTACTTAAGCTTTTCACAAATATGGCCGCCAAGGTCACAGAAATAGGTCACGATCACTCATGTCAGAACTCCTTCAAGGTCTTACAGTGATACAAAATCCCTGTTAATTTGGTGATCCTAGGATCAGTACAAATTGAGTTATCTTGCAGACAAGGATGGTGGACAGACAGACGGACAGACAGCTAGACAGACAGACGGACGCAGCTGGGCTCTGTAATACCCAGGCCATGTGAACATGGCCGAGGGTAAAAACCAAAGCTTCAACACCTGTTCATCCGATAACAAAATGTGTTCTTCTTGAAGAATGTGGACAATAATGGTGTAATAACTTATGTGTGGCAGGTATACACACAAATTTGTATTTGAATTGATGTACATGAAACTTGCAGAGAAAAAATTGCCTCAAGTCTTTTCTTTTTTTCACGAATTTTTTGAGTTAATTTTGTCTAATGGTGTAGACCATGTAAAGTTAATGTTTTTTTTTTTCATTTAATTGTACTTGGTTTAATTATAATTATCTTCTTATGCTTTTTGTATTACTTCAGACATGAAACTCTGTATCTTGTTTTGTAAGATTTCATGATACTCTCCTTTGATATGTTTGTTTATACTTTTTTGTCACAGTGTATATATTTATATTTATATGTATCAATAATGAGTTAGTGGGGGGGTGTTACTAGCAATGCAATCAGTAGTTTTACAGTTGCTGCCTTCAGGGGATTTCACAGTTTGCCGCTCAGCCACAACTGTGAATTCATCACAACAGAAGCTTTGTACAGGTCAGAACAGTTTCAAATGTGACACTGGTCATTAACTGTCTCTGTTCGGGACTGTCAAGTGGCAGCAGCATGCTGACAGTCCCTGGAAAATCTAATTGGGTCAACAATAATTTGATCTGTTTTGGACAGGTCACAAGATCAGGTCGCACAACAGCTGTCCATATTACTACGCCAACCTATTTTCACAAAGCATGGTTGCTGGTAAAGATCCAGTCCACTATTTTGAATGAAAATGTTTGGAAATCATGAGACAAAAACAAAGTTTTGAAAATTTAGCATAAACTTTGTCTGTGAAAGGGATGATTTTACTCATCAGAAGTTTGATGGTTTTCGATGTACTTATGCCATTTAGTGCATGTTAAATTGTGGTCAGAAAAGTGTCCAAAAAGAATGCACTCTCACTTATTCACGTGTCCATACAAAGCCAATGTTTTTGCTTTATGATATCAAAAATGCTCATTTGTATCTATTCTGTTACTTTATGGAGATTTATAACTAGGACAACAATATATACATGGTATGTCACCTAAGGACATGTTAAATAGTGTTATGTTACCGATTGTCAAGAATAAAAGGGTACTGAGTAATTCATCTGACAACTTTAGAGCTGTGTGTTTACAAAGTGTACTGTGCAAATTATTAGATCTGGTTGTACTGAAAAGAGAGGAGCAAATTTTGGTTATGTCAGAATTGCAGTTTGGTTTTAAGCCCAAGCATTCTACAGCTTTAGCGACATCTGTTCTGTTGCAGACAGTTGATTATTATATAAATAATGGAGGTCAAGTGTATGGGTTAGCATTAGATGCAACCAAAGCTTTCGACAGAGTTGAGTATGTTAGCCTATTTAAGTTACTGATAAAGCGTGGTATGAATCCATTGTATATTAGATTAATTTTAGAAATGTATGTTAATCAGAACATGTGTGTTAGATATGGCAGTAGCAAATCAGAATGGTTTTGTCCCAGTAATGGTGTGAAACAAGGAGGTGTGTTAAGTCCAACTCTGTTTACTGTGTATATTGATGGTATGTTATGTTCGTTAGAGGAGTGTAAAATAGGTTGTAATGTTGGAAACAAATATTGTGGAGTTATAGGCTACGCTGATGATGTTTTCTTATTGTCACCGAGTCAAACAGCAATGTGCAAAATGATTAGGATTTGTGAATCATATGCTGCTGATTATAAGATCAAATTTAATGGTAGTAAATGTCAATCTATTGTGTTCAAAAATGGTGATTGTAAATGTCAGCCTGAATTTAAAGTCAGTGATCAGAAAGTTGTTTGTGTAAAAGAGATAGTTTATCTTGGTTATACTATTAAGGGTGATAGAATGGATTCACTTGTAAAGCCAGTGCTTTCAGATTTTAATAGGAAGGTTAATGCTTTTATCGGAGATCTTGATTGCCTAACATCAGAAGTTAAAGGGTCGTTATTTCAACAGTATTGTACGAGTTTGTATGGTGTAGTGTTTAGTCAAATGTATCATCCGTATGCAAACAAGTTAAATGTTAACTGGCGCAAAGCTATGCGGCGCCTATATAAACTACCTTGTAGAACACATTGTGGCCTTTTGCCAGTTATAACTGATCTTTTACCTATTGATGTCATGATAGATATCAGATTTCTCAAGCACATGTCTACTCTGTTTAATCATAAAAATAGTGTCGTCAACTATGTGTTTACATTATGTAATGGTCTTGACCAGTCTGTTATGGCAAGAAACTATAGATTTATTTGTAGGAAATATGGAATTAGCCCAGATTTTGTGATGAAGTCTAGTCCAAATGTTATTAGTCAAACGATAAAAAAGAAATATTATTCAATGGTGCTAGAAAATGACAAACATATTGGCGTTCAAATTAAAGAACTTGTATTTATTAGAGATGCATTATGTGAGGAGTTTAATTTAAGTTATTCAGAAATCTGTGATATAATTGAGTTTTTAGCTACAGGGTAATCTATTTTATTTTAGCTTTATTATTTTTATTTGTTTTTAAATTGTTTTCATTTGTCTTTTATTGTTATGTTTGTTTCTAATTATTTTGTAACTGTATATTTTATATACGAATAAAGATTAATAATAATAATAATATAATTTACAATTTCATAAAAGCCGTGTAACACTCAACAAAATGTCTTGTCCATGCCACAAGTGGCCCCCTCTATACTGGCATTATATGTGAGCTACAGTGTATTCATCCTCCGTGATAAAAAATAGTTCCAACTGATTTCGGTATAAACAAGTTGTCTGCTTGAAATTGAATCCAACCATAGTCAGATTAGGCACTTACGGAGTTTTTGGAAATAAACTAGACCATCACTAAATGATGAAACTGTCCTGGTTTCTTCCACACTGTGCTGGTTTCTTCCAGTGATTGAAATTCGGTTGACCGCTCACAGGAGCTCGCAAATTTTGCACCCTAGGTGGCAGTAAATAGCGGTCAACTTGTAGACAGTCATTTAGGCATAGGGAGAGACTTCAACCACTTATGGATGCAACATATTGTGAGTACCATTTTACTCTTGTATATTTTATGTCTAGATAAACTTATTTAAAGTTCCTTTAGGCTAACTCATTGTTTTCCTTTGTACAGTAACATATTCATTCGCAAGTGTTAATCATCAGTAGCTTATATGTAATTTATGTATATTTAATATAGACTTCATAGACGGTCATTTGAAGTTCACAACTTTATTCATTTGTGTAAAAATAGATAATATCTATTAAGTTTAAACTCATTTATATAACATAGGTTATTTCTTTTTCTTGTCAGATTGGTCCAATTTTTCACTGCATTGCATTCAACACAAGTGATTATTTAATCTTCAAAATTGTCACGCAAACATTTAATGAGTTGAATACAGTTCATTTGTTAACCTTGACACAGACAATGAAACTTCTAAAAGTATGGCATAATCACTGATTAGTTGGAGAGTAGGAGACAAGTGATTAGTTAAAGTATCACACCAGTTGTGATAATTTAATCATTACACAAACAGATGATGAGATAATCTGCAATTCAAACTTCTGAGATATAACGATGGTGAAAGTGCAAAACCTTGTATGTCAACATTTTGATATTTTTGAATTTTGGGTGGAATGACTAAATTTCAATATCTAATACATGTTGTCAATTGGTCACCGTGCCAGTTTGCTATTTATGGAAGTTGTAACAGAATGATTTCACCAAACCGTGTATGTTGATTTGTTCCAAAAAGTGAAAGTGCTAAACCTTGTTACTCGAATCAGAACATTGAAGCGCATATTTCCAGATATTTCAACTTTACTTTTTTTTAAACCATGATTGCGCTACTTTTTTATGACTCACAGGAAATTTCTCTCTTAAAAAATGTTACCTCCCTATATTTGTTTTGGTGATGTAGGCTATTGAAAAAGAGTGTGCACGAAAATTTGAAAAAATTTTCATCTTTCTTTCTCTTGCTATTGTGGCCACAAATTGAAATTAGCTGTAGTTATTTATTATGGTCAAATTATAATTTTTACTGTATAACTATAGATTGGACGTGCATTCAATGCTGTAAGTTGCTTTAAAATCTGATAAATGATCGAGGTACAAGGTTTTGAACTGTCACTAACTTGTAATTAGTGAAAGTGCAAAACCTAGTAACTCGACATTTTCTATCATATTTGATGGTAGCATCAATGTAAGGGGTCAACAACAAAATTTATTCTAAAACTGGGCGTCACTTTCTATAAATCAAGTTGAGCCTAACTCACATATTACAGTAGACGAAAAATGAGTGCTTACAGAATTGGACTGACATGTTTCTTGCAGTGTCATAGCCCTATTCATGCCATGTTAAACTATATGACGTGTATAGCAGCCAGTGAGTCATAGCCTATACTTCTAATGTTATTAATCAGAGTCATTGACCAAGTCATACCACTCATCAATGAGGTCACAAGTTGCCTTATGACAAATTAGCACCTCATATCAATGTATTTGATAGGAGCTTTAGTGAGTCACTGATGGCCACTAGCAGCTGAATGTAAGTACTCGTCATTCGTCTACTGTAATAAACATTACCATTAAAAAAGATCGGTGATAGTTTTTTTCCAATTTCTGAAAAACAGCTTTTTTTGACTTAAGAGGTTTTGTACTTTCACCATAGATAAACAGATGATAAGTTAATCTTAATAAGTATTGCACAAACAATGATTGGTTAATCTTCAAAAGTATAAATTCATTACAAATAGATGAAACAGTTGATTATTTAATATTCAAAGTATGAAACAATAAATCGCATCTTAAAAAAATTCCCAAATGTGTAACATTTTGTTACAAATTGACAGTTACTGTGGAAATAGTGCTTGATGCTCAGTCCTGTCTTTGGAATGAGACTAAATTGGTTAAATGAATAATGTTTTTATCTATTTATACAATACAAACCGTCCATTTCCATGGCTTGTTTGATCAGATTCTTTCTGCTTGTCGTTCGTTTCTTATAGTCGAAATCCTATTTAGCATCGTCAGCTGGGAGAACGGCGACTTTAGTGACGTTTTTCATTTTCTGGATGTTCTTCATTTTCTGGACTTTAGTTTTGTTGCTGTTCGCAGACTTGGCACGGATACAGAGATCCAAAGCGAGTTGCAGGAACTCGGTCCAAGTGAGGAGTGACATACCCAGCCACAGACCCATGTTGCCACCAATGTCCGACATCAGATCGATCAAAGTGTAGTCTGGGACTTGTTTGGTTTTGGTAATCGTCAAGTCAGCGAAGTAGACGTTGATCTTTGCGAACTCCTTGAGATTCTTCTTGCGGTTCTGAAACTGGAAATATTGGTGGTAGAGGTCTAACTTCAATGCTGATGCATTGGATGCATTCAGCTTCTCGAAGAATCTATCTTGAAGGAGCAATTCCTGGTACACGAAATCTGTCTCATGGTCGGCCGGCCATTTTGCCAAGCTGTATGTCAAGTCATACAACGTCTCTTGGCAAGGAGGGAAACAATTACAATCTGATACCAAAGTTTCTTTCGATATCATTTCTCCAGCTACCTGTTTAGCGCAGGTGATATTATTCGCAGCGTCAATTAGCGGCCCCATGCATGAGATGCTGGAGGACATCTTGCATGCTGCAGTCAGTGGCGCCACCTTTCCGCAGAAGTCAGTGTTCACGATCATTTTGTTGCTGAACGGCAATCTCCCGTCAACACATTTGCACTTTTCAATGATGTGTTTCTGGATGCATTTTCTCAGGCAGTTCAGAACTCTGTAACTGGAGCCGTCTTCTCCCACGTAGTCAGTGCTGCAGTTGCCGTATGGTTTCCCCAACAGAGAATTATTAGTCACCTGAAAAGATCGGTCAAAGAGAAGCACACGATTCATTTCATTGTTAAAGTACAGGGGCGTAGATTTTTCATTTTTGTAGGGGGGGGATGATTTCGGGGATCACAACTTCGAGCGTGGCCCAACGTGCCCAAAGTCTCGCAGCGGTAGATTTCGAGGACCACTCTAAGGCCGAAAAGCCAATATATTACAGATTATCGAAGGTTAGGTTTGAGACTTTTTTTTCCACACAACATGCAACTGACATCATGGAAACTAGCTAAATATGACAGACAATTGTCAACACCAAGTATACAAACCTTTAGTGCGAATGATCCAGAGAACCCTGGTGGAACATCATAACCTTCGATGGAGGGTAACGGATGGGACCCTGGTGGATGGATGACAACCCTTAACCCTCCGTCTCCTGCTAGAGGGTAATTGTTTTCTTGCAGGCCTGGAAATAGGAGCTTCTTCGCAGAAATATTTGCCCAGTCAATCATTCCACTGCCGACAAGACTGACCAATGACAATCCACTTTCGGCACCTTCCGAACCGATCTTTTCAACTGGGGCCTTTAGTTTGATAAATGAATAAAGAGCATAAAGATATCTTTATATAATTTTGGCTATAAAGTTGATAAAGCTTTTGGTTTTTTTTAATGTCTTCTATGTATGTGTATGTGTAAACTTGAGTTCAAATTCTACTCTGGCTCTAATACCTTATATCATGTCATCAGCGATTAAAAAATAGAGTTTTCAAAATATTGTCATGCAGTACAGGATTCTTCCCTTAAAAATTTGATTCTACTACCAAGTTGGTCAAATCCAATAGTGTTTCAGAAATTTTCAAGTTCTATTATGTTGCCTTTTGAAAAAAAAATAGTCTTACCTTAAAAGTGACACAGTTGGTGTAGTAGGTGTCGTAAAACGTCGTGAAGTTACTGCTGAAGCATGGCGCCCCCTGCCATGAACATCTTAGGGTCAACTCCCATGGCGGAACGGCTCCTTTAATCATCGTATCTTTGCCAAAATTTCCAATGATGTTACTCCGAGAGAAGAGGGTGCTGAATAATTCCGGGTAGGCAAAGTAATGGTAGAAGTAGAAGAGATAGTACTCTCCTATTAGTTGAAGTAATTTCACTTCAAATTCTGGCGATGCTCTGGTGATATTTGTCATTTGGAGAAGTTCAAACGGATGCTTGTTGAGACTGAATTGTTTGTAGAGACTATACAACACGTCTATGTCGATGTTTCGCATGTTACATACTGACACGTCCGGGAATCTGATTGATTCTCGTGATAACTCCATCGTAGTCCGCGTCGGCCATTTTAGATACTGACTTATAAGGAGATATAGCTGGAAGATGAACATCCCGATGGCGCAAATAATGGCAACAATCCAGAACACCCTTAAACGTTTATACTGAGCTTTGGCGATCTTTTGAACACCATGCATAGTAGTTGTATCACCAAATTCTTTAATGACTTCCATCCTGTCTCAATTTATTATCCTCCTCAACCTGCAAATGGATTTAGGTCAAGTTCTCAGGACGTTTTCTACAATTCTGCAAATATTCAATCGCCCTCTCAAATGTCTAACCGTCTGTCAATTTAATATGACGCAATTTTAATCTTCAATTGACCTGATAGATGCGTATCGCTACATCCAAGAGACTTTGAACAATTTCAGCTATAACAGTATTTCAAATATAATTTATTGATTGATATTGTGTTTGAAATTCAGTTAATATAAAAAAATCTATGAATTGATTTATCAGCATCAATAATCAAGATATTTTCAGCAAAATCCAACTGACATTTTGTCAGAGATAGTACATTTTCCCTGTGAAGAAATTTTAAATAATTGTGAAGTTTGCATTAAGTTCATTCAACACGGCAAACAATGACGAACCACAAGGAATAAAATTCTTTAATTCAAAAATAAACAGATGGAGACCACTCAGAACTAGTATAGTTCAAAATGGACAAATAAGCAAACATAGATGTCGATCGGGATTTATTGAAAAAACAGAAACATATGTGTTCCTTGTGTTTAGATACCATATTGATGAGAATGAGCAAAGCATGTAATTTAAAATCAACAAGTTTTACGCCTAAAAACTTTCCCAAAGGAAGCAATTAATTATAAATGGTGGAACTAACATCATACTAACTTGTAGTAATACTTACGAGTAATTAAGATTCACACAACTTCAAGGATGGTTTTATATGTCCGACTGTCTGATCATATCTGCCAAACTTCCAAACAGACATAAGCTCTTATTGAATCAAAGAGCACAAGTCAAAAGTTTCCAGCCTTCTGAGACCGTCGCCGCTTGACCGCTTTATATAGTCGTACTCCTTGGATACTTACAAACATCACGGGTAGTGTATATTTAATTTCCGAATCACTTAGAGCTCTTTGCAGTTTGACGGTCCAATGGAAAAATGTACTTTCTTCTTTTCAATTGGCAAACTGGCTTTGCCACGTCATTAACAGTTACCTACTTGTTTCCTAATAAGTTCCCCCGTGGCCTAATTGGTAAGTGCGCTTTTCAACTGGCTTTGAGGGCGTGGGGTTCAAATCTCACCCCTGGAACTCACTTTAGTCCGAGCCCATGGGACATTAAATGGAGGCGGGTTGTATCCAGTATTCTATGATGGGGCAACTGAAAGACCCTGGGCATCCCTGAATTAATAGGGTATGTGCCAGACTCACAGTCTTCTCATCTCATCATCATACAGCGGTCGCCTGCCTCAATATAGCCCACCAAGGTGTTGCAGAGGCGTAAAACACAAACAAACAAAAACTTGTTTCCTAATCTTCTTAGTAGGTACAAACACTAAACCAGTTGATTAGTTTGTTTATTCGCCAGATATGATAGCCTATATAATATTATGCTGAACGACCTGATCAAATGGCAACTAACACAAACAAGATCAATAAAACACGTCTAAGCCAGTGACATCACAAGAGCAAGTTGAATGTTCATATTGAAACTGTGTGGACCGCTAATCTGCAAAGATCTCTAAGCACTTTCAACTCGATGGTAATGACAAAGTTTCGAACCAATATCTTTAAAGAAGCCATTACCAGCATCTTCCCTTGCACCGTAACAATACGGATGAAGATATGGATTTTCACCTCTTTTTTGTATTTTTCAGAATCACTTTCATTGTTTATCTCTTTAACATCTATTGTTTTTCATCTTTTAGCCCATCTCTTCTGCACACTGTGCCAGCCGATGATTGATTTCTAACATTAACCATAACATCGTCACTTAAAGAGTCCCAAAACGTATTGGACTAGGGGAAATGAGGGTACCAATGGAACACGGGGGAACAAGGGCCACTAAAGCGTTAGTTTAAATGGGCAAAAAAAAAAATCATAACAGTCCTAACAAATAAGCAGTGTCCTACAAAGCTTATGGGCCACCGGCATGTCATATTTTGCAGAGATACCGGATTTGGTGTTTTATCACACAGTTTGGAAGTGACAGTCAACACATTTTAGTATGAGTCTTATGACCCCCACTAATAAGATCGACTTACATTACGGACCTACAGATCACCGTTCTCTTGCGCTGAGACATAATAGGTATGTCTCCATATATGGAGATTACGACAGTGATTATGGGTAGGTGGCACTACGATAAGGGGGGCAGGTTATTTTTGTCTTCAGGCAAGCCCATCAGATCTGGTTTATGCAAATTAAATTAAATCCTGTGACTTCCAGTTAATAATAATCTCGTTGTTAAAGCATTATAACCCCCCAATCAGGGGCGTAGCCAAGGGGGGATATGGGGGTCAGAACCCCCCCTTTGGCCCAAAATTAAACTCACCTTTACCAGACTTTTAAAAGTCAGTTGGTGCCAAAATGAACTTTATTGCAAAAATATATAATTTTAAAATAGTATTTTTCACAACTAAAGTTTGTTACAGTGATTTTCCTCGACATCAGACCCGTTTTCATGGTGCAATGAGTTTCTAAAAAATTACATCCTCAGTAATAGCATTGTGACTTGGGCCAGTGAAGTTTGAAATTTGTATAGTACTGAATTGATTTGCAGGTGGCATGTAAAAGCAATATATTTTCTGTTGGAATCCCCGTTGCCTTTCAACAAGGGGATTGGTGTTGTTGTCCAAGCTAAGGATTCTGACTTAATGAGTGTGTTTGATGAATGTTTGATTGTTTTGGGTCTGCTAGTGATTACATACCCAAGACAGCATTCAATAGAGAAGTGTGTTGTAGGTTGGAATCACATAGATTGGGGCACGGGGGTATCCAGTAACCAGGTAAGTGGGGGGTTGTTAAAGATGACCTTGGCGAAGCCCGTGGGGCCGAAGCCTATTCGGCGGGGATTTTATGTTGCTGGATAATGATTCTGAGCAGTTATAAGGCCATCATTCTTTCATGGAAGGTCCGGTATTAAAAGGTAAAAATGTTGATTATTTACAAACCTTTTCTGTAAGTTACCATGATACAAACTTGTGTAAATTGAGAATCCCCCCTTATTCTGCGCCATGATAAGAATATGGCAAAAATTTCCAATAATGTTAAAATTTTTTTTTATACCTTGAATTGGAATGATAAATTTTGTTAAGTTGCATGGGAGTGTTTGGAACTCTCATCCTTGGGCTGTACGCATAACCAAAGACAACACTAGAGAGTTGAGATTCCTACACCAATGACACAAAAATGTCCATAATACATCAGCCCCTATACTAAATAATGTGCAATATTCAAGGACGCAGTTTTATGGAATCTAAATCCATTGATTTACAAATTGTGTCAAAGACTTCTGGGTTTAAAATGACGAACATCCTCCAATTGGCAAACATGCTACCTGTATACGGTTTGTCTTTTGGCAAAGTTTAAGAACACAAAAATAGACTCTCAGAGACTCAGCGTTTCAGAAGAACAAGTTGCAGGCCCGCGAGTCTTGATTTTCTATACATCTATTTACAAATGATGTGTGCTGAGTTCCCATACCGTCTGGACGTCCCACTTTGCATCAAGACCAATTAGCAGAAATTTCCCCTGCTTCATATTGTTGACCATTAATTAAAGTTGTTACAGGGCTCATCTGGTAGAATACACTAAATTGGACTGCAAAGGATGGAATTTATAAAAATAGGTTAGATCTAAAAGGAACGAGAAAGAAATTAAAATTTTTTTTTTATAAAATCTGCACTCCTTATGCACTTATTATGATTTGGAAATAAAAAATAACAATAAAAAAAGAAGTAGTCAGTTGGTATAATCCCCCAAACAAATTGACAAAAAAGTAAGCTGTATGGTATAAATATTAAGTCTGTCTCAAATCAAATTACCCAAAGTCAAAATTAAAGTGGATATCATAATGGCATTATGGTCATGGAAACACTATCTTCTTGCTTTTTTTTTTTCAAGACATGGCATTGATTGATCAGAGCTAGAAAGCTGTTAAAATTAGCCTGAGATAGCGTTATATTAATTTTGTATAAAATGGTGCAAATAACTTCAGGTATTGTTTCCTACTATTATTAGGCCCCATTTAAGAATGTAAATCCCAGAAATCCTGGACGTCCCGGAACTCCTGCTAACTCCTGCTAACTCCCGTAACTCCTACTACGTAACTTGCTAATTTAAAGGTTGATCACAATATCCTTTCTTTATTTTATAGATCAATAATAGAATCTGTTTTATCGTTTTGTGTTGTATCATGGTATGGGCCAAGCAGTATAAGAAAGACCAGAAGAAACTATGTAAAATTTTTAGAATTGTTAAAAGATTAGGAATCAGTGCCGACAACCTGCATGACATTTATAAGAATGCAAGCCACAGGCTAGGCAAAAAGATCATTGGTGATGAGGAATATCCATTGAATCACAAATATGTATATCTCAGATCAGGGAGAAGACTTCTGTCTGTTAAACATAGAACTAGCCGTTATGGCAATACATTTGTGCTTGTAACATCAGATTGTAAATCACATGTCTGTAGTTTAATTATGTTTTATTGCCTATTTAATTTAAATACTTATTATTTATGCACTGTCTTGCAACACTGAACGTATAACCATGTAAAGGTTCACTCTGTGACTGAATAAAGTATATCGTATCGTATCGTGGTATCGTAACTCCTACTAACTTCCTTTAACTCCAGTAACTCCCACTAACTCCTGCTAACTCCCCTAACTCCAACTAACTCCTGCTAACTCCCCTAACTCCTGCTAACTCCCGTAACTCCCACCAACTCCCTGTCAACTCCTATAACTCCCACTAACTCCTGTAACTCCTGGTAACTCTTACAACTCCCGGTAACTCCTGTCAACTCCCGTAACTCCCTGAAGTCCCAAATGGAGGCTCCGCTTGGGAGTTACATGCTTAAATAGGTTCTCCCCGGAAAAAAAAGTTTTCATCATATTTTGTTAAACTTGAACTAAAAAAATATAAAAATTTTCTTTTCTATCTCTACCACTCTCCCATCGAAACCCCCCCCCCCCAACCAACCAGCTCTTGCCCGCACCCTATGTCGGTAGCCGCCACACTCTGAAAAATGGTTAAATTTATTCCAGCGAAGTATGAAATTGTGTGGAATCTGAGCGACATATATTAATGTCAATCCTCCGTGGTGTAGCAGTTAAGGCGTTGGGCCAGCAACTGGGAGGTCAGCAACTGAGATGTCCAGATCCCAAAACATTTTCAAGTTCAACTATCTTTCTTTTTTTTTACAGGGGGTGAATGTGTATAACATGTTGAGGACTCTCGCTCTCTGCCATCCCATCAATCAATCTTCGTGAGTACCCAGAACTGGGCTAAGAGGGCTGCACTTACCATATCTATCTATCTATCTATCTATCTATCTATCTATCTATCTATCTATCTATCTATCTATCTAGCTAGCTAGCTATCTATCTAGCTATCTAGCTAGCTATCTATCTAGCTAGCTATCTATCTAGCTATCTATCTAGCTATCTATCTATCAGCTTCCCCATAGTCATTAGGCTGTAGACTTGAGGAGTCTCCTGTGATATAAAAAAAATCAATCAATACCAAAAGACATATTATCTATCTACCAACGGACGACTCTTTCCCTTCAATTTTAAATTATTTTTCAAAATAAACACAAAAAAGTCCAGATATACTGTTATTCAAGAAATCGTTAACTGGCGGAACCACAATACTTCTAATAAGTTATTGATGTAACTGAGCAAAACTTCGATTAGGAATTACTTCCAAACTCAACACTTCTTAAAATTTAATTACCAAGGCATATTATACTTCTCATGCCATCTAGCATAACATAGCAACTTGGCAAATACAGTGACATGACCTCACAAGCCATGTGGGGCTCCCCTGGAAACCAAAGGATATTGAAATTTTGTAAACAAATTTGGTAAAAAGGCATCTAGAAGACAGTGGCACCACTGTCTCCAAGATACCCCCGACCCCACTGCCCCCCGATACCCTCCCCACTTTTGAGACCCCCCAGTAGCGCTACTGCTGGTAGAATTGTAAACTTCCTTCAGACAACTTTTGATTGAATTGCAAGTAAAAGAAGTCAGGATTGAGAATGAAAAAACATTCATATGAAATAGTTATCATGAGCATTTCAGCTAAAGCAACATTATCAGTCAATAAGCACCAAAAAGTAGTATCCAAGGACTACATTTTAAATCATTCATTTTCAATCCATGGGGAGTTTTGTTCAATAAATGGAGTACATCCTTCATAAATAAAAGACGTCTCTCATACTTGTTTACACTGAAAGTAATGTCTGCAGTTGCCTACCAAAATTTGCACTAAACCTGCTACACTACCCTCCAAAAGTTTGAATACACCTGAAAAAGTGAGGTTTCTTAAAAAAATACTTCATCTTCAACAAAATTTTTATTTCATACTAACATCAAACAATATGGAAACTCACTTTGAAGCCATAAGGTGTCCTTGTTTTATGATTTTAGGTCACTTTAATAAAAATGTATCCAATTTTCTCGATATCGCATTTTATGATTTTATATGAAGGCTATAAAAGCACAGTTATCTTCCATATTTATGACATTCTATCATTTGTTATCATATTTGATATGATTTTAGCAGTACACTCTAAAAACTAAAGTTCTAATAAGATACCAATATTGGTATCTAAGCTTGTCCTGTATTTTGAACACCTTTTCATTTGTTAAAAACCAAAAACAATTGATTTTAAAAAAACAGTTGCATTTGTACAAGAAAAAATCAGTAATGGTTTTTGCATAATTTGCCGGAAGTCTGTAGTGGATATTAATGCTTCAAATCGAGATACTGTAATTCCATCAAAGAAATCCATTGATACTTACATGCATACAATAGAAAACGCAATGGGTGTTTTATTCCTTGACATTTGAAATCTTTGGAATTTGTCATTAATTTAAAATTGAGCTATATTTTTTGTTAGAAATTACACATACACGAATTGCCCATTTGTGGATGTAGCATTTCTTACACTTTTCTGACTTGTGAAGGTGTCAAATATATCACCGTCAGGTCGTGTATATGATATAAATTACATAAACAAGACTAGTTGTGTATATGAGAGAAGTAGCACATACCAGAGTTGTAGTGTACATGACTTATATGATACATACACGACTGTTAGTGTATATGTATGATCTAACTCATACACGTCCTATTCTTGTATGTGCATGATATGACACATATATGACTCGAGAATGTGTGCTATCTTACACAATGATTATGCTATCACAGGTTTGAGCAACCTCTGGCGATGGTGCTGGTAAATGAAGCAGGAGGTATGCATTGATTATTGAAGAAGAGACTAATAAATATGCATTTAAAAGAGTAATATTGGTTTGTTTTATTGTACAATTTTTTCATCTGTTTATAACATAATTGGAGATTCTCACATTGACTGTAAAAGTCAGAGACTAAGTTGATCATGACTATGGAAAGGCTGGTGAAAATGGAAAATTGAGCACCAGCAGTATACTGTATCTGCAGTGATAAGACTCACATACACGAGTGTTAGAAATGTCATTTAGACAACTGACTGCAATGAAGAGTACAGAGTGCTATTAATGTCACAAACAAGAGTGTTAGTCAATACACATAGACGAGTCTGATGTATATGCAAGATATTTCATATACAAGAGTGTTAGATAAGACACATAGACGAGTCTGATGTGTGCAAGATATTTCATATACAAGAGTGATAAATAATACACATACACGAGTTCAGTGCTCGTGAATGTGTGTGATTTTACACATTCACGAATTTGTGTATGTGCAATTTCTTACAAAAAATATATATGTAAAATTAGACCATTTCCTGCACTTACAACAACCAGTATATTACTGAAAATATTAAAATTGATTCTCCCATTATGCATTGGTGGGTATTTCATTGGAGCTTCTATTAAATTTTACGGTAGATATGTATCATATTGGTATCCAATTACAGGTTTTGGATATAATTTCATAGAAATTTCTTAATGCCGATATGAATTGTAAACTGCAATGAAAATAATATTTTAAAGTTGCGGATTATATACACCTGGCAATTAAATTTTCGAGTTTCGTCAATATGCATGTCTGACAGGTTATCTTTTGTCTTCAAATAATTTAACGGCTATAAGACTGTTTTAATGTACCTTTTAATTCTATTTTATTATCACTTATTTTCAATTTATATCTCTATATATAATATTATATTTCTCTTCAAATGATGTTTTCGGTCACTAATATTTCACTAATAGGAGGGCCCCATGGTAAATAAATATTTATAATTAATAAGTTTACCTTCATAAAATAAAGTTTATCTATCTTTGTATCTATTAGTATGATTTTGTTATTTTCAACATACATTTCAAATTCATAGTCTTGATGATTGAAACATATCCCTTGGATGCTTTTGCAATTAAACCAAATCAATATAGTTTGTGGATGGGTATTGTTGTGGCTTCAGGCCAGGTGGTTGCCTGTTTCTGGATCAATGTATTAAATTAGCAATGATTACTGCACTAATTCATGATGTTTGGCACATTATTATCCTTGCAAAATTAGTTGAGAGAACTGGGGCACTTTGGGACACGGGGCACATTGGGACACAGGGCACATTGGGACACAGGAAACATTGAGACATGGGGCACATTGAGACATGTGGCACATTAGGACACTGCTAAAAAAACAGCCTTACCAGCAGGAGTTTGACTCCTGGATGGGGAACCCAAACTTTTCAGTGGACCTTCATGAGCAATATCCCAGCTGGATGTCATTAGGAAGAGATGCTAAATTGGTAGCCCCTTGTATATGTGTCTGTGCTGGGAAGTATATAAAAAGAACCCTCACATGGGGTAAACGTGTAATATGTTGAGGATGCCTGCTCTCTCTCCCATCACAACAATCAGCCCTCGTGAGTGCCCAGGACTGGGCTTAGAGGGCAGCATTTACCATATCTATCTATCTATCTAATCCATCTATCCATCTATCTATCTAAGTAAATATTTTTTTAGAACTTAGTGCAGTGCTATGAGAACTGCTTATTATAGATGGCGCCACACATGGCATAGCTGAGATTTCAAGCTATCTGCAACAAACAAAACTTGTTTCAACACAGTTTTCAAATTTTACAGCGAAGGGCTGCAAATAATATAGGGCCTGCAAGATCCATTCTGGCTTATAAATTTGAAAGTTTAAAGTTTCTTATCATGGACAAAAACAAAAAACAACTGTAAAGATCACATAACCGTAATGATCCCAGTCACTCAATTCATACACCACAATCAAGCAGAAACAAATGAATGAAAATAATTTGATAGGATAGGATAAGATAGGATAGGATAAATTTATTTTCACAACATATGTACACACAGAATAAATGTTACAATTTGATAACGATTTCAATAAATATTGCGTTGGAGGCCACCTGAGCAGATGTATGTACTGCTATAGCCAATAAGTGGATGGATCCCCTCGCCCTTAGGAACCCCATGAAAGTATCATAAATGAAAACACAAAAATCTAGTTATAATTACTAATGTCAAATAAGTAATTATAATTAGATGTTGAAACTACTGAAGCCACACAGAAACTGATGACACGATTTCACATGGAAGACCCAGTGAAAGAGTTGGGTGGAATTTGGATGACTCATCCTAAGGTTTTACCGATATGCCATCTGCAAAAGTCTGGATGGAATTTGAATGACTCATCCTAAGGTTTTACTGATATGCCATCTGCAAAAATCTGGATGGAATTTGGATGACTAATCCTAAGGTTTTACTGATATGCCATCTGCAAAAGTCTGGATGGAATTTGGATGACTAATCCTAAGGTTTTACTGATATGCCATCTGCAAAAGTCTGGATGGAATTTGAATGACTCATCCTAAGGTTTTACTGATATGCCATCTGCAAAATTCTGGATGGAATTTGGATGACTAATCCTAAGGTTTTACTGATATGCCATCTGCAAAAGTCTGGATGGAATTTGGATGACTAATCCTAAGGTTTTACTGATATGCCATCTGCAAAATTCTGGATGGAATTTGGATGACTAATCCTAAGGTTTTACTGATATGCCATCTGCAAAAGTCTGGATGGAATTTGGATGACTAATCCTAAGGTTTTACTGATATGCCATCTGCAAAAGTCTGGATGGAATTTGGATGACTAATCCTAAGGTTTTACTGATATGCCATCTGCAAAAGTCTGGATGGAATTTGGATGACTAATCCTAAGGTTTTACTGATATGCCATCTGCAAAAGTCTGGATGGAATTTGGATGACTAATCCTAAGGTTTTACTGATATGCCATCTGCAAAATTCTGGATGGAATTTGAATGACTAATCCTAAGGTTTTACTGATTTGCCATCTGCAAAAGTCTGGATGGAATTTGGATGACTAATCCTAAGGTTTTACTGATATGCCATCTGCAAAATTCTGGATGGAATTTAGATGACTAATCCTAAGGTTTTACTGATATGCCATCTGCAAAAGTCTGGATGGGAGTTGGATGACTAATCCTAAGGTTTTACTGATATGCCATCTGCAAAATTCTGGATGGAATTTGAATGACTAATCCTAAGGTTTTACTGATTTGCCATCTGCAAAAGTCTGGATGGAATTTGGATGACTAATCCTAAGGTTTTACTGATATGCCATCTGCAAAATTCTGGATGGAATTTAGATGACTAATCCTAAGGTTTTACTGATATGCCATCTGCAAAAGTCTGGATGGAATTTGGATGACTAATCCTAAGGTTTTACTGATATGCCATCTGCAAAATTCTGGATGGAATTTGGATGACTAATCCTAAGGTTTTACTGATATGCCATCTGCAAAAGTCTGGATGGAATTTGGATGACTCATCCTAAGGTTTTACTGATATGCCATCTGCAAAAGTCTGGATGGAATTTGAATGACTCATCCTAAGGTTTTGATGGGTCCCAGATTCGACATTGATATGCTATTTGCAAAAGTTTGGATGGAATTCGGATCACTCATCCTAAGGTTTTATTGATATGCCATCTACAAAAGTCTGGAAGGAATTTCAAATTGGATGACTCATCCTGAGGTTTTGCTGGGCCCTAGATCTGATGGGCCAAGTACAAAAGTCTGGATTTAATAAAAAAGTAATAGAGGTGGAATTCTGATTTTGCCAAGGGGTCCACTGTGCGGCCTACCTCAACCCACCCCCCATCCCCCCCCCGATCATGGCGACCATTTGGTCTCACAGTTCCTATGTTCAAAAATGCACTGCCAGAAAGCATGAATATTTTAATGAACTGATGGCTTACATTTGTGTCAAACCATAGCGGAGAAGTCTGATAAAACAGTGACTAGATAAAAAGTTACAAAGTTGAAAGTATATTAAATATATTGTAAAGCCTCTATAAAGAATATTTTTATTTAAAAAAAAGTGCTTTTAAAAGGCCTTCCAACAAAGACAGTCCAGTGTGCAATAAACCAGAGTCTCTGGATGGTCTCCCCACTGGGAGACAATTTTGTCTCCCCAGTAACTATGTTAAAAAATTCACAGCTCTCTATTTATCGTTTCTCAAGAAAGTTGAACTAACATTTGCTGCAACACAACTATTTATGATTACTGAGTACAAATGTTGGAGGGTAACATGGTCATAGCCTGCATTGGGGAAGGGGGGCAGCTCCCCTAGAATTTGGCAGACTTTTTTTTAACATACAAAAACTTCAATTTTCTGCAGTTTTCAGGGGTGCGCAAGCCTGTAGATGAGACTCTGCCCCCCCTCCAGGATTCAGCCCAGGCTACGGCCCTGGGCGAGGCAAACAAGAGAAAATTATTACTCTCGAAATCAATATTACTGTCGCCGTGACCATGAAAAATATATTATCCCTGCTGAGGAAAACTCCGAACCTCCTCCCTCCTCGATTATTAAATGATTGCCCTCTCATCGCTGGAAGGATATTCTGTACAAAATATTGATTGCATGTGCAGTAATTCGTGTCAATGTGCTCCACCCACCTGATTTTGCGCGACAAAGGCAGTTTATTATCTAGCCACAGAGATCCCTGTCTGCAAAAATCTCAGATTGAACTGTTCTCACAAATAAAATGGGGTGATGCACAGCGTCTGTATAGGGGACACGCTTGAAGTGGTACGCGCCCCCTCATATCGGAACTGTACAGCCCTATACGAACTTCAACCTTCAAGTATTATTGTTGTTGACCCTCCTGAGAATCACATGCCCCCCAGGTGCCCGCCCCCCCGCTTGAGACTTTCTAGTTATGCCACTGCCCCTAACCCTCCCCTTGTTGCCGTCCCTGGTGGGCTGGACTTTTGACCAAATGGCCAGGGCTCAACTTCTGGCGGTCACGACCTTGTTCCCAACTGGCATCTGGCGTGTACACCTGAGCTGAGCAAGGACTTAATTGGACACTGTTGTACCTATTACACCTCTTCAGTCTCATAGAAATTGGTAGACCTGTCATTTTGTCCAGCCTGACTGTCTCCAAGATACGAAACATCCCCTTCGTTGCTTTTGAATTTTTTATGCCATGGAATATTACATCCACCCCTAACTTATTAATCAGCACTCATCTTCATTCCTTTACAGAATTTGTCTGTCCACTGTTTTGGATTATTTACCTGTGGCAATTATTATTTTATGTTTTTAGTCATTAGTATTTCACTAACAGGAGGGCCCCATTGTCAATAAATATTTATGATAAATCGGTTTGACCTTCAGTAAATAAAAAAGTTTATATTTCTACAGTGCCGCCTATAAACAAGTGAAAAGCATGATATTGTACCATTGCATCAATGCTAAACATCCTGAACCAAACTGCTTGTGGAAGCATAAATTATCCTTCAATGAGAGGAAAACATGTTGGGTCATACAGGCCGATATGTAATAGGGAGAACAGTCTCTGCATGGTGGAGCCACTGCTGCTGGCTGAAAAATCTCTGCAAAATTCACTGAAAAGCGTCCCAACAAACCATGTCAAAACTAGACATTTTTTCCCGTGTTTTTGGACACAAAAACAAGGGAAATTTAATAATTTCTTTATTGGATCCTGTAGTAGAGAGGTAAAAATATGACGTTTTTCATGTTTTCTGACTTGGGTGAGGCATGCTTAAATATGAAATTCGAAGATAAAGTTTTCAAAATTAATTTATTTTACGTTCTGCCTTGAAAACGCACATGAGAGTTAGTGTCATTGATAGACAATAAAGTGGGCTTTTATTTAAGGTATACATCAAAACTATTGAACCAGGGAAAAAGCTGGAATATTTTTTTTTTGTGAAAGTGTCTGAACAGCATCATTCGCCGACGGGCCTATTTGCGACGTTACAATGCCTGAAAAAGCAAATCTGTCATTTTGACTGAATTCTACATTAAATTTTGATGCATATAAGTTTTTGAATTTTTGAAATGGGCCAATTATTAACCAATTTAGCATACTCTTTGCATAAAGAGCACTATGCATTTTATGAGGGTGCAGTAGCACAGAAACATACAAAACTCCAATCAAAATCCTATCAAAATCCATAAATCCTATATATCTTTGTAATTGAATTTAAGTTTTTATGAAAACTTTCATGATTTCAAATAGAGAGAAATTCCAAAATGCAAGGTTAATGGCACCGTCAAAATTTTTCCAAGACATACCATTGGAGGAAAGACTCCATAAAAGCTGATTATACCGAACAGACGCAGATTGTAAAAAAAAAAAGGAACCAGGAATTTTGGTAGCGAAAGAATGAATTTTTTTTAAATGTTGAGAAATTCAACACCCAAAATCCCAAACAATTATCTCAGCATTTGACAGACCCCTTTTCAGATTGACTCCAAAATTATATTTATAAAAAAGAAATTCAAAATATTCAAAACACCAGAAGAAACAGAATTTAACATCTTCAACTCTTTTCAGTAAAACTAGAGTGGAAAAAATCCTTGGTGATATTTTGGGGCTGGCACATTTTACACTAACATTTCCTAGTTTTTTCTTTAAGCTGTAGAACTGGATGTGGTCACTAAAACTACTCCAGGATCAAAACCATGATAGAAGTAGAGATAATCTGTTGGGATTTATAAATATTGTTTACGAATTCCATTAATTAAGCCACAAAGAGAGTCAAATCTATTGACGAAATAAATTAACAATTGGACATTCTCTTGACTAAGTATATTCCCCCCAAGAGATTGACCTGATTTACACTTTATGTAGCGGTCTTATAAAGTCAAGTATATTCCAACTGATTACATTTCTAAACTATAAATTTGATTTACATACTGTTTTAACTTTAAATTTTGAAAATCTGTCAATAATCAGTAAATTTAGAGCACAAACAGCCTACTATTTTGAGAATCAGTACAAACTTCACAGAGAATTTCTGCCGAACCTTGTGTTTCTTGATGTTGTCCAGCATTGCTTGCAAAACCAGGAGCCAATTTGTTTGGTTTTATCTAAAGTTAATGATGTTCTGAGACATTGTGCAAAAAATCATGAAAAAATAATCATTTATTACTGAGATAGCAGCTTGGGACGCTTTTTTCACAAATTTGACATTTTTTTCACTCTGCGACGGACTGGATATAGGGGTGTCCAGAAATGCCTCTGGATCACAATAGGGATAATATCTTCAATATATTTTGATCGATTTCATATCCAGGGATATATGAGAAGCCTCTCTGACAGTTAAATCATTAATTGGAAAAATATTTAAAAATTGACTATTCTCCCTATATGTAAGGCATGATGTAGGATAAGAATGGCAGCCTATATTGCTAGCTATATAGACGGAGTTATGTATACATGGGTCGAAGACTTTGATTATTAAGTGAAACACAGGCCCAATGTTATTTCATAGGAAACGGTGGTACTGTATCTATCTGAATGTGATTGTGTTATTTTCCATTTTCATTCCAAATTCATGGATATTGATGATTGAAACACGTGGCTTGGATGCATTCGTTCTTTAGCAGCGCCATGGCGCCAGCCAATGTCGTCAGTGTAGGTGGGGCTGGTGAGGTGTTTGCCCCACCACTTTTTGCCAAAGTATATATATGTTTCTGAATAAAAAAAAATCAAATTTCCCCCCTGACATCTTCCATGGATTGCCGGTCAACCAGGCGACAGAAAACCAGGCGACATCACTACCAACTGGCCGACAACCATCCAGGCGCCACGAAATCGTGACCATTATTTGCCCACTAACTCTGTACAAATACCCAGCAACTAAATCTTTATCTTGATACCTTTACTATTGCATCATTTTCTACATACGCATCACATTTGTTCCAATTAGTGAAATTTCTGTCTCTTATGCAAAGAAACAAAATTTCAAAATGGCACTGGATTCGGTACATGTATAGATTGTAATTTGTAGATCATTATTTTTTATGTCACTTTCTGGAAACATCAGGTGACAGAGTGTTGTTTGAGACAGCTGCAAACTTACAGTAAAGTTCTGAAAATTTTGTTATTAGATAATGCATCCTGCGTTTAACATTTCTGAATATCTTTGCTGAATGAAACGCTACTTGAATAACAAGCAGATGATTTGATTTGCTGCTGTTCGTTTTATAACAACACCATAGGCCTACAGATATTCATCTTTTGTAACAAGACACGTTCTGTTTTAGCTAGAGAAGCAGCAAAATAAAAACCAAAAACTCATCAAATCTCCATGGATGCAAATTTATCTCGTTGCTGAAATATGAGTTGACAAATGAAATAACCATGAATACGTACTGCTTCATTTGATACTGCAGCCTTGCTGTATTTTTGTTATTATTATGTTGCTTCTTTGTATGAAAAAGTATAAGGGCCCAAATTACACGGCCAAACCGTATCAACCTATTCCAGATTTTATTTAGAGACAATTGGATAAGTGATTTGTGCTGCTCAGAGGCAAGGGCCCAAGATATTATATATAGGTCAAGTCAGTCAGACACTCCTGAATGTATTTTCTTTACTCTACTTTTTTAGACTTATCTATCAAAAATGAAAATAGTAGATTAAAAAAAAAAGGCAATTTCTCCCTGAAGCGATGTTGCTGTTGTACATGTATGTACCGTAATAAGGGGTGAATTGGGACACTGGGGTGAATCGGGACAGGACAGGAAAGTGTTTTATTTCCTCCAAAAACCACATCTTCTACTAGTGTCAGGATTTTGATTTTTCGCACATGCATAGTACACAAACCAGCGTATATTGTGGTTGAATTACATACATCTGACTGCAGGCACTGAGAAACTGCAGCACTTTTAACACGACCCTGCAGAAATTGAATCTCACAAAGTGATGAAAACTCGCATTAAACTTTATTTCAATTTAAAATGGTATCAGGGGTCCAGAATAGTAGACTGGATATGGGATTATGTATGTTTGGTCGTGGGTTCAGATCCAGGTCAATGGCAAAGTTTCGGGAATAATCAAACTTTCAAAATATACTCAACCAAATTTCATTTGATTGTACAAGCATGGCTTTTTTACAAATATTATTGAACTTGGCATCTTTTATTATGGATTTAGTCCAGAATTATTAATCACCAGCAAAATTAGCATATATTTGCAGTTTTTGATAGTTTTCTGTCATTTATCAATTTTTTAAAAATCTGCATATTATCAATGGAATTGATTTCAGATTTTTTTCAAAATACATATTTTGCATTTTGAAGATGTTTTCTAATGTTTAGTCATAAGAAACAATCACTTAAAGAAGCCAGGAAGTATTAATTGAGGAAATAATGGAGTGTCCCGATTCACCCCAAACTGTGGGGTGAATTGGGACAGTGGTTTTTTGGGCCCTGAACCCAGGCAATTTAAGATAGCAATTCAAACTCCGATGGAAACTTAGACCTTATGCTCAGACACAATTTTACACCATATTTCGTTTTCTGAGTTGATTATTGTCCATGCTGTTGCAGCCAATATCCACTATTGCGCCCAATAGGCCTATTTGGCAAGGCTATTTTGCCTTTTGGCAAAATATTGGGTCTTTTGGCAAATTGTAGGGTCTTTTGGGAAAATATATGGTCTTTTGGCAAATTACAGGGTCTTTTGGCACATCCTTAAATATCCGCGGGGCCTTTTGGCAAAATATAGGTGCTTTTGGCGCATGCCTAAACCACACATTATCACTCACTCGAGTTATAGTGGATTTTGACAAAGATCCTGTCCTTTGGGAATATGCCCAAATCATTCATTATCATTCACTTAAACTATAGTGGATATTGGCAAAGATCAATCTGTTGGATATTAGCTATTTTTAGCTTAGTGAGTGATAATGAGTGAAGTGGGCAGAGGATATTTTATGCCTAAATGCCATATTATTGCTCATTGTCGTGAGCAATAATAAGTGAATTTGGCACAGGATATTTTGTGCCTAAATGCCATATTATCGCTCACTCTCATCTGGAACCATCTTGCATGTTACTCAGCATGGAAATAATGGTCCTACATAGAAATAATGGTCCTACAGAGTCAAAATATATATCAAAATGAAGGAAATTAAATTTCAGAAATGATGCTGCCACTTAGAAGTTGATGCGCCTCATATTAACGGCGCTCGGTTACCACTTGGTTATTGGCCAAAATTTGATGGATATGACAAGGTGGGGTCATGAAATAAATTTTAATCAATAATTACGACCTGGTGACCCACAAAAAATATGTGGTAAGCAGTTGGTAGTGTTCTTGGTTACCAGGGCCGTAGCCTGCATTGGGGTAGGGGGGGGCAGCTTCCCCCCCTAGAATTTCGCAGAAATTTTTGTTAACCTAAAAAAAATTCAGATTTCTGCGATTTTCTCGGGTACAGATGCCTCTTGATCAGACTCTCCCCCCCCCAGGATTCAGACCAGGCTACTGCCCTGGTTACCAGTTGGCAACTTGGCAGGTTGCTATAGTTGACAGTTACCCCCCACCCAGAATTTGACCTTAATGAGGGATTTTTGGTGAAAAAAAAATTGTTCCCCACTTGACTCGGTAATGACACCAAAAAAAAAGAATTTGTTCGGCACAGGAAAATACAAAAAAGTTTGTTTCCACCGGTAGCTAGGGTACCATAATGTTAAAATTCTGAAAAAAAAGTGTGTCGCTCATCCGCATACGAAAAAAATTGTTCGTCGATGCTTCGCAAACAAAAAAAAGTTTGTCCCGGGGATAAAATCCATAGCCCCCCCAACTATCCCACCTTACATATATTAATGTCCAAATTTTCTGAGTGTTTCCCTTGTGCGTATGCCTATGGGCAGTCTCTACCCCCTCTTCCCCGGGATTTAGCCCAGCCTATAGGCCCTGGCTGGTTGATACTGTGAGCCTGTCTTTGAGGCGAGCCTCGGGGCCATATTGTCATGGCGTTCGCCCTGGCCTCGGTCTTGGATGTCTAAGGGACCATTCAGAATTTATGACTGGGGGGGGTGGGAGTTTTGCTGGAACTTCCCGTCAAAAATTGATACCCCCCCTTGAGTTTCATGCGGATTTTTAGTACCCTACCCTTAGGTTTCATGCATATTTTTAGTACCCCCCCCTCGCCATACAAAGCAATACACACATATATATTCTGGTATACATGGCCACGGGTACAGATTCGCGTCATTTCGTGAACATTTGCGCATAAAAAATTCCAAAGAAATTGAGTTTATGCGTGTTTTTTAAAAAAATTTTCTCTGTTAAAATTTCTTACCCCCCCTTGGAAGTGTTGTCAAAAATTATAACCCCCCCCTTGAAATACATGTGAAAAGTTACTAGGCTACCCCCTCGGCCAAAACTCCCAACCCCCCCAGTCATAAATTCTGAACGGTCCCTGATCCTTGACAACGGCTTAGTCTTGGGTGTCTTTCGGCCATTCTGGGAGGCCTTGAGACCAGCCTTGTCCTCTAGGCTGGCATCGTCCTCAGCCTCGATGGTCCATGCCGAGGTCTCTGATGTCTCGGCCTCGATTACAACAGTTAATTGCTAACTTAATTAAGAAGTCCAGAGGTATCATGGTAACATGGCCCCATCATAACATCAAGGCAGATGGCTAAATTTGGCTAAACAGCCAATATAAAGTTCAATATCCTGAAGGAGTCTTCAAGCTGAATTTACAACCTCAAACTGTAACCATATCGAGTGCAAAAGAGAAGAATAACAACTGAACAGAAAAAGATATAATAAATTAAGTTTTATTATTACACAACACCACAAGAAACCTTACTACATAAGCCGTGCACAGCGCTCCTGAAGAAACATTGGGGTTAAAAAAATGAACCGAAAGCGGGACCTATACCACCTGAAACTACATGATCACACGAACATTTTAAGGCAAAAACGAAAAAAATCTGTTGGGAATTTTTTGAGAAATTCAAGTTTTTAAAAATCTTGTTTATCTCATCACTTGAATACATATAAAATGGCTTATAATTCAATAAACATGCTTGAAATGTGATAAAACCTGTTAGCTTGGCTCTCTAAGCAATTTCAATAAAGTTAAAACAATGAAAAAAAAAATTAGTGACTTTTTAAAAGTAAATGTGACGTATTGTTTATCACACACTGTATAAATGCAAAAATGCTGAAAACAACCAAATTCTCCATATATCCAGTCTTTGGGTGTTATTAAACAAACTTGTTATTCTTTATCTGGATATGAAAAGCTTCATACAGCTTTTAAAAAGTGAAAACGCATCTAAAACTGATATAAACAAGACAGGTAAGAATCTTCTGACAGCACCGATCATTATTATTTCAGATGGGTTTCTCACTGGCCCATTTAGTTTATATGATACTATCTAAATACAATGCTTCAAATAGAGCAAAGGTGATGCAGGCTGAAGTATTTGACAGCAATATCTAGAGTGATATCTGAGCCTAAAATAAACATGTTACAATTTAATTTTCTAACATAGGTTTGTGAAAGCAGCTGAAATTTTTCTTCTGCATCTCCTTTGGAGGCCTTAATTAGGATAAATATAGTTCAAAATTAAGTACTATTTAATATTGAATGGAATATCCTCAAATCCTCAGACATAAAACAGGCTATGAAACTAGGCATGGCTGTCCTTGGCTGTGTGCGGAAATTGGGCTTGATGTTTGCTACACTATTTCAGGTACCTTGCACATGCCTTACTGTAGTGAACACTAAGTGACTATGGTTGTTGTTTGAATATATATCCTGCGCCTTGAATGGACTTCTTAATCTGAGAATCTCTTAGCATAGAACAGATTTAGGGAGCTACCAATGCATGCTTGCATGCACAGAATCGTAGAATGCAACAGCTGTAATAGGTCCTAAGTTTTTTGGGCAACATATTCTGCACTGCATAATATTATCAAGGCTCGAGAGTTACTCGATATCAGTAACTGGATAAATTGATTCCCTCAGAGGTTTACTTGCTAATTTTCTCTTTCACAATGAGCAAATGGATGTGAACCTGCTTTGTTAAGTCAGTCATTTGGATTTGGAAAGAGCTGTAACAGCTCACTGTGCAACATATTTATAGAAACCATTTTGATAAGGGAGAAGGAAAGCAGTACCATTCTCCTTTTAACTGAGTCTAGAACTTTGTGTATTTGTGGTCACCGCTACCTGCATAATAATGTTTGAAAGTTGACAATCTGCTGCAGTCCGCTTTACCAAACATAATTTTTAGATCCAATTTTCACATTTAAAGCTTTCCTTATACTTTTCAAGCAAGGTTTGAAACTTCTTGACAATAAAGAGTGAAAAAAGTTAAGAAATGGGTTACTTTCAGTGTTTTGAATTTTCAAAGTGTGTGATAAACAATATGCCACATTTATTTAATTGAAGTCAAGAAATTTGTTCATTTCATTGTTGTAACATGTTTGAAACTCTTGAGGGAGCTGAACTAACATGTTTCATTGTGTTTTCAAGCTTGTTTATTGTATTTTAAGCCATTTTACATGTATTCAGGTGATGGGATAAACAAGATTTTTAAAAACTTGAATTTCTCAAAAAATTCCCAACAGATTTTTTTTGTTTTTGTCTTAAAATGTTCGTATGATTGTGTAGCTTCAGGTGGTATAGGTCCCGTTTTCGGTTCATTTTTTTAACCCCAATGTTTCTTCAGGAGCGCTGTGCGTGCAATTACCTCATTGGTAAGCTGTTTACAAAGTTCAAGGAAATTCACCTGATTCAAAAGCAATTTTGAAAACCTTAATAATGATAAGAATAGTAATTTATATAGTGCCTCTTCCAGTAAACTGCTTAGAAGCACTTAATTGTAGGATTTGCCTGAAAATTGTAATTTTTTTACAAGATTGAGAAAATGGTTAATAATTATGAAACAACAGTTTCCCCATATTCAGAATAATTTTTGGTATCTCAGAATTTATGGGATTATATTACAAATTTTATACAAAATTATTCATTTATAATGATACAATGATATTACAGGAACTATGCACCATGAAGCTGGGACTGGGACTTGTAAAATATATTAAAATGCAAAAATATTCATCACGGCAAGTACAGAAACTGTTCAAAAATGGGAAGATTTTTTCATTTATTACAATATAAATCTGATGTGAGAGAGACATTACAATATACGGGTTAAAAAAAGACTGAATAATAAAATTTCATTGTGGAAAGACTCCTTGAGTTGGACACGTTGGGGGTGTCTGTTGGAGTTGGACACTGTATAGCTTTGCACTGACTAATTTACTGACCACTATCCAATTATTAGGTAACAATCTTCAAATTCAGACTCTCTTCGTCTTTTCAGAGACACCAGCTTTGATATTGACCAACTAAAGTGTGTTTCTCATGGCCCTAAAAATTGGTTTAAAAGTTAACTTTTCTTTTAATTTTCTGTCTGAAATATTTGTATCTTAGTTCAATTTTGTCAAATTAGAAGTAGGCCTATCTTAAACTGGTCTATGGAATTTATTTGATGTCAGTTTTTATGTAATTTCGTAAGAAATAAGTCTGACCAGTTTTGTGCTCTGATTTAGTCTCTATCAATGAACTGGTATGATCCTGAGCAACTGCATCTTTTATGTTTTATGGAGACAAGTGTCAGGCTCAAGGAGACACCATACCTTTTTTAAGAAATTAACCCAATATTCATTGCCTTTCTTATTTAATTGTTCCTTTTTTCTTTTAGAGTAAGTAAAAGCATTTAATTTGAGAGCCTGTTTACTAATCTATAATCCACAGTAGTGGGCAAGTTATCAAAAATTGTTAACTGAGTTAACAGTTAAAAAGTTAATCAATTCATTAGCTAAGTTAAAGTTAAGAAGACAAAATTTTGACCAAGTTAACCGAAGTTAAAGTTAAAAAGTTAAGTTAATTTTTTTTAATTAAATGAAAATAGTTTTTACAACAAGGCTTATCAGGATGAGGCTTATCTGTGTCAAAAAGAGGCACAGGTTAAATTTCCAGTCTTGAAAACTCAGACAATGTCTGTCTGGGTTTCACTATTCAGCTCTATTTTGTCTACTTAAGTCTCTTCCATGCAAAAGTGTGTCTTTTTTACAACTTTTTAACTAAATTTAACAAATTTTATAAATGACCGAATTTATAATTAACTAACAGAAGTTATTAACTTTCCGTTGATGTGAAAAACAATGTTAACTTAGCTAATAGTTACTAAATTTTTTAGCTTCGTTATTAACTATTAACGTATTAACTCACACTTTCTAAAATTTCCAGAATCCAAAGTGTCCAATTCAAGGTACCTTACCCTATATACAGATTTTGAAGAGCCATGTAGCGTATAGTTTAAAATGTTCTCAAATTGTCTATAGCTGGCACAATTCCTTCTTTTGAGACCATTAAATCTGTATACTGGCTCCTCTCCCAGATTTAAAAAAGTCCAGTGACTGAGCGCAAGTCCGACCCAAGGCATAGCTGCATCTCTGAAATGTAAAATTAAAACTATGAAAGAATTATGCAAAATTGGGAAATTTTATTTCATCAATAAGAAAAATTACGCGTTCTCCTGTTCTTTCTACCATCTTTATATATAGATAGATTGATAAGTTTTTATTATCCCAGAGGAAATTTGTTTTACATTGTAGAGCTCAATGAAGAGAAATAAACATTAAATTTTTTAAATTTTAATTAAAAATTATGAGACTATAATATTGAAAAATCCAGGTTATTGGCATTCAAAAAAGATTCTTATTTATTTGATAGACCATTTAGTTATTGAGAAATGGACAGCTGAATGACAAATTTTTTCTTCGCAGAGTGTCACAAAACCACCCTTTTTAGGTGCCTACTTCATGACATACGACCATAACACTTTCACACTAAGTAGACACGAATAGGGGCCCAGATTTTTAGGAAATTGCAAAGTGTGTAACCCAGCATTTTGACACATTCAAACTTGCCAAGAAATTTATTAGGTGGGGGCATACAGATTTTGGTCAGGCAGCATAAAGCCAACTGTGTGTTTCAGAATGGTAGGTCATGGGACTAAAGCTCTACTGGTCAATCATAAAGTTATGAAGGTCACCGATCATACTTTTGAAGGCACCAACCAAAATTTTGGCCTTGGCGATCAAAGTTTAGAAGGCTCAGACCACAGATGTGTGAGAAAGTGACTGTGTTGGTAACTGCGTGCCTATAAACTTGACTTGACCTACCTACATTAGGGTGGGCCTGGCGCCCAAATGTTGCAGATCAAACCTAACTTTTTTTGCAGGTGAGGTTGGTATATGAGAGCTCATTCTATGCATATTTAGAGGGGGCACATTTCACTTGAGGTTTATAATGTAATTCTTCATCGTCGAGCAGTGAAAAAAGCATGATTTTCCAAAAATAAAGACTTAGAATCAATATTTTTTCGACCATTGATTCTAAGTCTCATTTTTGGAAAATAATGCTTTTTTCAGGGCTCACCAATGGGGATTTACATTATAAACTTCAAGTGAAATGTGCCACCTCTCGATATTAATAGAATGAGCTGAAATTTTACGCACATACTCCCATTTACCAATATCACCTGCAAAAAAAAGTTAGGTTTCATCCGCCAAATATTTCCCAAATGTGGGGCGCCAGTCCCACCCTAACCTACACTTTGTCGGTCTCTGAACTACCAATGGAAGGTAGCCAATCTGGAAACAACGACCAAAAATTTTTTTTGATTTTTCACACCTGACATCATCACCCGAAATTTCCCCCTTTATGACATCAGGGCCATAGCCTGCATGGGGGCAGGGGGGGGGCAGCTGCCCCCCTAGAATTTTAAAAAGTAAAATGTTTAACATGTAAAAATTTCACATTTTTGGGGTTCTTCCGGGGCTTAGTATGCTTCGGTACCAGACTTCGCCCCCATAGGATTCTGCTTAGTCTACGGCCCTGGACATCCAAGCAATTCATTTTAGAAAACATTCCTATGTAGCTTATTAACCTTTGAAACCGCACTTCAAGAGATTAGTCTTTTCAAACAAAAACCTGACTTTTAATGTTACATCTGTAATCCGAAATACTTGCCTTCAGTCACTGGTAATATCACTGTTGTATCTCTCTTGGCAGAAGTTAAAGCAGTCATATGTCAGCATTTTCATGGAGTTTAGAAACAGCCTGATGACACCTACTGCTCCAACTACAAAAAGACAAAAGCATTTGAAAGGATAAGGAAAACAATTCTATTCAGGGCCACGCCAAATTATTTTTATGAATGGGCAAAGGATTCTTTGCCCTTAAAAACAGAGATAGCATTTATTTATTTTTATTAATTCTTTTCTTTTTGAAGGTGCTAAGTAGTGAATAAAATAAGTCCCACTTTAAATTAATAAACTGAAATATCTCAAATATCATTCTCTGATTTTTAAGAAAGTTGGCTGAATTATACATGTAGGCATGTAAATCGACCTTAAATGTGTGTATTTGTATCTTAGTGGCATTATTCCAGGCTGAGCCTTGAAGCACAAAGCATTTTATATTACCTGTTCAATCTACTATCTGAACCAAAGGTTAATATATTTTCCGGGAGAACATCAGTAGGGAAATGATTCTGTTCATTGGTCTTCAACAGGAAAGCTGAAAATATAACGTAAACATAAGTACATTTAAAAGCAAGAGTTCTTTTAGGTCTAATTTAAAACACTGTCAATTGGTAGATTTCAGTTTTGGCCAGAAAATTAACAAGTATCCGATGAAGTAGAAGATCAGGCAGCAGATTGTCAATGTTTCTTAATAAAAAGACATTTTAAAATGTTTATCGCCTTCAAAAATCTCAATTTTGTTTACATAGCAAGCATTTCAGGGCTTTACTATTGAATAGTAAGACTGATCTCACTGATTGGAAGTTTTAGTATACCGAAAATGCATCAGATCAATGTTTTTAACAGCAAGTTGAATTTTACCTTGAACTTTTTGAAGGAACTTTTTGAATACCTAAAATGCATCAGATCAATGTTTTTAACAGCAAGTTGAATTTTACCTTGAACTTTTTTTGAAGGAACTTTTCGAATACTAATTGAAATTTTTGCTATGAAATTTCTGACAGAAGCCAAGACAGATTCACACAAAAAATAAAAGGTGTTCACAAGTCATTACTATAATAACAACATGTTTCTGAAGGCTGCTTCAGACTCTCTCCTAATTGTCCATGACAACTTTACGTACCCTAAGATTTATTTTCACAAAAGAAGACTTTTTTTTAAGGTTTTAGGCATTTGTAAATATATATGCAAAACTCTCAAAGCAAATTCTTGACACTTACAAAATAGATAGAATTGAAACACTCTAAACTTATTCTGCATTCCCAATCAGTTCTTCGTTCCTTCCTTTTAAAATGTCAGAGTGGCTCATTGTTCAGGTATCTTCTTTAACCTGAAAAGATTGAGTGATATATCTGATTATTTAAAGTAAGCAAACTACACATATAATTTTAATACAGCTACAAATATTGAGTGACTTTGAGGGTAGAGGTAAAATCTATTTTCTTTGAGGTTGTGTAAACGTAAACTATTTTACGAGGCCAAAGGCTGAGGGAAATAGTTAGGAACCATTCTAGCCGTTACCATTTGTAAAGTTTGCTGACTGAAATAAAGACATAAATTGCAATGTAGATCATGGACAAATGCAACTTCACACTGGACAGAAGCCATATGGATGTTCTGTTTGTGGTGAAATGTTCAGTAAATAGATGGAAAAAAAGTCAGGAGAATTCACACTGGAGAGAAGCCATATGGATGTTCTGTTTGTGGTGAAATGTTCAGTAAATAGATGGAAAAAAAGTCAGGAGAATTCACACTGGAGAGAAGCCATATGGATGTTCTGTTTGTGGTGAAATGTTCAGTAAATAGACGGAAAAAAAGTCAGGAGAATTAACACTGGAGAGAAGCCATATGGATGTTCTGTTTGTGGTGAAATGTTCAGTAAATAGATGGAAAAAAAGTCAGGAGAATTCACACTGGAGAGAAGCCATATGGATGTTCTGTTTGTGGTGAAATGTTCAGTAAATAGACGGAAAAAAAGTCAGGAGAATTCACACTGGAGAGAAGCCATATGGATGTTCTGTTTGTGGTGAAATGTTCAGTAAATAGACGGAAAAAAAGTCAGGAGAATTCACACTGGAGAGAAGCCATATGGATGTTCTGTCTGTGGTGAAAAACTCACTTAAAAGATGGAACAAAGTCATGAGAAGTCAGTAAAAAGAATGTCACATCGTCTGCAATACAGTTGTATGTGGTCAGAGGCTGAGAGAACAACTGAATCTTAATATTTCCAGAAATTCAGTGCCGATTTTCAGCATCAGTGCTCATTTTCAGTATCAGTACCGATTAAGCACCGGTGCTAGTTTTCACAGTACAAATTCAATAAAGCCATCATTTGCATAATAATTATAAATCTTAAGTAAAACTCTAGATTTGCTATTATCTCAAAACTTGAACCCACTTCATAAAATAAAGAACACCTATCATTGCCTCCATACTTAATTAATCTTGCAAAGAGTCAGAGACTAGGAGATTTTTACTGGAGTTGCAGTCAGTGTCAAAAGTAAAGTTGGAGAAAATTAATTTGTGACTCCTGACTGCTGAAGATAATTACCGCCCATGCGTAATGCACCTGTCCTGAACCGGTGTGAGTCAGAGGCCTACTGGCCAAACCAGGCCATTTCAAAGGTTCATTTTATCAATATCACTCATTTATACATCGTAGATACTGTCAATTGTGTATTTTTTTAGTTAAATTCAATATTATAATAGTTATTGACATGTTCTCTACTGCATAGCCCAGGGCAGGTCAGACTGATTTTGCGCCGCCATTTTCTTGTGTATTGGGGTTGTCACTGCACTGTGTGCAATAGGGACTTGAGGTGCGCAGTACAGGGCGTTTATATATTTTATTTTATTTTCTCCTTTCCATTCAATAATTGCTGTTCAATGCTGAATTGCTCTTCACCATTTAGGCCTAAAGTGCAATTCACTTTCACACCTCCCTCATCTGTCAGGTTGTACCCAATATTGTGTTGATTGAACACTATCTTTCATACATTGTACATTTCAATCAACTGTGCTTATTACTGTTGGGGGGCCCCCTTCATACACTGAATAGGCCTTCTCTATTGAAAGTGCAATTCAATTTCACTGTCATCTCTCAGTTACAAGTCCTCTCAGATTTAAATTTATTCCATTTTCTGGGACGTAATTGAATAGTTTTTTTTTTCATCCACTATACGAGGGGCGTTCAGAAAGTTCGAGGCTTTTTTTTATATGGACACTTATTTTCAATCTAGAACAATGAATTTTTCACAGGATAAATTTCAGCATATTTGGAATAGATTCCCACAATTTTGGACAATTTGGACATTTTTAAGTCATTCTGTGGTTGCCATGGAAACTGAAAGTTCAGCTGGTCGGGGCAGGTAATACTGAAACCAAGAAAGCCAATAAATTTTGACTGTGAGAGACCTCTCTCTATCACTTGTATTAGTGAGTTTGACCATACTTGACACAAGAAATATAAAATTAGCCTTTAAAAATACTTCCAAGCTCACCAAAAGCATTAATTCATACACCTGACCCATTGAAGTAAATGTTCCCCGAAGTCCTCCAAACAAAGTTCTGTGAAAGCATTTCGGTCATCCAAAGCCTTTTCTCCTCCAGTGCCTGAAACTCTGGCCCCCATGGACTGATGTAATGAAAAACCAGGACTTATGTAAAGCAACATGTCACAGGAATAGCTGGGATGGATAATGATGTCCATTTTGGTTTCTTGTTCATACCAGTTAATCCATGCTTTCACAATTCTTTAAGTATTCAGTGAAACAAACCAATGTCGCCGGAATTTCCCTTGCTAAATCTGGCATGCAGGAGCGCTTTCCTACATGGGTTCAGTGCAAGAATACAAAAATTTAGAGTGCTTGAAAGTATATTTAGAAGCTAATGTCATATTTCTTGTGTCAAATATTTCCAATCTCACTAATACAAGTGATAGAGAGAAGTCTCTCACAGCCACAATTTATTGGCTTTCTTGGTTTCAGTATTACCTGCCCCGACCAGCTGAACTTCCAGTTTCCATGGCAACCACAGAATGACTTAGGAATGTCCAAATTGTCCGACATTTTGGGAATCCATTCCAAATATGCTGAATTTTACCCTGTAAAAAATTCATAGTTCTAGATTGAAAATAAGTGTCCATATAAAAAAAAGCCTCGAACTTTCTGAACGCCCCTCGTAGTATATTTAAAATCATGTGCATTCCACTGACGAAGCATACACTTGTGCATGAGCGGTCCTGCACCTCTAAGAGTGCTTGTTTATATTATTTATACAAAACATAGTAACAACAGTTTGAAAAGTAAAATTTCACATAAATACTTCCTTATGAAAATGCTGTGGAAACAGATTGCAATTTTTTGCTTTGCCTACCGTGTGATATTTGTGTCCACTCAGTCCGAGTCGTAATTGAGGAGACTTGGAGTTTGGTTGCAGTTGCCTCTAAGAAAGCCAAAAGAATCCAAAGCCAAAGTAGGTTCACTTTCTCTCTGACTCCGATGCTCTGAAATGAAGTAACAATATATATAAAGATCTGTATACAATAAAAAGTTTGAACTAAACTTTCTATACACGTGGAACGGTGAATCTGGTGCACAGTGAGTCCCTGGGCACAGTGAATCAATGAACTCATTTGGATAGTGCTTTTATGATATCTAATAATCCCTGCCGGGTATAAGATGCAAAAATCATGGGTGACATGCTCACACCTTCAACAGCTAAAAACTCCTCCCAGAGCAATGGCACTCACCTAAACTGTCCACCTATCCTTATTGCTCTATCCTCTCCTTCTGATAACAGCAGAAAGCAGATCCACTGCTGTCTTATTTACGTTTTCTACGCCAACTGTTCTCTGCCACCAGGGGCGCATGAATCTGCTCATTAGTTCCGCTTATCACATCGTCAGGGACTGGCGCCACAGGTCCATTTCCCGCCAAAAACATCCATACACTCCACAGCCAGCCTCTACTCATCAGATCTCACTAATATTACCCTCATTTTAAAGCTCTTCTCAAGCCCTTGCCTTCAATTCTATCGTTTCGTATCCTGCTCTGCCACCTGCTGCACTCTTTCACTTCTAAACCCACTGTCTACAGTGAATCAACACATTTCACTCACCCAAAATGCATTGCATGCAGGCAGCTGGGTTGCACTCTACATAACAATGCACTATTGTCCTGCCTTTTATTATGGGTAAATCTAGTATATATATATTATGCAAGTTTTGTCAGGTTCACAGATTTTACATTTTGTTCAAGACAATCACATCCAGCAAGAAATTAGGCAAGAGCAAATTTTTTTAATGTTCTGTTTTAACACACCCTTTAACCAAGCAGTCCTGTTGACGGATTATTTTCTTCAGAACAACCTCAAAGTCATTGATCTGCCGGAAGACATAAATCAATCATAAACAATCGAAGAAGGACACGGACTCCATCGTTCTGCGAACTTAAATGGTACCAATGGTACAATTTCTCTTTCAAGTGTTAACTATTGCATTTTCTGGACAATAAATGAAGCAAGAATTATGCCGGAACTACCTGGAAAGCCGGATTGTCCCAAAGGAAATATTCCTCGGAGTTAATTTGAAAAGTAGACTTATTCATTGGTGACAAGTCATTTTACCTTGCATGGATTGATTTCCAAAATGAGTCTCGATTAAATTTTCACTTCAGAACGTCTTCACAGGTCCACTTTTCAATGGTGTACAATTCTGAAAAGATTCCAAAATAGCAGTGACATTAATACCTAATTTAATCCATAGCAACATATCACAAATGTATAAGCCTGTTTTCAGAGGATACTCTAGTTTCTCTCTACTGTTCTATCCTCTTTATACAGTGTATAGGAGATCTTCAACCATGGTGGAATCACTGGAATATCTAAAATACATGTTGTATTTGATATGCCAAGTACCAGGCGTAACAGGAGAGTAATCACTTTACTTGTACAGTGTCCGCAATGGGCACTCGCCCGGTCGCCAAATATGACCTGAAAAGGGCCTGGGCAAGTAGGATTCTACAGCTACTGGTCCGTTCGGGCGAGTAGCTTCTTGCATACCTATTAGCGCCCAGATCTACTTGCGTCATTCACGTGCATAGATAGAGAGCAATCAGCACATTGGAAGTCTAACTGGTCAGGATGGTAATCAAATCACATGATTGCAATTCAGACTGTTGTCAGTGTTCTGGCCATCTTTTGACACCTTCTGAAAGCAATTCTACCCAATTCAGTCAAGTGCTATTGAGATCACCTGCAAGGCTGACACTAGAACCTAAAGTGCAATTAAGCATAGGCCACACTGCCCATGCATTATGGATATATCCAAGTGCTCTGATATATCATAAATGGAACAAATGCCAAATGGTTATATCTGGTAAAACATACAGCCATGGCATGACTTTCAATGGTTGTCACCTTTTGTGCTGGACATGTACAAAAATTAATTAGGTCCACAATAAAGTCATTGGTAGATCAATTGGTGAAAGACTGAATGTTTTTTGTCTCAAAGGCTGGATTGACTGGAGCTATTCAGAGAAACTTGAATTATCAATTAACGATTATAGTAAAAAAGGAAAACAAATCATCTAACCGATAACTTTGTCTCATCCAAAAGGATGCGACTCAAATATTTGGACCAGTAAGAATATACCCGGACCAGTAAGTTATTAGAGCTACTGGTCCGTTTGGACCACTAACAAAATCAACAAAGCGCAGACACTGCTTGTTTAGTTCAAGAAAAAACTGTTAATTCATTTCTAGAACTTGGATCTTGAACGAGGCTGTCAACAGATTTAAAACATAATTTGTCTATTGCCAGATTTAACTAGATGAAGTATAGGATAAGGGATCATCCAGTGCATGGAATGCTGTCCCACAGGGACGAAATGTCGCCGCAACAATATATTTTATTTAGACATACGTCACAAGCCAAACACTTAAGACAGAAAGAGTTTAATTGAACCATACTCTACTCAGTTGTACCATAAGGGGGTAAAATTAACTAGCAATAGGCTTTTACTGAGCATTTGAAATTTGACAGGGTCTGTATAAAAAGAACAAAATAACAATTCCAGTATTCTTGCAACTACTTGCATTGACTGAATGAGTACCTATAATGTATGCCTCAATTGTAAACTTGGGGCGAGTGGCATCTATAGCAACTAATAAACCTTTTTTCTTGATATTAGTTGCAAACTGCAGAGTTGGAGCTGAAGTATTCTTTGATCCCTGGTGGAGGTATGCTTTTTATGAGCATCCTTACAGCAAAGATTATCCAGTAGAGGGCCAGAAGCATGCGGGTTGCGCCTGTGGCAGGAACCTTTAATTCCAAGTGAAAGCATGTTTCAGTGCGACTTGTGTGGAGGATATTTTAGTGAATAAAGTGAATTTACGGCAGTTATGAGTGGGACTGGACATGCATAAGCTTTATAACATACACTGGAGAGTATAATAATCCATTTAAAGTGCTGGCAGGTCAGTTTTGAGTGATTTTATGGACGAAATTATGGCGCGAATGTAAGCATCTGGTAGGTGACGTGATTTTCGGCTGTACCATGAATGTACAACATGATTGAGTCTACGATCTACGAGATTGAGCCCCATGTTCAAAACAGTATCGCCGTGTAGATCAAAGATCTACCGGCGACAATTACACCGGACATATTTTAACAACCTCCATTTTCGTTTACTGCCCAATTAGTCTTTCAACTCTTAAAGTCATTCAGGTTTAATTGTCTCCATAAAGTGAGGCTGTAAATTAAACAATATAAATGATTACACAAAATTACTAAATTAAAATCTAGGAAAAAAAAACACTGAATATGAAGCGCACCAGTCCCAAGAAGTCAAGGAACTGGAGAGACAGTAATTATTGCAGAATTTCAGAACAATTACTTTGACATGTTATGAGAAATTAGATTCAAGCCGCTGATCGAATGTAAAACAAAAAGTCACCTGCTGTATGAAATATGAGGGTTTCCGGCCGCTCTTCAGAGTCTTCACCAAGCCACAGTCAACATGGTCAAGTTCTCCAACCTTAAGTGACAAGAAGCACAATTAATACAATAGCGCAAGGGACAAAATGCTAAATAACGTTTTGATAAGGTCAGAGAAATATTCGGAAGAACAGTGATGATGAGAAACTATACTCGTGTCATTGCTTTTTAATTTTTTTTTTTCAGTGCAATAAAATACATTTGTTTATGCCTTATTTTTAATAGGTCACGCATGTGTCTAAAACTTTTGGGTCACTGACTTTGACACTGTTTTCACATAGAAACAATTGCCCAGCTAAAACTTATTGAGCCCAAAAGAGTTCATGGAATCATAGGCGTACAACGCATGCAATTTTTTTGGGGGGGGGAGCTAAATTGTCTGAATTTCAAGGTCTAGACTACATAGCCAATTCATATTAAATAAAATTGGCTGAAAATCATTATTTTTCAATGGTAAAATTATCTGCCGATTTGTTTAGCCTTTTTGACTCCCAAGCACCCATCTCCCATATGCCTATTCATGGAATTAAATAAATAGATAATAGCGTTCTCTCACATACTTTTGTTTTTCCTCCCAATCATTTGAATTCCCTAACATCTTACCATGGATGGCCTGAAGTAATTTTTTCCATTTTTGCAGCAAAACTACGATTTCCGTCAGAAGTCCCATTTGTGAAGGTCTTTCTTTCTGAAAGAGCAAAGTAGTTATGATGATTATTCAGCTGTCAGCAATGTTCCTTATTTAGTCACATCATAATTAATACAAAGAGTTATAAACGATGATGAATATGTTTTGAATTTGATCAGTCACCACTTAATTTCAAAATAATTTTCAAATGACTTCTGGAACGCCTTCAAATTTCTTTTCACCATTCAATGTTAAGGGGGCTAGGATTTTTTTGAAATAAATAATTTCCTGCTCAGTTTTGGTGAAATTAATAAATTCTTTTTGGGCAGTCTTGAAATATATAATTTCTGATTAATAACTAAATTTATATTTAGGCAGTCGCCATTGTGTGGACAAAGCTGCCAGTCTGCTACAGCATTTAGTGCAACACACCCAGTATTATGAGACTTCCTAGAAGTAGAAATATTCACATTTTTTAAAAATTTCTTCAAAATATTTACAAAGTGTTTAAAAGTAATTGATATTCACAGAGTAAAATATTAATGGGTGTATTGTTAGATTTATCAAGTTTACTATATTACATGATTTATAGATAAGAGAGAGTTCAGCCCTTTTGAAATTCACAGGAAATAGTTTATCAGTAAGGGCTATGCCATTTAAAAGTCTGGGGGGGGCGGTCGGGCAACAATTTTGACCCCCCCCCGATGCATTAATGATTTTTTCAACCCCCCTACATACATCAAATAAAAATTTTCATTATTACATTGCGTAGGCCTGAATAGAGCGATAGTCTCCCCCTCCCATTCATCTAAAGTGAATTGCGCGAGTGCCCCCCCCAAGCATCTACAACGTATTATCGCTCACCCGTACATACATCATACGAAAAATAAACGGGACTGACTGCCCCCCCCCCCAGATTTTTAAATGGAATAGCCCAAATATCTAGACAATTTTCATGTCAGCATTAACTGGTTCTGGAATGCCGATCTTCAGCTGTGAGGAAGGCATCTGATCGTTTCTAGTAGCCTGGCGAGGATGGATAAATCTCAGCACTTTGTTCACATCATGTACCGTGACAAGGGCGAAGCTGAAACATTGTCAGAGTGTCCAATGACTTAGGCCCTAGTCCAAACTGCTGCATAGCTGCATCTCTGAAAAATAAAATAATGAGGACGAGCATGAAAATTGGGAAATTTAAAATCATCAGCAAGGTGAACTACTAGCTATCTTGGTCTTTTTGCTTATCGTAGCGATAGATATATACAGGTTTTTGGCATAAGGAGATTTATTTACAGACTACAGGACAGGTACATATAAGATTCTTCTGACATCATCACAAGTAGCCTCGACTAGGCGCCCAGAATTATAGGAAACAACAAAATGTTTAAAACTTACGAATTTTTTGCACAAAAATTTGAACTTTTCAAGACTCTTTTATTTTTTTGGAAACGGGCTACAAATTATTTAAAATCCTCAGGACAAATGTTTTCCAACATTTTTTCTTCCATAATTATTTATTTTTCCCCAAATTCGAAATTCATTAAAAGATGGACACATAAGAATACAGCTCTAGGAGAAGCCATGCAAATGTTCTGTTTGTGAAGGGAGGTTCGAAGCAAAATTGTAAAATTTCCAGAGTTTTATCAAAAATAATATATCACATGGATCCTTGGTTCTACTACAAGATCACTTCTTACCATTGTCTTTCAGTTTTAGCTTTGCTGATGTTCACTGTGGTTATCAGCTCCAGTTGGGTCTCCTTCCGTTCTGCGATCTTTTAGCTGTTATCATTAATTCAGCTATCTGACTGAAATAAATATTAAAATGAAACACAGAGTGAGACAAGCCATACTGATGTTCTGCTTGTGGCAGAATATTCTAAAATTGCAATCTAGATTGACACATGCAAATTCAGGAGAGCAAGCATTCTACATGTGGTGAAATTTCATTAAAAGATGGACACATGAGAATACACAGTGAGGAGAAGCCATTCAAATGTTCTGTTTGCGCTCTACAGGAGGTTCAGAGCAAAAAATATTAAAATTTCAAGCGTTTCATCGAAAAATAAACAATCACATGGGAATAAAGAATAGTGTCTAGGCTCTACTACAGGAAAACTTCTTACCAAAGGCTTTCGGTTTTAGCTCTGTTGTTCAACGTGATTATCAGCTCCAGCAATGTCACACGAGATAAGTCGGTCTCCTTCAGCAATCTTCTAGCTGTCATCATTAGATCGGTCAGCTGACTGAAATAAAGATTAAAATAGAACACATGGTGAGTGAGACAATCAAAAGCCAACATTATGTTCTGTTTTTGCAAGAATAAAAAAAAAAACAAATGCTTTTTAAGTTCTCTTGTGATTATTCTTATGACGCAGCGATCATAGTGTTACCTGGTGACCATTCATGATCTCTCACCATCATTGCGGTTCCTCCTCTAAATTATCCTGTTCACTCACCATCATCGCATATCATCTTGTTCCCTCACAAAAACTATTGCAATCCCTCACCAAAATTATAATGTTCCTTGCAAAAATTATTGAGTCCCCTCTCGCTTGGATTGTCGTGTTCTCTCACACAGAAAGATCACAAAAGCATTGGAAAATCATCTTGAGGGAGCCCGATAATATATATATTTTTAATTCCATGTCCAGGGGCTCAATAGAAAACTGCTAATATACATAGTATCTTTTTACAACGCAAATATAAAAGGGCATCCATTTAATTTCCATGGGGGACTTGGGAGTTTTCCTGGCTGGGAAATTATTTATTTCACATGATGGCTGCATTACTTATTTATTTCAAGCGGGCAAAGTCCACGTATATTCCTCTAGCTCAAGCAATGCCTTATGAAGAAATTATTCATTTCAAGACTGCCGAAAAGAATTACTTATTTCACCAAACCTCAGCAAGAAATAATTAAAAAACTGCCCCCTTGATATTAAATGGTCACCCCCTAATACTTTCAAGTTGAACACGTGGCCAGTGGCGTAACTAGGGGGTCGCGAATCGGGGGCACCTGGGGGGGCACGCGATTCTCTGGGGGGGCACCCATAATACTAATTGTATATTTTAGCCAAGGTTGAAAAGTTCATATGGGAGGCACCTGGGGGGCACAGGTCAAATATGGGGGTCACATGCCCCCCGTGCCCCCCCATAGGACACCACTGCACGTGGCCTACAATTTTTAAGCATGTTCCCATTCATTGTAAATTAAAAATAGATATTAGAGCACAACATGGAAGATTAGCACAACATTAGATACAAGATTAGATTTGCTATTGACAATATTAGCCATTAATTAGGCCAACCGCTTTTTCATGGCCAGTTTTCTTGCTGTCTACATGACATTCTTTATCTGACAAGTTCATGTCCTGTAAATCAAGTTATCCAATGTAGGGAGCAATGAAAAATGTTATCTTTTGCTCCATTTAGCACTTTTGTTTGACAACAGGAGTCCAGGACCATTTTTGTCCAAAACATGCACACTGACCTTTGAGAAGACTTCCTCAGCTTCTGTCCCAGAGGGTTGAACAGCATAGGCAGCCTACTATTTAAACATACCACTGCACTCTCTTCTGGATATATCCAGTAAATAGCTTGTCATATTTAATAAAACTATGGAGAAACACCATCCACCAGGTCTTGCAATCCACTGTTTACAACTTGCAAATTTTGCCATGAAATTCAACTTAGTCACAACATGCACAAGGGGGCAGTCAAGTCGGCTGCATTTGCAGCACTCTGGTGGTAGCTTACAGAGTTACAAAAATCCACTGCAGTTACAAATACCAACTACAGATGGCGCTGCACTGCAGCTTATCCAATGAGATTGCAGGATCAAAGATCTAGGGTCTTTGGGCAAGGTCTTTTCTATGACCAAATCCAATATAGTCTTTACTCTGGGCCAATGAGATTTCAGCATAATTGCCATTTATAGGGGACTTTGGCAAAGTGAGAAAAGACTATGACCAAATCCACTACAGTCTTTTGTGAGCTTTTGTGGCTATTTGATAGTGACTTTATGAACTTTGGGCATACACACATGCTATCACAGAAAAACTCCCAATTCTGTCCCGATTCACCCCATATTACGGTAGTAAGCAATTTCAGTCAATTGTAAACAAGGTCTGTTTGTCAATAAAATGGCTTGAAAATATAACTTCCTCAGCCGCTTCGGTTAAACTCAAGTCAATTGATACTTTTTATGTAAATATGTATTTACTGAATATTAGCTTGCCACCTACAGTCTTTCTAAACTTCCTCATGGTGTGTTCCTGATTAATTGAAAATTATTCCACAGAAAGAACGCTTTTATTTATGTCTTCGTTACGAAAAGGAAATGAGAAATTCCTTGAAATGTAGGAGTGTGTTTGTCTTTCTCATCATAATTTCCAGCCAACTATTATTACTCAGTAAATTGCAATTAGATAGCTCAAAGGACATTCCATATCAACAGAAAAAAAGGATTATATTGTTTATTTTTTATTCTGAAGACTACAGATTTAAACAGAAATTCGGGAAATTTGTATGCATATTTTGCATATAAACCATGACATATTCTCAATATATCGATATGTGAGTCTGAGACTCAGAGACTGTATTGAATAACTCCTCTTATTTTTTTTACTAACTTCAATGTTTGTTTTGTGATATATTGCACAAGTCTTAAATATTGAGTCATGAGCAAGGTCTTCATTAATGAGGAATTCTGATTTTCATACAAGACATTTGTGTTGGAAAGGAACTACCAGGATTCAAGACCAGCATTAGCTTACTTGGCTTGTCCCTAATCTTGTGTTTGTCAAATTTATACCTTTTGTTTATATTTATCCTTTATGTACACATGTACTACACAAGGAATTATCCATCATATTATGTTACTGCAGGCTCTTTCATGTCTGTTCAGCCATATGATATGTACACTGGAATTGCTCTTCAGAGACACCCAGCCATCATTGCCTTCTGTTTGGTCACAAGAGACCAAACATTATATACTTTTCCTCTTAAATAAAGACTTTTCAAGACTCCCCAAGGAATATGATACATCCACATTAACAAAGTCATGTGTAATGAAAGAGAATCTAGTCTTGTCCCATCAGATGTCTCGTGCCATCAATTCTGCTCCTATCACATTTCTGCATTTCTTAAAAGCAAGTTTTCTTATGGACATGGAACATCAGGACAGACTTCACAGAATTACATAGCATTTTTGGATCACGTCTGCTTTTCAAGTATTTGCACAACCACAATTCTCCAGACAAGTGTCTGATAAACAGTCAAAAATCACTTTAGGGAGTTTGCAAGGGCTATAAAAGAAGTAGGCTGTTATTACAGATTTCATATAGGTGTGCCATGTTCTTTTCAACTGCCACAGTGCTCTTGTGATGTCAGTATCAGCATAATGATTTCACAGTTGGTATATTTTGCAGTTTCAGGTATGTCACTTGGAACCCATACTGATCACACCATTGCAAATCCACAATAAGCTGTTGGATTATTGCTTAACATTGATTATTCAGTTTGATGTTTGAATAAATCCAAAAGTTACAATATCCAGCTATATATAATTCATGGATTTTGTGAATAACTGCTATCAGTTTAGCACTTTTACAACAAAACAAATTCATTCACTCTCACATTCATTTGTTGGTCTGAGAGGTTATCATGTGCTGCTTTGTCTTTGCAAAAATAATATTCTCAGGAAACATTCAGAATTCAAGACCTGAGGAGGGGGGGGGTTTGCTTGGGGGCATCCTTATCACTGCATATAAACCATGACATATTCTCAATATATCGATATGTGAGTCTGAGACTCAGAGACTGCATTGAATAACTCCTCTTATTTTTTTTACTAACTTCAATGTTTGTTTTGTGATATATTGCACAAGTCTTAAATATTGAGTCATGAGCAAGGTCTTCATTAATGAGGAATTCTGATTTTCATACAAGACATCTGTGCTGGAAAGGAACTAGGCCTACCAGGATTCAAGACCAGCATCAGCCTACTTGGCTTGTCCCTAATCTTGTGTTTGTCAAATTTTTTGTTTATATTTATCCTTTATATACACATGTACTACACAATGAATTATCCATCATATTACTGCAGGCTCTTTCATGTCTGTTCAGCCATATGATATGTACACTGGAATTGCTCTTCAGAGACACCCAGCCATCATTGCCTTCTGTTTGGTCACAAGAGACCAAACATTATATACTTTTCCTCTTTAATAAGGACTTTTCAAGACTCACCAAGGAATATGATACATCCACATTAACAAAGTCATGTGTAATGAAAGAGAATCTTGTCTTGTCCCATCAGATGTCTCGTGCCATCAATTCTGCTCCTATCACATTTCTGCATTTCTTAAAAGCAAGTTTTCTTATGGACATGGAACATCAGGACAGACTTCACAGAATTACATAGCATTTTTGGATCACGTCTGCTTTTCAAGTATTTGCACAACCACAATTCTCCAGACAAGTGTCTGATAAACAGTCAAAAATCACTTTAGGGAGTTTGCAAGGGCTATAAAAGAAGTAAGCTGTTATTACAGATTTCATATAGGTGTGCCATGTTCTTTTCAACTGCCACAGTGCTCTTGTGATGTCAGTATCAGCATAATGATTTCACAGTTGGTATATTTTGCAGTTTCAGGTATGTCACTTGGAACCCATACTGATCACACCATTGCAAATCCACAATAAGCTGTTGGATTGTTGCTCAACATTGATTATTCAGTTTGATGTTTGAATAAATCCAAAAGTTACAATATCCAGCTATATATAATGCATGGATTTTGTGTATAACTGCTATCAGTTTAGCACTTTTACAACAAAACAAATTCATTCACTCTCACATTCATTTGTTGGTCTGAGAGGTTATCATGTGCTGCTTTGTCTTTGCAAAAATAATATTCTCAGGAAACATTCAGAATTTAAGACCTAAGGGGGGGGGGGTTTGCTTGGGGGCATCCTTATCACTGATTTCCAATAATGTTTATTTGATGATCGAATTCTTAGCCTCCTTGTCTGGCCTTTTCCCAAATTTTTGGGGAGTAACTACCCCCCCCCCATCTCTCGTCCTCTGGTATGCCCATGCAACACCGCCACATTCACTTCCAAAAAATCTCCCTATCATCCCCATTCCAGTCATCAATTCTGAACAGTTTCTTTGGCGCAGATCTCACTTAAAAGGCTGAAAAGCCACAAGGTGCTGCCCTCAAGGAGAAATTTCACAACAGGACACCATGAATGTCCATGATGGATCAAGCAAGTGGCTCAAACATATCAGTTTCACCTGCTCCAACTGAATCAAACAACCATACCAATGAATGCAGATTAATAAATTGTTATTCACACTTAGACAGCCCATAAGCCTGACTTGTTGGTAGCAGTTGGAATCAACACTCAAGCTTGGAGTACCAATAGTGATGTCAGTATTGCCATACTGACATCACCTGAGCATATATTCACATGGAACATGGCACACTTATGCGAGATCTGTAATAACAACTTAGGACAATATGTCAAAATTAATGAAGCGGTAAATTGTAAACATCACCATGGTGACACAGGCCTAAGTGTTAAAAGATAATAAGTAAGGCTTTGTGACACACAGGACCTCTGATCTCTCAAAGGGAAAGTTACACTAACTGGCAACACGATGAATGTTACCATAACATGAAAAGTGTAAAAAAGTGTCAAGAGACATGTTCTGTTCTGTGTAAATTTACACAAAACATACTTTCAGAAACTCTTACAAATACCACCCTAGTCTCGGTTGGCCTCTCCTACAATTTGGAAGACCTTCACCAGGGATTGGACATTTCTAGGGGAGGGTTTGTCACATTGCATTTAGACTAAATAAGGAAAAGTGTGATAGCATTCATAGTCATTCTAGTTCTTTCACTGCCAAATAACTACATTGATTTCTAACCTGCACTTAATTTATTGCTTCCCTTCGGATGTTGTTGTCAGAGTTTCACCATTGATCTTCCAAATAAAATGCTTTTCCATCGTGTTTACAAAAACGTTAGGGTAAACATGTTGCTCATGTCATATTTATTTTCTAGCGAACTGCTGACTACAATGAAAGCCATGAAAATCAACTACATGTATTGTGCATATATGAACAGATAAATAAATATTTTAAGTCTCCTGAAACATTCAGAGTAGACTAGGCTATGGTCACCCTATCTCCACACAGACATAAGAAACTCACATATTCCATTGAATTTCCATGAGAGCCTGTGATCATGAAGCTGTGCCGGCTTACCTGACGCAATGATACAGATCATCCAAAGTTGCGCTCCCATTCAATCAACTAAGCAAATCACCTTCAGGCATGTCTCCATTTGTTCTAATAGGCGTTTTAATAAGTGTCAGAGCATTTGGAGGTGACATCCACTTGCAGCTTGGGTTCCATCGGCTATAATTACACAGGTTCTTGAGCACTTTCTAAGTTTCGGTCATTCTTGCCAGAAAGATTGTCTACACTGCAATTATTTTGATGCTGGTTGAATTTCTTTTCCAATTTCTAGGTCTTCAACTTCCAAGCTATTGTTTCAGAACTTAGTGATTAATTAACTCGCAGTATCCAACTGTTCAGCTTGACTCAATTAATCACCAACCTTTCAATGCCTTACTGATATTCTTTCAAACCTCCAAGAAAGGTTTGGGTAAAACACTCAAAACAAACATAAGCAGGGGTTAGTAAGGAATCTTGTAGTAGAATCGACAATTTATGTTTGTCATTGACATTTCTTTGACAGAATGACACAAAGACTGATCAGAATTGACAATATCAAAAATCACTTTAGGGAGTTTGAAAGGGCTACAAAGAAGTCAGCTGTTAACAACTTAGGACAAAACGTCAAAATTAATGAAGCTTTAACCCTTTCGAGACTGTGGAGAAAATTGCAAATTTGGGGGTTTTAACCCTTAAACCTAAATTTTCTCAATGAAGACTTGTGAATTCACATAGATAACCATATATCAATATAAAGCTGGGATGGTGAGCTTTCCAATGACATGATAGGGAAGACACCTGAACGCATGTGAAAAGCACACCTGCCTTAATTACAGGTGAGATGATTAAAAAAGATCAAAGGCAGTTAAGCATGTTTCTTACAATGAGGCCTATAACATGAAAAATAAGCAAGACTTTTGATGCACCCCAGCACCAAAATATCACTAAATATGTTTGCAACAAATTAGATATAATTCCATTTGGTTATAAAGCTCAGGTATGTACAGGTAAGTCAATTATGATTACCTGTGGACCATTTGGCTAGCGGCCGAAAATCGGACTAATTTCTCAGGCTGACAGCAATTCATTGCATGGACCATTATTTCACTAGTAGGTGCCAGATTTAGTCAATACTTGGTGAATCTTTTATAGGTGAGGTTACAGCATGTATACATCCAACCTGAACCCCATAACCCCTTTACCTGGCCTAATTACAGGTGTGTTTATTAGTGATAATTAGATATACCCAAAATCGAATGTTTCCGGGAAGACTTTGCATATATTTGCCAATTATCACTAAACAACATACCTGTAATTAGGCCAGGTAAAGAAATTATTGGGGTCAGGTCAGTTGTGCAAATGCTGTTTCCTTACCTGTATAAGATCACCAAGAATGATCAAAATCTGGCAACTACTAGTGAAATAATGGTCCATGTAGTGAATTGCTGTCAGTGTGAGAAATAAGTCTGATTTTCGGCCTCTAGCGAACTGGTCCTTAGGTAATCATAAATGATTTACCTGTACATACCTGAGCATTGTAACTAAGGGAAACCATTTCTAAGTTATTCTAAACATTTTTGGCATATTCAAAACAAAGTTTTAGTGTCATAAACTGATTTTTATACTCTCCCATTGGGATGTGTTACCTGAAATGCAAGATTTACAAATTTTGCTAAATATTGCCAATTAACACACCTGTAATTGAGCCAGGTAAATGGGTAATGGGGTTCAGGTAGGATGTATAGATGCAGTAACCATACCTATATGCGATATTAATGCTCTCCTAGTGTAAGTTATGGCAGGGAGTGTTTGATTTTGTGCCTTAAATGCTCAAAAACAAAGCCTAAGGTTGTTTTGCTGTGAGATGACATGTTCAGGGAATTCCCCGGGATTCCCCTTTTCAGATCCCACTTTGATTTCCCGTTTTCACGGGATGAATTTTTGAGAGACAATAATGGTGAAGGGCTGAATGAAAAGCCTATTTCCTGATGCACATTCTGTGTGAATTTCATGTTAATATTTCCATTCTAAGGTACTGTACAGGGTGCTAGACATAGTGGCCCAAATTTGGGCCACGATCCTGGGCACAGTCTGGAAAGGGTTAATTTTAATCATCGCCATGGTGACACAGGCCTAAGTGATAAAAGACAAAAAGTAAGGCTTTGTGACACACAGGACCTCTGATCTCTCAATGGACACTCAAGACACTAACTGGCAACATGCTAAATATTTGCTTAGCATAAAAAGTATCAAGAGACATGTTTTATTCTGTTAAATGTACACAAAACCCACTTTCAGGTTCCTTACAAATACAACCCTGGCTCTGGCCCTTACAAATTGAAAGACTGTCATCAGTTATTTGACATATATTGGGGGGGGGGGGGTTGATCATGTTGCATTTAGATTAAATAAGGAAAACTGTTATGGTATTCAAAGTCATTCTGGTTCTGGAAAATCCTCTCACTGCCAAATAACTGCAATGATTTCTAATCAGCACTTAATTTATGACTTCCCTTCGGATGCTGTAGTCAGAATTTCACCATTGATCTTCCAAATGAAATACTTTTCCACTGTATTTACAAATATGTGTATTTATTTGCTGACATACTGCTAACTGCAATGAAAGCCAACTACCATTATATGTCGTCTAAAAGTTAATGTTGAAATGTTTTTGTTGTATATATGAACAGATAAATAAATATTGTATGCCTCATGAAAGAGTAGGCTATGGTCAACATGCATTTACACAGACATGAAAAAAGTCACCATGAGGAACTGTTCCAGGCAGTGCTCACACAACAATGCCTACTTACCAGACGCACTGATTCAGATCATTCAAAGTTGCACTTCCATTCAATCAATTAAGCAAATACTCAGGCAAACACTAAGGCCCATTTTCATATGTTCTAATTGGTGCTTTGATAAGTGTAAGACCATTTGGAGGTTACATCCACTTGCAGCTTGGATTTCATTGGCTATACTTACTCATGTTCTTGAGCACTTTCTAAGTATCAGTCATCCTTGCCATAAAGATTGTCAAAACTGTAATTATATTGATGCTGCTTGGATTTATTTCAATTGCTAGGTCTTCATCTTTTTATTATTATTATTATTATTATAAAAGCATTTCTATAGCGCCTTATTCAGAATATATCCTGCTCTAAGGCACTTCACATGTAAAATTAAGATCACAATAAAAATGTAAAATGTAGAATATAAGATAAGAGTATGTAGTATAGATTAAATACTGAAAGCAATTCTAAACAGGTGAGTCTTTAAGTGTTTTTTTAAAACAGTAAATGTTTGACAGTCTCTGAGGAACTTCGGGAGTGCATTCCACTCAGTGGCAGCGGCAAACTGGAATGTTCGATCACCATAGGAACGTAGTCTCGATTTTGGTGGTGCAAGATATAGTTCTAGACTATTGTCCCAGAACTTGGTTATTTATTAGTGCGGTAGCAGCAAGTTCTTTCATATTTACTAAAGTGTATAAATAAAACACTTATGGGTCCCGGGAGAGCTGCCTTGTCCAAACAACATTGAACACTGTACATGACTTTGGAATAACAATCTGAATAGCACCCAGAGGCTTAATATATGACCAAACTTGACAGGATAACGAAGCAATGAAGTTGTGCTTGGATCGTTATGACAAAAGGTCATGACCAGTCCCATGGGACATTAAGCCAAAATGGTCTGGCTGTATGCTCTTGAATGGGAACCACCACAAAATAGGAGTGACGCTGCTGTGCACTGTTGTGATGTTAAGGGTTGTTTTTCAATCGGGGTACGCTCTGGAAAGTCACACGATATCCAAAATACCAGAAATACCAAGCATATATGTGGAAAAAACGTTACACAGAATGATTAAACACACTAAGATGGACCTACAGTAGCGAAAAAATTATTCAAATCGGTTGATAACTGCCCGAAAAAAATTTATTTTTGTCATTTTGACTAAAATTGACTGTCTCATTTGCAAATTAGGCAAATGTCGCCTGACCTAACAGTAAGTTTCAACCAATGTGAATATGCTTTCAACATGGTCCCAAGAGTTCAACATTAGAATTACATGCAACAACTATGATCAGTCTCTTCAGAATCATGCATTTAACACATGAAGGTCAATTCCGTCAAATATTGTCCTCTCCGAAATAGGGTCAGCAAAACAGCAATAACATTAAAATAAGAGTATTTTTATTTTATAGAAATACTCATTCAATAGATTAGACAAAGTTTTGGTAAGTGTTTCACTTCAGTTGTACGAACTGCACAATGCTCGTAGCGGAAAATACCAAAAACAGCTTTCGTCAAATAAACTGTCCTCTCCGAAAATATGCTGTTCTCTCCAAAAATGTCTATTTTCCTTGACACGTGCAAAGTTCTTGGCCAAAATTAAGCAAGTAAGATGATTTTTCATTGTCAGATATATATCTATCCACTCAGTACAAGCCCATACAACTGGGTGTTCTATACATCAAGTAATAGAGGGATGAGCCTTGGTCAAATTATCTACAACAACACAAAAAGTTAAAAAAATAATAATTCAGAATACTTGTAGCCCTAAAATTTTCAGAAATCCATGGCACGGTATATAGCAACAGAAAAAAGTCAATTTGGCCAGAAAAAAAATACCTTTATTTTTGACCCCCTTGAGACAAAACCATGTACCCCGATTGAAAAACAACCCTTAAGGCAATTGTAGTTGCAATTCTGGTGGTGTCATGAGGTGTCAAATAGTAGAGAAAGCCATTATTAAAAATTGTACAAAAATTGGGTCAAACTGTCTTGAAATAAGTGATATACAATTTTATACATATAATGCAAAATTAATTTGTATGGCACCATTTCCAATGGGACTGTTAAGCAGTGCTTGGAGTTGTAGACTACCTCAATTACAGATGGTCTTTCATTTTCTACACAATTTGTTGTAAGTCCACAAGATCCCTACATAGCCATGGCAGGACGAGCATTCCACAATATCTAGTGCCAAGTGAAGGAAGGCCCTCATCGTACATTTTATTGCAGAAACAAACACACATAGTGATTCAGATTGGCAAGGAGATCATTTGTATGCAGCCTATCAATCACTTAAGCAAATATTCCTAGAAACATTGGAGCCCATGGAGGTGACATTCATCTGTGGCTAATGTTTCATTGGCAATAATTACACATGTTCTCAAGCACTGCATTTCAAAGTATCCAACAACCTTGCCTGAAAGATTGCTGAAGTATTTGCTTGCTGAAAAAAAGAAACTATTTAACAGTTGAATTGCAGGTCTTGACTCTCAAAGTTACCAGGCTGTTAAATATAAATAGTGAATCAACAGTCAAATGACCGTTTTCATGTAGTTTTGGGTGCCAATTGTAAAAACAAAACATACAGCTAAATTTTGGAAGACATACATGCTTTTTGAATGCAGCAGTAAATATACATCCATGAGACCCCTCCATTTCCATTTTTAACGGGCTGTGAACATGTATTGTATATCTTACGATCCATTTAGATTTAACAGAAATGTACTTTACTGCTAACAGTTTTTAACCAGTGGTACCATTATCATGATCAATCTAGTAGTACTGAATGACCCTTTTTGTTCAAGGCCATATCAGTGTTCTTTCCAGAAAACACACTCCAAGCCCTCCAAAAATAGATAAAGGCACTGTCCAGTTCTGCACCATCAATCGAATTCTCTTCTTGCAAACTCTTTCATATCTGCCAAAGTGTATAGGACAAAACACTAGCTGTCTTACCACTATTGTCTTAGTAACATTAAGGCACAGAAAATGACTCTTGAATTTGAGTCTGAGAATTGCTGCCTGGGGCTGACTCACTTAAACAATTACTGAAGTGAATTATGGACATATCTGTCTCTTGAAAGTTTTAATTACACTACATAAACTTTCTGGATGGAGATCTTAATGCACTTTTTAAACTGCGATATATGACAGTAACACGTCACAAAAAATTACTGAGACTTTTGTCATATCGGTCGGAAACAACACCCTCAATCGATTTGTCTGCCCCCTTGGGCAACAGTTAATGTTATAAAATCCCACAATTTCTCTGTTTTACCTTTCTGCTTCTATACCCTGTACTCAACAATTACTAATCACGTTTAAGCACAGACTTGCCCTTTAGATATACAAAAAAGCATCTGAGAATGAAACACCGAGGAGTGTAAATTGTTCTGCATATCACAAACGTTTGAGAGTAAACAAGTAAGCTACCAGCCAGACCATATTGTGCTATATCCCATTAGACTTCATTATCCTGTCAGGAAAGGTAACTTCACAGTTGGTAGGAGAAGATATAGTCATGGATAGCAGCCCCACCCGAATATAAACACAATGTTGCTAATTTGCGGAGGGCTCATCTGTTGGTCATGTTATATGTGATATCTAATCATAATAATACTCATAGCAGGAATTTCATCTCACTCATAAGGCTTTTTTCTCTCAACCCATAACACCTTCAATTACACTCCTAAGCCTGTCAATTCATCTGAAGTTCCCGATAGGGCAACTTTTACCTTTCAACATTCATTATTTCCATAGTTACACACATTAATCTTAGGAATTTGGCCAAAAAACACGTTTTTTCACTTGAATATATCCCACCTGTAGATTTATCTGCCACACCAAGGCCTGTAATGCATTTAATATTATAGGCCATTCAATTCCCCATCTTTCCATGTGCTGACTGACCTTCTAAGGCCAATATAACTACCCAGTTATCACATATTCGTATTGGGAGTTCCACAAAAACCACATTTTCCACATACAAATCTGGAAGCTATATATTTCTCTGCCACATCAAGCCCAGTAATGCATATGATATTGCAGGCCACTAAATTCCGCATCTTTTGCCACACTCATTCAACTTCTTTGTCCAATATAACTCGCACAAATTAAGTTGCGTCATGCATTTCGAAAACATCTTATTTTCCAAAAACTCCACTCTCTCAGTGTTTGTAGTGCTGTAGAACCCTTTGTAGTAGTTCCAAACAATCCACATTACTTCATCTAATTGAAAGCTGACTGGAAGCTGCAAATAACAGCTGGCTTCACATTACGCAACCTGGGAAGAAGAACCTGGGTCTTGGTGCATTTGTGAAAAGCAAGAAACCCTAACGGGTGAACAGCTAGTATATAATATAATTCTGCATAATTTTCACAAATATTGCAACATTGTCTCACCATTCCTGCAATGTTGATGTGTTCTTTGACTGGATGAGCCCAATTCAAAATAAAGAACTTATAAACAAAATTGGTGAAAATAACGGGGGGTAACTTTCACCTAATTCACACCCACAGCAGCCAGGCAGACCTTCTGCCAGACAACCTTCACACAAGACCAATAACAGGACCATATTTAGACTAAACAAGAGAAGTGTTATGACTTTTTTAGCCATTCTAATTCTGGAATATCCTTTCATTGCCATTTGCCAACTAATAGCATGGATTTCTAATTACGCTTAATTGGCTTCCAACTGATTTCACTTTGAACTTGATAACAACAGTTTCAAAAACCATGTAATTCTTTACCATTGTGCTATATAGCTAAGTGTTGCTACAGTCAGACCAAGAATTATTCAGACGCTTGCTGTTTTGTTATTATTTTGAAGGAATTACAAAGTAAGTTATGAAACATGCAGTCAAAATCATCTTTGGTATTAAGTGTAACCTGTCCAAAACAAATTTATTGCAAACTGATTCAAAATCGGATGAAATTAGCTAATTTGTCAATTTCAGGAACCAGAAATTATTCAGACACTTTTACAAAGTTGTAGAAATTGAACTATTTACAAATATTTATCCCAAATATTGCTAATAAACTACCATGGGATCATTGTTGCCACATTGGATGACAGGTGTGATCATCAATTAAGAAAAATATGTGAGATAAACATCTGATGCAGTTTATCACATTTTCTTCACTAATGGGCTGAAATCTGTCAGATATCAATTGGAAATATTTCAGAATATCATAAAGTGACAATTGTTAACTGTTCTATCTAAGTAAAATTGGAATACAGGCTTACTTGAAAAATTTTATGCACTTTGGTATTTTCGTTTTGTTTTTGGCTCCAACCGCTCTCTGAATTGACCCACTGCAATCCATCAAATTACTTAAAATAAAGTCGCATGGCCTTCCTAAGATTGTTAACTCTATTGCGTATACAGGATAGCCCATTTACGCCAGTTGTTTACAATTGGTGTGCCATACTACAACTATAGTGTGCTTTCATGGAGCAATCTCCATTGGAATAGCATTGAGGCTGAAGAACCACATTTTTGCCCCCTTCCCAGATGAAGTTAAAAGTGCCCAATTGAGTTGCTGTTCGGACCATGCATGGAATATAGCTTGAAATAGATAATGAATCTTGCTTTCCGAAAAATTTGTTAGGTTTTGGTGCCACATGGACTTTTTTTTGTTTTGGTAAAATTGGACCAATAAATACAAAAGTGCACTGAACTTAGTATGCAGCCACCAATGCTTCATATTGTGACTCAAAGTTTTAAGAATACAATTCTAAGGTAAACTAAAGCGATTTGAATCAATACAAGGCATGTTTGAGGTTAAAGAGTGCATGAAAATGTGATAAACTGGACATACTGTTTATCTCCAGTATTTATCCTAATTTCTCAATTGATGGTCACACCTCTCATTCTATGTAGTCATCATGGTCCCTAGGTAGTTTATGAACATTATTTTGACATAATTATATACTAACAAATGATAGTAAATAGTTCACTTTCTACAACTTTGTTAAAGCGTCTGAATAATTTTTGGTTCATGGAGTTAACAAAAGTAGCTCTTTTCACCATATTTCTTGCCAATTCGCAATTAATTTGTTTTGTGCAGGTTACATGTGATGCCAAGGATGTTTTCAATTGGATGTTTCATTGGTTTACTTGGTAATTCCTTAAAATAATAACAAAACAGCAAGCGTCTGAATAATTTTTGGTCTGACTGTATATATTAGGGTCAAGAAAGTTTATTTATGGCTAAGAATGTAACAAACTTTAGCAATGTTCTCGAAATCTCTCCGATACACAATTAAAGAATACCTTAGCACAAGTGAGAATAGTCCAGTTATCTAAAGGAAACTTCAGGCAAATTCAAATTTCAGCTGAATGCATTTGTGTGTTGAGAGAAGTTTACTCACACATGTTTCCATTAAGATTTCCAGATATCTCTCACACTTCAATGCATTTTCACTCTATCTAATATTTCAGGAGGATAGTTGTTGTGAAACCTTTCAATAAATTCAGCAAATATAATGGCAAACACTGAGGCCAAGCTTCATATGTTCAAATAAGTTGTTCAATAACTTTTTCAAAGTGTCAGAGCATATTGAGGTGACATCCGCTTTCATCTCATGTTGGCTATTACTACGATCATTCTTCTGCACTTTCTAAGTATTGATCATCCTTGCACAAAAAGATTGTCCATGCTGAAATCAAATGCCTGGAAAAACAGACACATTTTAATGCTACTTAAATTTGTTGGTTGCAAGATCTTCAACTTGAAATCTATTGTTTCAGAGTTATTTTCAAAATTTGCTTTGTAGCCTCCAACAATACAGACAGACTAAACAGCCTCCCCCCTTTCAACGCCTTGGATATCCATGTACTTTCCATACAAAACAAGTATACGTAAATGGCAATTTGTACTATTTATTGAGTGATAGAGAATTAATTTTCAACATTATCTTTATTTTCACAAATAATTTTTATTTTCACAAAGAATCACTATTGGAGACATTTTGGAGCACTGAAGGTAACACCTACTTGAGCGTATACATGTGCAAAAGCCAACTGAACTCAATCAAGACTCACTATTTACTATCTTTCCTCAGTCATAACTTGGAGATTCAAGGTTTAAAGAGCCCTGCCTGTGCCGGGTTTCCCGATCATTCAGCATTTCTTTCCCAGTAATTGCAAATTCACCTTTATCACATGGGACTTCAACTCCATTCACTTGCAGTGTTAGACAATCATAGGAGGAGAGTCATTAAACGTTTTAGCGTCCAGAGCAATTTTGTGATTCAGACTTTTAATACAATGATCAAAAATCTCTGACAATTCTGCTGTTGCAAGTGTTCTGTCACTAAGTCTGCAGCAAACAAAAGTATGATTACAAGCATATAAATGTTGGCTGAAAATGGCAGAAATAAAAATGTATGCTCAGCCAACAAGCAAGTGTCACAAACAGCCAAAATACTTATAGAACATTGCATCTGTTCCAAGAGATATTGTTGCAACAGTGGTAACAGAAATATTATCTATAAACAACACTGCATATACAGGCCGATAAAGTATATTATACTAAGCTGCCCCAACAGAATAGCTATGCATATTAAAATAAGTTTTGAGGTTGTGATACTTTGACCAAGAAGACCATATCTCCAGTACTTAGTATCTTCTTGGGAAAATCTTTTTTTTTGCAATTACAAAAAAGGAGAGATGGAAAGGGCATAGATTGTACTTGTTGAGTTATTGTGATAAGAATGTGGACACACTCTAAAAAATTTTGGATATTATTGGAATTGTGCAAAACCAGTGTGTACAATAAAAAACCACTTTGGTATTTTTCAACTTTATTTGGCTTTCTTCAGAGCAAGTGGTATTTTTCATGAAAATTGGTTTTGGTCATGGAGAATTATGGTATTTATAAAAACCAAACTTCTGAAAAAGCACCTTTATTGTGATCCATTTTAAATATACTTGTGGAACAATGATTTGAGATGTTTAGATTGTTAATGTTGTGGTTCATGTTTTTAAAATTCATGCATGTTACTTTATTTGGAAGTTTTAAGAGAAAGGACTGACTATGCTGTATATCAGTCATGGCTACTGGAATATCCAATTAGGTATTTTAATAATCTCTCAGGGCTCACTCACTAGTTGACCTCATCTAAGAACACAAAACTGTGAACATGTTGCCTGACGAGAAAAGCTGTTTGTTTATCAATCAAGACTTAAGAAGGTTTAAGGCAGAGTTTATTGGTCTCAACACTGCAGTAGAAGAGTGTGCATGTCTGTGTGCAGAAGATTGAGAAGAACTTGGTAAGTTTTTTTCTGAAATTCACTAATTAAACTCCTAAGACATATGCATTCTGAATGCAACTGTGTTTATCTGGATAAGGTGTACACAATATCTGGTTCATATATATGACATTATATACATAAATCAAACACATGGATAGTGTTCTGATATAACAATGACCCAAGGCATTCAATATTGTGAATATTGCATACCGCCTGTAAAAGGATTCATGATAATTTAAGGCAGCGTGAAATTGTGGTTTGGCATATATATGGGATACCCAGTTCCATAATTTTCACCGGTCTTCCGCCGTAGGGGTGACTGGGGTATTGTGCCACCAAAAAAACTGCCAAATATTATAATGTGAAAAAGTGTCTATCAGAAATTTAGTATTTTTGGTTGAATGTACTCTGAAGACCAGCATTATTGTTCTTCAATTGTGTAATTTGGCATTTAATGGAGTGACAGATTTCCGCAAAAAAGAAGTATTTTGGACAAGTTGTGTATTGGTAAGCTGTGCCAATGGTATGATATGGGATTTTAATTCTCTTATGAAACATGTTTGCTTGTTTCACACACAACCCTGTAAATGTGGTGAAGAAATTAAGGCTATTAGAAGAATTTATAATTACAAACATGTTCCGAAAAGCATATATACTGATTATACTTTTAAAGTTTTTGGGGGGTTTGTATGGGCCATCAATGTTCTGTGATAACTTTCATTTCACGTATTGGAGCATCAGAGCATCACTGCATCAGCCATAATGATGTCATACACATGACACATATTTTATCCTTGAAGAAATTGGTGAGATTTGAGGTCTCACTAGATTCACTGAGCTGTACAACTTGCCCCATCATGTGGCACAACTTCCTGCTAATGGTCCAATTGTGCCTTTACTACATTAATCATGATAATAATGTTATTATCATTTTCATATCTGATATTCACGTTTTTCTGACAAAGGTACAGTCACCCACAAATTTTTACCCCACATTGGGTTGAGTTGTATAGTGTTTCTAATGTGCTTTACTATTCTTAATGTGTTACATATGCCTGTGAATTATACAAAATTACATACAGTACTTTTAGTGATATTTTTAAAATCTTTGAAATTTTAAAAGATAGTTTTTTACTTTCTGTTTCAGAAGAAGAATGGCATGCTCCTACTGAGGCCCTTAATACAAAAAACCACCTTAGGAAGAAGTTTGCGCCATAAAGCAAGTTGGGAAAAATATAGACAATGCTTCTCAAGGTACGTAAGTTGAATAACAGCTCCTCCTTATCTTTCCAATTGACAAATACTTATTGTATATAGTATTCTGATATTCTCTAGTGTTAAAATGAAATTATTTTGACCAATCTTCAGTCAAATAATGAGTGAACAGGGGGTGTTGCACAACCTAGGCATTGATTTAATTGAATGTAGCTATTTCATACATTTTTGCATTATCCTCTTTGCAAAAACTCATGGATGTATCTACCTACTATTTCAGATCTCACTAGGAAATGGTTACCTTGCCCCGCCTAGAGTACCAAAGGAAAATGTCTACTTTCGTTTTGCAATATTTAGGTGAGTGCGAACAGTATGAGATCTTTTACTGGTAAAACACACAGTGATAAGACAAGAATTCAGAATTAATATTCTGCAAGTGTGTAGGGAAACTAAAAAATAATGGAAGTTTTTATGAATGTTAGTCAGTAATGAAATGTGGAGTTTTAGCACGAAATATTCCATTGAAGATTTTGCAGATAAAGTATTTGATGTGTAAATAATGACTATCTTGACTGAGTAATTTTTTTTGCATAGAAGTGATATTTGGATACCAATGCTTATCCACTTTCCACTTTCAGGATCCCAATGATGCACACTGCAAGGTTCGATTCAAGAACAGTTGTTCACCTTTCATCCATCCAAATTTATCTAAAAGCGCATAAATAGTGATACGAGAAGGAAAACTTCAACCAACAATCATACCATCCCAATACTGTTTATTAATAATGACAAAAAATGTCCTCTTGGCTACTGAGAGGGTAGGGTTGGTCTCGTGATAGCATGCCGGGCTGCCAATTGCTGGGTTTGGGATTCGAATCCAGCTCTAGCCGGACTCATTGCTTCGTCCTTCTATTGTCCTAGTCAGCCTACCAAGTGCACTAATACAGGACGTAAAGCCCCAATCATCCATCCATCCATCCTCAAGATTGGCTGCTGAAGACTTTCGATACAAACTAATGATACTGACATTTCGATTGGCATTGCCAACCTGACTTGCCGCTTTTGGAAATATAACCCCAGTCATTAACAATATAATGTTTTCTACATGTTATGTGTCTTCATTTCAACCAATTCATACTTTTGTTAATCTCCGCTTTCCTGTGTTTTGATTACCAATGACTGCTGTGATGTTTTTATTTTGTGTGTTTGATTACCAATGACTGCTGTGATGTTTTTATCTTGTGTGTTTGATTACCAATGACTGCTGTGATGTTTTTATCTTGTGTGTTTGATTACCAATGACTGCTGTGATGTTTTTATTTTGTGTGTTTGATTACCAATGACTGCTGTGATGTTTTTATCTTGTGTGTTTGATTACCAATGACTGCTGTGATGTTTTTATCTTGTGTGTTTGATTACCAATGACTGCTGTGATGTTTTTATTTCCAAGGCCAAAGTGTGATAAATGAGTGTCAATATTGGTTTTTCAATAAATTTGTATCTAGTTATCATATATCAATATATACGATTATTATGAATTTTTGTGAATTTGTATATGTAAAAATAAACATTGAAATCAGATCCATAGAATCATTACTTTTTTTATATACTTTTAACTACAGATTATTTTAAGAGAAACGCGAAAAATTGAATATTTTATTGATACCGTGGATCATAATAAATCAAATTTGGTATTTTCCAAAATGATCTGCCACCCTGTGGGATGGTTCTGATTGCCTGATAAATTATATTTGATTCATTCCAGTACCTCGAATAGCACCAGTTATATCAATCCTGAAACTTTGAAATACTATTTTTATTCTAGTTTACAATTCGTATTGGTATTTAGAAATTTCTATGAAATGATATCGAAAACCTGCAATTTGGTACCAATATGACCATTATCCATACCACAAAATGTTAAAAAAGGTCTTATAAAATACCCACCAATGCATAATAGGAGAATCAATTTTGATATTTTTAGTGATAGGCTGGTTGTTGTAAGTTCAGCAAGTGGTTTAACTTTCAATTAATGACAAATCCCAAATATTTCAAATGTCAAGGAATAAAAAACCCTTTGTGTTTTCTATTGTATGCATGTAAGTATTAATGGATTTCTATGATGGAATTACAGTAGCGGCAATTTGAAACATTAATATCCACAACTAACTTCCTGAAAACTAAACAAAAAACCAGTACAGATTTTTTCTTGTACAAATGCAACTGGTTTTTGAAAATATCAATTGTTATTGGTTTTTTAACTAATCAAAAGGTGTTCAAAATACGGGACAAGCTTAAATACCAACATTGGTATCTTATTAGAACTTTAGTTTTTAGAGTGCACCATGGAAGCAAGTGCGACATTGTTAGAAACAAAAATATTGTATGCTGCTGGGTAACACCCAAGAATGTGCACAAGTTTATCAGATAAGCTTCATTTGATTGATGATGAGGTCTATAGTTTTTCTGTAAACGAAGGTAGTGAATATGAAAGATCAAAATATGAAAAAAAAACTGCAAGGGAGATAATCAAAGTATGCCTTGATTTATTTTTTCCTGGTTTGTCACATTTTTCCTGTAATTATTTGGCGTTAAGGAGCCTCCAGTATTCAAAAGAGCAAATACCGCAATGAACATCAGATAAGTCACTGAAATAGATTGTAATGGTAATATTTCCACACCCGAAATAAAAAAAAAACTTGACCATCTACTTTCAATTCCTCAGGAGATATGTATATCACTTGGCTGGAGATGCAGCCAAGTTTTTTTCTGATCTTGGTTAGGCTACACATAAGTTATCAAAATAATTATACACTTTATATACATTTTGGCTCGAAATCTGACAATTTGCTTCTTCTCACATTAACAATAAAAACAATTGGAAAAACATTGGCAACTTACTGGTAATCAGTCTATTGCCAAGTAACTATAATATTTTCATTAGTAATTACTAGGCTGTTTTGAGATAATTGCGGCAATTGGGAAGTAGAGTTGGATAAAATTAATCTGTCATTCTCAGACAGTCTTACAGCAGAAGTCAGAAGCATGGACTCAAAAGTGTATGACTAAATTGTGCATTGTGGCAGACTGTACCTGTCCCTCTGATTAAAAGCCTCCACATCGTGGAGGGACAGTCAGAAATGGGAGGTCAGCTGAAACAAAACTAAAATCAGTGTGCCTGCCCAAGCCAAGTCTAGACTGATGAGAAGATTCTGAACTCTAAACAGGGAAGCTTGGCAGGTCTTATCAAAATCACGCATCATACATTTTGACACAAAATGGCTTTCTTAAAATTGCTGTTAACAGGCTTTTAATATGTCAAAAAACTCAAAGTAATGCTATGAAGATGTGTATCTTTCATGTATCCCCCTTGTAGCATGATAAAATATGATGTATTGCCTATAATAGATGAAAGTTAGTGACTTTATTAAAGCCTGTGTAGAGGTACAGGTATAGATGGCGCCACATGTGGCACAAATGAAACAAATAACTGTCATTTGTCGTCTGCTAATATTCAAACTTATAACTGCCTCATACAAGTGGCTACAGTCTGTTTGTCCAAATAGAACGAATAGTTGGATACTGTGTATCATTATGAAGTGTCCCAGTGGACTCACTTTCTATCTCCCCCCCTATGATTCTAATTCATGCTGAATTCTTCCAGACTGCAAGCTGTGTTTGCAACTCATTCTAGGGAGCATACTGTGTTTCATTAGAGGGATCATCCAATTAATCTAATAATGTTTAATTGTTGTGAAACAAATAAGGGATGGAGAAAGATCTTACCCTAGGGAGCATACTGTATTTCATAAAAGGGAGCATTCAGTTATTTAAATAATTTTAATTGTTTTGGCAATAAATAAGGGGATGGGGAAAGAAGCAGTCTGGTTCCAGACTGGCATTGTGGGCTGTGCGAATGCTCTGAAGCATGACATACACAACCATTCTGAATCCATCTTTATGACTGCTACTTAAACATTTTACATCTTGAATACACTGTTTGATGTCATGATGCGGAAAACCAACTCGTTTTTTGTGCGGTTAGGCAGGGGCAAATTTATGTAGAATGCCAATTTTAAAATATACTCCTAGAGTTAATGAAAACATACCCAGCAACTTTGTCTTTAGCTTGAAACCTTTAGTGCTGCAACTTTTCTAAATACATGCATTAAAAATTGGGCAAGAATTGGTGAAATTTCTGTCTCATATCTAAAGAAAACAAACTTTTAAAGGCACTAGATCTGGTACATTCATCCATAGATTGTAATTGCAGATCATCATTTCTGATATTGCTTTCTGGAAACATGGTGTCACAGGGTTTGTTTGAGACAGCCGTAAACTAAATTGAGTTCTGAAAACTCTCTGATTTGATGATGCATGCTGCATTTAGCATTTGCTGCATAATTCCAATATTTGTCCAAATATTTTTGCTGAATGAAACGCTCCTTGAATAACAAGCAGTTGTTCTGATTTGCCGCTGTTAGTTTTGCAACAGCACCATACCAATATTCATCCTTTGTAACAAGACACGTTCCATTTTACCAGAGAGGCAAACAAAATAAAAACCAAAAACTAATTCAAATCTCTCAGTATGCGAATCTATCCTTTGGCCGAAATGTGAGGCTCACATTTTGTGAGCTGCTAAATGAAAGTTTAAATGGAAAGAACAAATATTGCCTCATTTTGACGCTGCAGCCTTGCTATGTTGCCTTGCCTCAGTGTATGGTAAGAGTATGAGTCCAAATTGCCAAATCAATATACGGGTCATTCTCAAATTTTGAGACAATTTACGTCACTGCAGTCCCCTGACATAAATATGAATGCAGCTAATATCTGAAGCATCACTCTACACGTACATCTGTTATTCATATTTCTGTTTAGGATCACTGCATTTGGAACGAAAAGTCATTTATGTGACCTTCTTTGCAGTGCATTATGTCTAGTCATTCATGCAAAATCAATGGTATTTTCTTGTCCCTGGACCTGACATGATGAAATCAAAAGTACATTTTCCCCCTAAAATGTCATTATTTTTAGTTTCTTTCCACGATTCATGAGAATATAGACTCGAATTACTATAGAGACCTCATTTAACCTTTTTTTTGTTTAATTTCATTGAATTAATTGATGTGAAAGATGTGTTGTTTATGTCTATTTTTTTGTCCCCTTCGTTACTGGCCATAGCTCGCCTTGCTAAGGTTTTTTATGAGTAATTTCCACTATATGTCGTAGGATGCACGTGAGGGACAGTACTGCAGCATTGTCACTTTTTTGTCTAATATCTTGTTTGACTGCCTTATCCATTGAGTAGAAGTGTAAACCTCTCAAAAAAATTATTAAGTCTATTAATGCCACGTAAAATTAATTGATGCTTTAACCCTTGCTGTAAATATCTATACATATTAATTACCAGCTTGCCAGCTATAAAGTTTATCTAAAATTCCTCGAGGTGTACTCCTGATTAATTGAAACTATTCTACAGAAAGAACTTTTTATTAATGTCTTCATTAAGAAAAGGAAATGAGAAATGCCATGAAAATTTGTAATGCATTTATTTTACATCATTAATATCCAGCCAACAGTTACAAGGCTGCAAGGCATGAAGGACGAAATTAGTAACAAGCTGTCAAGCTCAAAGGCTATGCCATATCAACTGAAAATATTATTATATAATTTGTTTTCTGATGACTAAAAATCTAAACAGAAATTCCAGAAAGGTACTTGCATATATTACATATAAACCATAATCTACATAAATATTGATATCTTAGTCTGAGACTGCATGGAATATTTTTTTCTAAACCTGACTTCAATGTTTTTGTACTAGTCTGAAAGTCATGAGCCAGGTTTTTGTCAATTTGGAATTCCACAGTACTTACAAAGGTTTGAACTTGCCTATACAGCTTAGGTTTACTTGGCTGATCTGTAATGCTCTTCATATTTATTTATTTATTTTTTTTTACATTTAGCTTTTATGTACAATGAATCATCAATCATATTCCGTTTCTGTAGGCTCTTTCATGTCTGTTCAGCCATATGAGATGAAACACTGGAATTGCTCTTCAGAGACACCCAGCCATCACTGCCTTCTGTTTGGTCACAAGAGACCAAACATTATATACTTCTCCTCTTAAATAAAGACTTTTCAAGACTCACCTAGGAGTACGATACAAACACATGAACAAACAATGTCATGTGTTGTTGAAAGGGAATATCATCTTGTCCCATTGGATTTCTCCTGCCATCAATTCTGCACCCGTCACATCTGGGCTGCTTTCCATACATTCGCAGAACCACAAACTCAAGACAAGCATCTTTAAAACAGTCAAGAATCAATTTACGGAGTTTCAAAGGGCAATAAAAAATGTCAGATGATAACAACTTTGGAGAAAATATCGCATGAATGAAGCTGTAAATTGTTCATCGGTTATAAAATCGACACACTGACACAGGCCTAAGGGATAAAAGCCAATAAATAAGATGTCATGACACACAGGACCTCCTATCTCTCAATGGACAGAAACACAATAACTGGCAACATGATAAATATTTCTTTAACATGAAAAGTATCAAGAGACATGCTTTATTCTGTTTAATTTACACAGAACCTATCCTCGGGATCCTTAGAAGTATAACCCTGGCCCAAGCCCTCCCTTCCTCAGGGAATGGAAATTTTCAAGGGGAATGTTTAATATTTTTCATCGCATTGCATTTGGACAAAATTAAGAAAATTGTCATGGTATTCACATACTTGAAAACTCACATATTCCATGAGTACCTGTGCCAGACAGTCCTGACACTGTAGTGCCTGCTTACCCAGTGCAAAGATTCAGATTGCCTAAAGTTGCACTCCCATTCAATCAATTAAGCAAATACTGAGGCAAACACTCTGGCCCATCTCTATATGTTCCAATAAGTGTTTCAATGAGTGGTAGAGAATTTGGAGGTGACATCCACTTGCAGGTCAGGTTCCATTGGCTATAATAGACCAATTTCAAGGATGGTTCTCCCAGATAACACTAGGGGAAAATGGTGAATACATGAATGCCATAGGCTAATAGCTTTCCTGTCCTTGCTTCTGATTGGTCCAGCCAAGGTGTCTCCAAGCTGGAGTATTTTAGTGCATTTTAATGTAACTTTAAGGCTTTATAACTTGATCATTATTTCAGTTTACATTTTGAAAGTTGTGTTTTTGGTTTAAGAGTGTATATATCTCTTGTGTTTGAAAAGTAAGTTAAGAATTGTTGAATTGCAAAAAAGTATTTGGGGTCCATGGCCTGAACATTCAGTGAAATAGGTCTATTAGTCATGTTCCTGAGAACTTTCTGATTATCGGTCATCCTTGCCAGAAAGATTGTCTTCATTGTAAATAGTTGCTTGTCAAGTCAGGCTAACTTTAATGCTGTTTGAATTTTTCAATGGCTAGGTCTTTAACTTCTAGGCTGTTGAAGCAGAACTTGATTATTTAGCTAGGTAGCATCCAACTATAGGGGAACGAGGGGCAAAACGGGCCGTCTAACTTCGAAGGCTCGCTGCACAAAGGTGGTATACCATGCGAATGCCAAATAAGGTCTGATCCATGAAGAAGTACCAATACCACTTGCTCAAATACAGAAAAGTGCTTTTTAATAGTTACAATTCAAAATTTTCCATTTTTTCGAAAATGCAACTTTATCCCATTTTGCCCCATGCTTGGGGCAAAATGGAATTTCATACGGGGCAAAATGGGAAGAAATAAAGTTCTGCAATAAATCAGCTGTTTTGATAACAGCCCAACTAAAAAGCATGTTGACAAACAAAAATGCATTAATTCGTGTCATTGCAATGTAAGAATATTGCAGAATACTAAGAGTAAATATAGCAATAAATTATGAAATCAACATCTCAATACAGGATGCAATTATAGCTGCGGAGTGATGCTAGTAATTCTACATTCTATTATTTGACAAATTATTTAACCATCAACATTAGTTTACAAAAGAAACAAAATTAGTTACATTTTGTGGAAATGTGACATTCTTAAGAATATTCACATAAATCTGATTTACGAATTTTCTTAATAATTTAACGATTTAAACTGGTATTGGATTTGACTATGCTTTTTGAAAGGTAGTTACATTTGTTTCAGTTTCAACAATACAGGGTTTTACCACTAAGCCTAAATCCTCAAGGTATTATTGATGACATGGATTAGATCAACAAATCTCTTGTGATTTTTTCAAATTTTGCCTGTTATGTGGCCAGAAAATGTATCAAATGTCTAAAATGTCATGGTTGAATTGACCCAATATCAAGCTTCAACCATTTTTTGGCTGGGATTGCTTTTTTGTGCTTCTCATTTTGCCCCTGCAGGAGGACACCATCTTGCCCCAACCATGCAGGGTAGATTAATAATGACCTACTTACGCATGACTAAGCACCAGACTACATTTTTTTGCTTAATAATCAAGCTTAGTAGTCCTCTTATAACACTGACTATGAATTATTCGGCTGGGAACGTCATTGGAGGTACTACACCATTTCCAAAAATTATGATTTTTTTAAGAAAATCGATTAAAAACTTCAAATTAACATAGCTGCATACCTGCAACATTCTCATCCACGAAACTTTCAGGAAAAGTTGGTCATATATCCTTTTTTATTTTCCAACCGAAAAATTAGAAGGCAGGTCAAAACGTTCCAAGAAAACTTAAAAAACCATTTTGCCCCGCCGGTCCTTTTTGCCCCTCGTTCCCCTACAGCTGAAAACAAACCTAAGCAGATGTGTGTACAAACTCTTGGTGTAGTATTGACAATTTATGTACGTTATTGACATTTCTTTTGTGGAATGACCGTCAGGATAGACAATATCCATATGGATCTATTGCTGAAAATACAAAAATTTTTGTAGAGATAGAGGCATGTATTTTGTTTGGTCTGTTTTTTTACAAACCTCTGGGCTTTTGCATATAGATAAATGAGGACTGCTTGACTGTGTAATATTTTGCTTCCATGTGCACTATCAATCAAACTCTGCTCTTGCAAGTTCTTTTGTATCTGCCAAAGTGTACAGATAAAACACTAATAGGTCCCTGGAGAGCTGTCTTGCCAATATTGTCCCAACAACATTGAACACTGAACATAACTTTGGAATAACAGTCTGAATAGCACCCTGAGGCTTAATATATGAAAGAACTTGACAGGATAATGAAGCAATCAAGTTGTGCTTAGGTCGTTATGACAAAAGGTCATGATCAGTCCCATGGGACATTAAGCCTAAAATGGTCACCCAGTAGGCTTACAGTCTTGCATGCGAACTGCAACTAAATAGGAGTTGCGCTGTTGTGCATTGTTTTGATGTCACAGCAATTCTAGTTGTAATTCTGGTCATGTCATAAACTGTCAAAAAGAAAGAAAGCCATTATCTGCGACAGTTCGAAAAAATAAAAAATGTGGACGTCCAGACAATTGTGCTATACAGTTGAGGTCAGATGTAATCATACACCAATTTCTGTTGTTTAGTTGGCCTACCAATGCTCATTTTGCCATAAGTGCATGTTTTCTTTTGACCAATCAAATTTAGGATATTTTTAATTGGAACCTCATAACATAAACAAATCATATTTGATTCTACTTTTTTCAATGCCATGAGTTGAAAAACAATCACAGCAAATAATCTGAAGTACTTTTATGTCCATATTGACAGATTTGACGATGCCACACAACTTTGAAGATATCACCCTTCGGTGTATAATTACATCTGACCTTGACTGTACATATATTGCAAAATAAATTTGTATAGCGCAATTTCCAATGGGACTGCTAGGTGGTGCATGGAATTGTAGACTAACTAAATAACAGATTTTTTTACATCTATCTTCACAACTTGTTGTAAGTCGGCAAGATCCCTACATTGCCATGGCAGGATGAGCGTTCCACAATATCTAATGCTCAGTGAGAGAAGGTCCTATCTGTCATTTAATTGCTGAAACAAACACACATAATGATTCAGACTGGCAAGGAGATTGCTCAATGTTTTACAGCCAATCGATCAATTAAGCAAATATTCCTAGAAGCATTAAAGCACTTGGAGGTGACATCCATTTGCGGCTCATGTTCCATTGGCTATAATTACACATGTTCTCAAGCACTGTCCAAGTATCCAACAACCTTGCCTGACAGATTGCATTATTATTTGCTTGCCGGAAAAGACAAATTTGAACACATCTTCAGTTTGAATTGGCAGGTCATAAATCTCAAAATGTTTGCATTGTAAAGATGGAGGTTGTATTGTCAAATGGCCTTTTTCATGCAGTTTTAGGTGCCAATTTTTCAGAAAACATACAGCATTAAATGTTGTAGGACAGGTATAAAAGCTTTTGAAATTCAGCCGTCAGTATATCAATGAAACCCACAATTTTCATGTTTTAACCAGGTCATATACGTGTACATCTTGCGATGAATGACATTTTAACCCAAATTTATCATACTGGTAACAGAGTTCAAGTGTTGCACTTCCTTCTGGAAAACTCCGCGAGGTTTAAATCATTCTTGGAATTTCTCACAGTATTTTTTTAGTATGTAAATTTAAATGCTGCAGAATAAGGCATTCAATTTGATTGTCTTTGTGAGTTGCAAACTCAGTGCCAAAGAACCATTGGAACCATTGTTAAGATCTATGTAACTACACTGCATGACCCTTTTGTTCCAGGCCATATCTGTGTTCTCCTTAGATGAAAACTTCAAGCCCTCCCTAATTATATCAAGGCCACCTTACTGTTTAGTTGATATTCTGCTTCCATGAGCACAATAAATCATATTCCATTCGTAGAAGTTCTTTCATATCTGCTAAAGAGTATAGACAAAACACTAATAGGTCTCTAGAGAGCTGTGTTGCCAATATTGTCCCAACAACATTGAACACTGAACGGGACTTCGAAATTACAGTCTCAATAGAACCCTGAGGTACGCTCACTTGATTTCTGAAGTAGATATGCATGCCGTATGAAATCAATGAATTACATTTTGCTAGATTTTTACATACTTTTTAAACTGATTTACAGCAGTCACACATCACAAAAGATTACCCAGATTTTTGGTGATATCTGGTGGAAACGGCATCCTCAATTGATCTGTTCAGGGACTGGTGTGTGTGACTATATCTTCTCCTCCGAAAAACTGTTAAAGAGCATGTCTGTATTTGGGGCGCTAAATACTATAAGTCCAGACTTGACAGGATAATGAAGTAATCGACTTGTACCTGGATCATTATTGCAAACGGTCATGACCAGTCCAATGGGATATTAAGCCTGAAATGGTCTGACTGGCAGCTGACTTGTAAACTCTCCAACGTTTGTGATATGCAGAACAATCGACACTCCTCAGTATTTCATTCTCAGACGCTTTTATTGTGTACATAAAAGGCAAATCTATTGCTTTTTAAACATACCAGTAGTTTTTCAGTACCGGGTAGGCTACAGCCAAGCGAAGGGTGAAATAGATAAACAGTTGGGAGTTTATAACATTAACAGTTGGATGTGCCCAACTCAAAATAAAATATCTAATAGGAATCGTAATCATGAAGAAATGTCACAGAAGTATAAGGACCAAAAAGTTCAAAAGAAATGTGTCCTTCGGATTAAGAAATAGCTGGGAATTTATAACATTTGCATCCAACTACAAATAAAATAACTGCTATGAATTGTTATTGTGAAGAAATGTCACTGAAGTACAAGTATAAGAACCAAAAAAGTCAAATGAAATATATCCATCGGAACTAATTGTCAATATTCAATAAATGGAAGTGCCATTACCAAAGCATGGCTGTACAGATAAATATGAATCTCATTTTCAGAAATGTCACCTGAAATAATTATGTCTAAACTCAGCAATCTCTTAATAACAGAAATTGTCGAAAATAAGGAAAGCTAAGTTTCACTCATAAACACTGACAGCAGCCAGGCGGAACTTCTGCCAGACAACCTTCACACAAGGCCGATTACAGGACCATATTTAGACTAAACAACAGAAGTGTTATGGTGTTTTTAGCCATTCTAATTCTGGAAAGTCCTTTCATTGCCATTTGCCAACTAACAGCATGGATTTCCAATTACGCTTATTTGATTACTTCTCCTTGGCATGTAACCACGAGTGGAAGTACCAGTCATTGATAGACATGGTGTATCAGGGCTTGTTAATTGATTTAATCCATATCCACATATTAAGATATGACAATCCAAGAAATGCCCTGGAAATGTGTGTTTTGATATATTTGTCACAGACTCTATCAAATTTAAAGTTGACCATGAAAAACATTTTCTCAAAATTCACTGTTATTGTTGGGTGTTGTTAGTTCTATAAGTTACAGATTCTTATATTATTATATATTTCTATCTCATGTCTAACTGCTAAAAGCACATAATAACAAACAGTTGGTTATTACTGCCATGGTTGTATTCTAATTGAAATTTGTCATGTGACTTTGGAATAGGCTGCTAACACAGGTATCACAATTGTTCACAACAGTTCTGCACCAACCACTACCAGTGGTACAGATACACCTTGTACTGTTTAAGGAGGCCAGTATCATGCAGGCCATAGAGCTGTGTTGGTAAATGATTGAAATGCCTGTGGCTCCTAATAGTTTTGTATTTCTTCACAAAATAGGCAAAATATATAAAAGAAAAAATACTTTGCATGACAGAACATTATCAAAACAAGTGAGATGTACAAGGTCAACTATTGCATTTGCACCATATCTGTGTGTTGTTTGTAAAATGGCTCTGCTCCTGAGATCTCCAAATTCGAATTGCATATGCTTGTACTGTCTATAGGGTATTATTGGTGTTCATGGGCGTGCATGTAAAAGACATAACTGTGATTTTAATAGATAAACTTTACATCATATGCTTTTAACTCCTGTGATAATTATTTTTCTACCATTTATGTTTTAACTGCCACATTTTACATGTTTTTACTCATTCATTCTTTGTATTTTACATTATATATACATATGCATATAGAATCATTGTGTTGCATGTACCAAAATTACCCCTGGTGGGATTCAATAAAGTTATATTCTATTCTATTCTATTCTATTCTATTCTATTCTATTCTATTCTATTCTATTCTATGTAACGGATTTCACCATGCGCTTGATAATTGCAACAGTTTCATAAACCATAAAATTCTTTTCAACTTACTATGTAGCCATTTAGCTTATACTAAGAGCCTTCATATATCTGTATCATGAAAGTTCTTTGCATATTCAATGAGTGCAAATATATGTCAAGTCTCTGGTACACATACCAAAGATTTTTCACATCAGATTTACATAAATGTGAGCAAGTGATACAGTGTCGATGCAGTTAGATAATCATATCAGTTATCTACAGAAAACTGTGGGTGACCATTGTCAATTATCCAAAACTCAGTGGTATGTGCATTATATGCAAGACTGACTTGTTTTATGTGACTGTCTTCTTCCTGCACTCTCGACATGTAAACGGCTTTACTAAACGCTCTTCGACGAGAGACCGCTTCATGATTGCAGAAGGGGAGGTCTTGTAATGCATGGACCACTGTTTACTCACTCCATCTATGATTCAGATGGTCTTTTGTTATACGCCCTTTCAATCAATTGAGCAAATACTCTAGCAAACACTCAGGCCCTTTTCCATATGTTCCAATAAGTGTTTCACTAAGTGTTGGAGCATTTGGAGGTGAGATCCACTTGCAGCTCGAGTTCCTTTGGCTGTAATTACACTCATTCTTGAGGATTTTCCAAGTATTGGAAAGCATACAGACTTAGCAAATATTTGTTTAGCAAATAAAAACAATTTTGAACCACCAAAGAAGTCTGACTGTCACTTTGTTAGTGCAGTATGTGCAAACATTATCATTTCTACCAAAAGAACCAGCCTCAAGTATAGGCCTATAAGATTATTAAGATCACTATTTACTTACTATGCACTTGTAATTGCTTATGTTATGATGAACCTGCTTGCAGTGTTCGATATAAGGGGGGGTCAAGGGGGTTTTGACCCCCTCAAATGCTCTTGAGACCCCCTCAAATACATTTTTTTGAAGGACCCAGAGGGGGTCCTAAAAAAATACTGAATCTGTTCAGAAGAATAAGCATGAAGCCCCAGTAACGCCTTATCGGCTAACAAAAACTTCTTGTGATTTATATTCACAAGCAATAGGGTAATGGAAACCCATTTTCTGGAATAAAATATGCCTTTAAAATGCCCAGAATTCACTTTTAGAGCATTTGAAGCTCTTCGGCTTCTGGTGGTCCTACGGCAGCTCGCCGATCCTCGGTTACAAGGGCTTCTTTCCTTCGGGCCTTGCAACTGAGAGACCCCCCCCCCCCCAAATAACATGGCCTATTTCGACCACTGCCTGCTTGTGCCACAAGAGTTTCCGTGTGGAAATAAAGTACATCATTATCGTCATTGTTATTGTTAAATACAACGGACTTTTAAAGTATTTAATCACATACCAGAAATGATGATTGGTAGCTGTTTAAATTGCATGTTCATAAATTTCAGATAATTGACTCACAAGTAACATGTGTGTGTTGAAGTTCATTTTTTTTAGCAAATACACATTTAAATCAACCTTTTCTTCAATGGTTGTGGGTTGACAGTGATATAAGGGAAATGCTCATATAAGAATTAGAGAAACTACAACAGATTGGAAAATTTGCTGCTTGCAAATGTATATAGGCCTGGTATATATATGTATCCAAATACTCTTAGTTTCAATCTTCTGAGAACATGAGCCGCTTGGGAAGAGTCTTTGTTTAAATCTGCTTTTACATTAGATGCTCAGAGATTTCTGCATATCAGGGAAAATTGGCTTCATAAAACCATTGATGACGAGACCGTCACAGTCCCTCTTGTCATCCCCTGGCCTCCCAGACTCTTTGGTCATAATTATTTCCAGAAACATTCCGCAAATCAATTTGAGGGAGGATCCTCCAAATAATTCAAGTAAGACCATTAAAAATTATGATAGAACTCCTCCCAAATGTTGTACCTAGTTACCTAACAAAGAGCTAGACAGGTGACATACAGCAAATACAAAGAGGAATATCCAAATGTTGAAGGATTTGGGGCCGAATCCATAGATAATATGGTAAAGGGAACATTCTTGACAGTTTTGTGTGTTTAATATCCCTCAACACGAGCCATCACCTTTGTCATATTGATCCTGAAAAAACTTGATTGCTCTATTATGCTGCCAAGCTTTGCCTAGGTCTCTGGCATTCGTAGGTTCCAGCCTCCAGGGGGTCTCTATGCCTTAGAAGACAGGCAGGTTGTCTGACAGGGATATCTCCAGATCTCCAGACATTAAGGATCACTGAACTGGTGGCCCCGCTTCTATCTGATTTAACACAATGCTGGAAAGTCTGACTGGTTTTCTTCTGTGACTTCTTTTCCCGATGGAGGCTCGACAGATGCATGCCATTACTTTTATATACATTTTGTACCTCTCACTCACAGCTACACACACAGTGATATCCTCCTCTTAAAATTATTCTGTCTCAGTAAGCAAATAACTATTTAGCAGCAGTACCTATACCTACTAGATGGGAGGCACAGCGGAGGAGTGGTACACCAATTGCCACCATCCAAGAAAACTCACTTCGATTGATGTATTGTAAAAAGCTAAATATTGGCAAAGTGTTAAGTTTGACTGACAGCTACTGGATTAGCTGGTTCTCTAGAGATTATTTTTAATAAATTCCATTACAGAGTAGAGTATTATTTAGATAGGAATTTTTAAAAAAGAGAGGGAGAAGAAAAAGAGTCACAAGCTCTTTTTTAAGTCACCATTACTATCATTAGTAATTCAGCTGAAAAGCAACTATCTTCATCTTCTTATATTCATTATCAGGACTTGTGTCAGCACTTGATTTTTTGTGAAGTTTGTGTTACTAAATCAAACAAAGCAAACAGCCAAAATAGAGTGGAAACTTTTCATACAATCTGCCTTTTCCAAGTTTCTCATAATTTCTATAGAAGCACAAGGATGCTCATTTCCCAGACCTCCCAACTTTGCAATAATTACTCTGTTGTCTGACAAACAAAATGACACACACTTGTCAGGTCAAGGATAGATACACTATGATATGGCATTCATAAACTCATCTTACTGATGGATGAAGATAGACTGCAAATACATATAGACCACTCGTGCCAATTGCAACAATATTTGTGGAGTGAAGTTAACCTCTACTTTGGCTGTACGTACACTGATGCACAAATGGCACATGGATTTTAATTTTAACCCATTTAGGATACCAGAGCTGTTTATTAGTTTAAAATTTTGCCAGCTCATCCGGGAGGATCTGGAAACCTCAAATTATCTTGGGTTTTATGGATTCTGATCTGGTGATATCAACCAATAATTATTATTCACTTCAAAGTTTACTATGAAATATGGGTCTCACTCGGGCAGGAGTCAGGCTGTTATTTAAACTTTAATTCCTATTGACGTATTGAGTGTTTAATTTTGTTTTGATAATACATTGCAATTTTCTAGTAGCACCTTTTATTTCATACACTTTAGGCTCTTGACCAGATGCATGTTACTTGAATGACGGTTAACATGGAAGTAAAATTCAAGCTTGCACAGTCGTGCAGGTTTAGTTGATTTGTCAATAGCCTTTAAGCGTTCTCCTGGAAACACTATGGACATGACCTTGAAAGAAGTGACAGTCTTCCTCTGCTTACACAGACCGATGGCAATGCAATGGTACATTAAAGATGAACTAAAAGCTAGGCAGAATGATATATAGTCATAGTAACTTCCAATATTCATTAGAGTTAAATCTAGCTGATGAAAACAGGGCCGTCAATTCAGTGGGCCGACCTCAAGATCTGTGTTGTATCTAGAGCTGCATATATTCTTAAAGATATCCTGTCAGTCCTCTGACTCTGACATCTAAAGAGCACTTCAACTCTTGAGTGATAGTAAAAGCTGCGGATTGACAAGATAATGGTACAATTTCGTTTTCGAAGATTTGTATGACAAACACCATGGCATGTCTGAATGCTTTGCTGATAAGTATTCCATTTCACACTTAAATTTTAGGCTCTGGAATCCATTACAATTTTTTAATATACACTCTCTTCTATAGCTCTCCATTTGGTTTAAAAAAATACCGATCTCAAAGTTAGGCTGATGCAAAGTCAATGTTTCCTTCAGTGAATTAATGACAATTTAGACAAAATTTCCCAGGTTGCTTCTTGCAAAACCACCAACAATATTATAGAGATGCTTATTTTTCTGAAAAGTAACACACAAAAATAGAGATCTCTTGGGAGACAAGGCCATAAGAATAATGAGATCTGCAGATCTTGCACTCTGTAACACGTCACAGACATAACACAGTCAGACTGCTCCGATGTTTGTTAAATCTGATGGAAACAGGGCCATCAATTCAGCAGATCGGAATCCATGTTATATCAGGAAATGGAGATAGCCTCTCAGACAAGCTGTCAGTCCTCCGAGGTAACACTTTTACTCAAAGGAAGTTTTAGATATTTAGTCACTGCTCCTTAAAGGAAGAATCATCACCAAATGACACATAGTACATGCTTTCAGAAAAAGAATATTGAATTCTACTCACATTTGCTATATTTAAATACTCAAAGAAGTAAGCAAAAGAAAATTAACAGGAAGACAGATACAGGTATGCCATTAATATTTGGTAATGCTTATTACTTGACCGGCTGATTGTTCAATTCTGTTAGTAATTCAATTGCCCTGTCCAAGTTCAAGGGCACTTTTTGCCTCAGAGGATTGACAGTGACATGTCACTGTGTCCTAAACGGAGACGTGGGTGAATGACCTTTGACCTAATCCATTGACCTCATTACTAGAGGATTGACTCCGGATGTGGCACAAGAAATATCCAATATTGAGGTCATGCATGGAAGACACGATTTGCTGTGCAATGATTATGAATTTACTCTTATGTCTTCTCTGCTTCTTTCACCTTTCCTCTTCCTCTCCTTCACTATCTACTGTATATTCTTAATCTTTTTCTCTCCATTTTCTTTCAAATGTACAAAACATTAGTGCCTTAAATTAATCTTGACAAGAAGTCTAGGGGAACCTTCTATCAATTTAGGTATTATTTTAAAGCTCTTCTGTTTCTGAAAAGTATCTCTGAAACAAAAGCTGTAGATTGACAAGATAATGGAAGAATTTCCTTTTTCGAAAATTTGTTAAAAATTTTTTGGAAAACGCATTTAGCCAATCATTGCAATCAATTATTTGAGCCATTACGCCTATTTAGACTCCCAAATATTCCATAAACATCATAAACATGGAACTTGAAAGTCGATCAAAGAAATTACACATGGAAAATGACAATTGGAAATCAACACCTGATCACGAATAATGCAGAAGACTGCTAATTAGTTCTCCCTGCTTCATGGCTTTCATCATGTTTTCCATCTGAAAATCTTCTAATTCTTTTCCCATTTCTGCCTCAATTATTATCAAAAAGAATTTATGCTGTAGATTACTTCTCACACTGCTACTGATCTTGGTCTAAACAAATTGTTTCGAAATGATATCTCCAACACTAGAGTAGACATGTGCTTATGAGACATTTGTACAGAGAGTTTTCGAGAGATTTCATGTCTGGATAGTCTCCCAATAATCATGCTTCAAAAAGCTGAGTAAATACTCCAAAAATACCCAAATTTAACAAGGAATTTCCATATTTCAGGAAGACATTGACTTGGAGCATGCCTTGATTGCAAAGGAGAGCTATAATGTGGTCAGCTAACATTTTATCACATTTCTTTTGACATGGCTTCTCTCAGAACGAATCACTGTCAAACAATGTTAGGCTCATGAAAACAACAAGCTACTGGATGATTTCGTGATCTGACAAATATCTTGACATGCTGCTAAGTTTCAGTGATGACCATTTACATGTTACCACATGTATGCATGCCCAAAACAAACATGTAATGGTGCCCATGGTGATATAGTATAAGAGATGAATCGTTATTCATTTTTCGCCATATCTATGATACACAATCATCAGTCAGATTCAGCGTACAGGAGACCACACACACACAATAATCATTGCGGCATACATCGTAATTGACAAATTTAGTTATTTAATGCAAAGGTTGAATTCCAAACACTATTTTCATGTTTTCTCATACATGTCTTTTGATCCAAACATGTGTCAATGCAAATTATTAAATTTTCACACAACTCAGTATGTTAGACATTTCAATTTTTTGGGTTCATTAACTGCAAGTTTTATTTTGCTGCATGAAGCTATGCGTAAGAAGTTCAAATGTACTAAGCTGATTGTATGCATCTATCGATCAACCATCTGAAAAGATTCAGACTCAGACCTATTTTTTTGTTACTTAATAACACAACTAATATGAATAAATTATCAACTTTTTAAAAACATTTTATTTGGAGCAATGGAACTCCTCAAAGGCAAAATAATTTCCTCTAATTAGGATTCCAAGAAGTATTCACCGAAAGAAAACTAGTCAGACTTCCCTGCTTTGTGTTAAATCAGATAGAAGCAGGGCCACCAGTTCAATGATCCTAAACCTCTAAAGATTTGGTGATGCCCTGTCAGAGAAGATGCCAGTCTTCTGAGGCATAAAGACCCCCTGGATCTTATGGATGCCAGAGACCTGGGTAAAGCTTGGTAGGATAACAGAGCAATGAAGCACACAAGCTTTGCAGGATGATAGAGCAATGAAGCTGTTCAGGATCAATATGACAAAGGTGATGGCTTGTGTCAAGGGATATCAAACTCGAGAAACTGTCAAGAATTTCCATTTAGCACCCTGTCTCAGATTCCAGGCCCAAGGCATATTTTTCATCTTCAATATAAGGAAATTTCAATTTTCGGTTTACCGTAGATCATGAATTTCCACGCAAATGTTGCATCTCTTGGAAACATGACCTTTTCTTGCATGAAGTGACCTGGCACTAACAATTTTCAAAATATTTACCAAAAACAAAATAATTTGTGATCCTGATATGTAAGTTTACTTGTTATTAACATATATTTTGAAATCTTTATGCTGGTTAGATTGTTTTCTTTCAATGTTCATCAGAAATTGTGATTTTTTTTTTCATTACTGTTTATTTCACTAAAAAAATCATGAAAAATGCCATTTTTCGAGGCTTCAATGCAAGTGGATAACTTAGTTCTTGATGTTTGATGTTGACATCACTAGATGTCAATATTTTTCAAATTCAAAATTTTAAAATAATTTTTCCCATTTTATTATTGTCCGGCTCCATAAGCTAAATTCATTCAAAGGTAACGGAATCACATTTGAGGCGGGAATGGAATCACACAATTCCCTTAAAATCCCATCCTAAACGGAGCAGCACAATTTCCATCTGTGAAGACCCAAGTCCATCAAAATGGAATTACTTTGAGAATATATTCCTGGGATGAGCACTGTCAGTTTCTATCTCCCATAGCTGGAATATTTTTCTTAAATGAGACGATGAGATAAAAAAGTCATAAAAATGGGTGTTTTTGCCCGTGATTCCGTTACCCAAAGTTTGATTTGCCGTAAAAAACTGCTCGGGCATATGTCAGAAATTTTGCATGTCAAAAAAGCACGCTTATATTGACATACATCAGAATAAATTACAAATTAATGATTTTATTCATCATATCTTCAGTAATATATCAATAAAGGTCCATTTTCATGACGCCGCGGTGATTCCGTTACCGTGGAATTCATGAGATAGTCACATGTAAAAAATTAAATAATGACAAAAGAATATTACAAATAATCGCCCTTGTTACATAAGGCACACTTCTCTAGATATTTTTCTATATAATTCATATTTTCTAAACTTGATGGTACACTACTAAACAGACTTTGATGTTTTGTAGCAAATTTTTCTGCATCTTGGTCAATCTATTGCGGCATTGATGACAAAAGATTGGGATGGCAGCTGGAATGTGTACTCCAAATAGTTCACCTTTTCAAAAATATAAAATGCATAAACAATTTACACAGGCCTATATACAAGGTATAAATAAGGTTCCCATCTGGCCTATCTATATATTATATCTATTGACTTTACCGATCTGTCGCAAAAAAATTTTCAGTCATATCAGAATCAGGGTTGGGCACGAGTACACATGTACTTGTGTACTCATGTACATTTTTCTAAGTACTCTCATGTACTCAGTACTCGTGCCAAATCATGAGTACAGTACTCGTACTCGTACTCGAGTACATTGCTAAAGTACTCGTACTCGTAGTGAGTACATCACGAGTACAATTGAAGCTTCAATATAGCAAAATTAAGTGTCCAACATGACAAAATGGTTTATTTAATGCCAATTTTTATACCAAATGAAAGGTAATATTCCCAAGAGTTGAGGAAGGTTGTTGTTCCTATATTTTTCTGAGAGAACACAAGCATTTCCATGGTAACAAGTCTGAAAGAAAAGGCAAGAACTCCCAGAAAAAACCTTTAAAAGTGAATATCATTTGATGTATGCACACTATAAACCCCGTTTAAGTGTCTAAATATATGTTTTCAGGCATGCCGGTTTCAATGGAGTCATGCCAATATTTGTAGGGGGTCACCCTCATTTGCATATTCAACTTTTCTCATACGATAACAACAAAATTATCAATATATTTATATCAAACTTTCCAAGCTCACAATTAAAACTTAAAAAATTGAAAACATGAAAAACATTGACATATGAAATTTTCAATTTCCATGCAATACTTCTAATAGTGCCCTTCTATGGTTACAATTTACAAACTAAGATATCACCATGGCAACCAAACAAACTTTTATAAATCATGCTCCTAAAATATCAGGTTTTCCTGGTTTGAAAAGTTTGTATATATAGCTATATATGCAATACAAGAAGTAGTGAATAACTGCAGATATGATTAAAACACACATGTATGTTGAATTGCTAGTCACATAATTTACAAACTAAGAATAGACCCCTCTAATTAAATTGTTGAAGTACCTCAAATATCAGATTTGAGACATGAATATTCAATAGTCGGTCAGCCTTTACTGTAAAATTTGTGAGCTGGTCCAAAATAAATCTTCTAAGCTTCATCTGAGCTGGAATTGAATCTCTATTCTAATCTCACAATCAACAAAATAAAGTTATCCTTATTCTATCATCCTAATATACACAGAAGGGGCCACACCAGTTGTATTTAGAAGTTCAACAAAGCTGTTGAAGTAATTGGTAATTTTGGGTCATATGAGCCATTTTTATGTAGGACCAATATCAAAAGTTTTTTTCTGAAAGCAGATGCATGTTTCACAATCACAAGTTAAGAATAATCCATCAGAAATAACCCTTAGACCACAGACCCATTACAGTACCTGATAGTCTAGTCTTAAAAGTCACAAGTGGTTTGGGCCTGTGCCCTTGGTGACACTCTCATTAAGGCCATGTAAGTTAAGATGAGTCTAACACATATCTGGCCTTTTTTTTTTTCAACCAGACTCCTTTTTTATCCTGGGTCACCAGGTGTGGTTCATCATAAACTTTATGTGAAAAGAATTTGCAATGGTTTCCTAACACAAGATACAAGATACAAGATGCAAAATTTCATTTAAACTCGGATTTTAAAACAAATAACATTAGCAAAGATTTCTGCTTTAATGTCCGAGGTAGATAACAAGGGAAAAACAGAGATAGGAAGATTAAAATAAAACTGGATATTCAGGATGAAATTAACATAAAATAAAATTACCAGGATAAAAACTGTTAAAATCGACTAGTAGATGGAAGCACCCTGAGGATGTTAAGAGTCTCAAATGTAATGTAAATATAAAAGTCTTATAAATTTAATTGAAGAGCTTCATATCACAGCCTCAGGTTGTTGTGATTTTATGTAACTGCAGTAGTTACATCTGCAGCTTGGCCCACTCCAGTCCTTTAACATCTTCTTGAAAGTTTTAATATCTGTACTGGACTTAAGCTCTGCTGGCAGTGAGTTCCAAATCGTTGCGCCGTAGTTTCTGAAGGAGTGCAGCCCAAAACGGGTAGTTCTGGAGTGATTTCGGGTAAAGACAGGGCCTGATCGTAGATTGTAAGATGATCTTTGAAGGTCGAACCCTTTCTGTAAGAAGGTTGGTCCGATCTTATGATAGATTTTATACACTTCCAGAGCTATGGCCCTAATCGAGGCGATTTCCATGGTGGTAGCTTGGCCATTGCTAGGAGTGATTCATAATCTGAGTTACAATCACGAAAAATAAATTTTAAGGCTCTGAATTGAATTTTCTCGACTTTTTGAGTATTTGTTTTGCCACATATATGCCATACTACAGGGCAGAAATTAAATTTGGAGGCAACAAAAGATTTATAGAGAAGCATTTTTATGTCCTGGGAGAATGGATAAGCTATCCTCTTCATGCAGTTTAACTGTCTAGAACTTTTGCCTTAGCTCAGTAATGTGTTTGTTAAAACTCAGGGTATTGTCGAGATATACCCCTGAAAGTTTCACAGACATTTTGGCCTGGATTGTTTTGTCAACGACTTTTAAGTCTGAAGGTTCCTTTTCACCTGCTATCATGGCCTGAAACTTGGCCGGATTGGCCTCCATTTGATTACTTTTACACCATGTGACGATTTCATTGGCGGCCTTGCATAGTTTATCAATGACAACAGTTTTGGTGGGGTCCTGCACCATGACGGTGTTGTCATCTGCATAATTAAATAAAGTTCCGTCAAAGTTAGCAAGGAAAATATCGTTCATGAAGATATTGAATATCACAGGCCCCATTATGGAGCCTTGGGGGACACATTTCAAAATGGTATTCCATGAGCTGGTAACCCCGCCTAATTTAATGCGTTGGCGCCGGTCTGATAGAAAATCCACGAGGAGTGTAACTGCTTGCCTGCTGAGGCCGTACGATTAGAGTTTTTGGAGACTATAAGGGAGTGAGGGAGGCAGTCGAATGCCTTAGACAAATTGGCCAGAAGGACTCCTGGTATAATTTTCTGCTCTTTCAGGGATCTCCAATTATCACATAACTCCAAAAGTACGTGTTGGCTGCTATAATTCTTCCGAAAAGCTGCCAGAGAGTCATGTACAAAGTGTTCAGAAGATTTGAGCTGAAATCTTGCTGCATGAGCTTCTTGAAGACTTTGAAGCTGCTTGCTATGATGCTCACTGGTCTATGGTTTTTTTTTTTGCAGTGCATCGTCTTTTTTGTAAATAGGGATAATTTCTGCAGCCTTGGCTTCCAATGGGAATTTTCAAATACACCATAATGGCCATAGCCAATTGGGAACAAATGATCTCTTTAACATCTTTAAAACTTTGTGGCTAAGCAATAGGCTGACATAACAAATGGCAAGATCAGGAAGCATTTCCAAGTAATATCCAAGACATAATCAATGTTAACACAGGACTATGAATCTGGACTCATAAATTATCAATTTCCAAAACCAAAAGTTCTGGAAATACATGACATTGTGAATCAGAATTTATTCAATTTCATGAAAGCGGTGAAGCCCATAGTCAACCACACCTGGCACAAGTGAACTCTTTTTGCAGCCACGCTGCATTTCCTTTACAAAGCAATCTGATGCTATTGCAATTGGAGTTACACCTCAGGTAGGATACATGGGGTTTCCATAAATTCTGTCCAACTTTCCATAACTTTTGTTTGAATTACCGCAGACATACGATATTTGGGTCAAATAATTTGCAAGCAATCTTCAAGAAATAATATAATGGAAATTAAAATAAAAGCTTAATTTGTTGCCATGGAAACCAGAAACCATAAAACGCGGCCCAGATTTTTGCAGTGATCACTTAAAATGAGTTTGAAACAGTAGTCGTGTCTTGGAATATTTTAATTAAATAAATGATATATATTAATTTTATATGTATATATAACATAAATAGTTAATTGTGACATTATGTATAACAATGGAAACAATTGTATTGTTTTGATATCTCACATTATTTACCATTATTCATTTATTTACTTAAATTTTTCAACATCATTTGTTTTTTAACTAGCACAGAGAACACAGGCCTTTTCAGAAATACATGCAGGGAAGCTCAGAAGATTTAATTTGGACCAGCTCACAAATTTTATAGTAAAGGCCGACCGACTATTGAATATTCATATCTCCAATTGGATATTTGAGATGCTTCACCATTTTAATAAGAGATGTCTATTCTTAGTTTGTAAATGATGTGACTTGTAATTCAATATAAATTTGTGTTTTAACTATACCTGCAGTTGTTTACTACTTCTTGTTAAAGTAATGCATACAAACTTTCAAACTAGGAAAACCTGATATTTTAGTACCACGGTTTATAAAAGTTTTGTTTGGTTGTCATGGTGATAACTTAGTTTGTAAATTGTAACCATATAAGGGCACTATTAGCAGTATTGCACGGAAATTGAAAATTTCAGTACGTCAATGTTTTTCATGTTTTCAATTTTTTAAGTTTTAATTGTAAGTTTCGAAAAATTTGACATAAATATATTGAAAATTTTGTTGTTTTCGTATGAGAAAAGTTGAATATGCAAATGAGGGTGACCCCCTACAAATATTGGCATGGCTCCATTGAAACCGGCATGCCTGAAAACATATATTTAGACACTAAAACCGTGTTTATATAGTGTGCAAACATCAAATGATATTCACTTTTAAAGGTTTTTCTGTGAGTTCTTGCCAATTCTTTCAGACTTGTCACCATGGAAATGCTTGTTTTCTCTCAGCAAAATATAGAAACAACCACCTTCCTCAACTCTTGGGAATATTACCTTTCATTTGGTATCAAAATTGATTGATATCAGCATCATCTAAGTATGATAAATTTCATTTTATTTTCTACCGGTCCAGGTTCAATTAGCTGATATCGTTTGAAGTTTCATTTGTTATGACAATCACCATGGCAACCAAAAATGCACATACAATGAATCTGAGCAAATAATACATAATGATGCCAAGTTTGAAGTAGTTTCCAACAACACTTGTCAAGATATAGACAATTTTAATATTTATCAGTATTTTTAGAAAAATTGCTATTTGGGATGTTGGTTACCATGGCAACTTTATTTACTGCTGGGTTTCCAATTTTTCTTAATAATACATTTTGTCATAGAGTTGACTTTTTTTGTCAATGTTAATTTTCTGCCTTTACCTTATAATATTGCCACAGAAGACAACTTTCTGAAGTCTGTTTTCAAAATCTGCATTGTTTTTGAGTTATCAGTTGCCATGGCAACTTCATGAAAAGTGCTATCTGGTCAATTTCACACAGTTTGGTGAGACATTATTCCAAACAACAATTTGTGTAAAAAAGACATATTTCCAATAACGATTAACAAAGTTATGGACAAATTAGTGTTTATAAGTATGATATCCAAATTACCAAAATGGTTGCCATGGAAACCAAAATATCTAAAAATGCTCAAGGTTGAGAAACAAGAGAATATCAGATTTGGAATCACCATATTCCACTTATGCAAGATCAACAATAAAATAGCTGTACCCTCTTAGTGGTACGGTTACCCCCTATTTTGCCCAAGTTCTACTGGACTACTTTGTGGTATGAAACTAACCAACATCATAGCTTTAGTTTTTTGAACATTTAATGAAAGCCTATTGAGTTTCATCCAATTTGATATACCATCTAGTTCATTATTTAGATTAATACAATCATTCTGGTTCCAGTGAACATTCAGAGCTGCACATGAAGTCGTGTCATCTGCAAACAGTATTGATGGAAGTGATTTGTAACTATTGTTATGTCATTGACGTATATTTGAAAAAGTAAAGGGCCCATAATGGAACCTTGAGGAACTCCACATTTAATTTCTGAAGCGTCGGATAATATATCATCATACTGCACCTGTTGTATTCTTTTACTGGAATAGTTCTTCTTTAGTTTTAATGAGGCATCTGCAAATCCATAATATTTTAATTTGGATAATGATATCACATGATTAAGGGTGTCAAAATCCTTTGAGAGATCAAGATATATATCAATGGGCAGTAGTTTATTATCCATTGAGTGAGTTATGCAATAAATTAACTCAAGTGTAGCTAGTTCAGTTGAGTGAAATTGCCTGAAACCACATCGATACTTATAAGATATCTTAAGTTCTGAAAAGTTTTTATACATTTGATTATAGATAATCCTTTCAAAGTCTTTAGACCCATTTAGGAACAAGGAGACTGGTCTATAATGCCAAAATGAGGAATTCTCATTTTTCCTGTAACGTGGAAGTTATCTTAGCTTGCTTTGATACATTTGGAAAAAGGCCTTGTTGTATTGATTGGTTGCAGATATCAGTTAATATTGGCGCTATTTCATTTTTGACATGTTTCAAAAGCTTGTTAGAAATGCCGTGTAGGCCATAACTTGTTTTAATTTTAATGAGTCAATACTTTTTGAAATATTGAAAAAAAAAACGATAATTTTCATATTTGTTTCTGGTCCACAACTCAGTTACTATTGCATGAACATGGATAAAGTTTAGTACGTATAGAGCTTATATGTTCTAGTTGTGCCTTTTTATGGTCTGACTGATAGATATGTAATTTTTGTTTTATTGAGAACAAATATTTAAAAAAAAATTTTTTCATGTCAGAGCCAAAACTTTCCCACTATTTGCATATAAAGCGATGGAATTTTCTACACATGTCACTTATAGATAGAATGTAGTTGTGCTTTTTGATATGTATTTAACACTTATTGGGCGTTATATTTTTTGATTTGCAACCCACAGCTCATACCCATACTTTGTACATGCAGATGGCCAAAGTGTAGGACAGCAGGCATATACACTGTATAGAGATATTTGAATGCCATGACTCGACCACTATTGCATACCAATATGCAATTTAGTAAAGACATCAATTTTATGGTTTAATTGTAATCTTCTAAAGGTGTTATTCGCTGAAGCTTTGCTGCTGCGCAGCCTATGTTAAGCATTCCTTGAAACTTCTACCGTATGGTGCCCTATTTTCGTCAGGGTCCTATTATCGTCACTTTTAAGCAATGCACCCTAATTTAAAGAAATTTTGAATTGGTGGGGAAAAAAGTCATGATTCTTGAAGTAATATCACTGTTACACCCATTTACCCATTTACAGCGTTAATGGTCCCATTGATAACTCTACAATAGCTTCCTGAACTTGGAGTGGTCAAAAACACAATATTTTTTGCAATTTCGAGACAAAATTGCCCTGAGCAGGCCTAGCTTCCTCTGATTTTTAGACCTATCTTTGTGCCTTTGTTGCACCTAGAAAAAAGTGAAAACTACACAAGTCTCAGAACTGAGGGACAAGTTAAGTAATCAAATTTGTTTTTAGAAATACAAAATGAATCTTGGACTGCTTGTTAATTCACAGTGTCATTTTGAAATCTGACGGAATTAGGACACCCTAGCTGATGATAATAGGTCCCTGGGGTCCTAATATCGTCATAATGACTTTGCAATGGATAAGTGCTCTCAAAACCATGCAAAGTGGTGCATGCCATCTCTTCTTTTGAAAAATTTTGCAAAACAGTATTCTTGTTAATTGGAAGTGAATACCCAACTTGTCATAGTGATGGTATAGCACTGATAACATTTTAAAGAGAAGACCTGACGAAAATAGGGCACCATACGGGTAACTTCAGACTGCGGAGTTTATTGTGCTAGCTTTGGTCCAATTTCAATGAAATTCTTGCTACACTTTTTTTGTGTGGCGCTTTTATGCTATCAACCTCAAAATAGTATGGAAAACATTTCTTAATCTCTTCTCTGTTTATAACATCATTCATCATGGACCAAGTCTTCTTCATATCTCCTTTGAATTTGTCAAAACTGTTATTATAATTTTTGTTTTAGTCAAGTTGATTGATTGGTTGAGAATCTTAGTATATGTATTGATCACTGTCAACTGATGTTGCTTTAAGTTTTGCATAGACCTACTTCAGCAAGATTCTCAGGGTGCATAGACCTTATCTTTGAATAAAATAGACTTTAAAATTCCTGGTGTTATCAGCAATGATTTATTTATATTCTCATTTTGCGCGAATATAAGCCCCAGTTAATCTGCTGAAACCACATGTGAATTCTTTGATATGTTATCAATTGGACATTCCAAAAGACAATCAGGGGGAGGGTTGGTCTAGTGGTAGCGTGCTGGACTGGGTCCAGGGTTCGAATCCAGCTCTTGTCGGGCCACCTGGGCCTATGTTGGACGGCTGTTTCATCATCCTTCACCTCATTGCCGTGTCCTAATTAGCCTGCCAAGTGCATAAACACAGGACGTAAAGCCCCAAACATCCATCCATCCAAAAGACAATCATGTCGGAGAGAATGTTACGTTAGATTCTTGTGTGCAAGCCAGACTGCAGACTAATGAAATTCAATTGAATAGGCATCTGGGACACTGGGACAGACAGCTGCCTATCAGGTCCACGCTCTGAAGAACTCATTGGTACTGGCTGGTCAGTCAAGCAGAATACATGTACGTATCCGCAGAAGTGAGATATAGCAGCCTTTGAGAAATGTGGTGGCCTGCTCCTTTTCGTGATGCTAGATATCTATGTTAACAATTTCTCTCCAGACAATATTCAGAGAGTGAAACAAATTATCAGCTCTGTAAGTTATATAGCCAATACTTGTAATCAAGTATTTGAGTCACTTCACCTATTCAAACTCCCTAATATTCAGTAAACATGGAAGTTATAAAAGTAGATCAAGGATATGAGACATGGAAGATGACAGTTAGAAATCAACACTTGATCACAATTAATATGCAGAAGACTGCAACATCAGTTCTCCCAGCCTCCTGGCTTTCATTATATTTCCCATCTGAAAATCTTCTGTTTTATCTCTCATTATAGCCTCTTAATTATCAGACTGAATTTTTGCTGTAGACTACTTCTCACTCCGCTACCGATCTTCGTCCAAGCACTACAGTTGGCTTGCTTATCAGATGTTTGCATAGAAAGTTTGAGATACTTGATGTCTGGAAAGTCTCCCAATAATAATGATTAAAAAGCTGAATAAATACACCAAAAACGTCCAGACTTTCTGTATTTCAGCAACAAATCTACTCTGTTGTAGTTTTACTTGGATCAAATTTGGGTTGCAAGGCAGAGCTGTAAATGTGGTCAGCTGCTATCCTTATCACATTTTTCTTGACATATCCCTCTCTCAACGAATCACTGTCCAACAATGTTTGCCTAATGAAAACAATAAGCTATTGGATGATTTAATGATCAAATTGAGTAGATATTTGGACAAGTTGCTAAGCTTCATTTATGACCATTTACATGTTAACACATGTATGCCCAAAACTAATGTGTAATGGGGCCCCTTGACCATGGTATACGATTACAGCATAAAAGCTAATATATTCTTTCTCTCAATTTCTATTATCGGTCAGATGAATTTCAGATTCAAGGTACAGCAGACTATATACACACAGAATAATCCTTGTGGCATGCAATGTAATTCACAAATTTAGTTATTTACTGCAAAGGTTTAATCCCAAACAATCTTTTACTGCATTCTTATATGTGTCTTTTGATCTGCACATGTGTCAATGGCAATAGTGTTAGACACTTCAATTTGTTAGGGTTTATCACTGCAATTTTTATCTTACAGCATGTAGCTTTCAGTGATGGGCACAATGCATTTCAAGAATTGAATTTATTTGCATTAATTAAAAAAAGTCAAAATTTGATGAATGAATTGAATTGACCATGTTGGAAAAAATGCAATGAATTGAATTGATTTGAGGCTGTGGATTAAGGTTTTAATTCAATTTATTTTCAATTCAACCATTAGGCCTATGTATTGAATATGTATTATTGATCATCCCTCATGAAAAAAGGCCCCAAAAGTGAGGAACCAATAAAAGAGACTGAAGCTTTGAAGGATTATTGACATTCTTTGTTTAACAGTATCTTGACAATGTGTCATTTTGAAAAAAAAAATCTTTATTGATGCTAGCCTTAGTATGAAGTTCTACATGTTAAATTTTCAGTATGTGGCCTCCATATCAGTTTATTTTATTTATTGCTGAATTACACAACTTGTGATTATATGCATGTTATTGAATTAAAAATATGTATTAACTGGAGCAATGGAACTCCACGAAGGCAAAATAATTTCCTCTATTTAGGAGTCCCAAAAAATTCCAGAAAGAAAAACCAGTCGGTCTTCACAATTTTGTGTTAAATCAGAGAGAAGCAGGGCCACCAGCTCAATGACACTAAATGTCTGATGATCTGGAGATATCCTGTCAAATAAGCTGCCAGTCTTCTGAGGCATAAAGACTTCTTGATCTTTTGAATGCCCGAGACCTGGGTAAAGCTTGGTAGGATAACAGAGCAATGAAGTTGCGCAAGATCAATATGACAAAGGTGATGGCAAGTCTCAAAGGATGTCAAACACAAAAAAACTGTCAAGAATGTTCCCTTTAGTATTCCTTCTCAAGCTCCAGGCCCAACACATATTTGTCCAGCTATTGCTAGGAAACCATTGGAATCTCTGGGCATAAGTAACTAGATTACAGGAAAGCCTGCGGCATCATGGTGTGGTTTTTAACATGCTTCCTAATCTGTTGTTTTGAGCTCTACAATTATTTCAGTGGCCTGAATGACAAAAGATTTGGATTGCAGCGAGAATACCTTTTCGTTATTTATGAAACAAACCTCCCAACATTAACTTGAAATAACTGTAGGGATGGTTAAAACTACATGATATTATGATGATGCATAAACTGTTTATGCACTAATATGCAATAAAGTTATAACTTATCTCAGGACTAAGGCACATTACAATGAAAACAGGGATGTTGTACCTTTCTAATTGTATTATTGAATAGATATATCTATTTGAATATATTTTATTTAAAATTTGTGATAATTGTTAGCCTTTGTTGCCCTGCAACATCATTTTTTGGTTTAGCAAGGACCACACAGGAAATAAGTAAAACACTTTGTGTGCTCTCCTGATGTTATTTTGACTGCGTACCTCTTGTTAACATGTATGTACATTCTTGAAATAATGTTGGATAAATTCAATCAATCTGTCAATCAATCAGTCCTGCATACAAGATATAAATGATGTTCCCTTCTGACCTATTTCTTACAGATGATTTATTCTATATTTGTAGACACTGATAAGTTATATAATAACTGTAAAGCAAATTGCTAAATTAGTTGCACAATTTAAGCATATAATCAGTTCTGATGCAAAATGTCATTTGCATGATAGTAACAGTCACCAAAGTGTCCGGATGTGTTTGGCAAACACCAGATTAAGCCTTCATGACAAAATCGCTATTAAATCTGCAGATTTAAAATTTTCTCCTCCGGTTTGCTTGAGGTGTCTATAATTACAAAAATTGTTAATTTCTCAAGTAATAAAGCAGGAAAAAAGTTTTCTTCCGATAAAAATTTAATTTGCTTTATTAAATTCCACATCTATGATAAGCATTTAACACAATTTTCTGTTCAGATAAGTTGGTGTTGTATCTCTTTACCCCTTTCATAGAATCTGGCCATATTTAAAGCCAAAATGGTTTCTGCAAAATCCAACGAACCAACAGGCAAACCATGTATCTATTTGTAATTTTGTCATTAATGATTAATTTGATGTGTAACACATTCAGACACTTTGGTGACTATAACTATAACATAAAGCATCAGAACTGATTATATGCTTAAATTTCAACAAATTTAGTATTTTGCCTAACAGTCATTATGTAACATTCTTTCATTCAACAATTTTTATCAGAACAGCTGCTTCTGTGTCCAGACCATAATTTGTGACAAGTTGGTGAAGATTGAGCAAGTATTTGCTTTGTTATGATCGGTCACAACGATAGTACATGTACCATGGTGAAGCACAGCAGCTGAGTGAAAACTAACGGCCATGGCTGTACATGTATGAAATCACCTGTAAGACTTCATTGATCTTTCTAAAAAAAAAAATCATATCTGACTCATATCAGTCCTCATCAGTCTGGACCCAGACTGCTTCATTTTCTCCTTGGTTATTTCCAAAAATTAATTGTATGAGCACGTTGCAGGTCTGTTATACCAATAGTTAAATTGTCAGGCAACTACATCCGGGTAATGAAACCAGTGCTAGCAAGGGAACAATGCACGCCTGAAATGGAGCATCACTATAGCAACCTTTGCTATTTGAGTAAATATAAAAAGATTTCTTGAATTATCTGCAACCAATGAGTCAGTGAGACCAGGGATGACAAGAGGAAAGGTGACAGTCTTAATCATCACTGTTTCTATGAAGCCAATTCTCCTTGATAGGCTGAAATGTCAAAGCTTCTGAGGCATTGGCTGATTTAAAAAAAAAGGCTTCTCAAGCTGCTTGTGCTTTGAGAAGATTCAGACTAAGCATATTTGGATATATACAAATGACATTCGCCAGCAGCTCATTTTCCAATTTTCAGTAATTATTCTTGGTCTTAGATGGGCATTTCCTTGTACCAGATGAGCAATTGAGCATGTTCCCGGTATCACTGTGAACCAACAACCTGAAAAAAATCAGTTGATTTATATTTAGGTATAACCAAGCCGTATTCGTAATATCAATTTTTGAAAATATGCAGAAACACAATAAGCATTTTCCAATTGTTACTAGTCATTTGTTTAATAGGGATTTGACATTTCTTAACTTCTTCACAGAAGCTTAGATACTAATAAAGGGAAGCAAGTTATGGTTCTGAAGAAAGCTATGCAAGCAAGCAAGAAAGCTATGATGGAATATTGCTTTATTTACTTCGTTTTATTTCTATTTTTTTTACTTAGTTGACATGGTGACATATTTCACTTTGGGCTACTTTGTTCTTTGCCATATTTTCAGAAAAAAAAAACATGCAGCTGTCAAAGCATGTCACATTCTCAAACCAGAAAAGTTTCAAGCATGATAGAGATCTCTTAGTAGACAACCTTTGCCATAAGAATAATGACATCTGCAGATCTTGCACTCTGTAACAAGTCACAGACATAACATAGTCAGACTGCTCAAAAGTTTGTTAGATCTGATTGAAACATTCAGGGCCATCAATTCAGTTGATGGGAATCCATGATATATCAAAAGATAAAGATATGCTCTTAGACAAGCTGTCTTTTTAGGCATGAAGAACCCTTGGACTCAGAGCGAATAGGCAGATCAATGTGGGAATTGATAGTACCATAAAAACATCAGGTGATCTTGTTATTAATTTTCTTTTTGGGAGGAGCAACTGTCTTCAATTGAGACATAGGATTCCAGGTGAGTGACCTTTGACCTAATCCATTGAGCTTATAACTAAAGGATTCACTCTGGAAGAGACACAAAAACATGCAGTATTGAGGTTATGCATGGAAGACGAGCTTCGCAGTACAATGATCATGGAGTCTCCTCAATCTTTGTCTACCTATCCCATTCATCTTCTCCTCCCTGTTTTCTTTAAAATTAATTTGAACATTGTGCCTCAAATCAATAATTAAAATTTACTGCACATTATGGGAACTATTGATGATGATATTTATGTGAAAGCTTTTCTGCCCAAACAAGCATTCTAATTTTAGCAGTCTGGTAGTATAATACTATTACATCGAGGTTTAAAAGGGTTTTTGGAAAAGGAAACACAAACGTCGCAGCAATTGACAAAAAATTCAAAGTGCACATGTTATAGTCATATTAGACACTCGATAATGTGAATACAATGCTGCAAAGAAGAAGCCATGACCAGCTGATGACTGACACCATAATCATTTCATGCAAATATTCATCCTCCATTAACCTGCTGAAATCACATGAGTATTCTATGAGATAGTGATAAATTGGAGATTCCGAAAAGAAATCCATGTCTGATTGAATGACAAGTCAGTCTGATGAAGGCAGATGAGACTTCTGACTGATGAATTTCAATTTGAAATGATCATAAAATTGGCATCTGGGACTCTAGGACAGCTGCCTATCAGGTTGGCCTGGACAGCTGCCTATCAGGTTTGTGCTTGGCAAAACTGCAGTCACTCTCCCAGAATGCATGTATGCACAGACGTGAGAAATTTTGCAGCCTACTCCCTTTTTTGCAAAGGAGCAGGTTGCTGAAGCTGCTATCATGCATCTATTTTAACAAGTTCTCTTCAGACAATATTCAGAGTGAGCAAAAATGTTTTAGAGATTAAGCCAATCCCTGTAGTCAACTATTTGAGTCATTTCACCTATTTAGACTGTCTAATATTCAGTAAACATGGAAGTTACAAAAGTGGTTCAAAGAAACGAGACACGGAAGATGACAGTTTGAAATCAATACTTGATCACAATGAATGCCAAACACAGCTACATCAATTCTTCTGGCATCCCAAGTTCACAGCTTTCATCATGTCTGAATATCTTCTATTTAATCTCTCACTGCAGAAATTCAATACGGCTGCCACAATCATCACATTGTATTTATACTGTAGACTGCCTCTCAATTCGCTACCATTCTTTTTCTACTTGGTTTCGACGTGATGTCTTCAACACTGGAGTGGGCATGAACTTATCACACATTTTTATAGTAAGTATCCCAATAATAATGCTTCAAAAAGCTGAGTAAATACCCAAAAACATCCAGGTTTAATAAGATGGTTTTAGAAGTTATACATATATTATGCAAACACAGAAGCTGAGAGCAAGATCAAGCAAATAGACCTTTGGAATTTCCATATTTCAGCAAGACATCAGCTCTTCCTTTGTTTGACTTGGAGCAGGCCTGGGTTGCAACGGAGAGCTGTAATGTGGTCAGCTGCCATTCTTATCACATTTCTCTTGACATGTCTCTTCTCAGAGCGAATCACTGTCCAACAATGTTTGCCGAATGAAAGCAACAAGCTGTTGGGTGATTTATTGATGTGACAAATTTGCTTAGTAAATATCTTGACATGTTGCTTAGTTTCAATTATGACCACTTACATGTCGTTGCACATTTGCCCAAAACAAGTATTGTAATGGAAATGCGGCAATTAAGCATGAAACATGACTTGACTGCCACAGCTATTTTATTTCCTATTTGTCCATGTGATCTGTGGCACAAACACAAATTTTTGTTTGGAATAAAAAGATCAGCTGAGAAATTTAAGCGAAGGGCCCTTTAGCAACTTAGGCAATTAAATAGGCATCCCTGGCTCTGTTTGATAAGAAGTTTGGTGCTGATGTTAGCAGAAATGGGCAAGCCTGCTGATTATGGTTATAGTAAAACAATTGCATGACTAGCCCAGTAATGATAAAAAAACAAATTCAAACTGGAAAACCATAGCTAATAAATTTGGGTTGTTAAGTACTATAGGTATGAATGTTTGTTATATCCTGAGCAACATTTCATTTTTCTATACACACCTTTGTGATGAAGTATTTTGTATCCAGTCATATATATAAACACTCACACTCGCACAAACTGAATCTGCAATCTGAAGTGCCGCTGCATTGCTTTTGACCTTTACATTGATAGAAAAACAAGAGAACATAATAAAATCTCCATTTCACTTTTACATACACCGAAGTTATGCTAACCTAAGGCAACTGAGATGAAAACCCATTGTCAAACACTGACTTCAAAATGCCTGTCAAATGTGAAAGATGTGGTATATTCTCTCTCATATGATTTAACGAAAGGTTCAAAATATACTGGGGAGCTTATCCTATGATTAGGCTGTCTTGATAGCAATAAAGATAATAACAGCAGCCTGCATCAATGCATGTCAGATATAACCCGGTCAGACTTCTCAGATGTTTGCGAAATCAGATGGAAACAGAGCCATCAATCTTGCAGATCGAGGTCGGTGCTGTATCTAGAGATGTAGATATCTCAAAGACAGTCCTCTCACTCATGGCCTAAAGATCCCTACAACACTTGATAGAGTGCAAAAAGTTGTGAAATTAGTGAATAATTTTCTTTCGCAAGGATTCATATGACAAAAATCATGGCATATCTGGATGATTTGGCGTTTAGAATTCCATCTCTACATGTACTTCAGTTTTTAAGCTTTGGTCTCCATTGCATGAAATCATTTTGAATATATACGCCCTTTTCCATCCCAACCCGGAACTCAATTTAGTCCGAGCCCATGGGACATTAAATGGAGGCGGGTTGTATCCAGTGTTCTATGCTGGGGCAACTGAAAGACCCTGGGCATCCCTGAATTAATAGGGTATGTACCAGACTCACAGTCTTCTCATCTCATCATCATACGGCGATCGCCTGCCTGGATATAGCCCACTAAGGTGCTGCAGAGGCGTAAAAAAAACACCAACACAAACAAACACAGGCCCTTTTCCAGTTGTCTAGAAAAGAAAGAAGATTCCTCAGATGCAAGAGGCTTGGAAAATACTTCGGCAGACTTAAGGTTTTAAAATATTTGCTTTAGTGATAAACCAGATTTCTTAAAAATTGAATTTCTCAAACAATTCCCAACAGATTTTTTTCGTTTTTGTCTTAAAATCTTCATACGATTGTGTAGTTTCAGATGGTATAGTAGGTCCCATTCTGGGCTCATTTTTTAAACCCCGATGTTTCTTAGGGTGCATCAAATGCCCCATGAATTTTTTTAAATGATCAGATCAATTTACTCTAGATGCTATTTTGTTCTACTATTAGAAAAAACATTTTCTGCAAAATTTCATTGAGATACAAGATGTGTTAGGTGTGCCACCACAGCTTTGAAGATCTGTGCTCCAAATATTCCAGAAAATAGTGAAATAAATGTAATATCTCAGCAACCAATAGAGCTACAGACCCAATCTTGGTGCCAAAATTTCCGCAGTACCCAATTGTATATTCATCTTCCATAGGTACATACAGCTTAAATGTGTTACTTTTCGTGATATTGCAAGAAAACTGATTTTTTTCATAAATAAGCCATAATATGCTCCGACGACGGGACAGAAATCATTTCCTCCCAAAAACATTAATAGTATTTGACAACCATGCTGAGATATTTCAAATGCATAATAATCACATCCTTGGGTTGTTGTTGTCTTTCCTAGTGAAAAATGCAATTAACAAAACAACTGGATAACAGAAGAATTGGGCAATTTATTAACTAAGTGTACATTGTAAGCAAGATTTGTTTGGGCTTTTGCCTGCGTATGTTTTGAACTGCAGATATTGTACTTTTTATGGTGAAAAAAAAAAATACAATATATTGGAATCATTTTCTTAATATTTCTGATAGGTGTGAATTTAGGGTCCCAACAGTCTTTAGAAGTAGGGAAAAGTGGAGAATTTACTGAAGCCATTATCCAGACCTGGAAAGTAGAGAAAAAGTGGGGAATTTTGATTTGTAGTAAGGAATTTTGACTGCTGCTGTAGTTTGCATATTATTTTAATAAATCAAAACATCGATAAGCCGCATTATGATAAAGCAAATTGTAGTAACATGGAAACCTGTCTTGGGTACAAACTTGTCCCTTTATTTCTGGATTTTTCTTAACTTTGTGTTTAGCTAATTCAGCCTAATAGGTGATGAACTAATTTAATTCATAAACATATGGTACTGCACTTAAACAATCTGTGTTAAAAATAATTATTGCGAAATTGATGGACTGGAAAAATGATGCAACAGTCTAGAAAAAGTCTTGAAAAAGTAGGGAATTTCCAAGAGGGAAAATTGTGGGAACCCTGTGTGATATGGAAGTCCTGATTATGCTGTGATATCCAAATTATGTCTTAGTCATCCCAGGTGTTGCCGATCATGTAAAGACATGTAAAGACTTTAAAATAAATAATTTGCATAGCTTTTTTTTTTTGTCTGATCAATCTTCAGTGCAAGCCTAATTAATTATTAATCATAATATGTCACAGTGGAGAAAAAAATCCAAGTACAATTGAAGTTGACAGTGGAAAGGCGTTGTAAAAGTGTTGAGATGCCGGGCCATAGTACAATTTTTATCTATTATAGATTTCCTTTCACTGTAAAAATGTTATGTGCACTCTACTGAAAAATCCAGTCTCACACTACTCTGGGGCTATGTGACAAGTATCCTAGTTCTTCATTTCAAAGTCTGTTTTCATACTCACTTTCAGTTTCTAATATTCATGCATCTTCTGGTGTGCTCTGAATTCAAAATCATTCTATACTGCACACTTCCAGTTCTGTTCCTATTTCCTGACACTTACGAGCTGGGGTCATTCTTGGTCTTGTTATATACCACTAAGACCAGCGATGAAGAGTCTCTTTAAGGATACAGTTATAGTTGTAGAACTTCCTGAAATCAGGATATCATTCACAATACTATGGTGAAAAAGGTTTAGTCTATTAATGGCTGTTGCTACAATAAAATCCGATGATCATTGTGCTCTGAATAACTTGAAATTTCGAAAGTTACAATACATATATATAGCTAAAGATTTACCAGACATATAGTGAAAATACATACTTGTACAGCAGTATATGTATCAGCAGCACACATATTTAAAAAACGATGCCAAAAAAATTATTGAGACTAACAATTGTTTATATCTTAAGGTGGCTCGATACTCGTGAACTTTCCAAGATAGGATTTCTTAAAAATAGTTTAAAATGATCCAAAGTATAGTTTATAAATTATAGCAAGGATATATAAATGAAAGTGGCCGCTACCAGCCTTTCTTTCAAAATATTTGAGGTTTTGTAAAAGAAAGTCAGTCCACGCAAACCTGAAAAACTCAATTTTTTTCTTAATTTTTTTACTGTGAAGTTTTCCCTGCCATTCAGTGGCCATTCATCCTATGTTATTAAATGAAGCATGGAATTAAAGAGGACAGTTTAATGGAAAAGCTGATTAAAAATCCAGAGAGATATACTTAGTTTAAAGAACTTTTCTAGGGGTTCGGAACAAAAGTTTCGATTTTGAAAATTTTTATCTTTTTATGAATCATAGTGCTAAAAAAAAAAGAATTTTCTATTTCTTTGTCATATGTTTCCAAATAAAGTGAGGAACAATATAATGATATTGACAAGGCTTCCAACGGGCCTGGAAATTGATATAAACATTTATTTGTATAACAGAGTCATTTTTGCGAAATTAGACATGCTTGCCGAAAATCGCTTGTAGAAATTTTCTGCTTAAAGCAGAAAGCTGAAAGTCCGTCGGTTTATAGAATTCTTTATAGCGCATCTAATAGTGAAGACCACAAGTCTGTAACCCTCTTAGAAGAGGCCGACGCTTGAAATTCTCGGAAGTAAAAAAGATGCTGAAATGTGTCAGGAGTGCTCAGCTGTGCAATGGTGACGCTACCATAGATAGGGCCTGCCTGGCTGCGCGGAAATATGTGCAGGTGACGTCATTTCGTGGGTAGCGAGCCACCTTAAGGTGACTCAACCGTGGTACACTGCACATACTTCTGAGCAGCCTGGTTGCCTAGCAACATAGCGTCACCACTGCTGCAGGCCCTGAAAAAGTTGTGACGTTACCGTTTTCTGTTCTCTTTTTTTTAACAGCATTACAGCCAGTAATTTGCTATTTAAATGAGATCTAATGCAGATAGAAGCATAATTATTTTTTTATTGAATGCAGTGACACCTATTCTATGCTGATTCAAAGTTTCAGGTTCTCGTCTTTATCAAAAGAATTTTCTCAACTAATTTCAGTCAACTGTGTCTAAAATTGTCTTTATTTATTTAAATTGACATTGGCATAGTCATGGTACTGCAGTTAAAAAATGACTTGGTGAATTTTTTTTATTTTTGGACATTTGTCTGACAATAACCTGTTTATGATATATGCAAATTTTAAAAAAAATCTGTATGATCGTTTTCCTAAAATTTGATTACCGCCAAAATTGATGCATGAAAAATCTGCAATTAATTAGTGTGTTTGTGCCCTTTGAGCTCTTACAGAAAAAAGTATTTTAACCTTTTTCTTCAAATTTGTGGCAAATGTATTGGTTTACATCCATGGGAAGACATTTCTGACATTTTTGTGTGACAAATGCATGTAATGCTTTATTCTGTGGTACATAACCAAAAACTCAATTTATAACTTTTAAGCAGTCATCAGGCCAAATATGATGTTACCATGGCAACCAAACGAGTCGGTGAAATTTTTTTATTTTTCATTTTTGGAATGTATCGGTCCCAAAGACTAAATGTGCAAAATTTTAGAAAAATCTGTATGATCAAACTACCACGCTTGAGTCACCTTAAAAAGCCCATAATTATGGATATATAGTAAATATTCATGGGGTGGTGGCATACCTTATGCATATCTGATCACACTGAAATTTTAACTGGGGTATTTTTTCATGAGATAGAACATATTTAAAACTAGAGTAAAACTGACATGAGGGCATTTGATGCACAGGCTCAGCCTGTAGTACTTGGTGGGGATGCGTTATTGCCTTTACTTCTCTTTTTTTCCAGAAAAGAAGACAGCAGATTGTGACTGTGAAGGATATGGTAAATGCCTCCAACTTAAAAGGAATGTCTTGAGTGCCCATCAACAAGTCAAAGGTAGTCACTTTTGATTTTGTATGCTAGAATATTCTGAATGGAACTTAAAATGTGTATATAAAAGTAATATCATAGTGCTCAATAAGGAATATCAGATCACCCCTTTCAGATTATCCTATATTGAATGTTTCTATTTCATTTACTCAAAAACTGATTTGTCACACTGCAAGGATAAAGGATCACTGATATCCTCAAATACGACAAGGGTTCTTATCAGTCACATTTTAATAGGGTACTTCATAAGTTTATAGACGGGACAGAGCCACCGGCTGACCGAGCGAAGCGAGGTGTCTCGTCCCTTATGGCAAACATGCGAGGAGTGAACCAGCCAGATGGTTCAATCAAAAAAAGTGATTCAGACATCCCATAATATGATCCTGGCACTTTTTTCTCATCACGCGTGACTACCGTAAATGTTCGGAAAAAAAATTACCAAAAATGTTGGAATTTTGAAAAAAAAAAAAAAATTATCAAAAATGTTCGAAAAAAAATAAATTACCAAATATATTTGAAAAAAAATAGTTTCCAAAAAAAAAAAGTTAGAAAAAAGAAAATTTATTAGGCTACCGTAAAATGTTCAAAAAATAAAAAATTACCAAAAATGTTCGAAGAAAAAATTACCAAAAATTACCAAATATGTTTGGAAAAAAACAAAATTACCAAAAATGTTCGAAAAAAAAAAATCCAAAAAAAAAAGAAGTTTGAAAAAAAAAATTACCATACAATGTTCGAAAAAAAAAAATTTCCAAAAATTAAAAAAAAAAGTTTCCCAAAAAAACATGTTCGAATAAAATAAAAAAAGTCCCCCAAAAAAATTTTTTCGAAAAAAAAAGCTTACATTTTTTAAACATTTTCTTTTAGAATATTACCTTTCCACTCTATTTTCTTTGTCCCAATTTTTTTCTCCAAACTTTTTATGGAACAAACCTGAATACAAAAATGAATTTCGAGAAAAAATTTGGTTACAATTTAGAGTCTGTCTTTTCAAAATTTAATTTTTCCATTAAGAGCTATTAAGGCAGTCCCGTCTTCATGCTTTGGCATTTACATATTAGTAAAATTGCTGCAATATACAAGCATGGAGGAAGTCTTTAAGAAGAGGACTTGGAAATGTGATCAACTCCATTTTTCAGCAGTAATTCTGTATTTTTCTTGGGAAACAACACACCAATAATTTTGCACACTATACTTTGTAAATTTGCTTCTCAATAACATCCCAACCAAAGACATTTACCTCATGATATCAAACATTTTACAAAGTTGATATACTTTAGTCTAGAATAATTTATTCTTTGTAAAATTGTCAAATGAGAATGAAGAGCATGAAAGGCATATTAAATTCTCAAACCCAAGATAGTATATAATATATGTAATTGTTTGACTAAGCTGAAATGTAGATGCAGATTTATCTGAAAAGTTATAAGTATAAGGGATCACTTGGTAGACAAGGCCAAAAGAATAATGACATCATTAGGTCTTGCACTCTGTAACACGTCACAGACATAACATAGTCAGACTGCTCCCATGTTTGTTAAATCTGATGGAAACAGGGCCATCCATTCAGTTGATCGGAATCCATGTTAAATGTGGAAATGGAGATATCCTCTCAGACAACCTGTCTGCCTTTTCAGGCATAAAGAGCCCTTGAATGGTATACCGTAAGATGGGGTAAAGTTGGCAATCCGAGGGAAAGTTGGCCAGCTATTTTAACCCACTGAATGGCAGAAATGCCAACTTTCCTCACTGACACAAGTGGCAAAGTAGGCATTTCTTCCATTAAGTGGGTCAAAAAAGCCGGCCAACTTTCCCCCAGATTGCCAATTTTTTCCTGTTCTTCTGTATATGGATTTGTATTGCGTAAGTTTCTTTTCAACATTTAATTTCTGAAAGCTCATTCTAGACAACACTTCATGGATAGCCAGGCAGCAGAAGATACACCCAAATAATTTCCTACTTCGTTTGTTGTCCAGTTGACCACCCACCTCTGAAAAACATTATTTGTCACTTGATGCTTGATATTCCCTTCAGGAGGACCAACTAACCACCCAATAATTTCTTTGGTTAGGAAAAATTATGTCACTCTGCCCTAAACTGAGATGTGTGATTCCTTGACATAATCCATCAACCTCATAACAAGAGGCTTGACTTTAGATGTGACACAAAACTATTCACTTTTGAGGTCATGCGTGGAAGACAAGCTTTACATGATTATGAAGTTTCTTCTTGATACTTCTTCCATCTTTCTTCCTCCTCTCATTGTCCTTCTCCATCTCTACCTATCTTCTTTTTGTTTTAAACATCTTCTAAAATCAAAATTATGGGAACCGTTGGTGTTGGTATTTTTTTAGAGAGTTCTTTAGTTTGTATCACGGTTCTAAAGAATAAACATTAAACAAACCTTATTTCAAGTGGCCTGGAAATATGCAGGCCATCCTATACATAAGTCACCATTAGGTTTGTTTTGTAGACAAAGAGAAAGAATAATAAATGTTGTCTTTATATTTTCTATCTACAGGACCTAGACATAAAAAAGCAAAACTTTTGAATTGAAAAAAATGATTGAGCACTCTGGGCAAGTACTTACAGTCACACACATGCGATAAAAGCTGGCTTGGCTATGGTGATGTAGAATGTAAAAAACTTGGTTGCCTCAGTACTTTTCATATTGTTCAATGCAATATATATGTGATGTGCAACTGACGGTGTCAGTTTGACGGATTTCCCAATGTTGATTCCAGATTGGTATTTCTGTTGCAGAGACAGGACACACAGGAGACTAAGCTCATAAACCGCTTCGTTTATCAAAATCAATTCCGATTCCAATAATTCTTGGGGCATAATTAATGACGATGGTGATGCACAGCAAAAGGTTCATTTTAAACATTATTTTACTACCTTTTCAAACATGTCTTATAATTCTTTTATCTTCTTATTTCATATGATGTGCCAATGACAACAATTTGGCTTGGCCGAAGTTGAAGTGCTACAAAATATTATCTTGACAGGTTTTCCTCAAGAAAACAATTAAATCAGACTGTGTAAAAGTTTACATGTAGAGAAAGTTTTAGTCAATTTTAAAAATCCTTTTAACCCATCACTGGAAATACTTTGAGAAATACTTTGAGACCAGCCAATATTCGGACTCAGTCAACATGGAAATTCACAAAGTGGATAAAATCTTATCGTTAAAATTAACAGGCGTTCACAAAAAATGTAAATGACTCTTCAGTTACGACTGCCCAACTTTGATCATGCTTCCTCTGAAGATCCTCCATCTGATCCTTTGCTCCATGCTCCATTGGTTCTAGATTAATTGCCTCAATAATTATCAAATTTGATTATAAATGCTATCCATATCTGTGTCCAAATAGCTCCCTATTTTTGTCTTTGTAATTTCGGCATTAAAGTGATAAACACCTTCAAGTCAGCTGCTAATTGCTCTTAAGCCAGATCGAAAGAAAAAACAACAAATAATTATTTTGTGAAATGAAGTGGTGGCCTGTTGGGTAATTGTAAAATAACAAGATAAGTCGAAAATTTATGTAAAGGCCATGGCACTGCATGTTTGATAAGTAGTATTTTTTGTTTCTTTTCTTTCTATGTATGCAAATCGGCTGATAATCATGATCCGCATTGGGTTTACAACATGACTGCCCCAACAATGACAATCCCAGCTCGAATTTAGGACGTAAATTTGATTTTTGTTTCTCAGGGTCGTCCCTCAACAAGTGGCTAGTTATTTGGTCTTACAGAGGTCCCCCCGCATAATGAAAGTCTTCTTATGAATGCGTTCTTAATGAATGAATGAGTATACTTACGTGTTATTATGCAAACAAATATCAATTGTCTGTCTGTTAGACTTCCGTTAAGAATATATTTTACATTTCAAAACACTACTACATTTTTCCTTTTAACAAGTCTTCCTCCAGACAAGATTCAGAGCGTTTAAAAATGTTTAAAGAAAGTTCTTTAGTGAATCCTTGAAATCAATTATACTGGAGACATGTCACTCACTATAATATTAAGTGAAGTGGATGAAACTTTCTCTTGGCAGAAAATTAGACATGAAAGCTGACAGTTGAAAACCAAAACTTGATCACAATCTACGCAGTGTCAGTTCTCCCAGCTTCCCAGCTTTGATCTTGTTTCACATTCCATAAATTAAATATTCAATAATTTATTCAATTCAAACAACTGCTATCATCTGCATCGAAAAAAGCTACCAATTGTGTCCTTCACAAATTTTAAAATTATAAAGTGAGAATTTTAAGTGAATGGCCATGGGACTGTTTGATAATAAGTTTTGATTTTTTGCCTTTTGAGTTTTTTTAAATGCCCAAATATTGCTTCTGTCACTTGATGACGAAATAAATTCAAAAGTTGCCATGCAGTTGTTAAAAGAATGGAAAAAGACTTACGCAGAAAGTTTTGAGACATGTCATGCCTTGAAAGTTCCCTAATAATAATGATTCAAAAAGCTGAGTAAACACGCCACAATTTAACAAGAGAGACAGTAATGGAGGTTACACATATATATTATACAAATATAGAAGCTGCGAATGTGATCAAGCAAACAGACCTTTGGAATTTCCATATTTCAGCAGGACATTGGCTTTTCCTTTGTTTGACTTGGAGCAGGGCTTGGTAGCAAGGGAGAGCTGTAATGTGGTCTGCTGCCATTCTTATCACATTTTTTCTCGACATGTGTCCTCTCTCAACGAATCACTGTCCAACAATGTTTGCCTTATGTGAACAGCAGCTCTAGAATGATAAATTGATCCAACAAATTTGCCAAGCAAATATCTGAATATGTTGCCTAGTTTCATTGAGGCACTTACATGTAGTCAGACTTACACATCAGACAAATGTATAATGGTAACCGTGGAAATCTCTGCCAACAAAAGGTGACCTGGCTGCAACAGTTATTTTCATCATTCTCAACATAAAAAAACCAAAAACTCTCTATTTCCTATAACATTGTCATTTCATACCAGAGGATGGCTGAATAAAGCCGAAATATTTTTAAAAAATCATGAATTTGTTCGGATTGACTTTTGTGATTTACTATATGTCTCTTGGTTCAGGAGGTTTCTACGAAGTGTTTTCTTGTTTCTCGGGAAGGCCCCTCGATTGGGGCCAGTTATTTAGCCTTACAGAGCTTCTCTGCATAATGAAGGTGTCGGCATAATGGAAGTTTTTGAAATGAATGTGTAACTATTGCCATGAATGAATGAGTGTATCTGCCTGTCATTATATGTCTGTTTGTCTTTCTGTCAGTCAATGAAAAAGTTTCTCTCCAGAAAACATTCAGAGAGTGTAAAATGTTCAGAGAAATTTATTTAGCCAATCGTTGAAATCAATTACCGGAGACATTTCGCCTATACAGGCTAATATTCAGACTCAATCAACACAGAAATTGCAAAGTGGATCAAACTTTCTCTTTGAGGAAATTGGACATGAAAGATGAAAAGTGGAAAACCAACACTTGATCACAACAAACGCAGCATCAGTTCTCCCAGCTTCCTGGCTTTGATCATGTTTCACCATCTGAAAATATTCTATTTGATCCATAAATTAAAATAGTCCATAACTATCTAATTTAAATTACTGCTATAGAGATATCTGCACCCAAAAAGCCGCAGACTTTGATCTTCGTAAATTTAAAAGGCATATGAATGTTCTACGACAGTTCTGGGTCCTGTTTGGTGCCTTCAAAACAACGGCTAACTGTTTGTGAGATATATCTAACTTTCTTTTCTCTTGGTTAGTAATTCAAGAAAATTGTGAAATAACAAGATAAGTTCAGGAATTTAAATGAAAGGCCCTGGCACTGCTTGATAAGAAGTTTCAAATGCACAAATGTTGTTCCTATGACATTGAAGTGAGCCGACATGGGCAAATCCTCTGATAATTATTATCACAGGCAGATTGAGTCAACTGCATGACTGCCTACAATGATAATCCAATTTGGCAAATTAGGTAGTGAGTTTCAGCATAGATTTAAGAGCGTTTGTTATAACCAAGCCAAACATGCAATATATATCATTTCTCTCTATAAATACACCTATTTTGATGTTGAATTTCAATTCACTTACAGCAAGCCACTAAAGTCACACTGCTCTGCCATGCAGCAGATTGAAGCATAGCTTGGCTTGCAACAGCCAATTTATTGCACTGCGGTAGCCCACCGCCAGGTGGCTATAGCAGTGCCCTTGTTTTCATGGCCTTCCAGATTTGTCAACTAGCATTTGCTGCAAATTTTATGTGTGAGCTCCTGGTTCTTTGACATAACTTTTAACGTTCTCCTTCACATGTATGTTCTGTATCTATCATGAAGTTTTTCCCCCACATGTTTAGACTTGTGTTAGGGGGTTAATTGTGTCATATTCCAACTGTTGTGCCTTAGACATTTCACAACTGTTCACTACTCAGCACACTGAGCATGCTTCTATATATGCTAGGCCTGCAGTCTGCTGCACAATGCACCTGGTTAATCGGTTGCATGGGGTACAGTGAATGCACCAGGTCAACCAGGTTGTTGCGGACTTGCGGTTGAATATAAAACTTGAATATGTAGATTGTAGAAGTATCTTTATTTACACCATCACAGATAGGTAAATCTACAAATAAGAAATAAATCAAGTATAAATATAATGCACAAATAAATTATAAAATCAAGAGTAAATATATCAAATAAGCGTCTAAGTAATAAAGAACATTACATTTTAAGCTAAAGTTTTTAAAAATAAACATTTAAACTTTTGTTTTTGTATTTTTGTCCATTAATTATGGAAATTCATTTTTTGACCATTATAACAGTGGATATCTAAATTAATAGTTAAAAGAATCAAATACAAGAATGATTCAGAAATATTTAACATAAAAAATCAGTTGAGTTGAGTTTATGTTTTACACCACCTCAGCACCAGAGTGGGCCATTTAGAGGCATAAAAAATCAATTGAAACCAAGCATCAACCATCTGCAATAATTGCGTTATGTAATATAAACAATCAACTTACAAGCATATGCGACTTCTGAATTTTTAACCACAAATTCCACAATTCGACAATCACATGGTCAGTAGGACATCTGGAATTTTCAATACACATTTTACACTGACTTGCTACAAGCAATACTGTATTTTTACAAATTCCACTAGAAACCATAATTATACTTATAGATTTGTGATTTGTCACCATAATATAAAAAACGCAAACTAGTATGAAAGCATTCCAAATTTGAACAACTTTTTTTTTGTGTGGAAAATTCCACTGAAAAATTTTGTGTGGAAAATTCCACTGAATATTTTGGTTTGGAAATCTCCACTAAAATAAATAACTCATGAAGATAGAAACCGCTACAAATGCATTCAAACATAGAATAATGAATTGCCCTCACCTTATAAAATCCGCCAAGGCATAAAATTTGTATCAGCCAGTTTAGCTGAATACATTGTGACACCAATACACAAATATGTAGTTGACTCCTCCAAGTGCCACTGCAGAGTGAATGGAAAATTTTCTGCTACTCAAATTTTGCACAATCACCTCTGCACATGCTCAGAACAACTAGGTCAGTGAGACCCAATTAATGGCCCAGCTGATCAGCTGTTGGGCTCACTGAAGAGTGACCAAATAAACAAAGAAACACATGTGGTGACCACAACACTGAAGCATCACAAATTGGAAACAGAGCACATGGAATCGGCCATGTGCAACACAGGTTCTTCGGTTAAATAAAATGCACTGGTCAGACAAAAATGGGTACTTGAAAAAAGCTGCATGGCTAACATAGAAATGAAGGAAGGGAATACTTTAATTATAGAATTATCTCATCACATTTTGTAATACTGCTCAGCATGGTTACCCACAAACAAGGACCGGTGAAAATGGCTCCATTTCTTATGAGATTTCCATGCATTTAAGCTAGTGTACTGGCAATAATGGTAGTGGAGATCATGTGGAGACTACAACATGTCTTTTTCCGTTTTATTTTCTGGCAAATTTAAGAAAAAAATCCAAAATGCCCTATGGTTTTGCACAACAAAAACCAGGAAAGATACACTGTAACCTAAATGGCACACCCAAGTCTAAGTCTTCCATGTTAAAGTGTGCCTTTGGGCAACTGTGGGAGTGCTTTTTAGGAGACCTGGTGCCTGAAAGCCCAATTTTGTCTCAAGACTATTGCATCCTGTAAAAAATATATAAAGTTTAATATTTAGTATCCTAGGCATATTTTGATAGAATATGTCTTACAGATATGTAGAAGCTTATATAAACATTTATTTGTGAATATCATTCTGATATACGAAGGGATGCGTTATGTTGCAAACTCAGTATAGCGCAGTGCATCATTCATCGCTATGCGATTATGACATGTCTAGTTTTCACTGCAGTTGTCCCATTGAATTTAATGTCTGAGTCACCTTTCCAGAAGTATGGGAAAAAGTTTTATAGTCTATGTTAAATTTTCCATTTGGAAAACGTGCCTCTTCTCCAAATATGTGAATTTTTTCAGTATATTTTTTCTCATCCCAGAAGTCAGTGGATTCACAATAATGAATTCAAACAGCTTTATATAATATATTCATATGATATTTCCAATAGTGAGCAATAATAACGCCTTTGATTGGAAATAGCTTATTCCCAAACTGAAGTCTTGTAAAAATCAAACAGAAACCGTAAAAATGGAAATTATGTAACTGGAGAGGAAGGAAGTTAATTGTTGTCCCTAATTTCAAGTAGTGTTCAAAGCTGACCAAAAGCACTGCTCAAATCTGATATGGATTATGGATGGATATTCATTTGAGAGTGACAACTAATTATAGAAATGTCCCATACACCTGATCTGTATTACTTATGCTGAAGTCCTGATTTTTCCTGAATAAATAATGAAATAAATTGCATTGTCAAATCCTAAATGTATCTCAATTATTCCCTTCATCGTTTTATGATATTTTGTAAGACTACTATACTATATAATAAAATCTCAGTATACCCTAGCTATTCTGAGAGAACTAAACAATGGAATGGTACCTTCCTTCTCCCCAAAGTTTGTCAGGCTGGAGAAGGGCCTTCTTCTGTTTGAACCTTAAATGTGAAGCCGCACAGACAATGCTGAAAATATTGTAATGTTGAAAAGTTTCTCTTTGTCTGATTATACCACCACAAAAACAGTTTGGCTTCCCTGAGAGAACATTCTAACTAACAAGAGACTCACCTGAAAAAACAAAGCAATCATCTTATATCAATGGACCGACTTCAGATAAAGTAAGACTGAAGTATCAATATTAATAGAAAAAAATATGAAATAAATACCTTTATTTCAATTGAATTATTGCTGGTGACAGATAAATTGAAAATGTGTCAGCAATTAGCCAACAGACCCTATGGAAGTTCAGAAGACTTCTCCAGCTTCTTTGCTTGCCATTTAGCAGTGCTAGGCTTCAAAGGAAAAACTATAATGTGCCCCTTTATCACGTCTCCCTAGACGTGTCTCCAGACTCTCACTATCAAATCACTGTCAAATAATGTCAGCAAAGAAACCATGCTTGGAGAGACTGATCTTGATAATAACATCCTTATCAAACAAGAAAGATTTTCTAGATGCCACGTTGCCACACTTTCAACAGACGAAGCAAGAAATGTCGCACAGAAAGAACCATCACAGCCAATAAGAAAAACACTATCTCAAACCTTAAACCTTAAAAACAGAAGAGGTTAGACATGCAGCAGTGTCCCTCTATTTCACAGTTTCAAAGCTGGGGGTCAGACCTTCATTCAGCATAATTATGACATCAGAAAGTGTAATAATATAATAAATATTAATATTGATGACTTTTACATTGAAAATAAACAACAGTAATAGATAACTTAAAATCAACAGCAGTGTTGATGCATTGCATACTCAAAAGAAGAATCAAAGATCAGAAAAAAATAATGATATCAAATTCGTAACACTGGAAAAGCATACTTCTGAAAGTTGACTGCATGATAAACGATGGCAAACAAGACCCCAGCACAGTCTGCATGTGATCCAACACCACTAATAAGCGACAGTAGTCTGACAGCTGGCATCCCAGATCGCACGTAAACTGATCTGATGTCAAATTTGAACCAGCTTAATTCTGATATTTCCTGGGCTTGAATGAACATCACTGACAATTGAGATTGATGTCAAATGGACTTCCACACAAATTGATAGACAGACTGACTGACCAAAGAAGAATTTGAAATTACCCGAATCTTCTAATCAATCAAGGCTCCACAAAGGCAAAATGCCATACAAAAACAGGTGAAGTACCAATTATCATTTGGAAAACGTGTTATAAAACCCTAATACAGAGATAAATTGTTGCCACACCATATAAGACCCAAGAGAACTATTATTTTGATTGTTGATTCCTTAAATGCTCATCAAATGGCCAAAAATTTGTAAAATAATCTTTCCTAATTATAGTAAATTTCAAACCTCTGTCACAAAACCTTTGATAATTATCACTTTCATAGCTACGTGTTTTTTGAAAACTTCGTTTTGCTGCTAAACTCTGACATCACTGAGGTATCTGTGAATGTGCTTGGTCTAATCCTCAACCTGTGACACTCAGTTTATACTTGACATCATGGTTAATGACAAAGGAATTTAAAATTGTCAGGCAACGTTATCTTTTGTGTACAACCACAACAACGACTCCTGTCTGAGCCGAATGTTACACCTTACCAGAAGAGTCTGTTTCAATGTTTCCCAAACCAACCGTTTTATTGTTTTTCACAATACACCAGTCACTACAATTTCAAATCACTTTTTAAAATTTTTCGTAACTCTCCTTTGGGATAAGTAGTCTGTTTGATTCAGTTACATTTCAGTGAAGGATGTATCAAGCAGTGCTGGTATCAAAGCTAAACAAGCTAAACATACATAATCCATGTGTCAATGCACTTGTCTGTTTCTTGAAATATGTGCTTGTTATATACGAAGTTATGCAACTAAACATCACAGTTTTGGAATAAAGTAAAGTACAACCTTGAAACACACATATCAATGAATACAATAATAAGTGCTCCATTAAAACTGTTGCCGAATATATATCTCTTTTGGAGGACACCGGTGTTCGATGTCTTGGCCCACAGTTATGAATCTATAGGCACACCATTTTACAGACGGTCTTTAATTTTTTGTTGATGCTATTTGAATACTTTTGACTCCCATTAGCATTTACGACTCTTTCCTGACCATATTGAAGCTTATTTGTTTCACTGCACTCTGTGCACCGGATTCTTTTGCAATTATTGCTGATAATTTCTACTTTGGGCGCAGTTAAGAAACTGAACTCAATAATTGGATTGCAGTATTACATATCCCACTTGGTAGCAATTGTTTAAGTCAGACTGTTGTTACAAAAATTACTTTGTCAAAGTGCTTATTTACATACCAAATGATACTTGTCTGCTATAAAATCAAGTTACTTAAACAAATACATTGATATATTGTACTAACCAAACAAAAATTGATGATGCGTATAGTAGCAGATTCTACTTGAAGACCGTAAGGGCAATGGGCATTGTTTGTCTGATAAATGGCTTTATATATGTGACCTGCTCCACCAAAATGAATTCAAAGTAGGCATTCTATATTTCTCAGAAATGAGCAAAATGTGTCAAAAGGTCACATTTTGCCGATTTTTAGCTGTTGGTACCATGTTTTAGCAAAAGTAATTTGCTTTGATTATCTAAGACCATCTTAACCAAAAACTGATTTTGAATTATCTAAATAGGGCATCCTTCTTGATATTTTTAGTTCTTTCATTGGAATGGTGGGAAATTCAAATGAAATTTCTCAAAGGTTGACGTTTCGCATCATCAATGTTCGAGGTGCAATATCTTTGGATTGGATGGAGATATCAAAGCATACTAAACATTATTTTAGTGCTCAATTCCAGTAGAATAAAGTCATTTTCATATATAAATATGATAGGAGGCCGGCTTTGAACCCATTTTGATGGAGCAAGTCACATATTGTATCATTTGACATATATATTCTAACCAATATGTATTGTGCCTTATTATGGTAGGCTTAGAAATGCCAACCTATAAAGTATAAACCCTTCACTGTGAATGTTTTCCAGTTTGTCAGGCTCACCAATTTCATTACTGGAAATCCACAGGCTACTTTGCCTGAAGAATTTCTCAGTCATTTGTGAGAGGAACACGCATTCATATCTTGCTGTACCATTGACATTATTACAGATGACTATAAAGGTGCCAACTACTTCATCAAATTTACGTGGCACATTTCATGGGGTGCACAGCAGCATAGTGATGGAGGACAGCAAACCATGAAAAGATCTATCAGCAATTCTGGTGATGAATGGCTCACAGTTTCTCACTTCTACGTGATCAAAGGGATCACTGAGAAAAGGTCTACTGCAGAAAGTCATGAGGAATGTCTGAAAGCTCAAGATCAGCTAAAAGGAATTTCAAGATCTTTGCATTCATATCTTCGCTTTTTCATGCTGTGTCTAGTGTGAAACGTTCTGTCACACATTCAAGAAGTGCATATATCAGAAAAGGTACCAATGTATCCAGTGAGTGGGACTTTGAACTATTCTTGTTGGATTTAGCGCATCAGCAATAGTTAAGCTTCTCAAGTTAGGAAACAGTGACAGTCAGTCGGTATTTTGTTCATGCTTGAAAGCAACACATCTTAAGCTCATTTTCTTTTGCGATGTGCAAACGACTCAAAGATATACAACAAAAAAACACGACTATTTTACAATACCCTGTTGGAACTGAGAAAGCCAGATAATGTCACTTGCTTTGAAACGAATGGCTAAGAGATTGCAATGTGAAAAATACCCTTTTGTCTGTGATAAAACACCTCAAAGTGACAGTTGGCTGCCCAAGGACAACACCTTGTTCCAAAAAGAGATATAAATAACTGAGAAATGATGTTTCACACAGTGGCGTAACTAGGGGGTCTTGAGCGGGGGACGGGCACCTGGGGGGCATGCGATTCTCTTGGGGGGCACCTATAATACTAATTTCATTTTTTTAGCTCAGGGTGAAGAGTTCATATGACGAGCAACTGGGGGGGCACAGGTCCAATACGGGGGGCATGGGCCCCCCGTGCCCGCCATAGGGATGCCACTGGTTTCACATGGCCTTTCCAGATATTTGCTGATAAATATGGTTCAAGTTCAATGTATCAGGGCAAGAGATAGTCAAATTGCCCTTTAATGAATCAATAATTAATGGTCTATATGGTTTATATTCATGTGATATAAGGCCTATCTCAAAAATTATGAAGCCAAAGTGTTACATGACCATCAAACTTTTAAAATGTATTTTTGTATGAAATGACCTAAGCATATTGTAAAGAACATATTTAAGTTCCAGAAACTATATTGGCCATTGTGCTTTGATGAGTGGAAATAATTAATAACAGCTGAATATTACAGAATTTTTAAAAGTTTGTTTTTCATGGCAGTGAAACATAACTGGGCTGAATGGTAATTTGTCACCAACTTAAATCCGTTTTCTTCATTTGCCAACAACTGGCACATTTTTAAAAGTCTTCTGGACGATTTTCATTCAAATGCACCAAATATATTTTGAGAAACACCCAATTTTTCAAATTTTTTCGGAAATTTCTTTTCAAAACTTACATATATTAACCCCAGAAGCATATTTTTTCGTTTAAAATGATTTCAACTGTCCTATGTTATGCGTCTATATGTGGGCTTCAAATTGATACCAAATAAGTGCCACCGAAGTGAATGTCTGCTAAGCAAATGATGATAGAAGCGTGATTTTTCCCCCTTTTTCGACATAAAAAGCTGTTTTTAAGTACTACTGGTGTGATATGAATCTTCAGAAAATGTTCTGGTTTTGACTCAAATCGATTTTATATTAATTATCAATCATAACTGGGGGTAAAATACAACCATTTACAAAATAAAAAATATTTTGTTACTGTTTATGGCCTTTTTAGACAATTTGGCCCCAATTTTTAAAGAATGCTCCATAAATGTTAAAATTTTTGTAATTAGGCAATGAACGTATTCCAACTATCGAAATTCTTTGTTAATTTTCACTCCAAATAATATTAGAATGATCGCTTCACTGTTTGTCAGAAAAAAAATTGTATACGATCAAAAATTTTCAGAGCATTACGCGTGCGTCGAACAACGTCGAACATAACTTTTGAATTTAATCACCACAAACCAGTCAAAAACTTGGGTTAGTTCATAGATTAATAAAACTTCATAGATGTTCTATATTTTGAGCCAATCCAGATTAAAAACAGACACACATTCACCTTTCCAGCTATTCATTGGAATTTTTCCGTGAACTAGATTTTCCAGAATCATAAAAAGCTCCAAAACAACTAAGTAGATGTAATACTAGATCTCAATGGCAAAAAGATTCAACTGAAATATGCTACTGGGAAACTAGAGCATTTCTGATCAGGAACATTCAAATTTGACTCAATTTTACAAAGTCAACCTTTGAACTCAAATAACTCAATCATGTCAAAGCATGTGGATGGAAGTGCTTGTTTCAATGGATTTATGAAGCCTGGGGATGTGGAGATTCCAAAAAGTAAAAGGAAATAGCAATGGAACATGTCAAACTTTGTAAAATTAAAAGAATTCATCAGGTGAAAAAGTCTATGTCACGCTAAATAAGTGAAAAAATGCATGTTTTCCGACATACTTTCATCTCTATCTCAATAACCTTTCGACGAATTCCCATGAAATTTTCAGGACTTTGGCGTAAGAATGTATTTAAAGCAATACTGTAATATGAAGTTGTTTCATACAGCTGTTATCAAAATTTGTGACCCTCAGTGAAAACCAGCTGTGTGGCTTTATTATTTTTGAGATAGGCCATAAGCCAATATTTTATTACTATAGTAATGGTTTACATTGTGGTTGTGACATATTTATAAGCATAATGATGTTACACAAGATGAAGGATGAACATGAAGGCTCAGAATCAAAATAATGATTATGTTGGGCCAGACATGACATGAGGATGAGGTGAAAGGATGGATGTTGCCCAGTTTGCTGCACCCACACACACACTCATCATGATACAAATATATTTAAACAAAAGACTAATACATCCCAACTAACCTTACAACCACAGAACATTTACCTGTAAATTCAAAATATAGAAAAGAAAATATTGTCTTATTGAACCAATTAGAAACTTATATGAGTGTATCATATCAATATCTTATGAAGGAAGAACATTTCCAGAGAGTTACAGGAATTTATAGATAACATCATTTTGCTAGAATTACCATATTGCAGGAATTAGTAACAAAATATTGTAATTTGTAATTCATTTCCATCAGTGTAAGATGAGACAAATACTGACATTATAGAGAGTATATTTCCAATGATTGCAGAATTGACCACAGAAATGTAGAGAAAGAATTTTCGTCAACAAGTATGTCAGATCTTTTGAAGGGAGTCAAAAGGTAACGTATCAGAATCATTTTTCAGAAAAAAAAAAAAAAAAAACCCATGTACCAGCATAGTCAATGTATCTGGTATCTGGAGTATTTCCTTAGTAAGGTCAATACACCATAGATATCTTGATTTTAATCTTTATAAAGAATGCTTTTCAATTGTCAATACATGACATGTGTACCCTTTTACCATTAAGGGAGTGTAAAATAGGGAACAACAGAAACATAAATTTGACAATTATTCATAGAAGCAGAAGCCCATGCATGGAACAAATTATCTTAAGCCAGGAAATGGTAAAAGAGAATCAGATTTTGTTAATTATTATATTGATAACTTTATTATGAAATTTGCCATACCTTATCCCTATGGCAATGCATAAGTGGAAGAAAATTGTACCTTTTGTCACTTTTCCAATTATTCCGACACTCTCCAGGGCAACAGAACAGCACCAATACTTGAGAGATCTAAAATCAGTAGCTGCGACTATCAGATACTTATGCATTGTGATGTGGCATCTACATGTATCTCCTGCCCTGAAGAAAGATAAATAAAGATATAGTAAGAATCAATAAGCAAAAAATAATTTACAAGTACAGGTATCCAGGTGACCGTATAATGGGATAAAATCAAATAATTCTATGAATTGCATGTATATCAGGGAATATCTTATTGAATAATCATTTTATAATCTTGTGGAATGATCAAGTGCCATAAACGTAAGAGGGTATATTGAAAATCCTATGTGTTAATATCAGAACTGAATATATCAAATGATTGTGAATGATATTATAAAGAGTAACTGTACGAATAATTTATCGCAAGTTTTCATCGCCAAGAAACGATCTCTTTTGCAAGTAAATTTTAATATACATTTTTTATGCAGGAAGAGGGCAGGTACATTCGGCAACGGCGAATGTGCAGTAAGCTCATTCCATCCAGGAAACCATGCAATTTGTCAAGTGGAAACCATGCAATTTGTCAAGTGGAAACCATGCAATTTGTCAAGTTCAGTCAAGTTCAAGCTGAAATATTAGACAATCAATTTTGTCGCAGGCACTGCATGGACAATCTAATCTAATCATAGCAAGTTTTTTAGTCAGAAGACTATATTCCACATAGATCGTCTTGCCATTCTGCAATCATGTACATAATATATCTGCTGCAACTTTTTTATTCCAGATATTTAATATTAGAGAAAAGAATCCCATACAAGGTTATGAAACACACATGAAGAAGAGACAAGTTGCTGGAATGCTGTAGTCAGACAGCTTAAACCTTGGCTAAATCAGACGGAAAAAGGCAATCATCTTGTCCTCTTGGCATTCATAGTACTGGAAGTTTAGAAGTGTCCTCTCATATCTACAAGTACAAGTGTACATCCTGGTTGTATTTTTGGAAGAACCCTCGAAGGTGGCCTTGATATTTATAAGAATAATTGAAATGACATGACACAACATCAATTTTTGTTGGCATATGGTAAATAAGCAAATGAGTATGAGAGCCAATACCTAGTCAAATCTGATATCTTTTAAAATTTCCGAAACACAATTATCTCCAACAAACTCATTAGAAACTTCACATCACCTTCATCTGTTGCTTGTGTTTGTATACCACTCTGTTACCCTAAGTAAGATGAATGACATAAGTTTATGTTCTTCCATTTGTCAGGTCCATCTTCAGTGGGAAAACTTAAAATCCGGGTCAGAATTTGTTGCTGACCTTGTAACATAATCTACATTAAAGAAGATGAAATTTCCTCGTACAGAATTAGGATGAATATTCAGCCAATCCTTGAAATCAATTACTGGAGACATTTCGCCCATGTAGACTCAATAATATTCAGACTCAACACAGAAATTGAAAAGTGGATGAAACTTTCTCTTTGGAGAAATTGGACATGAAAGATGACAAGTGGAAAACCAACACTTGATCACAACAAAAGCATCAGTTCTCATAGCTTTGATCATGTTTCACTAAATGAAAATATTCTATTTGATCCATAAATTAAAATATTCCGTAATCATCTAGTTCATACACCTGCTATAGACATATCTGCGTCGAAAAAGCCACAGACTGTGATCTTCGTAAATTTTAAAAGGCATATGAATGTTTTGCGACAGTTCTGGGTAGGGTTTGGTGCCTTCAAAACAACAGCTAACTGTTTCGTCAAGAAAATTGGGAAATAACAAGATAAGTTGGGAAATTTAAATGAAGGGCCCTGGAACTGCTTGATACAGTGCATTTTTTAACATAGTAACTGGGAGACCAAATGGTCTCCAGTGGACAGATTTGGTCTCCCAGTCATTGCCAAATTGGTATCACTGGGAGACCAATTTTCCAAGAAACTCTCATTAATTTCACATTTGGTTTGTCATGATTGGCAATTCTTGGTTTCTTTTGAAAGCGAGGCTTCTTCTTTCCATATTAAAAATATTCTTCAGTGTGTTTACAATAATATTACTGCTAATATAGTGCCATCTGTCTGACTTCCAATTTCCATGAATTAAAAATGTTGTCTTGTTTTTGGTGGAAATCTGCTGAAAACCTAAATTAGCAGTCAGCTGAATATTTCAAAGTTCCTTTTGCAAGCATGTCTTTACATAAATATATCTTATCGATCTAAAGCTGATAGATACATGCTGCACATCACGGCGCTCGAAAGTTACGTCGGTCTCCCAGTCGAAAATCCTTAAAAAATGCTCTGGGCCTTGATAAGAAGTTTTGATGAATTTTTAATGCACAAATGTTGTTCCTATGACATTGAAGTGAGCCGACATGGGCAAGTCCTCTGATAATTATTATCACAGGCGGTTTGAGTCAACTGCATGACTGCCTACAATGATAATCCGTTTTGTCAAATTAGGTAGTAAATTTCTGCATAGAAATATGAACTTTGTTATAACCAATTATGCAAAAAAAGCAATATATCATTTCCTCTCTATAGATACACCTATTTTGATGTTGTATTTCAATTCAATTGCAGCAAGCCACTAAAGTCACATTGTTCTGCCATTCAGCAGATTGAAGCATAGCTTGACTTGCAACAGCCAATTTATTTTCACTGCAGTTGTCCCGTATAATGTAATGTCATAGCCCTGACTGAGCACAGTCTGCTGTATGAGCAGGCGAGCGAGGCTGCAGACTGATGGAATTCAAGTCAAGTTGGGCATCAGATTGGCAATTAGGGCAGTAGGACTGCTGCCTTTCAGGTCAGTGCTGCTGCCTATCAGGTCCACGTCTGGCAGAACTCAGCAGAGCTGTGCTAGAGTTTCTCAAAAATGCATGTAAGCGAGGACGTGAATTAGAACACCAATTCAGAATATTGTAGCCTGCTCGCGAATGCTCACAACTACAGCAGGCTACTGTAGCCTGGTCTTAGCCACCTTTCCAGAAGTGTGAAAAAAAGTTTGACCCTGTGTCAAATTTCCAATTTGTATAACGTGCAATCTCTCCAAATATCTGAATTTTTTAAGTGGACTTGTTCTCATCCTATAGCAGTCAGTGGATTCACAATAATTGGTTTGTTTTTAAACAGCTTTATATAAGAGAGGCCTAAAACAATGGCATGGTACTTTTATATTACCCAAATTTTAAAGTGTACAAGCTGGCAGGATGAAGAAGGGTCTTCTTCTGTTTGAACCTTAAATTTGGAGCCACACAGATAATGCTGCGTATCTTGTAAAGTTGAAAAGGTTAACTGTGTTTGATTATACCACCACAAAAATAGTTGGCTGCCCAGAGAGAACACTAAGACTAACAAGAGACTTACCTAGAAAAAACAATCACCTAATATTAATGGACCGAGTTCAGATAAAGTAAGACTGAATCATCAATATTAATAGAAATATTATTAAATAAATACCTTCATTATTGCTGGTGACAGCTAAATTGAAAATGTGTCAGCAATTAGCAAACAGACCCTATGGAAACCCAGAGGACTTCACCAGCTCCTTTGCTTGCCATTTAGCAGTGCTAGGCTTCAAAGGAAAAACTATAATGCGCCCCTTTATATCATCTTCCTTGATGTGTTTCCCTACTCAAATGACAGTCAAGCAATGTTAGAAAGAAACGATGACTGATCGTAATAATAACATCCTTATAAAACAAGACAGACATTCTAGATGCATCATTTCCACACTTTCAACCGACGAAGCAAGAAATATTGGACAGAAAGAACCATCATGGCCTGTAAGAAAAACACTATCTCAAACATTAAACTTTTTAAAAAACTAAGGAGGTTTAACATGCAGCAGTGTTCCCGAATTGTCACCGTTTCAAAGTTGGGGTCAAACCTTCATTCAGCATATTTATGACATCACAGAATATTTAAGAATAATAATAAATTGGTAGTAGAATTACTTTACATTGAAAATAAGCAACTGTACCACACACTTAAAATGCACAGCAGTGTAACAGTTGATGCATTGCATAATCAAAAGAAGAACCAAAAATCTGAAAAAAATAATGATATCACATTGGATGCACTGGAAAAGCATACTTCTGAAAGTTGACTGCATGATAAAAGATGGCAAACAAGACCCCCAGCACAGTCTGCTTGTGATCCAACACCACTAATAAGGGACATTAGTCTGACAGCTGGCATTCCAGATCACACGTAAACCAAAATTACGTCAGATTTCAACCAGCTTGATTCTGATATTTCCTGGGCTTGAATGAACATCAATGAAAATTATGATTGATGTCATCTGGACTTCCATACAAATAGAGTGACAAAAGAAGTAGAAATTACCCAAATCTTCTAATCAATCAGGGCTCGACAAAGGCAACATGCCACACAAGAAGCAGGTAAAGTACCAAGTATCATTTGGAAAACATGTAATGAAAACCTGACACAGAGATAAATTGGTTGCCAACCCAACTCTTACTAATGCTTATCAGCCAACCAGGAATATGTAAAATAATCTTTCTTTATCAAAAATAGCAGATTTTCAACATCTACATAATCAGTAATATTTTGTCTTTTTAAGATTGTTGCCACATGTATATACTATATATATATCTTGGAGGACACTGTCATTGGATGCCTTGGCCCAAAGTTATGAATCTATGGGTCTACCATTTTACAGCCGGTCTTTAATTTTTTGTTGATGCTATTTTGAATACCGAGTACTTTGACTTCCATTAGCTTTTGAGACTCTTTTTAAGCCATAGTGAAGCTGATCTGTTTCATTGCACTCTGTGCACTGGATGCTTTTGCAATTACTGCTGATCATTTTTCATTTCTCCTTTGGGCACAGTCAAGAAACTGAACTCAATAATTGCATGGACGTATAGAATTAAAGTTACTTGTCCCACTTGGTAACAATAGTTTACAAAAAATACTTTGTCAAGATGCTTTTATACATACCAGATGAAAATTGCCTGCATCAAAATAAGTTTATTTACCCAAATAAATGGAATATTGTACTAACTGAACAATAGTTGTTGATATATAGTATCAGATTCTACTTGAAGACTGTAGGAGCAATGGATAATTTGGGCATTGCTTGTTTGTCCAGTAAATGGCTTTATATATATATTATATCATTTTGACATTATATATTCTTATGAAGGGTATATGCCAATATGTATTGTGCCTTATTATGGTAGGCTTGTAAATGCCAACCTTTAAACCCTTCACTGACAAATTGAACGTTTTCCATTTGTCAGGCTCACCAATTTCATTACTGGAAATCCAACTCGTCAGGCCAATTTGCCTGAAGAATTTCTCAGTCATTTGTAAGAGGAACACTCATTCATATCTTGCTGTACCCTTGGCATCATTACTGATGACTATGAAGGTGCCCACTACTTCATCAAATGTACATGGCACGCTTCGTGGGGAGTACAGTGGCATAGTGATGGAGGACAGCAAACCATGAAAAGATCTATCAGCAATTCTGGTGATGAATGGCTCACAGTTGCTTACTGCACGCGATCAAATGGGTTACTGAGAATAAGACTACAGCAGAAAGTCATGAGGAATGTCTGAAAGCTCAAGATAAGCAATTTTGAGATCTTTGCATTCAAACCTTGGCTATTTCATGATGTGTCTGGTGTGAAACGTTCTGTCACTCATTCAAGAAGTACATACATCAGAAAAGGTATACCAATGTATCCCTGTGTGGGACTTTCAACTATTCTTGTTGGATATAGTGCATCAGCAATAGTCAAACTTCTCATGTTAGGAAACAGCGACAGTCAGTCAATATTTCGCTCATGCTTCTAAGCAAGAAACCTTAAGCTCATTTTCTTTTGTGATACACAAACTACTTACAGATATGGTAATTCCACTACTCTTGCATAACTTCAGTCTACAGTTTGTCTCATCTAGCATGCAAACTGAAATTTACCAACACTTCAACAGTCTGTATAAAAGCAATAAAAGAGCCTGGATCAGTGGTTTTGGTGTCATCTTATCAGAAACCAACTTGAGAGTGGCACTGCAGTGCCTTGTTGTGACGTCATCGCAATTGTGTTGGTTCATGAATCTAAACAAGTGGTAATGGACAACTGTGGCCGAAAACGCTCAAAAATCGGCAAATAACGGCCTCAAAACATCGCGAAAATGTGATATTCAGATTACAAAATCGCTTATCTTCGCGCAGGTATGTATATTTCTGCTACAGGACTTCTGGAGGCTGAGGAATCAGGCCAAACGTTAGTTTGCATGTGATATGAGACAAAGTGTAGTGGCTTTTAATAGTAGTCTTTTCTGTTAGAGGAGTGATGTAAAACCAAGCAATTACTGAGTGTAAACGCAACAGTTGTGATGTTTCATTTACCAGGTACTTATGAGCAATATTATCGCCATCATCACAAAAAACAATAGAGACACCTAAATTTCAAGCAGGTGGCTCACAGAAATTCGTCTCCCATAAAATTTACCTGTCTACAGTTTTTGAAAATAAATACAGTTGAAACCTTAATATTTCTCTCCCTTGTCCTACGTTGTGCTATCAATGAACCTGTGAGTCAAATAACATACTTACAGACATTACAGTCTTAAATTGTTGCGGAATGCAGATTATAACAAAGTGATATGCACTGTGCCACGCAATTAAACTGCTGTTATACTATGGGGGAACTGAGAAACCCAGATACTATCACTTGGTGCGAAATGAATGGCTAAAAGTTTGCAGTGAGAAAAAGGCACGTTTTGTCTGTGATAAAACTCCACTAAGTGACAATTGGCTGCCCAGGGACAACAGTCACAACACCCTGTCTCCCATACCCTAGAGATGCCTTGTTTTAAACCGGTACTAGAAGGATGCAGTATCAGTAGCAGGTGCTTATGCATTGTCATATGGTATCTATACCCTTGGCCTGAAACAAGATAAGCAAAGATATTCAGAATCAATAAGCTGTCATAACTTACAGGTACAGGTGTCTAGGTGATCATATCAGGGGCTAATATCAAATGATTTTTTGAATGGCATATATATATCAGAGACTATTTACTTGAAAAATAATTATTATTATTTTATACTCTTGTTCAATGATCGATAACTATAAAACTACATATATGTAGAGCCTATTTTGAAATTCATCTTTGTTAACTTAACAGTGTATATGACATGGTTTTGAATGATATTAAAATGGTCATTGTATCTATAATTTGTGGCAAGTTTTCATCAGATGAAACCGTCCCTTTTGCACGTAAATTACAATATGCATATTTTATGCAGGGAGAGGGCAGATATTCGGTAGCGGCAAATGTGCAGTATGCTCTTTCCATTCGCAACCATGTAATTTGTCAGGTGTCAGCAGAAATATTAGACAATCAATTTTGTCACTGGCACTGCATTGACAATCTAATCTAATCATAGCTAGTTTTTTTAACCAAAAGACTAAAAAAAAGCATTTTACCACCATGTAGGGAAGCTTGGGAGAGTTGGGCCACTTTTTACATTCTTGCACCTCCTGCTAACAGTAATTTTTATATTAACATGCTTAATGCATGTATTGTATCTTGAAATATTTCAGAAAAATATCTTTAGGTTTGCATTGATATTTGCCCAGGAACATATGAGCTACAGCCCTGTGAAAATTGGAAAAAATTTGGCCCAACTCTCCCCATCAAGTGGGAGACTTGGGCCATTCAGGGGGGAGACTTGGGCCATTGCAATACATCAAGTTCGGTAATGCTGTACTTGAGGCCATAATATTTTTAACCTGAAGTGTGGTGGTCATAGAAGTTATTAATCCTGAATTGAGGCCTCTTGCAACTCTAGCTTGCTGTCAGACTTAAGCCTCGGCCTGACGGCCCAACTCTCCCCATCTAGATTTCCTGATATTTAATTTTATTAGACCATGAATAATTATTAAGGCCTAAAAATATTCAATCTCTGTTGAAAATTGCTCTAGACAAGTTCCTCTGTCTTAATAAAAATAAATCTGGGTAAATGCAACACATGTGGGGAGAGTATTGGCACTGTCCCAACTCTCCCCCATTCGACCATTTTTCTCTAAATTCCAATTATGAAAGAACCGGTTGTCCGATAATTTTCCAAAATATGTTAATAACAACTGAATAGTCAAGCCTACCAAGCATGCCATAGAAACTTTTCTCAGTCCTTGTTGTCTGACAGACAATTAAAAACTCGTAACATGGCTCAGTTTTTCCGTTTTTCATCCAAATTTGAATTTTCTTCTCTCTAAAGATGGTGACAAGCAAATTAGCCACAAATGTTACATCCATTGAAAGATTTTTATTTTTATAAAATTTTGGTGGCTGCAGCTTTCTCAAAAATTTTTTAGTTTCCTCAAAAATCAGGATGGCCCAACCCTCCCTGCGGCCCAACTCTCCCAAGCTTCCCCTACATAATAAACCTGTTGCAAGTTTTTCTCCCAGACATTCAACATGAGAGGAAATTATCCCAAACAAGATTATAATAATACACATCAAGAAGAGACAAGTTGCTGGAATGGTGGAGTCAGACAGCCAAAACCTTTGCTAAATCAGATGGAAGAAGGCAATCATCTTGTCCTCTTGGCATTCATAGTACTGGAAGTTTAGAAGTGTCCTCTCATGTCTGCAACTACAGTCATACTTTCTGGAGGTACTTTTGGAAGACCTCATCGGCATCAGACACTTCACAATATCTTGATCCACTACTTGTGTTTTGTACACCACTTCAAACCCTAAGTAAGATGAATTAAGGAAGTTTGTGTTCTTTCACCTGTCAGGCTCAACTTGAGAACTTCGAGGGGAACATTTAAAATCCAGGTCAGACTTTGTTGCTGACCTTGTAATGTAATCTACATTTAAGAAGATGAAATTTCCTGTTGCAGAATGAGGGCTCTTTCTCACAATGTCACAAATACAAAAGATGATGCATGCTGAAGGAGTGGCTATAGTTGTTTCTTGCAAGACCTGCACATAGGAATAAATAGATATACAAATAAATCATATTAATACGGACAAAGAAAGTATACAGTAAAGAACCACAAAGTGGAAGGAAATGACATGCAGCTGAGCCATCAGCTGACAGAAAAGCACCAAGCTGTTTTTCTCTCTTCCATCCGCCATGTTTACTCAGACGACAGCCAAAAGAGGCTCTTCCCTCTTAAGCATATCTTCCTGAAGGATTTATCCCAAGATGCCAATGGGAACAGCTTTATCCCCCTCTGTGGTTGTATAAGGTTGTTTCCCATGGCACACAAATATTGAAGATGTCAGAAACAGAGCTGCTTGCTGAAATGTCCAATTAAATGCAGTTGGCCTGGGAATAATTTGAATTATTCTGTAGTTCTGCTAGGAATTTTATTTGCATCCATGATTTGTTAAAAACAGTAAACCAACCTTTGGTATTTGACCTTAGGGGCAACCATTTAATGATCAGGGGGACTTGGTTTTTCCTCGGCAAGAAATTATTTATTTCAAAGTAACGGCCACAGTAATTATCTATTTTGAGCGCTCGACGTCGCTAAATATTCGTTCCTAAATCAATCAACACCTTCTTAAGAAAAACCTACACCAGAAATTATTTATTTCAGGACTGCCTGAAAAGACTTCACCAAAGTAAAATAAATGAAGAACCCTGCTACTGATTGATAAGAACTTTTGTTTTTTTTATCTTTTTTAAAGCAAGCATTGCATGCAGAAATGCCAATTCTAAGACGTGGATTTGAACAGACATGAGTAAATCCACTAGTACTTAATTAAAGATGATTATCCAAACTGTGACATAACGTGGTAAATTTAGAGTTTTAACAGAGAGATAAGCATTAAATATGAATGCATTTTATTATAACCTGTGCCAAACATGCCATTTTCTTTTTTATGCATATATTTCTAATAATATCTATTTTGCTGTCGGTTAATGCAGCAGCCAAAAATGTCTCATTGCTAGAATAGTGCATTGATGCGTTGACTTGCAACATCCAATTTGTTTTCACTGTTGTTGTCCCATTTGATTCAACGTCTGATAGGTAGATAGATAGGTATTTATTCATCTTGTTGTCAAAACACATACATTTTACATGATAATTACTAATGTGAATTATTTTACAAATAACAACAAGAAGGGACACAACAGAGTTAATAAACTATTTAAAGTTGCACCCCTATTACTAGTACACAAATACATAGCACACACACACAAAATATATACAAACAAGAAAATGGTTTGATGAGTAAACAGATATTTTTATATCAAGAAAATATTAGAGAAAAAAAAAATAATAATAATAAAAGTAAAAACAGAACATTAATATTTATGTGAAATTTCAATAAAGTAACACTTTGGATATCACATAGTTTTTGGCAAAACACTTAATATTATTAGAATTCTTTAGATGTTCATCTAGATGAAGCCAAATGTTTGGTGCTCGACCTAAGTAACTTTTATTATATTGTTCTATTGTATGATGTGGAGCTCGTAAAATGTTTCTATTTCTTGTAAGATACTGGTGGTCTATGACATCAAATAAATTAATAATTCTTGGAGGTAAGGTGTCATTGACATACCTAAATGAAATTTTAGCAAGGCTTAACTGTATAGCATCCTCTATTGTAAGTATTTTCGCTTTTTTGAATAATGGCAATAGTCTAGTTCTTGTTCCTGAATTGAAGATAGCCCTGACAGCTCTGTTCTGTAGTTTCCTGATATGTTTTACATCTTTAATTTTCAACATTGGGCCCCACACATTCAGTGCATAGTTCAAGTGGCTTTGAATATTCGAGTGATAGATCTGTAGCTTAACTCGAGATGGGAGAATATTTTTTACCATGCTGAGACTGTAGTTGCCAGCTACTATTTTTCTTATTACATTTTTAACATGTGTATTCCAATCTAAAAACTCATCGACGGAAATGCCTAGGAATTTTATGCTACTGACTCTTTCTATCTCTTTTCCCCCTAACTTTATTTTACCATGATATGCCACTTCATTCCTTTTAGTTCGAAAAACGATGTATTTTGACTTATCCACATTAAGTGTGAGAGAGTTACTATTGAACCAGTCAGCTAGATTCTCCAAATCTGCATTCACCTTTCTATATAAAAACTTCAAATTTTTCCCAGAAGCAAAGACAGTCGTGTCACCAGCAAATGTTACACAGCCACAGAATTTCAAGCATTTGACAAGATCATTTGCCAGCAAATATGAACTATCACTGTAGACTCTGTATACCTACATGCGTCTGGCTCCCGTTGCAGTCTTATCCAACTTCAGCAGCTGCATCTGAGGTCGTATACCCTGAAGACAAATTTACATACACACTCACAGAAAACGCGTCTCACCATCTTGAAGAAATTCCTGACTTTTGGCAGAACAAAGTCCTTAATACTCACTAAATAAATCAAACCATTTACTTGGTGAATCCCAAATATATTTCATGTCATCACTTCATTGTTTTATGATATTTTGTCAGACCAATAAGAGATCATAAGGAATTAGTATTCCTAAGCTATTGAGAAAGACCTATGTCAGTGGAACATGCCTCGCTTTTATGGAAAGGTTCTGATGGGCTGCTCACAGGATGGCAAAAAGGTTAATTCTGTTTACTTATGTCACCACAAAGAGAGTTGACTTCACTTTGACCAAACGACAACTCCCAATAGAAACATATTTCTGCACATTTTAACTGAAAATTGATGTTCAATTATAACTCCCAGCGTTTACTGGAAGTGGGGAGGGTTAGCATACCGTTAGCATGCTGGACTGCCTGCCGCTGGGTCCAGGGTTCGAATCCAGCTCTTGCCGGTCACCAAAGCTTTGTTGGATGGCTGTTTCAATTTCCCTCGCCTCATTGCCGTGTCCTCATCCTGTCCTAATTAGCCTACCAAGTACAGGATGTAAAACCCCAATCCATCTTTTCCTGGAAAAGGGACAATTATCACAATGTCATATTAATGTACCAAGGCAAGACAGAGCACAACTGAATTACAATGGTTGTAATCTCAAATTTTAAATTTGTCAAATTCCAATTAATTATAATACTACCATATTAATATTTCTATATACCTCTGTACAGGGCTCCAGCCCGATAAGCAATATGCTTCTCTGGAGCCCTTAAGCAATATGCTAAAATAAACATACATAACATAACATAATTACCAATGTTGACAGAAAAACATAGAATTATATCTGTCGTTCATATCATTTAAATTTTCACCTGTGATAGATAAATAGAAACCTGTCAGCCATTGACAAATAGACCATTGGTATCTTCAAATTTCAGAAGATTCATTGGTTTCTTCATAAAACAATGTTAATTGGATGAAAACAAACTGTGCTGCTGGCTAATGTTGAACTTAAGAAATCAATTCTAATGAAATAATAACACTGTCGCAGTGAGGTTTATTTACGATTGACCATATGGTCAAGACACAGATCGGCAGCTTCAGTGTTATCAACAGCCAGTTCACTTCACAGCTTTAATGCTTCTTCTGTATTTGACCACTTCTGGCTCAAGTTTGTTTCAGTAACAGACAATGACAAACATATAATTACTTATAATAGGATGCTGAGCTTTGATTGGAATTGAGTTGGACATTCAGATTTTCAGGGGGGGGGCTTGGAATTTTCCCTCGATGGGAAATTATATTTATTTTATGGTAACAGTGTCATTAATTATTTTTTTCAAGCATCGCGTATCCCAAAATTTTCATTTCTAAATCAAACAACACCCTGTTAAGAAAATACCCCCACCAGAAATATTTAGTACAGTTTCACGCATATACAAAATATTGGTTATGAGCTGTCGGCTAGAAACCCAAAAATATGTCGCTGTTATATTGTTCTCAAGTTTCGACTATCCTCAACTTCCCTCGACTACCCTCGATTCCCCTCAACCTTCCTCAGCTTGCCTCAACTAAACTGGACTCAACTTCCAGCAACTTAGCTCGGCTCTCTTCAACTAAACTCGGTTTCACTCAACTAAACTCAGCTCAACCCAACTGCCCTCAGCTTTACCCTCTGTATCCCTCAACTACACTTGGTTACCCCCATCATAACAGTGGTCACCCGATTAGACTATGTGGGCACGAGGTTGTATCTGCCAGGAGGGCTGCAGAGAGGGTTTGGGGTAAGATGGGTGATATGCCCAGGCTACAGCAGCCTGCTAAATCAGTTGCGAGTGTAAGCGAGCATGCTACAACATTTATCTGCTGGTGCTGCCAATCAGGTCCTTGCTCACATGCATTTTTTGAAGGAGCCCAGCTCATTCCTGCTGAGTTCTGCTGAGCATGGACCTTAGAGGCAGCAGCGCAGACTTCAGAGGCAGCAGTTCTAGTGACCTAGAAGCCAATTCGATGCCCATTTCGATTTGAATTTCATCAGTCTGCAGCCTCGCTCGCTCCCCTGCTTGTACAGCAGACTGACTTGTCAGTCAGTGATATGCTTTGACATCCGGTACCACTTGGATTTTATTGGACCAGCCGGGTGCAGTACACAGTAGTAAGATGTAATGTGCCACTCTTGGTACTGATGGAACATTTATAGATCCATCAATGGTTTTCAAGACAGGAAAAAGACCCCGGGTCCCAGAGGTTAGCCTTATCCTTAAGAAATAGATAAAAAAAGTTCAATAAAAATAAGGGCTCTTTTAGGGAGACTGCAATTATTTGGTCCACCGTATTTCTTTTTCTTTTTTTTCACCAAAATTGTACAAAAATTATTTATATTAAAAAATAATAAAAGCAACTCCCAAGCCCCCCCCCCTCCCTTGATACGAAAATGTTGCTCCCTGAATGTTGAATGAAAGCAAGTTCTGATCCTTGAGGTTTGGCAGTCAGCTCTGGGCTGTTATTCACACTGTCTCTTGGTTATATCTTTAAAGTAACCAGGCATGGCTGTCTACCAAACTGCTAGTGGTCAAAAACAAAAGAGAGTTTTAAAACAGTGGTCAAATACAATGGAATTGCAATAACTCTGACACAACTCAAAAAGGTGTCTGGCCATGTGGTCAATCGTGAATAAACCTCAATTTCGTTAGTTATATTGTTATTTTATATTTATCATGGTTCTATGTTCTGAGGCTGATCATTTCTCCCTTGTGTAGAGAGAGGAAACTGTGAACTCAATAATTGCAAGGCAATCTTAAATTAAAGTTGCATGTCCCACTTGGTTGCAGAATAGTTTAGCGTCCAGGCGATTTGATAGGATTAATCCCTGTTGCATGTACGGAAATGATAAAGGAGTTCAGGCAAATCATTTTGTTGCATGTTATCTGATGCTCTAGTTGGGCTTTCGAATGGAGCTATAAAGATACTATCTCACGTTCTTTTATTTTCTTCTTTTTGTTTTCACACTTGCTGCTGTGCACGCTTAAAAATAGTCCTGCCCTACCCTGCCCAGCAGGGGATATGTGTTTCACGCAATGTCCTATTCACTAATTTAAGAAATTAATTTGGAGCAAAAAAGCTGCAGTTGCAGGTGGCACGAGAAGCCATTACCAAATAAATGTAGCTGATCCAGATGATTTGTGTGCCATTGGAGTCTCAAATATATTGGACACTGGCCTAACCTGCCACACATGACCTTCAGTAATAAAAACTACGTCATACAATTACAATATCCTTGATTTTCCAATGAGATGGCTATGAAATGACAAAACTTTGTGGAGATCGTCAATAATTTTTGGATTTTACATCTATGAGTTGTCAAGGTACTAATATACAGTGTACATTGCTTGGTCCAGGGTTCAAATCCAGCGGTCATCAGGTTACCTGGGCCCATTTTGGACGGCTGTTCCAATCATGCTTCGCCTCACATAAAGTTTCCTCCTCCTCTCCTAATTAGCCTACTAAGTGCATAAATACAGGTCGTAAAGCCCCAATCATCCATTCATCCAACAACATAATAACTGTCTGTTTGAAAAATTGGGTGTTTTTGACTGCATCGGCATTGTGAGTAAACCAAAATTATTGAGCAGATTTTACTTGAAGACTGTGAGAGCAATGGGCAATGCGTGTTTGTCTGGTAAATGGGTGTACACATACTATATCATCTTCATATATCTTACAAAGGGTATTGGACAATATATATTGTGCCTTATTAAGGTAGGCTTATGAATGCCAACCTACAAACCCTTGACTGACAAAGTGAATGTTTTTCCATTTGTCAGGCTCACAAATTTCATTACTGAAAATCCAGGAGGTCAGGCAACATTGTCTGAAGAATTTCTAAGTCATTTATAAAGGGAGTCTGAGCAACTTTCTTTCATGTCATACTTTGCCCTTAGCATCATTAAGACGCCATCTACTTCATCAGACGTGGCATATTTCATGCGGAGAAGAGCGGGGAAAAAGAATGGAGAAGTGCAAACCATGAAAAGATCTATCAGCAATTCTGGTGATACATGGCTTACTTCCAAATGTATGATCAAAAGGTTCACTGAGAACAAATCTGTTGCAGAAAGCCACGAGAGTCTGAAAGCTCAAGATAAGCAAAAAGCAATTTTGAAATTTTTAAGGTCTTTGCATTCACACCTTGGCAATTTCATGCTCTGTCTGGTTTGCAGTCTGCTGTCACACCTTCAAGGAGTACATAATATACACCTACTGGATAACATACAAATGCACTGACTTGCAGGCTCTGAACAAAGCTTGTTGGATATTGTCCATGTAAGGCAATTACACAATGCCATTGTGGAAACGAGAAAGCCAGAGACTGTCACTTGATATGAAACGGATGGCCAAAAGTTTGCAATGTAAAAAAATACCATTTTGTCTGTGATAAAACACTAATAAGTGACAACTGGCTTCCCAGACACAACACCCTCTCACTCAAAACAGACATAAAAAACTGAAAATAATGTTTCATGCGGCCTTTCAAGAAAATGTGGTGATAATATGGGTCGCATTCCACGCACCAAAACATAGTCAAATCATCCTTTAACTGAGCCATAATGGATGGTGTAAAGAGTATGTTTATATATGTTTAATCTGGGGGACAATTAGATATCTTGTTTTTAATCCTTATAAAAAATGGCCATACACAAAGTAAGAATGGAAGTTCAGTTAGATAGGAATAAACAACTAAAACTGGGAAATACAGAAATTAGATTTGACATCTTGCTCAGAAATAGCAGCCCCTGGACAGATAATGTTAAGAAATATAGATAGACAATTCGATCTTGTAATTTTTTTTAAAATGAATATGTTGTCAATAGTCATGTGGCAATGAATAATTGGTGGAAACGTGACATTCTTGTCAAAAAAGTAAAAGCAGATATATATCATAATCAATCTGTGTACAACTTATACAGGTATCCAGGTAACCATATCAGCGACCTCAATAAAATCATTTTGTGAATGGCATATAAATTAATCAGGAAGTATCTTGGAACACAATTTTATAATCGTATTGAATGATCTAGCATTATAAAACCAAATGACTACGTATTATAACATTTTGCACTTTTAGCATTTTCTGCGGTTTCAGAGATATATACAGTGGGTGCGAAAGTTTGGGCACCCTTGGAGTGGGTTCATATTTTTTCAAATTTCAGAGAAACCATTTGCAGTATAATTCCAATGTGAATTGTGTGAGTGAAGGATACCTATGCACTCAACTTCAGCCAGAAAGAACTATGGAAATATAAAAATATAAAATATGATTGGTCTTTTTGTCCAATTTGACATGTGCAAAAGTTTGGGCACCCCCACAGTTTCTGATATATATCTTTACATAACTTTACATTAATTAAAACAATATAAAAGCCCTAAAATGCTTTGGATGATAATGTAAGTATCCCTGGACTTCAATCTGCTTGAAATTTGTATTGTTCTCTCTCACAGAATGACTCCAATCTTGGCACATTGAGGTTCCAAAGGTACAAACTGCAACTGTCAGATTATTTATTTATTTTGAGGCCGGTAGCTGAAAAAGTTGATTTATCACCTTTATGTTTCATCACCTAAGCATGACTGATCATTCTTCGATGAAATTTTGGAACAGTTTAGACGTATATCCAACTAAAATGCTAAAAAATGCATTTTTCTGGGCATCTGTGTCCGAGTACTTTGGCTTTTCTTGCTCAAATATTTCCAATATGTGCTGTTTTTGAGTTGTGGTGCATAAATATGACAATTTCAGAATTTATACAGGTGTCATCCATAATTATTGGCCTGTGTATTCTTGCCCCTGGGGAGTCAAACTTGTTTGTCACATTCTGGTGTATCGGAGCAACTCAATTCTAAATGCATTCTTGACACCCTTGCCTCATATACCACAATGATTGATCCAAAACGCTTCTAAATAGTTAAATGGGTCTTTTGACATTGCCAAGGCAGTCAGATTAAGCTATATAATTGTGATACCTCATATAGCTCGGGCATTCATCATCTGCATGCTGACGGTGTAATAATGCGACTGTCAATCACATTCAGTGTCATACCTGTGGAGGTCTCTGAGGTTGATATATAAGATTTAATTGTTACAAAATAGAAAAATTGACTAAATAGAAACAAAATTAACCCAAAATTGAAATTGTTTCAGTAAAAATAGCCCCTGGCTGTCAACACAAATTTGCTAAATATTAACCTGAATATCTAATAGAAGTCTTAAATATTTTTGACTTTTTTATATAAAATGTCAATTAAAGGTAATTAAGAGGCTAACCAAGTCTCCTGGCCAAGATATCTTTAAAATTTTCGATGTAACTTGACATTTGCAACTGATGCCAGACGGACCACACAGCCACAAGGGTTGGAGTCATTCTGTCTGGGAGAACAATATAAAATACATACAAAATGAAGTCCTGAGATCCTTACAATATCATCCAAAGTACTTGAGAGCTTTTATATTATTTTAATATAAAATAATAGGAGAATTCATTTTGGAATCTGTAGGGATGCCCAAACTTTTGCACACACTGTAAGAAATGGCCGTGTTTTTCTGGCTAAAAGAACCGTAAATTTATTGTTATTTTATCAGTATTTTTTTAAAACGGACTTTGTCTGTGAATTTACAGTTCTTTGTCAGTTACAAAATGGCTCCAAGATAAATTTACTGCAACATGTCATTTAACATTCAGTTCACGTTAATGAACAATTACTTAAACCGTTAATTTACTGGCAACTTGTAATATGCAGACAAAACATTAGAATTGGCCAAACAATCAATACACCTGGTCAGATTAGGAACTATAAACAAGAGATTGCATGGACTTCAACCACGGAACATGTGGTGCCATCTATAACATATGCTTTACACAGCTGTTAATCAAACTTAATTTATAACTTATCTGAAGGTAAGGGAACATCCTCATTCATATGATCTTAAAGATGCTGTCATTATGCAAAAGTTGTTACATTTATATATGACATTGACATTTGTGTGAGTCTTATGATGTGATCTAAAGAATGACACTATTAAAACCAAAATAACCCAGGCGCAGTCTGCATCAATACAACATACTTCGATGAACTTGACACCTGCTTCTCTTGGAAAATACCCGTCAATTTTATGGTTTGTAAGCAAACGTGTGCGAATTAATTGCTGGGTATAATTAATTGACTTACTTCCCTGCTGTCAAGCAAGAGATGAGCAAGGCCGAGCCTGGAGTCAGTGGCTCTCTCACTCTCTCAGCTGATTCCAGCTTGGGTACATCCCTACCGCTATGCGACAGTTAAATCACATGCTTAGTCTGTTGTTTCACACTTGTGCAATAAGTAAGAATAACACATATTATCCGTATTTTTACAGTAGATTATACAGCTCCTTGCATTCTTTACATTCTATGATTGACAGTTGATATAACTGTAAAATATACTTTAAATAAACTGTTTTATATATGTACATTATACCGTAATATCACTTTGTTGAATCTGCAAAATTACAGTTCAATGTACCAATCTGCATTTTACGGTTCATTGTCCTGTTCAGGTTTATTAGTACTTTTACAGTTCTTAGACCTGGAACAAAGTTGCCAGTTAATTTAACTGTAAAATTTAACGGGAATTTTTTGCAGTGCATGTCAAATCGGGCAAAGTTCTTCATCATTTTTTATATTGTTATATTTCCATAGTTCTTTCTGGCTGAAATTGAGTGCCTAGGTATCCTTCACTCACACAATTCACATTGGAAAGATTCTGCAAATGGTTTGTCTGAAATTTTAAAAACTGTGTCCCCCCCCCTCCAAGGGTGCCCAAACTTTCGCACCCCACTGTATCTAGAAATTATTGCAAATTATATCACAAGAGTGTGACTACAAATGATTTCAGTACTCAAGCTTTCATCGCCATGAAACAGTCCGTTTTGCATGTAAATTGTGATAAATGCATATTTCATGCAGAGAAAGGGTATAGGTGGTACGTACCGTAGGTTATTAAGCAACTACAAAATGTAAAGTAGACTTCTTCTGTTCTACACAATATCTCATTTATCAAATTGACCTGAAGTTTTAGCCAATCAATTTTGTCACTGTATTGACAACCTAATCTTATCTTAGCAGTCCCGCCTCTTACAATAAAAATAAGTCTGAAGATCGGGCATTTTCCTATGCAGCACCAAAACTCTGGAACAGTTTGCCCGAAAAAGTAAGAACTGCTCAAACATAAGAAAGCTTCAAGAAGAATCTAAAAACGCATTTGTTTCAGTATTCTTACAACTGATTGATCTCAAAAAGCGCTGATGAGCAGTTTGCTGAAATTAGCACTTTATAAATCCATATTATTGTATTATTATCAATGTACGTTTTTTCAAGAGAAGGAGTGTCTTGCAACTCTGCGCCCACGTGCATAATATACCTGATTCATGATTTTTTTTTTCTTTAAGAATTCCACATCAGAGAAAAGTATCCAAATAAAGGTTATTATAATACACATCACGAAGAGGCATGTCGCTGGAACTGTGTAGTCAGACAGATGAATGCTTTGCTAAATCAGAGGGGAAAAGGCAATCATCTTGTCCTCCTGGCCTTCATAGCACTGGAAGTTCGGAAGTTTCCTCTCATGTACACAAGCACAAGCGTATCCTTTCTAGTGGTATTTTTGGTAGTACTCACCAAAGTGTCATTGATATTCAGAAGATTATACTTCAAATAGTGTGATACAGGGTCAACTTTTGTTAGTATGCCTAAATGGTGCCAGTCCCTCCCAAGCAGTAACGTAAATCCAACCTTTCGCTACGTAATTATTTAGGTTAGAATCAAACGTTGGGCCAAACAACGTATGACAAAGGTAGGGCAAATGTAATTTCCAAACGTTGCATTCAGATGAAAAACCAAACGTAGGTCGCAACGTTAGTAAGAGGTTGGCAAATAGTTTGTTTTATAGTTTGGCCTAACGTTCGAGTCACACGTAAGTCATACCTTTGGTTGAGAGGTTGGAGGAACGTCTTGTTATAACGTTTGGATAAACGTGTCAGTCATACGTAAGTCATACCTTTGGTTGAAAGGTTTGAAGAACGTTTGACTGTCACGTATGACCATACCTTTGATTCAAAGGTTTGTCGAACATTCATTTGAGAGGTTTATAAAACCTTAGACTATTACGTAAGTCATACCTTTGGTTGAGATGTTTGAAGAACGTTTGACTGTGACGTATGACCATACCTTTGATTCAAAGGTTTGTCGAACATTCATCTGAGAGGTTTTAGCAACCTTGGACTATTACGTATGACCATACCTTTGATTCATACGTTTATCAAAGGTATGGTCACACGTTTGGTCATACGTAAGTTCCAAGGTTTCTCCAACGTGTTTTGGAGATGTATGGACAACGTTTGAAAGTAATGTTCAGGTCAAACGTCTGATCATACGTATCTGCCAAAGGTTCGTTGAAGGTTTGCACAAAGTTGCAGAACCTAGGATCCTGATTCTCAGAGAGCTTGTAGCGCCATCTATTCCATACCTATTCCAATCTATCTGGTAACTTTGTAATATATAAAAACTCCAACAGGATGGTTGCTGTTGTCGATAAGATGAAGCCATGAAGAAAAAGTTGACAGACCAGTAAAAATTAAATCCACATATGTACTTTTAAAAATGTGAAAGCTTATCCTGGTTTAAAAATAATTTAATTTTTTGCCACACCCACAAAGATGCATATGAGAATTTTATGAGACCCAAGTTTAATGGTGCCTCATTGCAACTGTCGTAGATGCCGAGAATGTTCCAATTTTATCAAGGTAAAATTGCAGTAACATTTTCAACTTCACCATGCAAGGTAAGTGTTTTTTATATAATTTTATCTTATAGTCCCTCAGTGGACTTGTAGACTGCTCAGTAAAATGAGGAAGAAAAGTCTATTAATTTTGGGAGCCATCCTTTTTTGGATGGCTCTGTTTTTACTGCTTTAATTTTTTGTTTTATATTTGCAGATCTCAATCAAAATAATTAAATCCTCCGAACTAGTGGCTGGGATGCTCTCCCCCCCCCCCGACCCCACCCTACCTGGACAATGATCCCGAACACGCTATATATATAAATCAACCTGAAAACAAGATGAACTAAACCAAAAGAGCTTAATAGCTAATAAACAGAATTAAACTGAACAGAATTGAACCCCCCCCCTCCCATCAGACGATCCGCCCCTGGAAAAAATCGACACCTTGAAGGGACTTACCTGTGAGTCCAGCGCTGGTGTCCAACGACGAATTCTGGCCGTATCCACGTCCATGCGTCCTCCCCGGGTTTGGTAACCGGGTATATCCATCCAGAACGGGATATATATGTCCAATATCAGTCCATAATTGAATCACAAATACTAAAACAGCTGATCGAGTCATTCCTGGGCCGGGGCGCTCCGACCATGCCGTTCGATTTTTCACATTGCCGGGCCTCAATCTTTCGCAATAAAGCATTCCGATCGTCCAAAACATGCTCAAGTGGTAGCCAAGTTGTTAATCTAGGGAGCAAACCACATTATGCGGCTTGTCAATGCGTTAAATCCTTCGTTATTAGCAAAATCACCATCCGAAATATCACACATTCGAGTCAACCCACCATTTTGGCTTCTTGTACGCAAGTGCGCATGCGCAAGAGGGGGCCGGTCGTCTGAAACGCTGGATCCTAGAAGGCGGGAAGACGGTCAAAGACCGTCAGACCAACGTTAAAATACTTCGTAGTGACAGATACGGCTTGTATCACTCGTATCAACGTCTAAAAGTACGTATTAACGTCTGAGAAATGTGTCGACAGATTACGTAGTTTCGTAACGTTGGGCCCGATGTGACTAGGAGGTTAAATGCTTCGTTAGACCAACATTAGATTTACCTCAATGTCCGCGAGGGGTGGCGTCATTGTACGTGTAGATGGGGTTGGTGGGCCCCTCCCCTTTTTGGCCGAAGCATAGATGTTTATGAATTGACATCTTCCGTGAGGTATTCGGCACGATTTGCCCCACTTCAAAATGAAACTGATGCCCCTGAATGGCCTGATAACAGCAACTACATTGTCAGATCTGAATTCTTTAAAATTTGGTTGAACTTCCAAACCCATTTACTTCGCATCATCTTCATCTATTGTTTGCATTTGAACAACACTTTAACCATAAGAAAGATGAATGACACTAGTTTATGTTCTTCCATTTATCAGGCTCCACTTTGTAGGAGAACTTTAAATCCGGGTCAGACTTCGTTGCAGACCTTGTCATATAGTCTGCATTAAAGAAGATGATATAATAGTACTCTTTCTCACAAGTACATAAGATGAAGTATGATGAAGGAGGGGTCACATGTAGTTGTATGCCATAGTCATGCATCTTGCAAGACCTGTACATGTATACAGGGATAAAAATACATACAAATAAATCATAAATTTATACAGACAAAGAAAGTAGGCCTATATAGTAAAGAACCACAAAGTGGAAGGAACTGACACGCAGCAGAGCCATCAGCTGACAGCAAACCACCAAGCTGATCCCTCTTCAGTCCATTGTGTTTGCTCAGAGGGCGACCAAAAGATGCTCTTCACTCTTAAGCAGATCTTTCTGAAGGATTTATCCTGAGAGACCGAAGGACAACAACTTTGTTCCCTTCACTGGCTGCTTAAGGCTCTTTCCAATGACACGTATGTACACAATAATAAATATTGAATCAAGATTCCAGAAGCGGAGCTTTTTGCTTAAATATCTACAGTGCCGCCTGTAAGTAAGTGAAACGCATGACATTGTGCCATTGCATCAATGCTAAACATCCTCAGCCAAACTGCTTGTGGAGGCATGAATTCTCATCGGATGAAAAGGAAACAAAGTGGGTCATAAAGGCCGATGTGTGAGGCAAGTGGGATAAAAATAGAAGCCCATTTTCTTCGCTGTAGTCGGAGTTAGGTATGGGTCAAAGTCTTTGATAAGTAAGTGAACCACCCTTCCCTATGTTTTAACATTGGGCCTGCGTTTCACTTACTTATCAAAGACTTTGACCCATACCTAACTCCGACTACAGCAAAGGAAATTGGCTTCTATTTTTATCTCACATGCCTCACATATCGGCCTTTATGACCCACTTTGTTTTCCTCTCAACGGATGAGAATTCATCCTTCCAGAAGCATTTTGGTTAAGGATGTTTAGCATTGATGCAATGGCACAATGTCATGCGTTTCACTTACTTACAGGCGGCACTGTAATCAGGGTTGCATGATTTAAATCATTTGATTTAAATCATTTGATTTAAATCATGATTTAAATCAGTGATTTTAATCAATGATTTTTTATTGAAAACCACTATATGTTAGAAAACTGCAAATAGTTTGCATATAAATGCTATAATGGATCAGTTGACACCTTCACACTTGAATTGGCAAGGAATCACTGCTACGATGGAGATACCAGGGTGGATTTGGCTTACTTTAATCCAGTTTAAACAACAATCCTAATCTCAAGCCAAAAGCAGTGCTCAATAAACAATAAACAACAATAACAAACAACAATAGTTATAAAATACTGATTCTGTGGTCAACATTAGTAATTTCAATCATTCCTTTGCTAGTACGATATTCTATGGACAGTGGTGCTCCAAGTATTAAAAAAATTGTGACTTTGGAAAATAATTAAACCCTGTTAAGTCTCTTTTGGAAGCAAAGTAAAACTTTTCCCATTTCATCAGTCATTCCTAGCAATAGTAGGTCCAAAAAGTTGACAAAATACCACACTTGAATTGACGTTAAATTCATATTTTGAGGGAATTTATTGCAGCTGGGAAAAGTAAAAAATATTAACAATCTACAACTTCAAATTTCAACTTGATTACATGACTTTTGGGGGGTGAAAGAATTTTTTCCCATTACAGAAGACCTAATTAAGAACAGTCTATCATTTATTATGACTTCAATTTCTTCGAAAAATATTATATTTGAAAAAATAAGACTGCTTGATTTAAATCGGATTAAAATCAAAAAAATCCGATTTAAATCAAATAAATCCGATTTTTTTTATTTAAATCGGATTTTTTTGCAACCCTGACTGTAATACAGTACTTATCATCAGGAATAACTTCAAATACAATTTAGTTCTACCAGGAATTGTCTTAGCTGGCATGCTTTGTCCCAAAAGAGTAAATCAATCCTGGGAATTATCTTAGCAAGGAATGATTTTTCTTTGAATTTAGGCAGTGCTGGTTTGAGGAGGAAAATAGTTAAAGCTTGTCAGCTTCCATTTCTATCACATATCTTGTGATATATCGCTTCACTGGAAACGTTACTGCACTATGATGTTTTGTCAGATGAAAATTGTGTCTTGAATCATCAATGGTCCTTTATAATATGTGTCCAGTTTCAATTAAGATTCAAGAATGACTTAAATCCAGTTCTTCTGTAGCACACACTGGCAGAATATTATCTGGTTGGCAGAGGCTGTTCCTTAAAACTTAACCTGCAAGATTAAGGACCGTATACTATCGGAATTCATTTAATTAGAGTATATTAATTTCAAGAGTACATCACATAATTATAATATGCCCTAACCACCACCAATCTTCCACATAGCATGCGTATCCATATTTGAGAATGTGGGTCAGTTGGTATTATGTACGGTCTCTACAATTTATATGCTTGTCTCCTACAAAAATGCAATCGCTTCTTGGTAGAAAACATAAACAAGATAAGTGATTTTAAGAAGTGAAGGGTGTAATAAAAAGCAACATTGTGGCTTATCATTCAGTGACGACCATTGGTCAGTTTGCCAGCTCAATGGGATGGGTAATAATTATGAGCAAGAACATCAGTGCAGAACTGCCCTTTTCCTGTCGATGGATACAATTGAAGGACCTGACTATGTAGAATCATGTGACAGATTTCATCTTTATACAACAGTCCCTATACAAACAGTCTTGGCTGGAATTTTTGTTTGTTGCTGTTTTTATTTCAGCAGAGCTATTTGGAGTGTTTTTCCTGATACAGCTTTGGCAGCTGTAAAACCCAACACACTCAGCAGCTGCTCGGCGATTAATCTGATTATCCTGAGAGTTTAGGATTAAGTCTGATTCTAAAAAGTCTAATGTTTCAACCATCGAAAATTGGTCAAAGAAACTACTTTATGAGATCCTATGCAGAACTACTTGATATACTAAGAAAATAAAATCCATATTGCTTTGAGTCAGTAATTAACGTAGGAAAAGATCGGACTTGGAAAAGCAAGACTTAAATCACAATAAATTGCAGTAAACCTCGACTTTGCACTCCTATTTCCTCGATTCAATCACATTTCCTCATCTGAAAATTAAATCTCCTGTTTGATCTATATCTCCTCCACCTAGTTGGGGTCTCTGTATCAATCTGCATCTGAAATAACTACCAATATTTGCCTTACCTATGTCATTTGTCGTTTTTCGGTTTTTATGTTATTACACATTCATAATTCATAATTCATTATTTTAATTTTTCTTTTTCCTTTTTAGATGACATATATGTATCAATTGATGCTTATTTTATGTCAATAAAATTCTATATATATATATATACATATATATATATATAATAGGGGCGTAACCAGAAACCAGGAAAGGGGGGGGGTTTGTTCCAGATGGCCTTGGCGATGCCCGTAGGGCCAAAGCCTATTCGGCGAGGGGGGGGGTCTGGGGGCCGCTTTAGGACTTGTTATACAGGAGTCATCTGGTAATATGCTTAACTACACTAAAATTGCAACAGATGGAATTTATGTTAAAAATCGGTAAGAACTAGTCAAAGAATTTCAAATTTTGTAAAATCAACGCTCATTGCCCCATAAATATTCAACTTATGTCGTGAAAAAGCCCTGGAACAAACTTTTGTGATGAATAATATAATTTGCCCCCGCCCCACCCATACGCCAATGACAATGTCTGGTGCAATGCATGTCTGATACGTAATAACTAATGAGAGGAACTCATCATTTGACAACTGTAAACTGAAGAACTGCATGGCTAATCAGTATATTCACCAATTATCTTTCTCAGATGTTCCACTAGGCAGCAGAATTGTAAGACAGCTGCTACGTGGCAAGAGATAAGAAATTAGTAGCAGCAAATAATTTTGTTGAATGGTGTCTGTGGCTTATGTTATAGCATCACACAGTCAGAGAGTCTGGATTTCTAGAATGGAGCCAACCAATGTACATATTTTCACTACTGTTGCCCGATTCAGTTTCAAGCCGCAGCTGTAGTTGCAAGTGACATGTGATGCCACAACAAAGCAGCTGATCCAGATAATGTATGTGTCTGGCTTCAGTCTCATTCCAACTGTCACTGAGTCTCTCCAAACAACATGTTTTTCAATGCCAGCACAGAGTATAAATTGCACACACGAATTTAATTGTTGCATTAGTCATTTCAGCTTTATCTGCACTGAAGTTTTGCAGCGAATTTGAACAAGACAGACTAGATTTCATACAATCTCTCGGAAGTTTTGGAGTCGGTGACCATGATTTCCAGTTCTAAACATCGGATTGGAATTAGACATCTTTTCTAATATTTTGGCTGATCAAATCTCTAAGATTAAAATGCACAGACAGGGAATTCAAAACTAAAATAGACAAAGAACAAGATAATGGTCCATGGAAAAGTGGAATATAAAACCCCATCCAGGGACAGGGAATTCAAAATTCAATTGGAAAAATCGAAAAGGGACAGGGAAAGTAAAATTTCCAAGGGACAGCAGATGCAAACCCAACCCAGAGCCTCAACTGTTATATTTCTGGGTTTCTCTAACATTAATCACCAATTTTGTATTACACTCAAGGCCTTCTATATTTGAAGAGTCTAGATACTGTGCCACTAAGATAAGCTTATGAATGTCAGCGTGTCAACACTTGCTGGACAATTTGAAAGTTCTTCCATTTGTCAGGCTCACCGATTTCATTTTTTCATCCAGGAGGTTACCGTATGTAGAATGTTTAAACAAGTTTATATTCTTATATTTGTCAGGCTCAACTTTGGAGGGACCACTTTAAATCCAGGTCAAACTTAGTTTCTAACCTGGACTTCATCTCCATCAAAAAAGACCAATTTATCTTTATATAAACTGTAACAGAATGAGACATTCTTTGTGAGAAATACGTAGGATGATGTATGCTGAATGAGGGACTATGTATAGTGTCATACTATTGTGATACATCTTGCAAGACCTGCACAAAGGAATGAAAGACACACACATCATTTAAATATATATATAATTCATTTTTTTTACACAAACGGCAGCCCAAAGAAGTTTTTACTCTTAGGCAGGTATTGATGGAAACAACTCCACTGATCAGTTCTCTCATGAGCACATTAGAGCTTTTTTTCTGAGGTGATTATGGGCTGTAATCTCTGAAACAACTTTGGTCGCCAGAGAGAGAGTTTATGTCAGTTTTTAAGCTGGTGTTTCTATTTTGCACAGTTATGCGTGGATTAATTCTGGTATTGAGAAACCCTGGTTTCAATGGAAAACGATGTGAAACAATGAAAAACACAAGGGGAGGGGGCTGCCTTTTGGCAACAATGCATGGGACTGAGACTGAGATTGAGCAACTAACTTTCAGTCGACCATGTGTGATTAAAGGCCACTTCAAAATTGCCATTATTTATTTTAGTTGTACAGATCTATCATTGCTGACTACTATATACAGCTATCAGTAAAATCAACTGACCTGTGTGGGCATAGTATTAGTCGCCAATGGTGTGAGTAGGCCTATATAAGGAATGACACTAAAAGTATCAATCTCTTGAGCGTCTTAGTGGAAACTCTGGAATTATAAGTTCTAGGCATGTCACCTATGTTCATAATCACCCCACAGTCGCCCTAAGACAACGAAGTGATTTAATGAATGTAATTTTACTCAATCTAACTGAACAAGAACTAGAGACGAAAAATAAAAAAAAAATAAAACAAAACAAATAGATATATATATATAGAGAGAGAAAGAAATGGACAAGAAGGAAAAGTTTGGGAAACATTTAAGTCACCTGGCGACTATGATTAGTAGCCTTGGAGATTTACAGTGACAGCTATCTCAACACCTCTGATTTCATGTATGTTCTTCAGTCTACACATTGTACAATCACAGCATTTTCCTTGAACTGAGACTGAGATTATGCATTGAAACAATGTTTCAGAGGCGACCGTGGAGTGCTTATGTTTATGTCACCTGTATTCATAATCACTCTATAGTCGCGCACCTTGGCGATTTAAACATGTATAATCTCCCAGTTGGTGACTTAGAATGTTTTTGCCAGTCCTACCCACCTGAGTAAAAAATTTATGATCACAAAACTTCAGCAACAAGGAGGCTAAGATCAAATAAGTGACTGAACATTAAATTTTGTCGACTGTGGTACCAGACAGGCAGATAGATAGATAGATAGATAGATAGATAGTCACCCCGGGAACTCACTTTAGTCCAAGCCCATGGGACATTAAATGGAGGCGGGTTGTATCCAGTATTCTATGCTGGGGCAACTGAAAGACCCTGGGCATCCCTGAATTAATATGGTATGTGCCAGACTCACAGTCTTCGCATCTCATCATCATACTGCGATCGCCTGCCTCGATATAGCCCACTAAGGTAATGCAGAGGCGTAAAACACAAACAAACAAACAAACAAACAGATAGATAGATAAATAGATAGATAAATAGATAGATAGATAGATAGATAGATAGATTGATAGACAGATAGATAGATAGATAGATAGATAGATAGATAGATAGATAGATAGATAGATAGATGGATAGATGGATAGATAGATAGATAGATAGATAGATAGATAGATAGACAAATAAATTGAACAAATATAGTATTATCTTCAATTACAAAGATTGCCATACCAAATATTTAAGAGGGTCCCTTCTATCATTGCACATGCTGAATAAGTAAAACAGCCCACTTATTGGGTGTATGTGTAACATACGGAGGGTTTCACAATGAATAAACCACTTGCGAGAAATCATGCCTGGGTCTGGCTGGACATTGTTTGTATTTATACAATAACTTCAGAAGTATAACAATATGAGAAGAAATGAATACTTAAGTTTGCAAAAGTGAGAAAATTTGATTTGATTGTATTTCACGAGAATTGTTGGAGGGAGGGGAGTCGTGGACCAAATAATTCATTCCATTGAAAATCTTCACAGTTGTCAGGAATGAAACTGTTCATAGTGTTTGCTTGTTTAACACTGTTTTCTTAAGTGGCCAGTAATCCCTTTAGTAACCATAGTCGCAATTATGAGAGATTACAACAGTCATAATCACCTCAGAAAAAAAGCTCTAGTAAGATGAATGAGAACTGAAGAATTGCATGACTGGCATAGATTAGACATCACAATTCCCACCAGTTATCTATCCCAGATGTTCCACTAACTTGGCATCAAAATAGTTCTGCCTCAAACCAATTTGGCTGCTGCACAGATTCAGAATATGTAATTAGTTGTGACAGATTATGTTGTTGCTGTGTCTGTGGCTCTATCAAATTGGAGCCATTGTCCTGTTTGGCATCTGGAACGCTCACCCAGAGAATCTACAGTGCTGGGTGGGATCGCTTGGCTAGAAACACCCAATTTGTTTTCACCATTGTTGCTCAATTCAATTTCAAGCCGTAGCTGTAGTCGCAAGTGACATGTGATGTCATTACAAAGAAGCTGATCGAGACAATGTACATGTATGTGTCTGGCTGCAGTTTCCTTCCAGCTGTTACATATTTGTAGTCAAACAAATGGTTATTTTATACATGTATAGGCATTAGACAACTTGTAGAATAGACAATGACTAAAAAAATAATGGTTGCAAGGAATTACCATGAAGTTTCATCCATTTATGAAGCGTCAGGAAAAGAAACAGAGAACGAGATAGCAAAACGAACGTTTATCTTGGTTAAATTTCGTGCAATCTCACAGAAGTCGTAAAAGGCCCATGATTTTCCAATGAGTGCTCGACACCAGAGTGGGATTCCAGAGAAATTTGAGAGCAAATAGATTACACAGGTATCAGTGTGTAACATTCTAAACTCTTTTTGTGTTCTCAAAATACATATGAATCATAAAAGAAATATTTATATTTATTCGATTCCAGATTCAACTCCCTGACCCAAAACACTGATTTCTAGGGAAAAAAATAAAGGAAAAATTGTATTTCCACAAGCATGATAAATCCACTTTTGTCTTTTTTATTCAATTGTTATCAAAAAGATAGAAAATAGATGGTGAATTCTAGCTGCATTGCTGCAATGAATATAACTGTCACATTTCTTTCAGACTAATATCACAATTCTTTATATATTCCACACAAAGGTTCCTATATGTGCAAGATATATCGTGCCTCACTAACTTCAGATTAGGGATGCCAGTGTGTAATATTTTTCCATTTTTCAGGCTCACCAATGTCATTACTGGAGAGCCAGGAGGTCACCACTTCGAAGATTTTCTGAGCCATTTGTAAAAGGATCCTATATGTAATTATAAATCAAAATGTGACCTTAACAGTGTCATTGCATACACTGTACAGTCACCACCAAACTGCAACGGCATGGAGAATCTAATGATATATGGCCCAGTGTCACATAATCGATGAGTTTAGTTTTATGCATGATAGATTCTGAAAACTCAAGATAAAATGAGTTTTAAAACATAGACTTTGGCAATTTCACACTGATGGGCATCATGCAACTTGGCTGGATAGTTGAGATTCACTCTCGCAGAATACATATTATATCAGACAGGATGTCAAATTGTCAATATCAAGTTTTTGGATATATGGCATCAAAAGCCATAGAGTAGGTCGGGGCATGCGGCCCGCCTTAACTTCGAGGTACGATTTGACCTACTTTTATGGGCAATTATTTGAATGCTTATGCTGTCAAGAAGGGATCACTTGGCTCTACTAATAACTAGTGAAACAAATGTCTACCAATTTTAATAAAGGAGTTACGGCCATTTTTGTAAAAAAATTTAAATGGCCTTCTTACCCCACCCATCGGGCAAGAAGCCCCCTATTATAATCCTATGGCAATTTTTTTTGCCAGCGCATTCAGCCTAAAAGTTATTTCTTAGGGTTCTTCTATAATTTTTAAGGCATTATATTCACTTTTTCTGAATTTCAGAATTTTTCTGTTCATACCTTTATTTTTTAATATTTTTTGCCCTGTTTCAATTTCGGGCCAAATTTTTTCTATTTTAATTAGCTATTCTATGAAGATTTAAGGTAAAGTACACATTATTAAATGGTTCCTGAAGCAGCTTTGACCCCCGAGTGAAGGGGGCCTCATGCCCCATATCATGTGGGGCCTCTCGCCCCAAACCCACATATTTTAATTTTACCTCTATATTTTGAACTAAAATGAGTCATTACCAGTCTGAAGAAAGACTTTACATCCCTGCCGGGTATAAGATAAGAAAAATCATGGGTGACATGCTCACTCCTGCCACACCTAAAAACGCATTTACGACAAAATATATATCATTTCCACTATTCACATGCCATGCACTCTAACAGTAACTCAATGGCCACCTAATGTCCTCTCTCCCAAATGTATGCTCTTCTTCCATTCTCCTAAAAAAGAACAGGTCAATACTTACGACTCAACATCTCCCTTCTCCATCAATGCTTCGCCACCTTCCCTGACCACAAATCAGCATTGTTTGGTCATTTGTCAAAACGTCTTCTCTCACTTAACAGTTTCAATACAGTCATTATTCACTACCTCACTTCTACTTTTACAGTAGGTCACACATTCTGGTCATTCAACTGAACCTGTCAAGCAAGCTCACATCTTTTCTTTTCATAAACATCACACCAATTCTGTTTACATATTTCCACTGATCCAGGGGGAGGGCCCTTTAGGGCCTACAAACCCCCCCCCCCCCCCCCCTTTGGCCTCTACATTTTCATGTATGAATAACAAAATTGCGCATTTTTTTACTACATTTGATCCGCCCCGTGGCTCCACATCTATGTGTGTAAACTTAGAAAAAAATCTTACTTTCTGAGAATTAACATGCCCAAGAGTCTAACTGACATAAGAAATGTGTGGTTGCAGTGATATTTGATATATATATGAAGACCATTACTATGCTGTGGTTGTAATGAGAAGGCCAGACACTGCCACTTAGTTTGAAATGAATGGCTAAAAGTTTGAAAAGAGAAATACACATTTTGACTGTGATAAAACACAGCTAAGTGACAGCTGGCTGCCCAGGGACAATACCCTGTGTCCCAAAAGAGACATAAAATGAACGAAAATGAAGTGTGATCGGAACACCTTTGCCCTCCTGCAGATAATATGAATAAATGTGCAAAGACAGATCATAAAATCTCAGATAACAAAATTGCAACTTTGGTTGTAGAGTAAAAGTTAGTGAGTTGGGGTATACAAGATTAAATGAATAGTAGGTAACCAGTAGCACGTGTTCCGATAGAAATTGTTGCATTAAATGATGCTGCATAGGCCTACTGCATCTACAGGTGTACTGAGTGTTCAAAATTGGGGGGGGGGGGGAAAGCGATCATTTTTGATAATTAATGTTATTTCATCATCTGCCTGAATAATTTCAGAATAAACACCCCCTAGCCCGAATTTTGGCCTTTTCCCCAAGATTGGGGGGGGGGGGGACCACGTCCGCTGCCCCCTCTCCAGTTAGCCTATTCAGCATAGTATAATGGTGAAGCAAAATACTGAATAAGTTTGAAATAGAAGCGCAAAATCAACACCAAGATTTTGAGAAAGTGGAAATTACTTCGTTTGTGTCAGGTTAGTGGTCGTTTGAGGATTGAGAGCAGTATAAATGTTGCCATCAGCCACTTCTGCCTTATTTCTCTAGACATGTCGCCACTGAACAAATCACTTACATATACTTTTATGTGTCTGTTGAAAATTACAAATGCTTGATAGATCACTGGATCTGCGCAATTCCTTCAAAGTTACGGATTCAGAATTAGGACAGACTTATTACAGATTTCGTATAAGTGTGCCATGTTCCATGTGAATATATGCCCAGATGATGTCAGTATTGCAATACTGACATCACTATTGGCACTCCAAGCTTGAGTGTTGATTCCAACTGCTACCAACAAGTCAGGCTTATGGGCTGTCTAAGTGTGAATGACAATTGATTAATCTGCATTCATTGGTATGGTTGTTTGATTCTGTTGGAGCAGGTAAAACTGATATGTTTGAGCCACTTGTTTGATCCATCATGGACATTCATGGTGTCCTGTTGTGAAATTTCTCATTGAGGGCAGCACCTTTTGGCTTTTCAGCCTTTTAGGTGAGATCTGTGCCAAAGAAACTGTTCAGAATTGATGACTGGAGTGGGGATGATGGGGAGATTTTTCGGAAGTGAACATGGTGGTGTTGCATGGGCATACCAGAGGACGAGAAATTGGGGGGGGGGGTAGTTGCTCCCCAAAAATTTGGGAAAAGGCCAGACAAGGAGGCTAAGAATCCGATCATCAAATAAACATTATTGGAAATCAGTGATAAGGATGCCCCCAAGCAAAACCCCCCCCCCCCTTAGGTCCTAAATTCTGAATGGTTCTTGAGTATATTATTTTTGCCAAGACAGAGCAGCACATGATAACCTCTCAGACCAACAAATGAATGTGAGAGTGAATGAATTTGTTTTGTTGTAAAAGTGCTAAAACTGATAGCAGTTATACACAAAATCCATGCATTATATATAGCTGGATATTGTAACTTCTGCATTTATTCAAAACATCAAACTAAATAATCAATGTTGAGCAACAATCTAATAACAGCTTATGTGTGAATTTGTAATGGTGTGATCAGCATGGGTTCCAAGTGACACAGCTGAAACTGCGAATATACCAACTGTGAAATCATTATGCTGATACTGACATCACAAGAGCACTGTGGCAGTTGAAAAGAACATGGCACACTAATACGAAATCTGTAATAACTCCAATACATGCACCAGACACACTGACAATATACAGTTTGTCACGTCAACATTGAGACAGACGTTTGGCCAGATATCTCAGCAACCACAAGCCCCACAGGAGAAATACGCATACCTACGTATAGCTTAGCTCTGTTGTAATCTGAATATCTCATTTTTGTGATGTTTTGGTGCCATTTTTGTCCGATATTTGCCAATTTATGAAAATGGCAGTCCTTTTTTGCAAAATGTTGACATTTGTGATGCTACTTATCTGACACACAATGGGCAATGACGTCATAAAAGTGCTCCACAGCGCCACCCCAGACTTAGTTCTACTCAAATTTGTATCTGCAGATCCACCAATCTCATTGTGTTGATTTTTATGAACTATACAAACAATGCTATATTTCTGTCTCAATGCTTGACGTGACAAACTGTAGGCCTAATATCTTGTAGGCAACGAAAGTTTGTTTAAGTTCAACAGCAAGATTAATTGCTGTTACCACTTGCTACTATGGATATTTGGATAATGATACAGGAAATAAAATAATTGGATGAGCTTATTGTAGGAATACATCAGGATATTTAGTTACCTAAAATTAGATAAAGTTTATCAGAAATTATGTCGTGGTAATCTAGTACATAGGAATGCAATATCTATCCATATGATAATGAGAGTTAGTCGATATTGCATACATACAATTTATATTAAGTTTGTGTGTCTTGCTATAGTGTAAATATGCTTTTGGAAGAAAAAAATCCCAAGATCGATGATTCCTAGACCAGATGTGAAGGGTGTCATGAAAAAAATATAGTGTTGTGCAAGTCAGTGACAACCATTGAGTATCGGTCAGCTTCTCCAGTTACATTGGTGATGAATATGAACCAAAACATTTATATAAGGACAGAACTGTCCTTTTCCTGTCACTGTATTAAATCGGAAAAGAAGCTGGTTTAGCTTAACTATAATAATTTTATTAAAGTGTTTTCCCTTGAATAGCATTGCAATATTTTTTGTTTGAATATTTCCATGAATCTTGATGTATGACCTGAGTTGCAGTGTGTTGAACTATGAAAACCTGAACTGATCAGTAAGCTTTTATTTCAACTTTCAAATATATAGCTTTGATCCTGTTTCATCATCATCTGAATGTCTTCCATTTGCTCATCAGGAAATCCTTCATTTCCTCATTTAATTAGGGCTTCTCTATTACTGTACATCTGAAATTGCTTCCAATATTTGTTTGACCAATTTCAGTCATTAAATCCATTATCTGTCAGAAAAAGTGAACAAACTATGTTCCTCATCCTGCGTCATAAATTAGTGGAGATGCGCTTTTTTTATGTTGAAAGTTATTTGTTTGCTTGCATGTACATGTCATGAAGTGCACCTCATGTTTTTTATTATAATAAGCCATTGACTCTGATGGGAGCGATTCCATTGCTCTTTACTCCCATGAGCACAATAAGACGACTGGAAACTGATGAATTGCATGGGCGGCTTGGATTAGACAAAAGTATAGTCGCCAATTATCTTTCTTAAATGTACAACTAGGCAGTAGAATAGTTTTGACCCAAAGCAGTTTGGCAGCCAGACATATATTAGAATTCAAATGTTGTATAATGCTAAGGAATCAAAAATTAGTTGTAACATTATGTTGTCGCTGTATTTGTGGCTCTATGTTATAGTAGACATTGTGCTCTCAGAGCTTCTTGAGCGCTTGACTAGTCTAAGCGCAGACAAATTTTTTTTCACCATCGTTGCTCAATTCAATTTCAAGCCGTAGCTGTAGTTGCAAGAGACATGTGATGCCATTATAAAGAAGCTGATCCAGACAATGTATGTGTCTGGCTTCAGTCTCATTCCTACTGTTAAATATGTGTAGTCAAATAACTTTTTTAAAAATAATCATGTATAGGCAACTTGTAAATTACAATAAAAAAATAATGGCTGTGTGTAATCACTATGAAGCTTTTAAAATCTATTTATTAACTATCAGAAAAAAATATCCAGAGAATGAGATAGCAAAAAATACTTTCATCTTGATTAAATTCAGGCAATTTCACAGAAGTTGCGCAAGGCCCAAGACAAGTGCCTGACACCAGTGTGGGATTCAGAAGAAATTTGAAAGAATAAAGGAGCAAATATAGATAACACAGGTATTGATGTGGCTGGCAACAACTCAGAACATTGTAAAATGGTTTTTGTGTTCCCAATATACATATGAATCATAATAGAAATATTTATATGTATTCCATTCAAGATTCGACTTCCTATCACAAAACACTGATTTAAAAAAAAACAAAGCCAAGAATGATATATTGTGATTTTTGGTATTCTATCTGCTATCAAAAAGTATACCGAAATCGACAATGGACGGCAATACATTCCAGCTGCAATGCATATGCCTGCCACATTCCTTTCACACTTATATCACAATTACTTATATGCATGTATATTGCAAACAAAGGTGCTTTTGTTTGAAACAGATATTGTGCCTCAAAAAGTTAAGCTAAGGTCTAAGTAAAGAATGCCAGACTTGCCAGTATTCCCTTGACGACCAATATGAATACTTTTCCATTTTCCAGGCTGGCTCACCAATGACATTACTGGAGAGCCAAGAGGTCACCACTTGGAAGATTCTCTGAACCATTTGTAAAAGGAACCTTATAATTTATAATTCAAAATGCGCCCTTTTGTTGTAATTACATACAATCACCATCACAATGCAACAGTATGGAGAACGTGGTGATATAGGCCTACTGGCTCTGTGTCACATGATCGAATGGTTCAGTTTGCTGCATGAGAGATGCTGAAAGCTGAAAAGGTAAAGTGAATTGACAATTTCAATTGGTGTGCATTATGCAATTCACTGGAGTCCACAGCCCTCTCACACTTGCAAAATACATATATCAGACGGGATATAAATTTAGAAGACTGTACAAATTCAAGTTTGTGGATAAATGCCATGGGCATCAAAAGCCATTCAACATAGCATGTTACACTTGTAAACACTTCAATATTAACAATATTATTTGCTGTCGACAGTGTTAGTGACACCATACATTGTTTCTTTCCCACTTACGTTAAATAGCATTTTCATTGTCATTAACATTGGTTAATCCCTCTGCAAAGCAAATAAAATCTGTTATTTGGCTAATCTATAACTTAGAAACTGACTTTAAACATATTTTGAGAGTCTAAATTTGCCTGCAATTTTTGTACCCAAGAGTCTAATAACTGACGAAACAGTTTTAAAAATGCATGGTACATTACAGTCATGGGAGGGAGCATAGTATAGCAAAGTGATATTCCGGTGTATATATATAAAGGTCATTATAATGTCGTGATTATGATGAGAAAGCCAGTTGCTGCCACTTGCTTTGAAATTAATGAGCAAATATCAGATGATATATCGAGCATCATTTGGTAATTTTTATTTATGTACTTGAAACTGAAAGGCTCTATATTTATGTTTCGGTGTACCAGTAATGTAAAGCTTATTACTTATAGCCTACATAATGCCTATTACTTAAACATTAATTTTGCATAAATGGAAATCTGCCAAACACCAGAAATAAACCAATGCAAATATTTCAAAAAGCTGTCCTGAGGTCCTGAACAATTTACAGGTAATGATTCCTCTACATTCAAATTATTGTATAAAATTTTAAGAATTGCTAAGACAGTAGGAGCTAATCCGGACAACTTAACTGTGCTGTATAACAAAAATATCCGTAGCATTGCTGAAAAGATCATGAAGGATCCACAGCACCCGCTCCACAATTGTTACCAACTTTTGCATTCAGGAAAAACATTGTTAGTGCCCAAACCAAGAACAGGCAGATTTAGCAACAGCTTTGTGCCGTCAAGCATAAAATATCTAAATTATGTTAAATCTAAATAAATTAAATTGTATCCACCAGCTACAGTATCATGTTAACCATGTGTGTATTTAATGGTTAAAGGCGCTTGTTTGTGCTACTACTGACTATGAGGTTGTGGGTTCGACTCCCACTCCTGGAACTCAATTTGGTCAGAGCCCATGGGACATTAAATGGAGGCGGGTTGTATCCAGTGTTGGGGCAACTGAAAGGCCCTGGACATCCCTGAATTAATAGGGTATGTACCAGACTCACAGTCTTCTCATCACTCATCATCATACGGCGGTCACCAACACTGGAGAATGCTAAGGCATGGGAACCTTGGGCAATGTTCCCCTTGTCTCTGCCCATGGGCGCCGTACTATGGCTGCCCTGAGCTGTATCATTGTGGAAGGCTCACCACGAATTTCGTGCCTGCATTGCAGTGCATGACTGATGGTATATACAATACAATATATATTTGATAATTATTTATATGGATTTATTTATATCTTTTATTTATATAATAATAATAATAATAATAATAATAATAAATACTTTATTAATCATATTCATGAAACTTGTTGCGTACAATCCTTTCATAGATACATTCATTCAAGACAACTTGCATACATCAATCATTCATAACACAAAAAACATTCACACAAAGAATTAATGAAATGAATGGTAATGAAAATAAGATTACTGCTCATTTAGCAAGCGTACACTGGATGGCACAAACGATTTAGAATATCTGGCAGTCCTTGTTTTTATAGATCGTAATCTCCTACCCGATGGTAAAGTTTGATAATATACATTGAGAGGATGGGTATCGTCGCTTGTAATTATTTTACATCTTTGGATTACACACTTTTTGTAAATATTTTCAACACTTGTTACATTGATTCCAAATTTGCTGCAAATCTTTACAATTCGTTGGAGTTTATTTTTTGATGTAATACTGCAGTTTCCGTACCAGCAAATGATGGAGAAAGCTAGGACTGATTGTACAATAGAGGTGTAGAAGAGTTCTAGGATTTTGTAATCTATTTTTAACTTACTCAATTGTCTCACAAAGTATAACCTTGAATTAGCCTTTTTATATACAGCATTAACATTTTCATTGAAATTTAGACGATGGTCAATTACTGTTCCAAGATATTTATAATTGGATACACATTCAACAAGTTCACCGTTAATATACAAAGGTGGATGTTCACATGCGGATGTTCTGAAATCGACTATCATCTCCTTTGTCTTTTTAACATTAAGTTCAAGGAAGTTATTTACGCACCATTTTGTAAAAAGCTCAACATTTTCTCTATACAAGTTGTCATCATTCGTACATTTTGCAACTAATGCAGTGTCATCAGCGTACTTGAATAACTGACATGTGTCATGATTACATTTACAGTCACTGGTGTATAATGTGAATAGAAGTGGTGACAACACACACCCTTGTGGGGCTCCAGTATTTGTGACAATCATATCTGATTTACAATCCAGGAATTTGACATACTGTACTCTTTCAGTCAAGAATTCATTTATCCATAATATCAAACGCGGATTGACCTTCATGTTCACTAGCTATGTACTATCTATGCTGATATTTGTATGTACAAATCATGTTGAGCCTGCTATGTGCCAAAGAAAGTTTCCATTTTTTGGACTGAATAAAGTACATGGTTATCGTTATCGTTAAATAAATACATATTCTATTAGTCTGTGTACATAACAGGGACATTATGAAGATTCCATGAGGAGTAACATTTCGCTTTTTGATAACGTCATATGAATGGCGAAAGGTCCAGAAATGACGCCCCATTGGCCAAATAAGAAGCTGTTTATTCAAGAATTGCATGATACACCCAAATTATGCATGATCATTATTTTGTTGGTTAGTCCTTTAGTAGCTATATATATAGGGGAGAGCCGGGCACAGTGAGACGGCAGGCACAGTGAGACAAAGCCCATAGCGTCTAGCTGGTAATGTTTACAGATAAACCCTCTTTTGTATAGTAAAAAAAGTAAATAAGTGAGAGACTGTCCTATATCCCGAATGCCTACACAGCATATCGAGAGTGGAATTTCAATATTTTGGTTTTTAGCCAGTAAAAGTAAATTATTTTGTTAAACGACTTTTTGTTATAATTCCCAAGAAAAATGGTATAGTGCAAATCAATTGCCAGGGATTCAAACCTTGATTATTTGTCTTAGTTTAGTGAGATGATGAACCACAATACAGGCATCCGGTCCGCAGGATTCAAAAATTTTATAAAGAGAGCTGCGTGGGGCACAGTGAGACATCACAAAATACACTCGAAACAACCTGAATGTAATGCATAGCTCATAATTCACTATTAAAAACAAAATGCCTGCTATAAACTACTGATTTTAGTGAATCATATCCAAAGGAAAGCATCAGAAAGAATTTGATTAGTATGTAACATGTGCGGCAGGTTAATTAAGTCGTGCATGTGTCCTGTGCGATGAAGTTTCGAAACATGCTCAAAAAAGGACCTAAAAAATCACCTAGCCAGCTACTTTTATAGGAGTACAGTAGTTACTGTAGCGACAATTGATAGAACAATTCTGCAGGTCCTGAGGATCGGCGGTTATGGCAGCAGATGCCCTGTCTCACTGTGCCCCGCCTGCTGCTTTACGAACATGGACGTAACTCAAAATTTCTCCAAACCTGTAAAAGGTAGGAACACGAAACTACTGAACAATATACCCAACATCATTATCTATAATGTTGACATGATCTCATTTAATTCGTTACTGCCAACATTTTGGAACACTTGAAAATAAAAAAAGTGTCTCACTGTGCCCCGCTCTCCCCTATATGGTCCAAAGATATGATGGCATCTACAGCAATGCTCAGAATATGTACTCACTGTATCCGTGTGACTTAGCCAATTAATTTTGCATAAATGGAAATCTGCCAAACACCAGAAATAAACCAATGCAAATATTTCAAAAAGCTGTCCTGAGGTCCTGAACAATTTACAGGTAATGATTCCTCTACATTCAAATTATTGTATAAAATTTTAAGAATTGCTAAGACAGTAGGAGCTAATCCGGACAACTTAACTGTGCTGTATAACAAAAATATCCGTAGCATTGCTGAAAAGATCATGAAGGATCCACAGCACCCGCTCCACAATTGTTACCAACTTTTGCATTCAGGAAAAACATTGTTAGTGCCCAAACCAAGAACAGGCAGATTTAGCAAAAGCTTTGCACCATCAAGCATAAAATATCTCAATTATGTCAAATCAAAATAAAATAAAATGGATCCACCAGCTACAGTATTATTTTAACCATGTGTGTATTTAATGTTTAAAGGCGCTTGTTTGTGCTACCACTGGCTATGAGGTTGTGGGTTCGACTCCCACTCCTGGAACTCAATTTGGTCCGAGCCCATGGGACATTAAATGGAGGCGGGTTGTATCCAGTGTTCTGTGATGGGGCAACTGAAAGGCCCTGGACATCCCTGAATTAATAGGGTATGTACCAGACTCACAGTCTTCTCATCACTCATCATCATACGGCGGTCACCAACACTGGAGAATGCTAAGGCATGGGAACCTTGGGCAATGTTCCCCTTGTCTCTGCCCATGGGCGCCGTACTATGGCTGCCCTGAGCTGTATCATTGTGGAAGGCTCACCACGAATTTCGTGCCTGCATTGCAGTGCATGACTGATGGTATATACAATACAATATATATTTGATAATTATTCATATGGATTTATTTATATCTTTTATTTATATGTACTATCTATGCTGATATTTGTATATACAAATCATGTTGAGCCTGCTATGTGCCAAAGAAAGTTTCCATCTTTTGGACTGAATAAAGTACATCGTTATCGTTATCGTTAAATAAATACATATTCTATTAGTCTGTGTACATAACAGGGACATTATGAAGATTCCATGAGGAGTAACATTTCGCTTTTTGATAACGTCATATGAATGGCGAAAGGTCCAGAAATGACGCCCCATTGGCCAAATAAGAAGCTGTTTATTCAAGAATTGCATGATACACCCAAATTATGCATGATCATTATTTTGTTGGTTAGTCCTTTAGTAGCTATATATATAGGGGAGAGCCGGGCACAGTGAGACGGCAGGCACAGTGAGACAAAGCCCATAGCGTCTAGCTGGTAATGTTTACAGATAAACCCTCTTTTGTATAGTAAAAAAAGTAAATAAGTGAGAGACTGTCCTATATCCTGAATGCCTACACAGCATATCGAGAGTGGAATTTCAATATTTTGGTTTTTAGCCAGTAAAAGTAAATTATTTTGTTAAACGACTTTTTGTTATAATTCCCAAGAAAAATGGTATAGTGCAAATCAATTGCCAGGGATTCAAACCTTGATTATTTGTCTTAGTTTAGTGAGATGATGAACCACAATACAGGCATCCGGTCCGCAGGATTCAAAAATTTTATAAAGAGAGCTGCGTGGGGCACAGTGAGACATCACAAAATACACTCGAAACGACCTGAATGTAATGCATAGCTCATAATTCACTATGCCTGCTATTAACTACTGATTTTAGTGAATCATATCCAAAGGGAAGCATCAGAAAGAATTTTGATTAGTATGTAACATGTGCGGCAGGTTAATTAAGTCGTGCATGTGTCCTGTGCGATGAAGTTTCGAAACATGCTCAAAAAAGGACCTAAAAAATCACCTAGCCAGCTACTTTTATAGGAGTACAGTAGTTACTGTAGCGACAATTGATAGACCAATTCTGCAGGTCCTGGGGATCGGCGGTTATGGCAGCAGATGCCCTGTCTCGCTGTGCCCCGTCTGCTGTCTCACTGTTAACGAACATGGACGTAACTCAAAATTTCCCCAAACCTGTAAAGGGTAGGAACATGAAACTACTGAACAATATACCCAACATCATTATCTATAATGTTGACATGATCTCATTTAATTCGTTACTGCCAACATTTTGGAACACTTAAAAATAAAAAAAGTGTCTCACTGTGCCCCGCTCTCCCCTATAGGGTCCAAAGATATGATGGCATCTACAGCAATGCTCAGAATATGTACACTGTATCCGTGTGACTTAGCCAATTACCTCAAAACATAATAAAACAGCACAACTAGTCCATCAGTAACAAAAAAAATTTAAAAAAATTAACTTCAATTATATATTCCTCCTCTAAAGAGCTTCTTTCGATTTTGATATACTGTTTGCAAAATTGCGAATGAAGTGTCTGATCATATGCGAATGAACTGCAAGTCTAATGTATGGTGTGCATGTTGAGAGAGACAGGTGTTCTGATCTTCACAAATTGCAAGGCTTTTGTAATTATTGCAGAGACGAAAAAGCTCTTCTTCAATTTCTCCAAAAATGGAAATTTGAGTTTTAATGAAAAAAAAGTGTCATTCTGCTTGCCATTGTAATCTGTTAGCCTTCTGTAATTTTTATGAATATGAGCATTTAATCTAAACGGTGACTTCTGGAATTGGAGAGATTTGATTACATTTTTTGTTTGGATGCAGTATAATCGTTCAAGAGCAAATTTTATAAGCTACCAGGATACAGATTACTTTTCGCCATTCCAAAAACATAGGCAGTGTTTGCCAACATCAAACATCAACCTCACATCGATTATACTATTAATCACCATGCAGATTGAAATCCGCAAGCTTAATTATCCTTGCTTTGATCATTTTCTTTCTCGGGACTTTGTGCATTCAATCACTCTGTGGGTATTACTCCATACCAATTAAAGAAGCATGGCATTTGTTGTGGACGAAATTGATTATTCACAAAACTTGGAGGTCTGATGAAAACGAACCAACAACAATTATATGACATTTTCAAAATAGTATTAGTGATAATTTTCAGTTATTTCTCAGCATATGATTTTATAGCCTCTTTTGAACTTGCTATGCTCTTAGATAAATGTCTGAAGCAAAAAAAAAATTTTCTTTAGCACCTCCTTCCGGAAATATTCAGATGCATGTAAAATACGAATTTGAGTCAGAGGACAGCGTTATTTGGAATTTCTATGCTGGCCTGCAACTGGATTACTGGAATCATTGTACTTGTCATGATGCAAGTCTCTGATTGGCCACTTCGGCTTGATGTTATCTTTGTAATTTTGAGGTCCAGGGTTTGATTCAACCGCATGGCAATACTTGACTGCGAAATTTAGATACATGTACAACAGGCAGCCATCTGGTGATAGACATGCTGCAAAGTGGCCAAGCAAATAGAACTCAGGCTTGAAACTCCTACTGTATCTCTCTATGTGCTATCTAGAGTTATATATATATATATATGCTGTTCCTTATGCCTAATTGTGTGATGCCAAAACTGTTCATAACAAACGACATATCCTGATACATCTATCAAAAAATATGAAAGGGCAATGGCAACCATAGTTTTAGATTAACTTAGCTCAGGGGGGATCTAGAAAATTCCTATCAGGTTGTTGCATCGCAGAACCATTGCATATTTTGCCCTGAAATTTAAACATGGCGTGAATGTGACCAGGGCAGTGGATCTGCCTTGATATTGGTCAGAATTTGCCCTGATGCAGCCTTCCCCCCCTCCCCGGACACCCTGCGAAATACGCCTATGAAATTTCATCTTAGTTGAACCTGCAGATGAGCACAGCCATTTGAGTTGGATGTACGCACACTATAGTATAGTACATTTACTGGTGTGTCTCTTGTAAGTGTGTTTCTTGGAAAAAGTAGGAAGAAAGACAGGTCTCAGAAGATTGATGGTTCCCAGAGGTGCAGGGTGTGACAAAGGAGATAGTGAGGTCCTCGCCAGTTCTATAGGTGATAATTATGAGACTGAGCCAGAGTAGGGAACTGCCTTTTTTTTTTTCATTTGATACTATGGGAGTCAGGCCTGGCTGTGGTTTGACATAACAGTCCTTGTACAGACAGTAATTATGAAAAGCTGCCTGCAATGGATAATATTGTATTACAACTGTAGCGCTTCGTCTTTCAGGTACGTTGGTCAGTGCATTGCCTGTCACAGTTGTATGACAAGTTTCATTTATCATACACAAATATTAAACCTCGCACACCTGTGTTTTTTCTTATTCTTTTATTATCTTACATATATCATCTGAGTAACTGGAACATGGCACTTAGTGAGAATAGGATATTTACAAAACTTCCCTCATAGCTAGAATCAGGCAATTGCTGACTTATGAATACTTATGAATAGAGTAATTACCTCGAATAAGTGGTCTGCAGAATTTCCTAGGCTATATAGTATTATCAACAGATAGTTGCCACAAATTTCTGCGCAATCGCATGCAGGAGGAATATGATGTAATAAGTTGATATAAGGTCAGGACTCCCTTGACAGTCATATTGGTGGAGCCACCGTTGTTGTTTCCTGTTAAATCATTAGTTTGCAGAAAACATGTCACAGACAAAAGTCATCCTTACAGAATTATGCATATATATAAAGTCATTGTGAAACTTACCATTGCAGCAAACTATGCCAGCGCTTATTTTATATTTAGTCAGCTGCGTCATATTTGTTTTCAGGTATAGCAGATCAAAGAGCCCAAATTTACATTTAGATTGTTCAGACGCATGACTTTGATGTGTTTCTATCGCCATAGCAACCTTATCTAAGACACGGGATTATTCACGACCAAACGTCGGGATGTAGTTTCAACATTTTATTTAAAATCCTCAAAAACTCTGAAGAAAACAGAAAAATACAAAATCAGTAAAACATGTAAAAATGACTAAATTAATAATGACTATAATTTAGAAATAATTATTTTTAATTAACAAAACCAAATACCTGACATATGAATGCCCTATTATAGCTTTCTGCACATGGCCTTCTTTAGGCTTAGTTCACCCAGCAATTCACCTGCACAATATGCATTCAATTTACTCACATGTCAAAGTCATAAATGTTACAATTTAATTATACATAAACTGTTAATAATAATTACAAATTTTACATAAACTGTTCTTATTTATACAGTGTATATTTATCATTATACACCATTTATATACAATAAACCTTTTTACCAAATAACCATAGTGAAACTTAACTTTTCTATCACTGATGAAACAAGCATGGCTCGGAGCACATGGCATGACATTGCAATTTTATATTTTGCAATTCTAACAAAATTTATCTAAAATATTTCTATACAAATACTGCATTTCTTTACAACATTTAATTTACTACACTATATTTTAACTATGCATTTACAAAGAGTTATAAAGAAATGATGTTTAACTCACCAGAAGCACATGTAGTGCAAAGCAGGTAAAATAGGAGAACTGTCAGACAGATTAGACCAACAAGCTGTTGACTCCTCAAAGTTTTCTTCTAATCTGACCTCCCACAATGATTCACTCAACCAGAAACTCACTTAAGGTTTAAATTTAAGGATTGATAATTTAACTAATCAGTAGAGGGCACTTTTGTCATTGATGACCATAAAGTGCTGCCTCTCTTGTACATTCTTATCAGATTCATAAATAAAATAGAAAAGAACCTCTTACAGTACATCCCAGCTTCATGAAAAGATGTCCTCAGCTTTAGTATACCAAAAAATAACAAACACCAAAAGAGCTTACAAAAAAGTTAGTTTATTAGTTACTTAACGACTTCTGTACAGTTTGTGTTAACATTTGACTCATACTCAAGATAGCTTGTGTGTGTACGTTTGTAACACATCATTCGATGCAGCTCCTGAAGGCAGTGAGACTTTAATATCCTCTCGAATAGCAGACTTGGGTAATCGGTGAGGGTTGCTGTGCTTACCAGCTGTAGCCCTTGCCGATCTACGAGGTTCCTGTGTGTCTTGTTGAGGGGGTCTCCTATCGTCCACAGGTGGGCCTCCATCTGAAACATCCTCTTCCCCTGAAGAATGTGGGTCACCCTCAGATGACTTCTCAGATGACTCAGATCCAAACCTCCGCAATTCCACTGTAAAGCACTAATATTCAATAATTCAATCCTATTCAAATTAATTTCTGGACCAGTTCCATCAGCCAATTGCACTGTGTAGACATTGTCTTTCAGTTTATCCACCATTTTGTAGGGAATGGCTTGCCAGTGATCCTGTATCTTGTTCCTCCCTAAAACTCTATGCCTAACTAAAACACGCGCACCTATTTGCAAAGGCGCATCCTTGGCTTTGGATTTGAAGGTCTTCTGTCTGGAAAGAGCAGCTTTATACAAGTTGTACCTTGGCATCTCACTGGCTAATCTCAAGTTGGTCGTATGTTGTTGCAGCCAATCTTCCGTGGTCTCATACTTCTCTGAAGTCAATCCAAGAACAATATCCACAGGAAGATGTGTGTCACGCCCAAACATGAGATAGTACGGAGAGTATCCTGTACTACTGTGAGGTGTACAAGTTTACAAGTTTACAAGTTTTATTGGGTATCCAAATTCAGAAGAGTACATTCTGTTGAGGCTTGGAGCCCGCATGAACATGAGTAAACAGACGTAACACATTCAAGTATTAAAAATTTGACAATTGTGATAAACCACTATATATAGTTAAAAATAGATATTAAAATAGAAATTATGAGTAGATTAAAACATATGATAATAAAAGCATATATATTAGAACAAGTACGACTTCACATTAAAAACAATTTAAATGTAGCGACAATAGTATCATTCAATTTCAGACCTAAGATATTTTAGGTATTCAGTTTTAAAAGTTCTGAATGACGACGCACTTCTGATGTTAGCTGGTATGCTATTCCAGCATTTGCTGCCATGGACTCCGAGCGATTTGTTGTGACCCTGTTCAATGAACAGGTTGTTGTCTGTTGATGAGCGCGTTCCATGGCTGTGGACTGCTCCTGCAGCGCGCACTGCATTGTTCAAGTATGGTGGTGTTTCTCGGTTTATGATCTTCCAGATGAGGCATCCAGTGTTGTACAGAAGCCGTTGCTCCACACTGAGCCACTTTAGAGTACTTAGCATATACTTGGTGCGGGTCATGCGATCGCATTCTAAAATTATTCTCATCGCACAATTTTGTAGTCTTTGGAGCCTCTTAATATCACCCTTTGATAAATTGTTACCCCAAATTGTACTACAATAGTCCAAATGAGGAAGTGTTAGGGTATTGTAGAGTGTTAGTCTTGTGGCTTGATTAACAAACCTAGAGGCTCGGCGGAGGACACCTGTTGCCCTGCTAATTTTGTTGACAAGTTCATTTAAGTATACATCGTATCTCAAATTATAATCAATTGATAAGCCTAGATATTTCATACAATCAGTTTGTTCTATTTGACTGCCATCTAGTGTTAAGTTAAGGTCTTGATTTCTTAGATGGATTCTTTTTTGTCTGCTGCAGATCAACATACTCGACGTTTTTCCTATATGGAGACTTAGCTTGTTACAACAGAGCCATTTATAGACAGATCTTAATTCTGATTGAAGGATATTGCTAACAGCTTCAACACTAGGATTTGCTACATAGAAAGTAGTATCGTCTGCATAAATGTTGACATTGCATTCAGTAAAACACTTTGGCATGTCATTTACATATAATATGAACATCAGGGGCCCGAGAATGGACCCCTGCGGTACCCCGCACGTAATTTTTTGGGGGTCTGAGGAGTTGTTAAAAACTGAGCATATCTGAAATCTATCATGTAGGTAAGATTTAAACCAATCATGTTCTGTATTTACAATGCCGTAATAATTTAATTTATCAAGCATGATCTTGTGGTCTACAGTATCAAATGCCTTACGTAAATCGAGGGCTATAAGGCCGGCAACATTACCATTGTAGAGATCGTTATAAAGCTGTTCATGTAGCCTATACAGGCTCGTCTGACATGAATGTTTTTTACGAAAACCTGACTGTTGCACACACAACAGGTCATTTTGTACAAGGTAATTATAAAGTTGGTCATGTACTAAGCGTTCAATGAACTTAGATATCACAGGTAGAATGGACACCGGCCGGTAATTTCCTTGGTCTGTTTTAGGCCCCTTTTTATGAATTGGGGTGATTCGCGCTAGCTTCCAGTCTGTGGGGAATTTCCCTGATTCGAGTGACAAATTAAATAAGTATGTTAAACTGCTGGCAATTTCAGGAGCTGCGACTTTTAATAATTTTACCTGGAAATTATCAGTACCGGTGGCCTTTCCACTTGGGATGTTCATAATAAGTTTCATTACATCCTTTTCTTTGACTTTTTTGAATTTGAAAACAATTTTGGCTCTCTGGATAACATTTCTTTACATAGTCAACAGGGTTTACATCAACAGTGCCTATAGTAGCAGCTAATTTGGAACCAATATCAGTGAAATAAACATTGAAAGAATTTGCAATATTTTTAAAGTCAGTGATAAGAGTCCCATTGATTTCAAGAGAAGTAATTCCGCCAGATGGGCATCTGGGTAACAGTCCTTTGAGGATTTTCCACATCGATTTCGAGTCGCCCTTGTGCTGGTCGATCATGGACGTATAGTATTCCTTCTTTTTCTTTCGAACGAGGTTCGTTACGTGGTTCCTCGTTTTTCTGTAGTTCTCCCAGTCGCTTGGGAGATTGCCTGTGGTGGCTCGTCTATGATGGTAATCTCGTAGCTTCTTTAGGGATTCAATTTGGTCGTCGTACCACGGGATCTTCGGTGATTTCGGTGCACGGAATTTTCTTAATGGTGCATGTTTGTTGACGACATCTGTAAAAAGGCATTTCCAGCTGTGCCAGGCATCTTCTATATCGTCGAAGCATTAAATTATATGCCATGGAACTTTCTGGAGGTCACTGAGTAGTTCTGACTTGTCAAGATTTTTAAAATTTCTTGACATCACAAAGCGATGGTGGTTTGGGATGTTAGATTTACCCAACACAATAAAGTTCATCAGGTGGTCTGCGATTGAAACAATACCTACTCCTGCTGTGTAGGATTGTATGTTTGTAAATGTCAGATCAATACAGGTAGATGTAGACTCTGTAATTCTTGTTGGCGAGCTGATTGTCTGTTTGAAACCGTAAGCGTTTGCAATGTCATTTAACTTCATTGCAGGTCCAGTGAGGTTATTTACGCACGAGAAGTCTATATTAAAATCGCCAGTAATCACTGCATTTTCCTTCTGCGAGTCCAATTGAGTAAAAAGTTCTTCTATTTTATCAAGGAAGGACACTGGGGTTTGAGGATGTCTATATAAGACTATCACAGTAACAGGTTTTCGATTTGGCAGGTGTAGTCGGATGCCAGTGTTCATGAGATTTGGATGTTCGAGGTCAGTCCGCACTGTAGCTGATATCCCATGTTTAACATAGATACCAACTCCTTGGGCTCCAAAGAAATCTTTGGGTTTATCCCGGCGGAAGAAATCGTACCCTTCGATAGTTACGCAGTTAGTTTGAGTTAGTTCAGTGAGCCATGTTTCACTGACAGCCATAATGTCTGGTTTGATGTTGTTGCACAGTTCTGAAAGCTCATCGAGGTGGTGTAAAAGGCCACCGTTTCCGACATTGACGTGTGCAATTTTTAGTCCGTTTGTCTCACTAAAATTTTTGAGGCCTGAAGCTAATTTTGCCCCTTCAGCATTACCCGTTGGAGTGGGGCATTCATTGTTTATAAGAAAAGAGACATCGGTGGGTATGCTTGCGTTTGAGGCATTCAGGGAGTCAAGGAATGAATCCGTGAATGGGAATAGGCAGTTTTGACAGAACCATGTAAGCGTATCGTCGTTTGAGAATTTTGTGTACTCTGCAATGTTCATGTCAACACATTTCATGTGGTTCCAGCCGTCGCAGGCATCACAGCATATGCCACGTTGATTACTTCTTACAGCTTTGGAACATACTTGGCAGGGGTATTTGGTTTCTCTCGGGCCTGGATTTGCAGCGACATCACCAGCTAGGAGAAGTAACATCATTGGAAAATAAGATCTGCTTGCCTGTCGCCATTGTTGTTTATGTTTACTTCTCGCGAGACGTCTCGCGAGAGTTCTCGGAACTTCGTTCTGCTTGAATAACTCTGCTAAGACTTTGAGATTTGGGGCGAAATTTACGTCGTGGGGGTCTTGTCCAGCATTATTGTAGTTATAGGTGAGTTCTTTGAAGTTGGACCTCTCTTCTATTGTCGTTAAAAGTCGTCTGTACGGAGTAAAAACCATAACAATTGCGCCAAAAAGCCAGAGCGCTGCCCACGTTGTTTTCATTGTCGCCATCTTAGATCATCACACATGTAGGCTAATTCAGGCAGAAATTTGGGCCAATTCAACTTCTTTTCAGGAGACAATGTGACAAGTAGAGAATGCAGAGTCCTGTTGTACCTTTCACACTGAGCATTTCCTTGAGGGTAGTACCTTGTTGTTCTGCTGTTGGTGATGCCGTACAACTTACAAAGTTCACCAACTACCGATGACTCAAAGTTACGACCTGGTCGCTATGAAGGCGTGACGGAACTCCGAAATACTGAAACCAATTCCTCACTAAAGTCTTTGCAACAGTTGTTGCCTTTTGATCCTTTGTAGCTATTGCTAAAGTAAACTTTGTGAAAGCATCAATTAACACAAGAACATTTTCTCTACCATTACTAGATTTGTCTAACATTGTGAAATCCATAGCCAAAACTTCTAAAGGACGGGTGGCTAAAATACTTCAAATAGGAGGCTTAACTTTAGGCTGAGGAGCTTTGGCAATTTTACATATGTCGTACTGGTAGCAATATCTGTCCAAATCATTCCTTAAACCTGGCCAAAAGGCTCTATGAGACAACAAAGCCTAAGTCCTCTCCTTTCCCTGTTGACCAGCCATGTCATGAACAGACTGCAAAAGTGTAGGCTGTAACTCTTTGGGAATCAAGAGTTGATCAATGAATCCATTACCGGAGTACTGAATCCTTCAGAAAAGCAATGGATCCTTTTCAATGATCTTGGTCCAATTGTGCAGTAACTTCTTGACATTGCTCTTCTCCTTTCCTGCAAGTCTTGAGGCTGGCTTATGTCCAGTCTTCAAATTTCCTTAAATCTGCCGATGTCCAAATCCTTGGTCTGCAGCTCCACTAAATCTTCTGAAGAGTAGGAAGGCAATGTAGGAACAGACAAAATTTCCTCATCGCATGATCCCGTAGGAGTAGCAATGGCACCAATTGAAGAACTGAGAACCTAGAAAGAAGTATCATTATCAAGAGCACAATTATACACATCCTCGAAAGGTATTCTCATGCGGCTAAGACAATCTGCAGCAACGTTCTGCTTTCCACTTCTTTATTTGATGTCAAAATCAAACTGAGCAAGTTCAGACATCCATCTCATCTCAGTAGCACAATGTTTTGAAGTTTTAATGTAGCTAAGGGGATTACAATCAGTCACAACAATGACTTTTCCCCCATACAACTAGTCCCTAAATTTCTCGGTTACGGCCCATTTAAGTCCTAGAATTTCTAACTCGGCAGAAGAATAATTGCTCATATTCCTCTCATTAGGCCTTAATCCTCTAGATGCATAGGCCAGAACTACTGAGGTATCCCCTTGCTTCTGGGGTAATATGGCCCCTATGCCATCAAAACTAGCATCCACCTCTAACTTGAATGGCTGACCAAAGATGGGGAATCCTAACACTGGAGGGCTAGTGAGCTTGTCTTTCAACAACTCAAAAGCATGTGTGCATTCCTCTGTCCATCTAGCTGTGAACTCAATAGCTTCTTCCTTTGTTGGCTTCTTGCGTCTTTTTCCTTTCTGCTTGACTTTTGAAGAAATCTGTCTGAGGGGGGCACTCAATTTGGCGAAGTCTTTTATGAAGCGCCGAAAATAGCTCGCTAATCCCAAGAATGAATTCAGTTCAAAGTCACAAGTAGGTGGAGGGAAATTCTTTAAAACAGAGAATTTATCCAGATCAGGCCTCATGCCGTCCTCTGAAATTAGATGTCCCAAATACTTGACTTGCTGGACAAAGAATTTTAATTTCTCAGGTTTAAGCTTCAGTCCATAATTCTTCAGCCTTTGAAAGACTTTCCAACTTCTCGAACACATGTTCTATTGATTTTCCCAAAATAATATCATCCAATCCTCAAATTGTTTGTCGCCAAAACAAGCATCCATCAGTCGTATGAAAGTCCCGGGACTGTTAGACATTCCCATTGCTAGTCTCTCATATTCATACAGGCCACCAGAACCTACACGAAATGCTGTCTTGTGAATGTCCTCTTCCTTGATTCCAACCTGAAAGTAGCCTTGCGCAAGATCAAGTGAACAGAAGAAGTGGGCATCCTTCAGGCTATCCAATGCACTGTCAATCCTGGGAAGAGGATAAACGTCCAGTACGGTGTCCCGGTTTAAATCTCGGAATTCCGTGACAAGACGAATAGAACCATCCAGTTTCCTAACTATCACAGCTTGAGAAGCATAAGGACTATTACTGGATCGGATGACATTTTGACGAAGCATTTTTCCAACATGTTCATTGACCTCTCGGATGAGATGAGGGGGAACTCAACGATGAGGCAACTTCACTGGAATATCATCCTTCAAAGATATAGTGTGCTCAACAAGATCCATGTAGCCTAGGTCATCTTCATGAAGACTGAAAACATCTGAGTATTTACACAACAAAGTCCTAAATTGTTCACATTGATTGTCTGACAAAACACCACGAAGAGAATCAACATCAATTTTGAAGTCCATTGCACCTGAATTAGTAGAATCAGGCAAAGTCACATTAATCTCATTCTGCGAAACAGAAATCTGGCAAGAGTTGTCTTGCACATCAGCAGGATAAGCAATTCCTACTCTAAGCTTCTTATCGAGCCAAATATCTTCAGCGGAAATGTTGAGAATTTTCACTGGAATAAAGTTGTCCAATGGAGTAGCAACTGAGTTTAACACAATAACATTGCGAGGCAAACTTGAAGAAAAAGGCTGTATTCCTTGAACAAGTGTTGGTTGTCGCAGACAATTCATAACTCTACACCACACAATTGAAGCACTGTAGGCAGGTAGCTTTGTCTCACGCGGTATCTTGACAAAAGAAGTCTTTGCTTCAGTATCCTGCAATTTGTTAAGAATATTACACCCAATCAATCCTTGCCTAGCACTGGAGTGAGAATCCTTGAATACCAGAAATCCTGCATCAGGCAAAGTAACTCCATTCAAAGCAACATTCAGCTCAATGTACCCTCAACCCATTTATATTCCTTGTGTTTTAAGCCAAGAATTATATCATTCTTTTACATCAAAAATGTTGCCAATATTGCAAAAATTGTGTAAACGCAACATTGAAAAACTTTTAAAAGTCATAATTTTTCAAAGTGAGCATCAGAAATTAGTTGCCATGGTAACAGCTTCATTTATGAACAAACATATTCAAAGACGCAAATAGGAAGCCATTACCTCTCCTAGGCACAGACGCAAAAATGAGTCACCCGACATAATTTTACAGCCTTCTGCTTTGAAATTACGGCATTTCTGATCTTTTCAAAGAATGGGAGACTTCTCAGTGGCTGGTGGTGGCGCTACTGTACTAGAGAGTCACTGTGACGTCACCATTGTCACAATGTTGATGTCACAACTGCAACAATGACACAATTGATGACATCACCATTGTTTACTCACTATCTAATGGTTACCCCTGATGCATTGAAGTCCCCCATTTATGAAAATAACAAGTCGTTGACATAGAAGTGCATTTATCTCAAAACCTATATCACAATTTGATAGTACATGTACAACAACCTGAATTTTGATGGGCAAGTTCTTGGCAACAACATGTCCAGAACCAAATTTGTGATGTTGTCCTACGCGCCCCACGATTTTTCCCAGTTTGGCCCACTGGCTCCCCAACTACTAAATCTCTCAGGGTATTTGTAAGTGTACATGTGGTTTTGGAACAATCAAGAGGCTCTTACCTAACATTTCACTGCTTCCAAGCTTTTACATGAAGTAAGTCCTCTCCAGATGGATCCCTTGCAATAAAAGTATAATAATTAAGAACTATTCCATGAGGATAAACGTGTGTCAAAACAAATTGATAGGGCATTCAAACGAGACACATTCATACACTCATTCAAATCAAAGAGATCCTTGAAACTCAACTCAGGGACCGTTCAGAATTTATGAATGGGGGGATGGGAGTTTTGCTGGAACTTTCCAAAAATTGATAGCCCCCCTTGAGTTTCATGCGGATTTTCAGTACCCCACCCTTAGGTTTCATGTGTATTTTTAGTACAACCCCCCCCCCGCCATACAAAGCAATACACACATATATATACTGTTATCCTCGGCTACGCATACAGATTCCCATCATTTCGCGGACTTTTGCACGTAAAACGTCCAAATAAAATGATTTTATGCGTGTTTTTTAACATTTTTTCTTTGTTTAAATTTCTTACCCCCCTTGGAAGTGTTGTCAAAAATTAATACCCCCCTTGAAACATGTGTGAAAAGTTAGTACCCCCTCGGCCAAAACTCCCACCCCCCAGTCATAAATTCTGAACGGTCCCATAATTCAAAGCAATGTTTACCTGATTGATGTTCTAATAGCCACTCAGCAAAAAAAAATCTTCCTGAAGAGTCTGCATGTAAGAATATTCACATAATTATAAAGATGTCACTTTTGTTGCAGCATTTCGAAAGTTTGGAGCTGGTGTCAGGTGTCAGGACTGACAAAATTGGTGCTAAAGTTGGCCTCGTTTGACTAAATCGTTAAAACATGAATACTTCAAAATGCACGCTTTTCAGTGCGATAATATTTACTGAGTGGTTGCTAAAGCATAAGTTTGGAAACAATATCATTATCTAGAGCTTTGGGATATCTCTGAAGGGGACAAATAAAGCACTCCAACGTGCATTTTTTAAACATGCAATAGACTCATTGGCGCCTTCCATTTGCATAATGCAACATCAACGAGACCTAATTCCATGCTTATACAAAGGTATACGTACAGAAGATAAATCTCTCAAAACATAATTTCCAGCGAATATATATATATACAGAGCTCCAAAAATGGCCGAGACTGACTTCTATACACCAAAAACTTCTGATTTTAGGTGAGCACCACTCTATTCTAATATTTAGAGTCCTTAATTGAATAGTTGGGGTACATGTTTGTTCAACTTAAAGAAGATGTGAGGTGGTTGAACTGAAGGCACTGTCTAAATTGACACAGAATGCCCCCATAGTTATTTTGATCATCGACGTTTCCTTGACGTCACCTTCAACTCAACTACTCTATTTATATATTCCAGGTAAGGGAAATTTTGGTTCATCACACCTGTTATCTCTGCCTGCCACTTTCTGTTCATCCATTTGCTGGTGCACATGATGCACAGTTTCTAATTGTGTAAATTTGATTGTATGAATGAATAAAATGAATTTTAAATTGGATGAAGGATGAATTTATACAGGCATAGTCAATATTTTTGACAGAATTTTGTAGTTTGTTCTATTCGGATAATACTTTGTAGTTAAGAAGATGCTTTTGAAAACAGCTCTTGATTATATGAATATAAACGATGAGAAGCTATTATACATACATAAAAAGCCATAACAATTCCACAACTTGAAATCAATGGCCAATCCATAGACTGTGTGCAAGAATTTGATTTCCTGGGTGTTTTGCTTGACTCAAATCTTAGATGGAATGTACATTTGAATAAAATTGCTAAAAAAAATTCTAGAACTATTGGGATAGTTGGCAGAATAAAAAATTACTCGCCTGTCGAAACAAATTCTATAATTTGCCCTTGTAAATTCACATTTAGACTATGGCATACTTCTCTGGGGCCATCGTGCTGCTCGCCTCATGCCCTCACGGAAAAAAATTGTAAGAATCATTTCAAAAAGCAAGTATAATGCACATTCAGATCCAATTTTCAAAAAAAAGTAATATTTTTAAAATTAATTATTGTACCATCTTTTGTATTATCTCCTCTAGCAAAAATAAAAACTGTCTGTCTGTCTGTCTGTCTGTCTAGCTGTCTAGCTGTCCGTCTGTATAAAAGATAAGAAAGATTCCACAAGAAGAACGGAACACAAACCTTGTAACTCGTGCATGTGGGATGATCATTGTTGCAAACATATTACCAACTCAATACGGATTCATTTTGGTATTTCTAACTATCTCTGTATGTAAGTAAACGGGGAGAGAGTGACTCTTAAACCAATAAACAAGTGATTATCATGCTGTGTGCATGGTTTGGGTTACTTGGTAGGAAGATAATTTGTCTGGAGAGTCGTTAGGAACCCAAAAGTTCAACATCCTGATATATCAGCAAGCAAAGAATCACTAGTGGGCGTGAATAATCGAATGTTATACGAAAGTTATATAAGCAGCTTTACCTGGTTTAGCAACTCAACTGTTGCATCCAAATGATTTTAATGCACAGGATATAAAACTCAAGTTGACCCCGTTCTGTTTTTATGTCCTGCCTTGTACAGTATTAGAGCCATTATCTCTCATATTTATACTTAAGGCCATTCATATCAGGAGAGTTCCTTTGTCATTTATTTGGCTTCTTTTGAGAAGTGAAGTATATTCTGGCTATCTGAGTTTCTCTGTTGACTCTCTTAGAAGCAAAATAGTGTTCAGGGTTATTAGTTGAGGTGCATGTGTAGGTAAGGTGGCACTGTTGTTCCACTTCCTGTTTGATCATAACAATGTCTTGTGAAAAGCACATGTTTGAAAAAAAGTCAAATTACTATGAATCTAATTGTTGTCAGCAACATAACACCATGCAGAACTCTCTATGTAATCATTGTTGGTAATATCTAAGCTAAAGTACACATTCAGACTTCTTTGATACTGAATTAAATGGCTTCAAAGTTGCCAGGTAAGTTGGCAAAAATTTTCTGTGTTGACATGGTTTTAGGAGAATTTTGATCTCTTACCTTGCATATTGTCGTCTACAGGGCAATACGTTTATTTTGCCCTCTCCAGGTATATCCCTTGCAAGGAAGGTTCAGTAAATAGATAATTCCATGTTGATAAATAGACCTGAAAATGTCTCAATTGAGACATTTTTGGCTATAAGTCCATGGCTCAGCTCTGATATCTTCTACTTTGACAGTGTTCATGAGGCTCTTTCAAGAAACAGGTGACAAAATTTTAATCTTGTTGTATTGTTTTGCACTGATTGCTGGCTATAATCCCCTGTCGAGCCTCAGGTCAATAGACTCTGAACTTGACACCCATTTAAATGTGATTAAAACTGGATTCTCATTCAAAGGGTTGTGTGACCATGATCATTTTACTTCGGTGGCATTCAGGCAGTAACGTAATTGTAATGTCATAAACAATCAGCATTTTGTGCAATCAGAATCTGCTAGTGTGGAAATTGTCAGTTTTCAATGTGATATTATCTGCCAGGGGTCTTTTAAGGCATGCTTTTTGGATAACTGAAAAACATGTACATTTTTGCTATTTCGATGACTGAAAAAATTCTTACATTTTAGCGCTACATATATGTCGCTCTTGGTTAAGCCATGTAGGTGACTGCAGTATGATATACACGTATTAAACAGCCAACCTGACGAGGTCAATGGCATTCATTTGTGAGGAAGATTGAGATGAACAATTACAGTACACTTTCACTACAGGGCAGGTCATTTTATAACATAACTCATTAGCGATATATACAAATTGTAGTAACACAGGTACTAGGCCAGTAAAAAGTGGGGTTGACCCTGGACCTCTTCATAACAGTACAAATTTGGTACCGAATGAATCCTTGAAATCTCTAGTTTCTTCAAAAAAAATTCCTCAGAATTCCCATTCGGAGGATTTTTTTTATTCAAGTTTCCATGGCAACACTCTTGAAAAAATAAGAACCCACAAATGAACAACATTTTATTGAATAACTTTCCTTCTGCTTTGAGGAACAATTTCAATTTTGGCACACAGCACCTCCATGACCAACACTCTCAGATGCATGCAAAAATTGTTGTTTACATTATGTGTGTGTGTTGCTATGGTAACAGAAATATAAAGAATCATCATTTTTTTAAAAGATGGTCTTAAAATGTTTGATGTGGAGAGAAAAAATATATATACAAGCAAAAATGTGGTTATGATATTAATAGAGCATCTCTTTGTGGACAATCTTAAACAAAAATATTGGAAATATCTCATATAATATAGTCGCTATAGAGACTGATTTAATGTTTGTTTAAAATTACTTTTATAAACCTAAAGCTAAGGAGGGGCATGTTCCCATGTTTTCTTCAAATTCATTTGATGAATGGACTTAATTTTGATATAATATTCATCTCTGAATGCAATTAACAATTTAAAAGTTTACCGTTGCCATGGAAACACTGCTGTAGCCAGTTCCATAGCAACAAACCTCAAATGCATCTTTCTGATCAAATGCATAGCCAGTGGTTTTTGCAATTTAATCATACATCTACCCAACCCTATTAGCTATATCAGTAAATTAGTTTTGCAACTTAAAACAGGTTGTTTGTTTTGTTTCTATGGTAACAAATGCCTCCAAACATCATCAATTTCTAAGATAGGGCAAAAAATAGGCAGTTTCTACAGTTTGCAGTCATGTAATAATGTTTCCAATGTAATTGTGGTTTTGAAAAGGCATTTGAACCTCAGTATTTAGTCACAGAACACCCTTAACTTACAGAATGACAAAGGGTTGCCATGGAAACCACAATAATATACCATAAACTGTCAATGATAATTCAACTATGGATTGAAACAAATTCTTAATTTTGTAATAGTACAAAATACAGTTGACCGATTTTCACGTATCATGCATCAAAAGATAGCTGGTAATGGCTTCTATTTTTTTAAATTTAAATTATTGTTGCCATGGCAACCAGTTATCAGTTATGATCAGTTTCAACCAATTTTGAAAAACTTCATAAAATAAGTATTTGCCATATTAAATTATTAATATCCATTATAAATAGGATATAATTCATTTATTTCAAATCATCTTATAAATTCTGAGATATTTTTGTATAAATTTGATTGGAATAGAGTTTATGATAGCAAGAAATTTGGCAATACGATGATTCATAATATTGAAGTCAAGGTGATTTTCTTTGAGACATTATGAGCAAAAATGGAATTTCTAATGTTTGAAAGGAGATATATTATCGTATGATAGATCATTTTAAAGCTTGAGTAAAGATATATTTTTTGCAATGAAATTACTTGTAACCATGGCAATAGATAGGGTGTGTCAGGCAAATCAGTCCTTTTTTTTTGTCAGTTATGTTCCTGAGTTTCTCATTTTTTTATGTAATAAGTGCAAAAATTAGCATGAAGATTAGTCCAAAACCATACAATGGTACACATTATCTATTTAGGATACTTATTAGTTTACAACTTAGTTGCCATGGCAACTAGAAATTAATTAACAGGAAAAAATGTGAGCTTAATTTTAAAAACCAATTTGGATAGACTGTGAGGTTTTTCAGCCAAGCAATCTAACTTTAGTGATTCAATTCAAAATCTCAAGATTTTTCTCGACAGCAAGATATTGGACCTAAAAGCAATAAGCCTAAAATATACACCAGGCATATCATCATAATCAGTGGTGTACCATTTGACACTGCTGTCAGCCAATCAATAATTCTGATATTCTTTGATGTCCACTTATCGTTTCATGTTTGACTGCTTGAGTGTTTGTCTCACGTTATAAACCGGTTATTCACCACGAGATCAGGAATATGTGTTTATCACACCTCGGCTAAAGCCCTCAGTTGATAAATCACATATTCCCTTTCCCGTGGTGAATAACCTATAATTATCACTTATTTTCAAGTTAATTCCTCAATATTTGTTGGTTTGGAATTGTAGGGTAAGTTTCCTTGAGTTGGACACTCAGAGATTTAGGTAACCTTGACTCGGACACTATTAGTGGGGCTGACCTAGCTAATTAAGATCTTCTATACCACCTTATTTGGTACCAACCTTTAGCCAAAGACGTCCTTATGCCTTTCCAAACGTATGAGCATGATATGAACACATTTAGTGGTTTCTTCATGACTATAAAGAAGGGGTAAAAACCCTGTTTTTCTCATGATTCTGCCATGAATTTGTGCATTTTAGTGAATTTTGGTCACATTTGAAGGATCCTTTGCTGGCCTATGGTATTGATTTTAACTTCAATTTGTTAAACATAGTTAGGAAACATGGTTAGGAAGGATGTCGCGCCATTTTCTACTCAAATTTGGCTTTTCAAGGGACTGGATGGATGGATGATTTGGGCTTTATGTCCAGTATTTATGCACTTGGTAATATAATTAGGACAGGGAGAGGACATGGCAATGAGGCAAAGGATGATTGAAACAGCAGTCCAACATACACCCCGTTGACTCGGCAAAAGCTGGATTTGAACCCTGGGCCCAGCAATTAGCAGCCCAGCAAGCTTTACCACTTGACCAACCCTCCCCCCTTTTCAAGGGACTGAAAAGTTATTTTGCAGCTATATATTTAAATGTCATGCTTTTGGGAGACAACTGCCTGACTCAAGGATACCTCCTTCCTTTTTCTGTTTCAGGGAATTCACCCGATATTCAGTGTTCTTACCATGCCAACTTACATATACAATTAGTGTTAATGGAAACATTTAATTTGAGGCTCTGGTTGATGAAATACAACCCATACAACCCATTTCTGAAATGCTGCTTGGCCTATGGGTTGTATGGGTTGTATTATACTATTTCACATTTTTTGAATGTCAAGAATCCAGTTGTCCAGCTCAAGGAAGGTCACCCTAAACATCAGAGATTTGTATAGAATCAGAATTTGAATTTTTTTGGCTAATCTGTCTGCATTAGTATCAGCACAGTTTTTTCAAAGAAATAATCAATGAACACAGACAGGCATCTTTAAAAGAAACTTAATTTTCAGTGTATATTGATGTCTCAATAATAGATATAGTTATGAGAGAGTCGCAAAATGCATAATCATAATTGGGTTATGATATAGTTAGTACAGCCACAAAAATCAAGCAATGCAAGATACTAATCTCAGTGTTTAAGGTGAAACCCATCTTTCATGTTCTTTGTTGTGCCAGATAATTTCATGACAGTCATCTTGATTTGGGACTTTTCTGACTATTTTTCAAATTAGTCTTGTCAAAAAAATCTGCAGTAAAACGCAAATATATAATTGTACCATTTCTTTTAAAAGTTTATGATATCATGACATTTTTGGTAAAGTGCTGTCCTAGAGGTGTCAAAATACATAGCTTAGTCATAGACTCATAGCATACCCAAAGCTTTGTACTGCTGGAACAGTTTGTATCAAAAAATATTTTTACATTACTGCTGTACTTCGAAAATTGTCAAAAATCAAGGTTCCAGTCAGGAGTGACACACAGTCAAAATCTAACTAATCCTAGTGATCCAAGCAATTACTACAAGTAACATGTTGATTTATTTGCAGACTTTGTCTGCGACTACAAGCAGTGTAGTACAAAAGAAATGTTTACGACCATTGCTTTTCATATTCATATTGAAAGTCCTTTTCATCTTCCTATGAAAGTATTTGAAAGGAGGGCTAAAAATTGGAATTGCTCGCTTATAAAATCATGAAAATCTTTTCCGATCATAAATCACATTGCAATTGTTCTGGAAAATCAAGCAAACATTATGTCCTTCAGCAAATTTTCAAATAAACATTAAGATTTACATGTAAGATGGTCACCTCTGAAAACAGAGCAACTAGTATTTGATTTTCCTCAGTGTCTTTTCTCTGTAATAATAACTGGCATTACGTATTCATTATTTTTCAGTTGCCCTGGCAACCATGTCATTAACTACTAAGTATCAAATATAATTATATTATGTATGGTTTTGAACTGATCTTCATGATAATTTTTGCACTTCTTACATAAAAAATTAGAATCTCAGGCCCTAAAACTGACTGATTAGCCTGATATACCATTTCTGTTGCCATGGTTACCGGACATTTTCATTGCAAAGATAGATCTTTACTCAACATATGCTCAAGCTTTAAAATGATGTATCACGCGATAAAATATCTCCGTTCAAACCTTAGAAACTCCATTTTTGCTCATAATGTCTCAAAGAAAATCCCCTTGACGTCCATATTATGAATCATCATATTGCCAAATTTCTTGCCATCATAAACTTTATTCCAATCAAATTTATACAAAAATATCTCAGAATTTATAATATGATTAGAAATAAATGAATTATATCCTATTTGTCATGGATATTAATGATTTAATATGGCAAATACTTATTTTATGAAGTTTTTCAAAATTGGTTGAAACTGATCATAACTGATAACTGGTTGCCATGGCAACAATAATTTAAAATCTAAAAAATAGAAGCCATTACTAGCTATCTTTTGATGCATGATACGTGAAAATCGGTCAACTATATTTTGTACAATTACAGAATTTATGAATTTGTTTCAATAATTAGATGAATTATCATTGGCAGATTATGGTATATTATTGTGGTTTCCATGGCAACCCTTTGTCATTTTGTAGTTAAGGGTGTTCTGTTACAAAATACTGAGGTTCAAATGCCTTTTCAAAACCACAAATACATTATTACATGACTGAAAACTGTAGAAACTGCCTATTTTTTGCCCTATCTTAGAAATTGATGATGTTTGGAGGCATTTGTTACCATAGAAACAAAACAAACAACTTGTTTTAAGTTGTAAAACAAATTTACTGATATAGCTAATAGGGTTGGGTAGACGTATGATTAAATTGTAAAAACCATTGGCTATGCATTTGATCAGAAAGATGCATTTGAGGTTTGTTGCTATGGAACTGGCTACAGCAGTGTTTCCATGGCAACGGAAAACTTTTAAATTGTTAATTGCATTCAGAGATGAATATTATATCAAAATTAAGTCCATTCATCAAATGAATTTGAAGAAAACATGGGAACATGCCTCTCCTTAGCTTTAGGTTTATAAAAGTAATTTTAAACAAACATTAAATCAGTCTCTATAGCGACTATATTATAAAAGATTTTTCCAATATTTTTGTTTAAGATTGTCCACGAAGAGAAGCTCTATCAATATCACAACCACATTTTTGCTTGTATATTTATTTTTTCTCTCCACATCAAACATTTTAAGACCGTCTTTTAAAAAATGATGATTTTTTATATTTCTGTTACCATAGCAACACACACGCACAATGTAAAACACAATTTTTGCATGCATCTGAGAGAGTTGGTTGTGGAGGTACTGTGTGCCAAAATTGAAATTGTTCCTCAAAGCAGAAGGAAAGTTATTCAATAAAATGTTGTTCATTTGTGGGTTATAACTTTTTTGAGAGTGTTGCCATGGAAACTTGAATAAAAAAAATCCTCCGAATGGGAATTCTGGGGAATTTTTTTTGGTGAAACTAGAGAATTCAAGGATTCATTCGGTACCAAATTTGTACTGTTATGAAGAGGTTCAGGGTATGGCTGATATTGGGCCTTTTTCTACTGGCCTATACTGCTTTTTAGCTAGCTTAGCTTGAGATATTTTTCCTCCCACCATACAAAATGGTTGCCACACGAGTAAACATAAACACAGCTTGATTCGTCATGCATGGGCTTATTGACCTCAATTACCTCCTAGGATTTGTGTATATATGAACACATATAGGCCGATACATAAAACATATTATTTTTTACCATGGCACATTCTGGGTCAAACCAGCATGCACCCTCGCAAGCCGAGGATTACCAGCATGATAACGATCTGATGTCACCTTGCCTAAAATGAAGCCAAATCTGTCATGACCATATATATATGAGGGCCATTCAAAGACTGAGGTCAACTTTGTGTGGCTCTACAAATTTTTATCTCTCCATGGATTGGCACTTGTGATGCACCTGCATCTATGTAAGGGGGGGGTTTATTTATAATTGGCTCAATGGGGCTCTCTGCCCGAATTTTTCAAATCTTTGGCCGAATGCAATGTCAATTTTAAGGTTCCCAGATTGGCCCCCTTCTGCCCCCCTTGGTTTCTACACTTATGTGAGCCCTATGCAAGCCCTCAGCTAGCCACTTAGATCATTATGCAGGGTCCAACTCAAGGTTACAATCTTGCCCCCACAGAGTGTGAGAAAAATTTTGACCTTTACATGAGAAACCATGGCATGATCGTCTGCATAGGCTACCGGATGTGATGCCAAAGCTAGAGACATTGTAGGAACCATTTCTGAATCATCCATTTGTTCAAAAATCTTTCTTCCTGTTGCAAAGAATTTTTCCTCAGACATTAGATTTATGTATGAATGATAATATAAACAATTTTCAATTGCTGATAATTATTTGAAACTTTCCTTCAGTGACCCGAAAAAAATGATTTTTTTAGTAAAAAATAATAAAAAATGACAACATGGCTCAACAACACAGACACAATATTTCAACATATGCAAAAAATGCCAACTTAATCTTGATGTGTAAACCAAAAAACATACACAATATCATGTTGAATGAATTGACCTCAGCCTTCGCTTAACTTGACACAGTGATTCCGCCAACCTTGACAAAGTGATTCCACCAACCTTGACATAGTGATTCTGCCAACCTGTCTTTTGCTTCTTTTTGACCGACGTGGCCAATTTTCATTGCAAGTCATTTTCGCTTGAGTCTGATTGGTTGGCTGAACTTCCATCTTGTGTGCAGAATGGTCAAAGATGTATCTATAGGTTTACCTTGGTTCATGTCAGGTGAAGTTACCCAATAACGGCAAATTCTCAATTTTCTTAATTTTCTAGGTTTTGTTGGATTTGTGGTGCCCTACAGGCTTCAGCATTGACATAAATTAATAAAATATCTCAACTGAAGTGTTCTCTATACTTAGGTACCATTTCTGGGTCAAACCAGCATTATCACGATCACATGTCACCTTGCCCAAAAATGAAGCCAAATCTGTCATGACCATATTAGGGCCACTCAAAGACTGAGGTCAACTTTGTGTGGCTCTACAAATTTTTATCTCTCCATGGATTTGGGCTTGTGACACACCTGCATCTAGGTAGGAGGGCAGTCCATAATTGGCTCAATGGGGCTCTCTGTCCGAATTTTTTTAATCTTTGGCTGAATCCAATGTCAATTTTAAGGTTGACGCCCCTCTGCCTCCCTCGGCTAGACACTTCGATCCTTCTACAGTGTCCAACTCAAGGTTACAATATTACTTTTGACCTTTTCATCAAAATCCACAGCATGACCGTCCATATAGGCTACCAGATGTGAGGCCAAAACATGAGACATCGTATGAACCATTTCTGAATCACCCATTTTTCAAAAAGCTTTCTTCCTGTTTTTCACTGATGCCTGGAGCTGTCAGGAGTTCAAAGAGAAATCGAGAAAAATACTAAAGCTTTAAAAGGACGTCGAAGCATCTTCCTGCTGCATAAAGCATTTCATGTACAAAAAAATCAGACCATTGAAGAAATAATTAGCTTTTAAAAAGTTACATATGCCGTTTTGTGAAAGCTAAAGTTTAATTATATACCGCGTATCAGACACACATTAAATTTATATTCTGCAGAAACGTTTTTCTCCCTCCTTCTCTCGCCCTCTGTCTCTCTTCTTATTATAATCTCATACACATATAGAGTAGGTCGGGGCATGCGGCCCCCCTTAACTTCGAGGTGCGATTTGACCTACTTTTTATGGGCGATTATTTGAATGCTTATGATGTCAGGAAGGGATCACTTGACTCTACTAAAAACTACAGAAACAAATGTCTACCAATTTTAATAAAGGAGTTACGGCCATTTTTGTAAAAAAATTAAAATTGCCTTCTTACCCCATTCATCGGGCAAGAAGCCCCCCTATTATAATCCTATGGCAATTTCTTTTTGCGAGAGCATTCAGCCTAAAAGTTATTTCTTAGGGTTATTCTATCCTTTTTAAGGCATTCTATTCACTTTTTCTGAATTTCAGAATTTTTCTGTTCATACTTTTATTTTTTAATATTTTTTGCCCTGTTTCAATTTTGGACCCAATTTTTTTCTATTTCAATTAGCTATTCTATCAAGTTTTAAGGTAAAGTACACATTAATAATGGTTCCTGAAGCAGCTTTGACCCCCCAGTGAAGGGGGCGTCATGCCCCATATCATGTGGGGCCTCTCGCCCCAAACCCACATATTTTAATTTGACCTCTATATTTTGAACTAAAATGCAAAATACATGATCCAAATCATATCGATATGATAGTCATAAAGTGAAGCAATGTAGATATCCATTATGCTTTAAAATATTTCCAAAGTTATTTCTGACAACCCCTTTCAAAGAATTAGTCAAAGTTACAAAAACCATGCACATTTTTTTCTTCCATTAATTTCTACTATGGTTTGGTGCTGTTTGCCCTGAAAATTTGTGACGTCACCTAAAACGCCTCAAGCTTCAATCCTATCAATAGATAAACGCACCAAAAATGTAAGTTTGGATATAAGCCTGGGGGGGCCTCTCACCTAACCCGGGCTTCTTGCCCCGACCTACTCTATTACAACTGTAGGATTGGTGTGATATATCTGTCCTGGCCCACTGCATTAGAAAATAGGCGAGGTGAAGATTAGGTCTTATTAAGCAATTCACAGATTGGCAATACATAATTATAGACATCAGGTTCCGATATGTCCAACTGCTTACACAATGGCGGCAAAAGGAATTTCGTTCCCTATGCCATATTTTACAACATGGATAAAAAGCACATTACATTGTAAGATGAACGCCAACCCACGCTGCAAAAATTGGAAAAGAGCAGCAGAGAGACCTTTTATTCTTGCATGCCAGGATCCGGAACAATGAGAGATCAACGTGGTGGTGACCCATCATGCAATGCTATATAATGTAGCATTGCATTTACCAACCAATTATCCATCTGTTTTCTTTTAATCTTCCAGGTAATAACAGAGTGAAATTTCCTCTTTTGTAGCAATCCTCTCACATCTTCAGCAATAATATGCTTTAAGGTTTGTGGTAATTTGCCAGCTATTATGTTAATTGCCTGCGCTAAGTTCTGGCACAGATTATGTCATATAATTATGTTGAAGTGGACGGCGATTTAGATTATTGTATAACACCAAAATTATGATGAAGTGTTTTTTGTGATGTAAAAGGACCAGTTGTCTCCTATTTTGAAGATCAAATTAGCATGGCCAATTGTTTGTCGTCAGCTGGAGTCAGTACATTCACTGTGAGGAAGATTGAAACAACTACAGTCCACTATGACTTCAGGACATGTCACTGGACACTAAAACCTTTAGCCATATACCAGTTGTTATAATTACCGTGAGTATTTTCCCTAGGCCAAAAATTTAGCTAAAAAATTATTTAAATACCAAATTTATTTGCAAAAATATGAGCTAAAATGAGAGTTGTGTTTCCTTTACTGATGAGTGTACATTTGACACCAGGCGGGGGTTACCCTAACTCGGCCAGATTCAGGATGCATGCCATTACTGACCTCAATAACCTCATATGATTTGTGTATGAATACGTATAAAATGCCAATGCATACAAAACTTCTTTTTTTTCACCATGGTGCATCCTGGTTCAAACAGGCATGGTAGGCTCATATGTCACTAAATGATACCAAATCTGCCATAGTAATACGTGTATATCTATGTAAGCACTCTAGCATTTAAAAACCTTTTTAAAAACGGGCTTTGGAGTTGGGTAGTAAGTGAATCGACTCCGACTCCTAACTCCTTTGGCTTTCTGAAAAGCGACTACGACTCTGACTCCGACTCCTTAAGTCTCCTAAATTCCGACTCCCGACTCCGCTTATCAGCATTATTTCACACAAATATTACATGATTAACAGGGGGCAAAATGTACTTCCACAAATTGTCCATTGGCTTTTTCTTGAACACTTGTTTAGGAAGCTTTGCTTAAAATTCTAAATACATTTCACGTTGTTGTAACTTGGATTTTTAAATTATATTAATTATGTTTAAGGAGTCAGGAGTCACCAAATTAATTTTCGACTCCGACTCCACCTGAAAATCAAAGTTCGACTCCGACTCCGGCTCCACCCAAAAACCTCCGACTCCACGACTGCGACTCCTGACTCCGACTCCAAAGCCCTGATTACAGTAATGTACATATAGCAGCAGTAGCAAAAACGTTAGCACATGTATTTGGCTTATATCTTTTAAACTCTCATCACAACGATTAAACTCATTATATCAACTGAATTCTCATAAAAGTTGATAATGTATTATCCATATCAACACATTTATCTTTGTACAGTTACTGTTAAGTTGAGTGTTAAACTGTTTCATCAGAATCCACAGCATGATCATCTGTACTAGATGTGAGGCCAAAACATGAAAGAAAGCTTTCCTCCACTCTTGAGAGCTTTGAAAGAGCCTCCGGGCATGTTTCTGGTGCATTAAGAGTTTTCATATTGAAAGACGAAATGGATCATTGACCATAAGATATCTTCAAACATGACATGTGTAGCTACATGTAGTAAGTGATTTTGCACAAGCTTTCTCTCTCTTCGAAACATTTCATCTTGCTTAGACCATACTCTCACACACACGGTTAGACAACTGGATGATCAATGTGATGTATCTTTACAGATGTGCTTTAATTAAAGCGAGGCAGGGTAAAGGTGAAGATTATGTCTGGATCCTGAGTTAGGTTATATTGATTCAGTTCACAGCTTGACAATACCTAATATAAGCACAACATTCCGATACTGCCAACCGCTTACACAACAGTGGCAAAAGGAATTCCATTCACAACACTGTAGTTTTACAACAAGGATAAAAAGCACATTAAGATGGACGCAACCCATGCTGTGGAAATTTGAAATGGGCAGCAGGAAGACCTTTTATTGTTGCGTGTGAAGTTTTTCAACAATAAAAGAACCTCAACATGGTGGCACATCATGCAACGGAACATAATGTTGCATTGCATTTACCACCCAATTTGCCATCCGTCTCCTTTTAATCTTCCAGGTAATAATAAAGTGCCATTGCTTCCTTTTCCAATCCTCGCACATCTTGAACAACAGGTCTGTCTCCATTTGTAGTTCTGAATTTATGTACAGGTGGTGTCTCCAAGCAATAGGAGCTCTGATGGAATCCCCTTTGCCTTTTAACAAGGTGATTGGTGTTGTTGACCAAGCCAAGGAGTCTAACTTAATGAGTGTGTTTCTTGAATGTTTGATTGTTTGGGTCAGCTACACTAATTGGTAAGTGCGCTTGTCAACTGGCTTTGAGGGCGTGGGTTCAAATCTCACCCCGGGAACTCACTTTAGTCCAAGCCCAGGGACATTAAATGGAGGCGGGTTGTATCCAGTATTCTATGCTGGGGCAACTGAAAGACCCTGGGCATCCCTGAATTAATAGGGTATGTGCCAGACTCACAGTCTTCTCATCTCATCATCACACGGCGATCGCCTGCCTCGATATAGCCCACTAAGGTGCTGCAGAGGCATAAAACACAAACAAACAAAACAAAACAAAAGCATACAGATTGGGGGATTATAACGTGTTAACAACCAGATTATTATTAACTGTTGGTCACAGGATTTCATTTACTTTACAAACAAACCAGATAATATGTCATCAGGTGGGCTTCCCCAAACACAAAAATTGCCCTCCCACCTTATCGAAGCATCCTCACTTCTCAGTGTAATCTTGGGAAGCTGCCTTGACCACATCATACACTGTTTTGTGAAGTAGTAACAAAAAGATTAACTTTCCTCCGTTGTGACAGACATAATTAACATTTTGATATTTTTCAAAGCAATTGAATGAATGCTTGAGTGTTTCATAGTTGCCTGTATGTTGTTTCTTTGTAGAAAACCATAAACAATTAATTAAATCACACCGGAAAAAACTGTCAATGCTTTAAAAATCGTCAGTATTTTGTAGAGCAATGGTAGGATGTATCAAAGTGCCACCAACCGATAATGCCTGTCGTAATCCCCATATGGAGACAGACCTATTTCATGCTTTAAGGGTTGTTTCCTTGGTAATTTGCCAATGTTTATGTAAAGTACTTTTCCTAGGCTACACCCCCTGCCCTAGGAATAAAACTAAAACCTTACTTAGAATCCAAGTTTGATCACCAACAACATGATTGTAGACAGTGTTCGAAATAAGGGGGGGTCAAGGGGGTTTTGACCCCCCCCCCCCAATGCTCTTGGGACCCCTCAATAAATTTTTCAGAAGGACTCAGAGGGGGTCCTCAAAAAACCCCCCCAAATACTGAATCTGTTCAGAAGAATAAGCATGAAGCCCCAGTAACGCCTTATCGGCTAACAACAACTTCTTGTGATTTATATTCACAAGCAATAGGGAAATTGAAACCCATTTTCTGGAATAAAATATGCCTTTAAAATGCCCAGAATTCAATTTTAGAGCAAGGTTACAAGGGCTTCTTTCCTTCGGGCCTTGCAACTGAGAGACCCCCCCCCCCCAAATGACATGGCCTATTTCGTTCACTGAATGTAGACGATGTGGCACAGTGCTGTGTACATTCAGTTAGCATAATTAAGCATGTCTGTCTTTATAAAGACCCCATTTCCAATAACATATCTGAACAATTCATTTGCTTTACTTGCATTTGAAATCAGATAGAATACCTTGAATTTATTCAGCACCTTACATATATCCCATTGTCTACCAAGCGTCTGTCATTTAGAAAATGCCAATTTGATAACTGGGACAATCAATCTTGATATTAACTGGCATTCGACTTTCCTGTCACATCATTATCCAACAGTTGAGTTCAGTTCTTTCAATTATTCCAACAGCTGTTATGGATTTAACCTAGCTAATGAAGAATAGTTGGAGGTATTTAAATCGAAAAAGACTACTGAAGGTGGATGGATAGAAACAGCAATGTTACTTCTTTTAAAATGGATTCTCCAGTTGCACACTGACATTATCCCAACCCAAATCAAGCGGTTCATCAACAATTTTTGTCGTTTTGTGAGTGCATCAGTTTGAACACTTATAAAATTATAAATATTATGTACATTCAGTTGAGTTACAGGTGATTTCATTAGTACGCAAATACCTGTCACATGGTAATAAAATCACTTGTAAATTCAGTACAAATCAAATGGGATGATTTCTGGGTCCTGAATATCCTCTAGGAAAAAAAGTAGCACTAACATTAGATTGAATTTGAGTTTTCCAGCTCAACTCAGCTGCGTGATGACATCAGTAAATATTTGCTCTTACTCAGTACATGAATAAAAAAGAAAAAGAAAATTGAAAGCACACATAGTCAGGATTGAAACTTTCTGAAACTTTCATACTTACAGTATTGTACTGTGAAAGGCACCAGTAGTCCAGTGTTTCGTTTGAGTTCATTTTTTCCAATTATTCTTCAATAATGATTATTATGGTTTAAGCGGGCGAATCAGAGTCATTCTATTATCAGAACTGTTGGCATATGTAATACAAAAAACAAAAATGCAAAAATGAGTGCTTGGAGATAAAAGCACTGTTTCAACAGAATTTAATCTTATCACAATACAAGGCAGTGATAACATTCCCTGGATATTTTTTCCCCCAAAATTGGTACAATTTGAACTACAAGTTTCACTTACGATTAAGCAATTATTCCACCACCTTATGGATAAATACTTAATCACCTTACTGGCTCCCTAATATTGGCACTGAACTGTGAGTAAACACATTAGTGTCATTGTTGAAGTATTACTTCTATATACTTAGGGTAGCACAAATATTTTGCCGAGCTCTTTTCATATTTCACGTTAATTTAATTGCCTCCATTCAGGATACATTGACCAGCCAAGACAAATGAGTATCGTCAAGTGCAATGACATAATTAGGATCAATCAAGGATTCTGTGGAATATATTCAGCCTTTTGCATTTGGTGAGCAAAGGTGCCATGCAGACAATGCTGGGTTCATCATGGTAAGAGCTAAAGGTGGCAAGAGATGCACAAGCCATTATGAGAAATGCCAATCACAGATGCCCTTCATACCAAGGCTTGAAGCTTGCGTTACTCCAACCAGCACTCCTCTTCTTCCTAATTTATACTGTGCTGCTCTTAAATGTACTTGGGTGAACATGCATTTATTGATTCGTGTCAATCTTCCAAGAGATTTCCTTTGAAAATCAATGCAAATATTATGAAAACTTGTATACATCTACACACGATCAGTCACATAGATAACCAAAACCTGAATTGTGTAACTTCTGCAGACAGATTCTGTACCTCTAAAAGAGCACAAAGTAAGATGGTTCATATAACTTAATTTTCTCATAAGAGATACGGAAAAATTGCAGGAGAAGAAAAGTGGTAGGTGTACTGTCAGAATATTCCCTGATGCCAGGGAAAGGGTAGATGGAGGATCTGCAGCCCCTCCGACCCTTCCCGAAATAGACCTATGATATATGCTTTATTTTTATGTATTTATGTATCATTATCAATGTTACTCTTAAAAATGGATTTTTACAGTCTGTATCACTCGAATATGTCATATTGAAATGTATCATATTGAAAAGTGATGCTATAACTCTTCCTGAGGGCCCCAGAGAGTGCCTGAGGGAGGAAATTGAATGATGACTACAATGTACTCTTGTTTCTTCCTTGTCACTCTGATGCTTATAACTTCAGCCTGATTCATAGACCTACTCTATGATTTTCAGTCACCATTTTACCTTGTGTTTGGGCTGTGACAAGCAACCAAGCCATCTGAACGCCATCTTAAAGCATATTTGCCCAAGACACCACGTCAGAGTGCTATACATGGAGTTCAGGAAAATTATTTGATGCAACAAAAAATGTACATGCGTTATTATCGTTTTCATAGCTACGTGTTTTTCAAGTTTGCAATTTGCTTCATTCCAAAACTGTGATGTCAGAGATTTGGTTGAATAATTTCGTTTATTACAAGCACAGATTTCAGTAAACTGGCAAAGTGCAGTTATACATGGATGATGTAGGTTTCACTTGTTCTGCATTGTTTGTTGTGGTTGTACACAAATAGTAACATTGCTTGACAGTTTTAAATTCCTTCGTCATTAACTGTTATGTCAAGCTCTAAACTCATATTTCACAGGTTGAAGATTAGACCAATCACATTCACCGATACCCTCTGATGTCACAGTTTAACTGCAAAGTTTTCAGAAAAACACGTAGCTATGAAAACGATAATAAACTCCCATTTCATCGATTAAACTATCATCCCATCAAGTTGTTTTCATCTTTATTTCAATTGGACTCTCATTACATCAACTGAATTCTCATCAAAGTTGATAATGTATTTTCCATATCAACAGATTTCTTTTTATGGTAGACTGTGAATAAAATTGTTTACCTTTTTCATCAGAATCCATGTCATGATCATCTGTACCAGATGTGAAGCAAAAACATGAGAAGTGGTGTGAAGCATTTCACCCATTTGTCAAGAAAGCTTTCCTCTCTCTTTGAGAGAGGTCTGTAGGCATCAGGATTGCAAAGAGGAGATTGAAAAAATAAATCGAAGTTTTGAAAGAATTTCCCTGAATTTTCCTGATGCATTAGGTGTCTTCGTGTTAAAAAAAACAAAAAACGGATCATTGACCATACGATTTTTACACATGTTACATGTGTGGCAAGTAAGTAATTTTACTGAAACTCCAGCTTTACTTAAGCACATTGTTCACATATAGATTTCTATTCAAGAGTCAAACCATTCTGTCTCTGCCCCCTTTTTCTCCTTCTCATCACTTTTCGTCTCTTTGATACATCTTTATTCTGCTTTAACCGCAGCCTCACACACATACTACACGACAGCTGGATGGCCATTCTGATATATCTTTACAAATGCATGGCTACCAAAGCGAAGCAGGACAAAGGTGAAGATGTCTGGATCCTGCATTTAGTTAGTTCACAGCTAATATGTAAATGGCACTGCCATGAAATTCGCGCAGCATTGTCATGGAACTACTGCATTATCTTCAACATTCTTTTTAAAGGACTGGGCAAATGGGCAGATAGATAAGATTAGATAGATTAGATAGATAGATAGATAGATAGATAGATAGATAGATAGATAGATAGATAGATAGATAGATAGATAGATAGATAGATAGATAGATAGATAGATAGATAGACAGATAGATAGATAGATAGATAGATAATTAGATAATTAGATAAATAGACAGATTGCACTAAATTGTTGATGTTACATAACTGAGATCAATAAAACCATAGCTATTCAAAGGTGATTGTTTACTATTAGACTGTTACATAATTTGTTGATAGTTAATGAAGATTATGTAACCTTAAGTGTTGTTATGATTTCTTACTTGGTGATCTATTTAAGTCATTAACATTTGTATTGACTTTTAATTTTTATTCACTTCTTGCAATCAGGTGGTATGGAAATAAGTATTTCCAATGTTGATACACATGTTGATTTAAATCCCTGAAATATGTCATTGGAGGTTGTTATACGACAAGACTGAAATTTTAAATCTATTTTGGGAATTTATTTAACATATTTTAATTATTTACCAAACTAAACTGTGACTAAACTATCAGCTCCACTTTTATGGCAACTACAGGCACTTCCTGTTCTGGCAGTCACTGCAGACAAGAGCACACAGAATGAGCTGTCCTTGTGCTAAGTGAGCTTCGTTCATGGCTGCCTTCGGCAGCCATGAGCTGCGCTCAAAATATATGCATATAGTTTGTATATGGCCAACTCCTTGCGTAATAATCACATATGAATTCCATTTACAACAACATATTTTAGAACAAGGATAAAAAGTATATTAAGATGGACTCAACCATGCTGCAGAACTGCAAATGGGCAGCAGGGAGACCTTTTCATTGTTGCGTGCAAAGTTTTTCAACAATGAAAGAACCTCAACATGGTGCCATCTCATGCGATGGAACATAATGTTGCGTTGAATTTACTACCCAATTAACCATCTGTCTCCTTTTAATCTTCCAAGTAATAACAGAGTGCCATTGCTTCTTGTTGCAATCCTCACACATCTTCAACAATTACACGCTTTATGGGTAGTTTCTTTGGTAATTTGCCAATGTTTATGTTAAGTGCTTTTCTTAGGTTCCTTTCCCTGCCATAGGACTAAGACTAAAACCTTGCTAAGAATCTCGCTTTGACAACTAGCAAAAGACATTATGGTAAAGTGCTGTGTATACGTCTTAGCAAAATAAACCGAGTCTCAAGCCTCTCCATTTAAAGACACTATTCATTCAATCATATCAGAACAATTCATTGTCAGTTTATTGTCATTTGAAGTCCAGAAGAATGCCTCGAATGAACAAATTCAACACCTGACAATGTCCACCGTTCAGTGTCTCTACCAGTAGCCTGTCATTTAAAAAGCACTGTTTTGATAACTGGGATAATTATTCATCTTTCCTCTCAAGGCATTTTGGAAAGAATAATACCCCCCAACTTTGGAGTTACTTATAATTATTGTGCAATCCACGAAATTGCATCCACCCCAAGTTACATGCATCATTCTACATGCATGAAAGAGTTTCCTTTTTTCAAGAACCAACATGCAGAACTTTGCAATCAATGGAATGTGCTGTTTGTTTTATGGGTGTGTTAAAAGCTTCTGAACTTTTGTACATGTACTTACACTTCCTTGCATTGTACCAGACAGCAGAAGGTGTTTTTATTCCTTCTATTTTCACCTTATTTCAAAAGAGGACATCCATGAAGGCCTTACTTAAAAAAAAACAACTTGGTTTTTTTACTTCAATTTTGTAATTTCATTGTTTGTTGTCTGTGGTTTGTGATTTTCAAAGGTGACTAGGCCTACAACTGACTGTCTTGGACATCCTCTTATGACTCACTGAATCCATGGATAAAAACAAACAAACTTTTTTTTTCAAATCATATACATGTGGTATTGATAATGTTCTATCTGAGATACAGTATCCTTTTACCTCCAGATATGAGCAATAGCACTTCAGGTGATCAATGTGGTGTGATTCTGGTTAGTGGATGGAATAGTGTAAGGCAATAAGTTATCATCCTGCATACTGTATCTCTGCTTGCATCATATGCATAGTACATTCATGGCCAGGCAATTTCTGCTGGATGTGCAGAGAGGAGAGTGTAGGACCTCCAGTTACTGAGAGCAATTTACAAATTCATGCATGAGCCTTCACATCTTTTTGGAGGCTTCTGAAGGTGCTTGTGTGTCATAATGCAAAATGAAATGGTGTAATGCTTTGTGTGAACATGCTGACATGCCCTCTGCTTTAAGCCCTTTCCATATTTCGAAAAATCCCAATGATTGAGCTTAAGAGAAAGTTGAGAGCTTTGCCATCATAACAAAACCATATGAAGCATCAACATTTTACTTTTGCTTCAATCAAGCAAGTTGCCTTTCAATAAACATGGATTTGCAGTTGGAAAAAAGCGTTTATGTCTTGCTCCAAAACAATTGTTTTTACATTGAAGAATGGAAATGTTCAAATGCTCCCATTCTGCCCCTTCGGTTTGAGAAACTTAGAGCAATAGAGCATACTCGTTACTCATATTGAATTTCCTTTGCCTGCACTATGGTACATCATACATTGTACATGACAGTCTTTTTTATCAGGCATTTTTTTCTGCGAGGAATGGCAGGTTATATTATCATCATTAACATAGAACATGATTTTTGATCATCAAATCATATCCAATTAAACAAAGAAAGATGGCACCATTGATCTCTTCATAAAACTATATACAGTTTGTCACGTCAAGCATTGAGACAGAAATTTAGCATTGTTTGTAGTCCATAAAAATCAACAGAATGAGATAGGAAGTTCTGGGAATAGTAATTTGACTAGAACTATGTCTGAAGTGGCACTGAAGTGCACTTTTGTGACGTCACAGCCCATTGTGTGTCATATTGGCAGCATTACAAATGACAAAATTTTGCGAAATTGGACTTCAATATTCACAAATTGGCAAATATCGGACAAAAACGGCACAAAAACGTCGTGAAAACGGGATATTCATATTACAACACAGCTAAGCTACACATAGGTAGGTGTATTTCTGCTGTACGACTTCTGGTTGCTGAGATAACTGGGCAAACGTCTGTCCTCTGCTTGACGTGACAAACTATAGTGCTCTCACCGAACTTTTCAAATCTGCTACAGTAAGAGCAAGGTAGTAATATCAGGCATTTACTAGCAGAACAAGACCAGGAATCATCAGGAAAATTAATGGGGCAATTCCCAGATTCCCAATAAAATCAAAACTTCCTTCTACCTTCAGGTGACTTGTCTTTTTCGGTTTTGATAATGACTAGAAGAATTCCTAGATTTCCTGAACTGCAGACAGCTTCTACATTGATCCTGCTGAAGGAAGTAGTATTATGAATCAATACAGAAAAACCCCAGATTATTAATATGGGAGTTGTTAGAATGGAAAAATTCTGTGTCTGATGATGAACATGTGCTATTACTAAAGTTTCTCCCCAACTCTTCCTGGTCTTGTCCTGGGAGAGGAAAGACAAAGTTTATTTACAAAATGAATGTACATGCAGGCATATTAGCATAAATGTCAAAATGATTTGGAAATTAAAATAAATGTTGTACTGGAGGACACCCGAGCAGACATATGGCTATAACCCATAGGCAGGTGCAGTCCCTGCCGCCTCACAGACACAGTCAAGTCATTGTTGTAAGCACTACGTCTACTTTAATACTTAGGGCAGCAGAGATAGTTTGCTGAGTACTTCTCATATAGCAAGTTAATACAATTGCCTCTCATTAGGATGAAGTGACAGGCCAAGACGAATGAGTACCATCACATGCGATTGGCATATTGGTAAATCAAGGATTCTGAGCAAATATTTAACCTTTTGCATTTGGTGAGCCAACATGGTAAGAGCTGAAGGCTGCAAGAGATGCACGTGTCTTTATGGGAAGTGCCAATCACAGGCACCCTGCAAACCAAGGGTTGAAGCCTGAGTTACTCCAACCAGCACTCCTCTATTTCCTAATTTATAACTGTTCTTAAATATGCGGAAGGGAGTAAAATTCATTGATTCTAATCAGGCTTATTCAGATTTCATTTGAAACCTTTACAAACATTATGAAAATTGGTTTGCACACAATTAGCCACATAAATATTCAAGACACAAATTATATAACATAATGGAAGTAATTGTATCTGCGCATGTAAAAGAGCTATACTGATTTTAAAAATAAGGTGGTTCATATAACTTTAAACCTATTTTTTAAGAGATATGATGGATTACAGGAGAGGGGAGCAGAGTCCGCGAAAAGTGCCGGTTTGCCGGTCAAAACCGGCAAAAATAGCGTGTGACTGGCAGAAATAGAGTGGTTACCTGCCCAAATGTCCGATGGTTGTTTAAAGAGTGAATGAACTGATACAGCAATCAATGCAATTACCAGTAGGCCTTTGTAATCTCCAGCGCAATTGACAAACATCAATGACGCAAATTAGTGACAGAAGTGTCAATACCGACAGTATTGCAATTAGCGAAGCTCAATGTGGCCATACAAGATTTGAGGCCCTGCAAGGTTGGCCATGTTACTGATGTTGACAGGTGACCTGTCGGGTTTTAACTACAGTGAATTATAAAAAACAAATTATGCTTTGGGATAGAATCTAATAAAATCTAATATTATCATTATGAAATAAACCCTACCTGGTTCTGCAAGGCTACAACATAAGTTTCAAAGCATGTCTTTGAATATAAATACATATTTACCGGGTTAGATCAGCCTCACCCAGGCACATATAATTTCCAAATAATCTACCTGCTTTTTATTAAAATTATATTAATAGTTGACCACCAAAATTAATGTAAATTTCGTTTTTGTAATGATGTAATGGTCAATAAACTTGGAACTTCAACCAATGGGTCAATATACTCCATAAGCTCCTTTGGATTAAGAGTAACAGTAGCTACATATGTTGAAGGCGCAGTGACACCCACTCCAGATCACTGGTTGAAATTACTATATTGGAATTTCGGGCAGGTAGGACCTCATTCGGGCAGGTAAAATTCAGAATCTGCCTGCCCGAATGTCCTGTGTGTCAAAATCACTTTTCGCGGACTCTGGAGGGGAGTAAGTCCAGACTTGCTAATATGTATTCATATATCATTATCAATGATACTCTAAAAAGTATGGATGTTTGCACAGTAATCAAGCTGCCTGAATATCACACTTGCCGCAGACACCACGCTAGAGAGCCGTACATGCAGTTTAGGAAAACTAATACTTTAAAGAATTTGGCGCAACAAAAAATGTATGTTACTCATCACATCACAGTTGTGCGCATCTTTATCAGTTGGACTCATTACATCAACTGCACTGAATTCTCATTAAGTTGATAATGTATTTTCCATATCAACAGTTTTTTTGTAGTATGGTAAACTGTGAAAAAATAGTTTACCTTTTTCGTCAGAATCCATGGCATGATCGCCTGTACCTGATGTTAAGGCAAAACATGAGAAGTGGTGTTAAGTATTTCACCCATTTGTAAAGGAAGCTTTCCTCCCTTTTTTGAGGGATGTCAAGGGATGATAAAATTTCCTCTAAAGGCCGTTTGAAGAGAAGTGTGTCCCCCCTCGCATGCAGCCAATATTATAGTGCATTCCATGAAATCCACTTACATGCATCCTTCTACAAGCATGAAAACGTTTCCTATTTTCTGGAAGCAACATGCCGTTGCAATCAATGGAACCTGCTGTTTGTTTTATGGGTGAGTTAAAAGCTTCCAAACTTTCATACAATGTAAATGTGCTTGTACTTCCTTGCATTTTTCCAGACGGCAGCATGTGGTTTTATCGTTTCTGTTTTCTGCAGCATCGTCATTTTGTGCTTGCTTCATTGAATGAGTAGCCTTTCAATAAACATGGATTTTACAGTTGGAAAACACATTATCTCCTTCTCCAAACAATTTGTTTACATCGAAGAAAGAAAGCATTTACACGCTTCCATTCAGGGCATTCTGCCCTTTGGTTTGAGAGGTTAAATGCCTAATCTTTACTTATATTGAATTTCCTTTCGCTAATACTATAGTACATCTTTCTTGACTGGCTATGTTTGTCAGGTATCTTTTTCTGTGGGGAATGGCAGGGTATTACACAAAGATACATTGCCAATTTGTTAAAAGTTTTGAAAGAACCTCCAAGCATGTTCCTGATGCATTTAATGTTTTATGATTATTGACCCTTTTTTTAACATTTCAGGAGGAGTCAGGATGTGATTGAGCTGAAACTGAAATTTAAATTTATCAGACTCATTAAACACAAGCATAGAATTTCTTTCTCATTAACACGTTTTTTGTTGCTATATTGTATAATCAGTCTGTATGACATCTGGATGATCCTTACAAACGCAATGCAATCTATGTGAGGGAAGGTAAAGGTGAATATTATGTCGGGATCCTTAGTTTAGGTTATATTCAGTCAGTTCACAACTACAATACTAATATACTCATATGCATAAAGTTCACATATGGCCAACTGCTTACAAAACACTGGCAAAAAGAATTTCATAAAAGGTACATAGAGATGGACACGACCCATGATGCGGAAATTGGAAAGGGGCAGCAGAGAGACCTTTTTATTGTTGCGTGTGAAGTTTTCCAACAATGAAAGAACCTCAACATGGTGCCACATCATGCAATGGGACATAATGTTGCATTGAATTTACTACCCAATTAACCATCTGCCTCCTTTTAATCTTCCAGGTAATAACAGAGTGGAATTGCTTCTTTTTGCAATCCTCGCACATCTTGAACAATTGCATGCTTTAAGGGTTGTTTCTCTAGTAATTTGCCAATGTTTATGTTAAGTGCTTTTCCCAGGCTCATTCCCTGCCATAGGAATAAAACTAAGAATCTCGGTTTGACAACCAACAATAGACATTGTGGCAAAGTGCTGTGTGTATGCATAATTAAACAAGCCTCATGCCTATCCATATAAAGACATACATTCAATCACATGAGAACAATTCATCGTCAGTTTATTGTCATTTGAAGTCCAGAAGAATGCCTCGAATTCTGCACCTCACAATGTCCCAGTGTCTCTACCAGTAGCCTGTCATTCAGAAACCAACTGCGTCAACCAATCTCCAAATTGTCAATCTCCAAATAGTCAAAAGACTAAAAAAGGCTTGATTTAGATATTGGCAAAGAAAAAATCATGCCCATCTCTGCAATTATCGCTCATTTAATGTCTTTTCGGGCCACTTAGAACATTCACAAATAGTGAATTAAACTGTGCCCGATCCTGCAATATCGCCCACATGTCTTTTCTGATTTGCGGGACGCGGTTGCGGGATGCGGGATCGCGGAATTTGCAGATTTTTTATAGGAGATAGTGAGTTGGGCTGGGTTTTTATTTGAAGCACTTCTAATAATGATAGAAACGAAATGTTTTCACCAATATTTGCGCCTTGGAGAGACTTGTTCATTCAGCTAGATTACAAGTTCGTAGCTTGGAAAATGTTCAAATATTTGTTAAAAGTAAAATTTAAAAGTAATAAATCTGTGCAAGTTTGATTATTCCCCTGAACTGCTTAAAAGTAAGAATCCGTGCTAGGCGGTCATCTGTGGAATACATGTATGCTAATCTCTTCTTTTTTAGTTTATTTATTTAATTTATTTTCCATAGGCCTATAGGTGGGAGGGTTAGCTAAGTTGATAGCACACCAGTTATCAAATTGGCCTGTCAAACGTTTATACCACTTGTTTAATTTTATAACATTTTTTTGTAAATCAATGTCTCCATATCAGGGCCTTGTTCATGAGAAGAACAAGTAATAAAGATAGATGCATCAACCATGAATATATCTGTCTCTTCAATCAGTCAATCACTCAATTTTGAATTTTGCAAAGAATTTATATTCTTATTCCAATTAATAGAGATTTTCTTGAAACAGTTACTGAAAAATTCTCGAAAATTTTCTTTTCAAGCTACGGCGATGAAACTAACCTCTAAAAATAGCTTTTTTCAAGCCGAATTTAATGGTACAAACATCAAGTCTGTATCTTTGCTAGAAGTCACGCAAATCGCAAAAAACCGAATCCCGCATTTTCGGGATTTCCGCTGCTGTGCCCCGCATTCTAACATCAAAAGTGGGCGATAATTGCAGGAATGGGCACGATTTAACTATTTGTTAATGTTCTAAGAGGCCCGAAAAGATATTTAGAGATGGGCAAATTTTGCCAATAGGAACAATAGTGTGCCAATAGTTAGAATAGCTTATTGCTCCTTTTGGCAAAGTATGCCAATAGTTACAATAGTTTGCCAATAGTTACAGTAGCAAATTGTTCCTTTAGGCAAAGTTGTCAGATTTTGCTAAAAGGAGAAATAATTTGCCAATAGTTGAAATAGTTTGCCAATAGGAGAAATATCCATGCCCGATTGTAAAATTGGGCACGATTTAGAGATTGTCTGCAGCACCAACGTTTTGATAACTGGGATAATTATATCTCTTTCCTCTCAAGGCATTTTGGCGAGAATTGTATCCCCCAATTGGAGCCGCTAAAGATTATTGTGCAATCCATGAAATTGCACCCACCCCAAGTTACATGCATCATTCTTCATAAATGGAAGAGTTTCCTTTTTTCAAGAACGAACATGGAGTTGCAATCAAAGGAATGTGCTGTTTGTTTTATGGGTGTGTTAAGAGCTTCTGAACTTTCATACAAATGTTTACTCTTCCTAGCATTGTACCAGACAGGAGAAGTTGTTTTTATTCCTTCGATTTTCACCATATTACAAAAGAAGACAGGCTTTCCCCATGCTGCAAATTTTCTCGTTCATTTATGCAATTTTCAAATAATCATGTGCATTTTCTGTTCCAAGTACAATATCAGATTTTGTGTTTCCGTCAATTTTGTATTTTGTTTGTTTGTTATTGACAGTTTGTGATTTTCAAAGGTGACTCGGCCCACAACTGATTGATTGGGATACTTTCTAATGACTTACTGAGTCTATGAATTAAAAGAAAAAAATTTTTTCAAATCCTGTACATGTAGTATATTGAAAATGATCTATCTGAGACTATAGTATCCTTTTCCTTCTCGATATGAGCAACAGTACTTCAGGTGTTGTTCTGGCGTGAATCTGATTAGTGGATGGAACAGTGTTATGCTATAAGTTGTCATCCTGCATGCTGTATCTCTGCTTGCATCATGTGCATACATTTAGGGCAAGACAATTTCGGCCAGATGTGAGGAGAGGAGAGTGGAGGATCTCCAGTTATTGAGAGCAATTTATTAATTCATGCAAGAGCCCTTTACATCTTTTTAGAGGCTTCTGAAGGTGTTTGTGTGTCATAATGCAAAATGAAATGGTGTAATGCTTTGTGTGAACATGCTGACATGCCCCCTGCATTAAGCCCTTTCCATATTTCGAAAAATCCCAATGATTGAGCTTAAGAGAAAGTTGAGAGCTTCGACATCAAAAGAAAACAATCTGAAGCATCGACATTTTGCTCTTGCTTCAATCAAGCAAGTAGCCTTTCAATAAACATGGATTTTGCAGTTTGAAAAAGGCGTTTATCTCTTGCTCGAAATAATTGTTTTTACATCGAAGAATGGAAACGTTCAAACATAGAACATCGATTTTTTTTATCATCAGATCATAGTATCCAACTAACCAAAGAAATTGCAGCATTGATTTTTTTGACATTAAATTGTGTAATGCTCTCGGCTAACTTTTTCAAATCTGCTACAATAAGAGCAACGCAGTAATAACAGACATCCACCGGCAGAACAAGAATCATCAGGAAAATAAATAAGGCAATTCCGAGACTCCCAAGAAAAATTTAACTTCCAGATACCTTCAGTTGACTTGTCTTCTTCAGTTCTGATAATGACTGGAAGAATTCCTAGATTTCCTGATCTGCAGACAGCTTCCACACTGATTCTGCTTAAGGAAGTAGTATTTAAGAATCAATACAGAAAACCCCAGACTACTGATATGGGAGTTGTTAGAATGGAAAAATTATGTGATGATTCTGAAAATATACTATTACTAAATTTGCTCCCAAACTCTTCCTGGTCTTTTCCTGGTCTACAGTAACTAATAGAAAGCCAGTTGAGTCAAGTTGACCCAATTATGACAGTTCTGTTCAAGTTGTTAGCCAAATTGTTGAGGTTAAAGATTCCCTTGAAGGGAAAGCTAACATTGCGGGTTTTAATGCTACTGAACTACAATGCATTTTATCTTTTTTATGTACTGAGTAGCATCACTGTTTTTACTGCTGTTTTTATTTTTAATTTTATTTATTTACATGAGTACACCAATTGTAAATTGTGTGTGAATAAAGTATTTTATATATTATATATTTTATATTATATTACCTTGAAATTGAACGGCACTTGACTTTCCTGTCACATCATAGCCAACAGCTACAATTGATTTAACCTTATCAAAGAATAGGTTGAGGAACTTAACTTGAAACAGACTGAAGTTATACATGAAGCGTACTATTGCAGTACTGTTCCATATGATATGCCAATACGATATCCATTTTGATTTGAATTTCATCAGCTTGTAGCCTCGCTGACTGCCTGCTTGTACAGCAGGCTGTTGTCAGGCAGGCATGCACTTATAGTGCTGTGGCATATTCTCAAAAGAGGCTTAAAACAGGGAGTAACCCCAACAGAAGGTATAACAAAGCACAACCTATACCATCTTGTGCAGAATATTGTCTGGGATCATGAAAAGATGGTTGTGGTGATTTCAAAGGTGTCTGACATGTTCAAAAGAGCATATATCTGATGTAAAGTAAGTTACGAAAACGAAAAAAATTAAAAATCACTTTTCTGCCTGTCTGGGCTCTCCTATGAAACTTAAATGCTTCAAAATGGTCCTAACTGATGCCAATAGGTGTAGAATAGTATATTATAGGTTAGTTATGGTAATATTTTCTATATTTGACAAAGCAGGGGCGTTTTAATGTAAAAAATTAGCAAAAAATTATTTCATTTTCAGATTTCCGAGCCACTTAAATTGCATAATACCAGAGAACTATTCATCAAATGTGAACATATTATACATCAAAATTTTCCTTATTTAGTCCTCTGTCCATAGGTATATAACACATGTAGGTCTGAGTAATAATGTAGCCACAAGAAGACAAAATGCTTCCCCTTACCCATATTTTTCGAAAATCGCATAAATTTTGCATCTGCAATAAGAAATGTGCAAAAAATATATTTAATGAATAACAATTGACCACATTAACAACAGAAGCTTTGATGAATGCAATCCTTCTTTATTCAGTACATTTTGGGTGATTTATGGGCTTAATTACTATATATATGGTGGTTCAGGCATATATTATGGCTTAATATAGGAATGACCCCTAATCAATGCAATCACGACAGCAATTCTCACCAGGCAATCAACAACTTGCCTATATATCTGATTTCTTGCTTTCCCTATTTTGTCCTCCAGGCAGTGATATATGACACACATGAGTTTTCTAATGTATGTGACCAAAGGGAGTCAAACCCTTATTTTTGGCCAATATCAGAAATTTGTCATTATTCCAAAAGAGATATTATGATCGACAGTCTTGATGATTAAGCTGAGTTGTTAATTTCTTCTTTGTTACTAAGGAACATATTAGTGAATTATGGAAAACAGCAGACTGTTGCTTATAAGGATTTAATATATATACATTCTGGTTGTTCCCAAGTGAGGATGCACACCATTTTTACGGTACCAAGGGTAAAATGCAATTTGATTTTTGCCACAAAACAGCAGATCGGTAGTTGCTTTATAATTTAATTTAGGATTTAATTGTGAAATGTTTGAACTAAAGTTGGCTTGATGGACCACTTTCGACAGTGAATCAAGAAAAGTGTTGAAACGATCTGGTGCGTTGTACTTACAATGTATGCAGCTTTCCAAATAAAAATTGTTCCAGCTTCTGTGTCACACTTCATAATATAATTTCATCATTTTAAGTAAATATTTTTTGGAGAAAAATGAAGTGAGTCAACTGCAACATAACATGGATGACTGCTGGCTTGCTAGAAAGGAGAAATAACCACATTTTGACAATGGGGTAACAGTAAAAATTGGTTATTATGAAACACAAAGAAAAATGTAGGTCTACTGCTTACTTTCCATCAACATTTGATACATTGTCAAAACAGTGTTGATCCAACATTTGGATTTAAAGTTTTGTTTTCAATAGTTTTGTGTGACTTATGCAAACCAAAATGACTTGCCATCCGGAAAATCATGCAAAGAATCATATAGTCACATCAATACACTAGCTAGTCATAACTGGAGTGCACAACAACCGACATGCCATATCATTTCCTATTTACCAGTCAGAACTCTTGCTCTGAGTATTCCTTCAATTTCTCCATAATCATTATAATCTGAACTGCTTGGCTTCAACAAGATGTAGTAGTTTGCCACTTGACATCAACAACCATATTCATCAGTGATTTGCTGCAGTGTCTGAGGTCTAGGGCGTCTTTGAGCCACTTTTGAAGGCCTCAGCCTCAGTCTCAGTGGCTCCTGCCTCACGTTCCTTCTCAGCTCAGCCTCAGATCTACCTACCTCCGCTACATCACTGGTGTGCTGACCATTGACTCTGAAATATTTTGCTGAGAATGTGATTAACAAGGAAACATGAACACAGGGATTCCTGAGACGAACCCCGAGCTAATGTCCTTAGGACATTACAGGGCAAGCATACAAGTCCTCAGTGCACCCACAGTCCCACACCTTGAGTATGTTTCATCTGGGATCTGTAGAGACAATGCAACACTATTCCATGGAGATGGTGCAATGGAGGGTTGCCGGGTTTGTTACTAGGAATTGCATGCCGCCAAGAGCCGGGGAACTGTAACAAAGATCATCCTGAATCTAAACACTGCTAAAGTGGCTAGCGTAAGAAGATTAATTCCATTTTTCAAGGCGATGGGAGGAGGAGCTGCCATTAACATCCCACAATATGTGCAAAGTACATCGGCACCTGCTAGACAATATTGCAATGACAAGTTGTGCATCATGACAAGAACAAGTACAGCCTCATCCCCAGGACAACCGTTGACAACTGGGACTTGGCACCAAATGATGCAATCCAAGTACTATCATTGGAGAGCTTCAATACAGCCCTACTGAAACTGCTCTGAATATCAGGACCAGCTATTATCCTGATTCTACCATGATTTTTAAGAACTTTTAACACCCAGATTTCACAAGGTGCATAGGTTGATGTGGGCACACTGCCCACCAGCATCCGCTGTTCCGTTAGACTTCCAATGGCAAATCACCAGCATAGAATTAGAAACACCAATATAATTACGTGATGGTTTTCACATGTTTTCACATATTGCCCAGTTTGAATTTTTTTTTAGGAAGTTCAGTGCAATTCAAATCACAGGGGCATCAGGTTCATTCTTAAAGTGGTGGGGCAAAATCAGGCAACAGCCTTCGTGGACCGAGGTCCTTGGATCCTCACAATTAAAAAAAAAAAAAAGTACAATCTATGCTTCTGCCAAAACGTGGTGGGACATAATATGCTCCATCAACCGCACCAACACTGGTTGGATTGATGGAGCAACACTGCAAATCATACAGTGTGGAAATGATGGTTCTTCGACAGCTTGTGACCATATTCCATCTGGTAAGTATGCCTTTGTATGTTGAGAAACATACCTCCAGGTACATGTGGTCGGACAAAGGTATCTTCAGCATGGCATTCTGAATTCCTAGGCAGGTCTGGACCTGGAAGCTTCCTCATCCCTTCAGCTCTTTATTTCCATTTAGAAAATGTCTCAAAGTTTGCGATTGTAACAGTTGCTATGTGTTCCAGCAATTCAGACGCTTTTTGCAGTGTTTTCTTGATTGGGACTTCACTTGACTGCACGATGTCATTTTTTGCGTCTGCGTTCAGTGACCAGAAGAAACCCTCTGAATTGTCAAGATGCTGTTTCAATTTCCACATGCAACAGCATTTTTCTTCTCACATTTCTAGGATATTCTCTTGTAAGAATTTTCGTTGGATGCAGGATGGTTCCAAGAGTATTTTTACAAGCTGTGCATTTAGATAATGTCAGCTGCACATGGTTGTGTTTGGTTATTGTTCAGTAGAACTAATATTGCATTCAGAAATAAGCTTCTGTAGCACCTACATGTAGCAGGTTTAGTTTTTCTATGCTTGTGTATAAATTATACTTCCACAAAATCTTACAAGACGGTTATTATATCCCCGGGATTATGTCTTCTTTGTAGGGTAGTCACTGCAGCCTATCTGCAATATCACCCTCCTAATTTTGTTGCATTGAAAAAGGTTGCAATCTTTCTGATGCGAGCTTTTTTCAGCAAAGTTAGTTTCTTGTTTGTCTTGGTAAAGGGCCCTTGGTGGTGATTCTCTTTGTTGGGGTGTGACTTGCTCCCAAAAAAATCTTATGTCACTTATCGAAAAGCTCTTAAGCAAGCACGAAGACATTTTCAAAGAAGCAAAAACAACACCTACTGCAAAAATGAAATTATGTAAATAATTAATAATGACATTACAACATCTGATTTAGAGTTCATGGTCATAAAAAACCAAGGCCTATATGTGAATGATATCGCACAATGTAGAAAATATGAAACATTGTAATTGAATAAGTTATAATTTGAAAGAGAAACATGAAATCAGACATGAATGCAAGTTGTAATTGCTTTTAGGAAATGCTGTCGTGATTGTGTTGATTAGGGGGCCATTCCTATACTATGCCATAATGTATGCATGAACTACCATATATATAGTAATTAAACCCATATATCACCTAAAATGTACTGAATAAAGAAGAATTACATTCATCTGAGCTTCTTTTGCTAATATGGTCAATAGTTATTCATTAAATATATTTTTTGCACATTTCTTGTTGCAGATGCAAAATTTATGCGATTTTCGAAAAATAAGGGTAAGGGGAAGCATTTTGACTTCTTGTGGCTACATTATTACTCAGACCTACATGTGTTATATACCACTGGATAGAGGACTAAATAAGGAAAATTTTGATGTATAATATGTTCACATTTGATGAATAGTTCTCTGGTATTATGCAATTTAAGTGGCTCGGAAATCTGAAAATGAAATATTTTTTTGCTAATTTTTGACATTAAAACACCCCTGCTTAGTCAAATAGAGAAAATATTACCATAACTAACCTATAATATACTATTATACACCCATTGGCATCAGTTAGGACCATTTTGAAGCATTTAAGTTTCATAGGGGAGCCCATATAGGCAGAAAAGTGATTTTTAATTTTTTTCGTTTTCGTAACTTACTTTACATCAGATATATGCTCTTTTGAACATGTCAGACACCTTTGAAATCACCACAACCACATTTTTCAGATCCCAGACAATATTCTGCACAAGATGGTATAGGTTGTGCTTTGTTATACCTTCTGTTGGGGTTATCTCCCAAATGTGCTCCATTGCCACAGCACTATTACATCAGATTGCATTTGCGCTTGCCACTGTGAGGAAAAATGACTGTAGCACCACAACACATCTTTGTGATGACCTCAGTAAATATTTGTTGTTACTCAGCTTGCTGAATGAATAAAAAAAGAAAAAGCCCATGGAATTCATGCATAGTCAGGATAAAAACTTAAATATAGCACTTTAATACAGCATTGTATGGTGAAAGGCATTAGAAGTCAAGTTTTTCCTTTGAGCTCAGTTCTTCGGATTATACTTCCATAATAGTTATTATTGGTTGAGCAGGTGAATCAGAGTCAATCTACTATTAGAGCAGTTGTTATACGTGATGGGGAACAGAACAAATACATAAATGCATGCTTACATGTAAACAACACACTGCTTCCAGCAAATCTTTCATCTAATTTCCATAAAAAGTATTGATAACCTCAACTTATTTGTTTATTTTCTCTTTGAAGTATTGGTAGAATTTGAACTCCAAGTATCGCTTATGATTACAGTACGTATTCTACTTAATAATGAATTAATGCTTATAGTCACGTTACTAGTTCCCTAATATTGGTACTGACCCTTGAGTTAACATGGTCATGTGACTCATGTCATTGTTAATTGGAAGTACCACTTCACTACTTAGGTCAGCAGAGATAGTTTGCTGAGTACTTCTGATATTGCACGTTAATACAATTGCCTCTCATCAGCATGAGGTGCCATGCCAAGACGAATGAGTATCATCACATGCGATGGCATAATTAGGGTTAATCAAGGATTCTGAGGAATATATTCAGCCTTTTGCATTTGGTGAGTCAAGGTGCCATGCAGACAATGCTGGATTCATCATGGTAAGAGCTAAAGGTGGCAAGAGATGCACAAGCCATTATGAGAAATGCCAATCACAGGTGACCTGCAAACCAAAGGTTGAAGCTTGAGTTACTCCAACCAGCACTCCTCTTCTTCTTAATTTACATTTAGTTGTTCTTAAATGTGCTAAAGGGAACGTAAATGCATTGATTCTTGTGAACCTTCATCAGATTTCTTTAGAAAACCCATTCAAATACTATGAAAACTTGTACACACAATCAGCCACACACATGTAATCCAAACCTATACTATGTAACATCAATGGGCAAAAATGAATCGATACCTTTTAAAGCGCACAATCGACCAAGATGATTCATATAATGTGTGACCTTTCCAATAAGAGTCATGAAAATAATATGAACTTTGTGCGTGTTGATCTAACACAAATAATTAATCATATTCAATGTACTCTAATAATCAAGGTTTCCATTTTTCTTGTGTTCTTCCTTCGCGCCCGTCACTGTGATGCATAAGTCATGGCTTCAGACTGATTTAAACTCAAGAGATTTCAGTCACCACTTCACCTTGTGTCGTTGCTGTGACAAACAATCAAGTAGGTTGCATGTCACACTCGTTCAAAAAGCTGTGACAATAGCTGACACTGCTGACAATCACACCATGTCACAGAGCCATGCATGTAGTGAGGCAAAACAAATACATGTTCTTTATGCTATGCATCGAAAAATGCTGACAATCCCACTACATTACACATGCAGGAATCTGTGTGTCCAGTGACCTAACAGGGAGATAATTAACAAAAAACTATTAGTCATGCCAGAAACCTAATTAAAAAATACATGTAATCCAGTAAGTAGTTTGACATATCATACCTTTTCACCTCCAATAATTACTATTCGTCTTGCTATGCACATTGGCATTCTGCATTGATGATGAGAATATTTAGGAATAACTAGGAAACAATGAGACAATATGTCCAGTATTTTGTCCATTGCCAGATTTTTTAGCTTTGACACCTGAACTGGTTGATATATGCTTCAATGTACTGAATCAAACAGACTACTTATCCTGAAAGGAGAGTTTCAATGACAGACAAAAAATTTTAAAAGAAGTGATTTGAAATTGTGATGACTAATGTCTTGTCCGGCACGGTATAACACTCAGCTAAGACATACTTTTGAGTTGTATGTTGTGGTTGTACACAAAAAAATATAACATTGCCTGGCAGTTTTAAATCACTTTGTCATTAACTGAGATGTCAAACTCTCAATGTCACAGGTTGAAAATTAGGCCAATCACATTCCCAAATACTCGATGATGTCACGGTTTAACTGCAAAACAACACTAAAAGTGAAATTCTAACCTGGAATTCACGGCTGAGCACTGCTATCTTTATCACCAGAATGAAGGTGGAAGTTTAATTCTCAGTTTTTGTTTAGTTTTCTCACTTGGCTGTGTATGATGTCTTTCGATAATGGTGTTGTACAAGTGTGAAACCTGGTCTCTCCTGGAGTTGTGATTCAATGCGGTTTTGTGTTGAGGAAAAAATTTTAACATTCACTTATTGATTAAACCGACACAGATGAATCCACATAAACAGATTCTTCTATTTTGTAAAACATGTGAAAAAACTATTTGAACTTTTTTTCAATACATTTAGACCAAAATAAATCAGTAGAGCAAAGTATAATTTAATGGGATATCACCGGAAGTTGAGTGTCCTCGTGGGAGAAGATAGCCCTGAAGTCAGATTGTATTTGAATTTGCCAATGTGATGGTAAACAGATGAAAATTTGCTCCACAATTCAGCTAGTGATAGCAGTTGGAACCAGAAAACAATTGCTTTTACTCGGAGTGCCACACATGAATAAAAAAAGAATACATATTGATAGCAAAAAGCTGTGCCTGTATAATATTCTGTAATGTTTTCATCAATTTCTTTTTAACCTCGGTTTCTGCAGAACCTGATGCTAACTATTATGTGAATTAAACAGATTGCTTGCAGATGATTAAATAATGTTATTATATTGGGTAAAGTGATGTCATAAGTCTTTTTATGTCACTTTTACCTATAGAATATGTGTCAAGAAAAATGTTCACATTCAGTCTCAGTGTCTACAATTATGAACTCATCTGTAAGAGTCATCTTGTTATTACAGAAGTGATTAATACATTGCACGTATTAACAAGGAACCAAAATAAAACAAAAAATGGACAATTTGCTGAAGGAAGCAAAATGGACAAATAGCTGATTCATGCAAGCAGGTAGAACGCTTTCCCAAAGACTTCCTATATGAGAAAATGGCATATCTTGTCTCGGCCAAAGATAATAATACAAACCATTAATTACCTGACCTGAGTGTTATTGAGAAGGATGCAATGGAAAGTATTCAGCATTTGGTGAACTAAGGTGTCATGCAGATAATGCCGGGTTCATTATGGTAAGAGCTCAAGGCTGTTGCTAATGCACTAGCCATTATGGTCAAGGAGTATCCAATACCAATCACAGTTGCCCTGTAGTATATAGGCCAAGGGATAAACTTAGACCTCGAAAACCTGACAACATGAGCCTTGGCCTACCTTGATATCAGAAGGGAAGGTGTTGGCAGATAGGGCTATACAATGAATGGTTTCGTAAATGTTTCTTTCAGTAAAACTTCATTTATTCATAATATTCTGAAAATGTGTGACAAAACCTACATATTTATCTATTAGCCTTACTTGATCTGATTGGTTCATCTGTTTATCAACTGTTTCGCTTGACTTTGACATCAGAACTGCAAGGGGGTTGAACAGTTTTGCTGCCAACTGTATGTAATTGAGGACTGTGATTTTTCATGTGATAGGCCTACAACTTAAAAAAATTATTTCATTAGCTTCATTAAACAAGAATAACCAAAAAATCTCTGTTCCAGTATCCAGTAACATGAGACCGAATTAATTAAGAACAAAAACTTTTTTTTTACTTGAGAGCTAATTACCAGCAGATCCATATCATCCAAACATTCAGTTGACAGATGATGCTCTCCAGTGTACATGTACCTCCATTAATTACTTCACTGACATCAGACATTGATATGATTATTTAGGGATTATAAATCCTGATTTTGCTTCGTTTACCAATCTACAGTACAAATTTATAAATGTGGCTCAACTTAGCTGTCTGTAGCTATCCATTACTAGTCTTATCAATATCTATCCATAACTATCCATTTCTAGTCTTTTGTATACACTGGAATCTCTAAGTTCCTCCGTGGCCTAATGGTTAAGAGTGCTTGTTTGCACAACCACTGGCTCGAGGGCGTGGGTTTGAATCAATTTAGTCCGAGCCCATGGGACATTAAATGGAGGCGGGTTGTATCCAGTGTTCTATGCTGGGGCAACTGAAAGACCCTGGGCATCCCTGAATTAATAGGGTATGTACCGGACTCACAGTCTTCTCATCTCATCCTCGGCGATCGCCTGCCTCGATATAGCCCACTAAGGTGCTGCTGAGACGTAAAACACAAACAAACAAACACTGGAATCTCTTTACCCCTTGTTTAAACAATAATAATTGTGGATAGCTATAGCTATAGCTATGGATAAGGGTAGCTAAGTTTAGGTTGGAATGGCTATGGATAGATAGCTAAGGCTAGATTTTAAATGATGAGCCACTTTTAGAAATTTGTACCGTATCTACATCTTCAGGTGTCTATAGAGTCCTTGTGAGTTTCAAAAAAGTTGTCAAACTAGAACATTTCTGCTTGTTAAGAAGTATCTGACTGACAAAGTGTCGTTCATAAGCCATTTAGCTAGGATTGCAGACTATCTTTTGGTGACAAAAGTTCTTAGTGGGAACTGCTTTGGCTTGATGGACTGATTGAATTCATTGAACTTATTTTTCAACAAAAAATTTACTGAAAACTATAACTTTTTTAAAAAGTCAGACACATAACAAACATTATATTTGATATACCTGCCCTTGCCCAACCCTCATGGCTATGCCAAAGTCAGAACAATGATAATAAAATTGGCTTGTAGAGCATGGCAAAGTAGGTGGTGTCGAAAGGCACAAACCACAATGCATGTGACGGGCACATCAACAGAATGAAAGATAATTCATGAGCCTAGGCGTTTTTAACTCCTGTCCGATTACTCTCACGAGAGTGCATTTCACAACTGATTTTGTGCAATCACTTGTCTCTCCCATTAATTAAACATTTCCATTCTACTTATTTATTCTCTTGTCTCCTCTCAGAGGATTTTGTAGGTGAAAGAATTTAAACGAACAGCAGAAAAACCTGTCACCTTTAAAGAGCATGGCAACATGCCCCTAATGCATCGAAAGTTCTTAGCATTTCAAAAATCTTATTCAATTGAATGATATTTAATACACTATAGTCAGACTCCAATATGGTCAAGATTTCCAATCATAGTTTACACGAAAAATAATCAATGTGAAAAGTCAACTTCTATCAAACAGTTAGCAAAAAAGCAGAGTGCAGGGAAATTGTCAATGGCTGTGTGATTGCAAAAACCAGATGTGCTTCATATCTGTACGAGTGATATGTAAGAGGGACCAAAACAGGAAAAACTCATTTTTTCCCAGAGACTAACAAGAAGCCCATGAGAAAGAACAACCAAAGGCAGAAAGTAGATTATAACTATTATGCGTAGACCCGAGAATGTTTTTTTGTGAACGTTAGTGAGCAGGCTACAACATTTCACTGGAGGTGCTGCCAGTCAGGTCCGCCGTGCACACATGCATTTTTGAAGCAGCCCAGTGAAGTTCTGCTGAGTTCTGCTGAGCGCGGACCTTAGGGGCAGCTGTTCTAGTGCCCTATAGACTCCAGTTCGACACCCAAGTCGTTGTCAATTTTGTCAGTCTGCGGCCTCGCTCGCTCGCCGGCTTCTACAGCGGACTGTTGTTAGTCAGCTATGAGGGAGAAAATCTTTCAAGTAGGCCTAATGTCTCCATATATGTGGTCATATTTATGTTATATCTCAATGGAATTATTGCAATTATATTCTGTCTACCACAAAAGGGGTTACAAGATGTAGGGTCTTATAATGTACTGGTCCAAAGTGGTCAAGATTGCCAACCATAGTTTACATGAAAGATCAGCAATGTGAAAAGACAACTTGCTGGGTGGCTTCATATATCTAGCTGGCAATGAATGGAAGACAAACATTTTACCTGTGAAAGTATATTTCTCTTTTCTGAAAATTATATAAAAATACCTTTCAAACCTTTAGGGAGAATTTTCTTGCAAGTAACTTAGTAAGAAACATATTTGAGACATCATTCAATATACCTTCAATTACATTCTGACTACCACAAAAAAGACAACATGACATGATCTTACCAATATTCTGCATCTAACATACAGCTTCCGGCATTGTTTGTGTCAAAAGTGAGAAACACGATAGCCTTACGGTCCCCAGGGAGGAAAGAGAACCCACCAAGGCCACAGGTCCTGACAGTCATTAGTGTCATCGTGACATATATTCATAGAGTTCTTGGCATGATATGTTTCGCACTTGCTTCAATGATTAAGCCAAGGTAGGCATCCTCTTTTACACATGTATTTTGTTGGTATAAAAGTTTATTAAATTTTAACTAATGCTAATATTTTGGAAACATTTTTGCGATTGCGTTATACCACAACAGTTAAAGTATAATATTATGCAATCTGATGGGACAAAGTAAGCGATTAAGATTTTTGACTTGCAAAGAACATTCAATGCATTAGGAGCATGTTGCTATGCTCTTAAATGGTGTCAGGTTTTTCTTATGTTCCATTTCAATTCTTTCACATGCAAACTCTTCTTTGAGAGGACAAGAGAATAAATGGGTTGAATGAAAATGTTTAATTAATGGGAGGAACATGCAATTGCAAAAAATCAGCTGCGAGGTGAGAGTAATTGAGCATGAGTTAAAAACGGCCAGGCTCATGAATTATCTTTTTGTTCTGTTGCTGTGCCTGTCACATTATGGTTTGTGCTTTTTTTACTCCACATTCTCTGCCATGCTCTACAAGCCTATTTTATTCTCAGTGTACCTATCAGTGGCATAGCTAGAAGGGGTGCATGGGGGCAAGTGCCAGGTATATGAGATATTAGATTTGTTGTGCGTTTGACTTAAACTGCAAATTTTCCCAAAGAATGTCAATAAATACCATCAGTCCCGCAAGCTAAAGCTGTTCTGCAAAGAACTTTTGTCACTTAAAGCTGGTTTGCAATCCTAGCTAATTGGCTTATGGGTGAAACTTTGTCAGTCAGGTACTTCCTAATAAGCAAATTTTGTAGCTTGAATCTTGCTTTTGACAACCTTTTTAATACTAACATAAAGACCCTATAGAAATCTGAAGCTCTGGTTATGATTGGTCCATAGATTGAAAGATGGATAGATACATGTAGATAGATACAGCAATTAGGAGAAGCAGGGTTGAAACTGCTGTCCAACATGATGGCAACATGGGTCCAAGTGACTCCGACCAGACTGGTTGGCCGATATGGAAAAATAATCTTGTTTCTAATTATCTCTATCTCACTCATGTGTTACTCAGGTTGATGGACACACAGAAGCAAAGATTGATTTTATTCTTGTAAAATTAATTTAATGAAAATGCAATTTTTATCCCATGAAGAATCATATTCCTAATATTACACATTAGTTGGCAACAAACTTATTCAACCTCCTTGCAGTTCTGTTGCCATAGCCAAATGAACTAGTCTGGCAGCCAAAGCTGATTTTCTGGCTGAACCCTGCACCGATCGATAAAGTTTTTTTTTCAGTGGAATCCATATCCTGAGACCCCCTAGAAAACATTTTTGGCGGGTACCCACTTGGTACCCTTGGGGAAATTGAGAAATCCAAGATGGCCGCCAAAGCATCCGAAATTGCTCAGAATGGGACAACTTCAAAACTATTTGACCTAGAATCATATGTGATACCTCTTTTTCAGTCAAACCTGATGTAGGGAATCCATTTCTGGGGTTATTTTGGCAATTGGGGGTGACCCAAAGGTCAAAGAGTGCAATTTGTGTCATAAATCGAAAAAAGTTAAATTCACGGAAGAGTTATGGGGAATGTTGACAAAGTCTTTGTGACAGTTGATTCCACTTCCTTAAATAATCCAAGAAGCATATATGTTGGATGACAGTGTTATATCCTCAAGCATTCTGGGAAATTCAAGATGGCCACCAAGATGGCTGAGTTATAGATATGTCATCAAAACATTCTTAGTATTACGTGTACAATTAAATATGACACATCTATTTCAGCTATTTCCAATATGAGGAATCCATTTTTGAGGTGTTTTTGTGAATTGGAGGTGATAGGAAGCTCAAAGAATCCATTCAATGGCATTATATATGAATAATTAAATTTTCATATGGCTGTTTGTACCAATAGACATTCATTCCTAATTGTCATTTACATGTATATCGAAACCTCATACTTGATGAATGATCAAAGTAAAAACAAGATGGGATGATGTAACTGGCATAGACATTGGCTCATGCATTTGGTAAACTATTGCACACATACATTTTGGTGTCCTGCATAGCATTTCATGAGTTTGTGGAGCAGAGTGAAACCCTTAAAACGTCAATGATCAATCCCAATAATTGTACACCTTATAACTAAAAAAATGAGATGAAGAAACCTTTAGATTCTCTGGATTACCCAAGATATATCAAAGCAAAGGTAATGCTGCCCTGCTCCTCACCGATGACCCCTTCAGTTATTTGGATCAGCACTGTAAAGTGTTGGTTTTCAGGCAGGCTTTTCGAAGATCATCACTGCTCTGCCAGACACTTGGTCTGACACACAAATAGGTCTTGTCAGTTCTTGTCGGACCGAAAAATTCAAAGACACAAATTGTCCCCATGTTTGGGCTTTGGAGGTCATTCACAACAATTAAAGTAAACAATAATCCAGAGAAGCAGGAAAGTGAAAACTCGATGTTGCAAAATTTACTAATAAAACTTTTCCCAATATTTTTGACTACCAAGTCTCAAACAGAGTTGTCAGACATTCGGTCTGACAAAGAGGATCAAGTTATCAGACCAACTGGAAAAACTGTCAGTCAGGTCTGAAGGACTGACCATCTTTGAAAACCCTGTTTTCAGGGAAGGAAATAATACACTGACCATTTGGTTGAAACCTCTACATTTGGTGACATAACAATTGATGGCTCTTTAGGTCTCAGGATAAAACCAGCCTTACATCCAGCAAACTATAATGTTGATGAATATGTGCCTGGCTGTTCAAATGTGACTTTGTGAACTGCATTTGCACCTAACCAAAAGAAAGTGAAGGGACAGTACACTATGCATTGTATTAATCTCCTCCATAGAACATGTCATTGTGGGTTTTTCCAAATATATCCAATATTGTGGAACAGTTTGCAACACCTTCTTTTTTCCAAAGAACTGTTATGAGCCATCCAATGGAACTAAAGTATACGCGTGGCTCCCACAACTCACGAAGGATCACTGAAACTGCAGTAATAGGGTATCCCATGTTTGTTTTATCAAATGGTTTGTTCAGTTGCAAGTTGCACTGCACTACTGACTAATATCAGGCTGGTTCAAAAATGTGTTGATGACCCCGAGATGTTATGAAATTGTTTGCAAAAGCTAATTTGCTGTGCTATAACATATAGAGCAACTGGAGGGTTCATGTATTTATATCAGATTAAGACTACTAAGAAAATCAGGAACCATTTGAACTACATAGTACATACACCTCAAAAATTCTCTTATGGTTGTTCAGAATTTTTTTATATTAATCACTATTGGATGGTCCACAAGTACACATAAGAAAATTAAAATATAGGCCTATCACACCATTTGTGGATCATGCCATTCTAACTGTTCAATGTAATTTTAGACAATTCTTGGACAATCAAACTGTAGTTTTGAGTTTTAGCCAGTGCGGCCTGTGAGTTTATAATGTTATCCTGATGCCTATGAAGTCACTCAACTGTTATCGAATGTCGAGGTTCCATCCAAAATCTCTCTGTAACTTGGCTTATCCGTTTCTTGCTTTGAAAATGACACTGTGAGAACTAACTAAATACAAAGAACTGAAGAGGGTCATTTGATGAGTGAAAATCACATAACATTTATTTTGATATACATTGGATCATCTGGGAAATCTGCAGTTTTTCACAGAAATTTCAATGTACATATGAGAAAATTAACATTTGGATCAATCTATTTATTGTTTCACTCTGCTCCAAAAACAATCTTTACTGTGCATAAAAGGCTAGGACTATGTGAGACAACAAATGTGTGAGCAACATTGTGCCAAACATGTGAGACCTTGAATATATGTCATTTGTCTCATCCCACCTTGTTTATGCTTTTGTTTTTGTAACCAGAATAAGTTATTACTAAAGACAAATAGGAATGAATGGCATATCTATGGGTACAAACAGCCGTATGAAAATGTATATATTCATATATAATACATTTGAATGGATTCTATGAACTTCTAATCACCTCCAATTATATGAAAACGCCTCAAAAATGGATTCCTCATGTGGGAATTAGCTGAAATAGATGGGTTACTTTTGCTTGTATATGCAATACTAAGAATGTTGTGCTGACCGATCTATAACTCGGCCATCTTGGTGGCCATCTTGAATTTCCCAGAATGCTTGAGGATATAACACTGTCATCCAACATATATGTTTTTGGAATTGTTTAAGGAAGTGGAATCAACTGTCACAAAGATTTTGTCAACATTTCCCATAACTCTTAGGTGAGTTTAACTTTTTTCGATTTATGACACAAATTGCACTCTTTGACCTTTGGGTCACCCCCAATTGCCAAAATAACCCCAGAAATGGATTCCCTACACCAGGTTTGACTGAAAAAGAGGTATCACATATGATTCTAGGTCAAATAGTTTTGAAGTTGTCCCATTCCGAGCAATTTTGGATGCTTCGGTGGCCATCTTGGATTTCTCAATTTCCCCAAGGGTACCAAGTGGGTACCCGCCCAAAATGTTTTCTAGGGGGTCTCAGGACATGGATTCCACTGAGAAAAAAACTTTATCGATCGGTGCAGGGTGTACCCCTCTGGCTGCCAGACTAAACCAGTTTATAACCAGATCAGCAACTCATCTCATATTATATCATCATGGGTTTCAATGATAATTAGATGATAGGCCATATCACGATATTGAAGGGGTTAACTGAAAAATGAGCCTCGTAATCATATTCAAACTATTTGGAAAATTTATATGTTCATTGGATCACATTTCTTAGCCTTAAGCATTTGTACAATTTGTTGAATTTTTCGAAGATTTATCATCTCAAATCACCTGCGATTAATATATCGAGAAGGTAAGTTGATAACAGTAATTGCATGATTCTTTATCATAAATGCAGTGCTTGTGATTCATGCACATTTATAAATGTACAGATATATAATTTAATGGAGGACACACTGGGACACAGGGGTCACTGTTTTCTTACAAGGGTTTTTGATCGTCTGAAATTTCACCGGAAGTGTCTACGCTTTTGTCAGCAGTTTTATCACTTTTATGAAAGATATGCAGCGATAAGATGTGTTGAAGTTTGCTTTATTTTTCTGCTCAATAGAACAGTTAATACTGTATTCTGAGGGGGTTCAATTGAAACGGTAAAAGGTCAGCTTTAAATATGTCAATACTTGTATAGGTTCCATACTTTGTCCTATAGTATTAGTCACAATTTTGGTCATTTTGTTTATTTTTATCCACATCTTGATTTCTGCATTGAATACAGCATGTTAGGCCTATATATCAATCTTTCTGTTTCACTGCCTGCCAGACATTACAGTATGTCCTGTCTGTCATTGGGACAGAAATTTAGCATTGCTGTTGCTGTCCATAAAAATCAACACAATGACATTAGTGGTTCTGCTGACACTAACTTGACCAGAAATAAGTCGGGGGAAGCACTGCAGTGCACTTTTGTGACATCACTGCCTTTTGTGTGTCAGATTGGTAGCATCAGAAATGTCAACATTGTGCGAAATTGGACTGTTATTGACATAAATTGGCAAATATCGGACAAAAATGGCACCAAAACAACACAAATATGTGATATTCATATTACAACAGAACTGAGCACTGAGCTATACATAGTTAGTTGTACTGCTTCTGGTTGCTGAGATATCTGGCCTAATGTCTGTCCTCTGCTCGACGTAACAACCTATAGCGGATGTTACTTTTTTTATATGGTAATCACAGTTTCACACTTCTGCTCTAGCTGACTCAATCAAACAATTGTGTGCCCCCCCCCCTCGGGTGCCCCCCTCCCCCCCCCCCTGCTTGAGTGGGGGATATATCCTGTCATGAGGCCTGCTATTATTGTTGTGACATTTGAAAAGGCAATATATGTAGACCATAAGGCCACACATAATTGATCTTTAGCTTCTCGGATCCTCTCACGGCACATTGTCTAGGGTCGGTCGGTTGGACAACGAAAAAAAGGTGAAAAAAATTGTTTTTTCCATCGGCAGGAAATCTGTTGTGTCGGCGGGTCCACGAAGCTAGGAACAATTATGTGTGGCCTAATGGCATGTAGGCGTATGGGTGCCTATCTCTCTTGCATAACATCAGATTCTGATTTCCATAAGAAAACCCATTATGTGAATTATTAATAGCGATTTATTGAGCATAATAATGATGGAGAGTGATTGAATGATTTATACAACTGCAGATAAAATCATCCAATTACTATCACAGAAATAATCCTGCAATTGTCTCGCAGAACATAAATCTCAAATGATTGTCAGTGGAATTTATCATAAACCAAACGTAATTGCAACATTTCTTCATGCCTAAATTTGATCTGACAACAAATTATGAATTCATGTATATTTACATTCAGATGAATAACACTTTATTCATGCTTTCATATACCAATGATTACTTGAATAACACAACAATCTCTATATCGGTAGAGGGACGCTGCGTACCGTCTTTCCTCGTTATTATGTTTTTACTTTTTTTTCTTGCTTTGTCTACTAGGCCTTATGACAGGATAAACTCCTTTCCACAAGGGTATACTCTGCACAATCCGGAACCTTCACTATCTCCACTGATTTTCCAGTTTCTTTACACCGCGTTCCAAATTATTATGCAACTAGGCTTTTTCGTCATATCTCCAAAAGGAATTATACTATTTGGATATCCTTCACACATAATGATCAATGTGTCATGGAGCTAATATCCTGTCAATTTTGTCCAATTCTGATAGCTCAGTTTTGAGTTATGCTATATAATCAGGTTTTTAGGTGTTCCCAATTATTATGCAATTCTTGGAAAGGCAGCCATTGCAACCCAAAATCAACCAGAATCATCCGAAAATGCCATGAACATATACCCAATAACACTAAAGAAAAATTAGAACCATCATTTCAAATATGGATCCATTCATATCCAAGAAATCCATGTTATACCCCTGCATTGAAATATCATTGAATTTACAGTTTTATTGCAATGGAAAGCCACTGTTAGCCAGGCAACGTACAAAATCATTACGAAACTCATTTTCCACTTTCCTTAGGCTTAGAACTCACCTCTTAACCAATGAAAATACAATTTCACCAACGTATTTTAAAATATCTTGAGCTGAATTGAACTCATCCAATTGCCAATGGGAAACAGAGGTGTGAGATTTTGACTTGTAGGAGTCTCGGGTTTGGTGATTTATCACAGAAGATGATCCCAGTGTAATAAAGATATATTGTAAGCTGAATTTTGAGTGATTTGACTTTTTTAAAGGACATGGGAGGCTTGTATTTTGAGAAAAAAGCCATTTTCAATGGTTTTTCAATGTAGTCGTATTATATGCATTCCTTGATCATGAAAGCACCCACATATGAAATGACGGAACCTTGTATTTTTCATTTAGTGTTAAAAGGTAAATGTTAAAGGCATTTTATAATCAACTTCATTGATTATGGGTGGCAATGGAGGTTTATTAAAAAAATGCATAATAATTGGGAACACCCCAAAAACTGATTATATGGCATAACTCTTCACTGAATCAACAGAATTTAACAAAAGTAACAGGATATTTGCTTCATGGCACATATACCAATATGTACAAAGGATATCCAAATAGTGCTATTTCTTGTGGAGATATTACAAAAAAAAGCATAGTTGCATAATAATTGGGAACGCAGTGTAGTTGGAAATATACTTTGACTCCTTCATCATCTAATATCTTTTTTAAATCAAGTGCCTCAAAGTCTAATTTTCAGAAATTATCTGCTCATTTAAATTACACAAAGGCAGTTTCCATCATCAAATGAGTATCTTATGAAAAGCACAGTTGCACTAAATACCTTACAGAATTTGCTCATAATCCATTCCACATATACAATACTTTCATATTGTCCGGGTCAACTCTATCCATTGGAAAAATATTGTGATGACCTTGAACTATTCTTTCTATTTCAAGAGCGTGACTGCAGATCATTCGGTTAGATTACCATGTAAACATGGCCTAAGAACATCCAGCCCTGCCTCCTTTCTACTCTGAAATGGTTGTGAACACATGGGAGACCTTCAGTCATGTTCTGTTGTGTTCAGCTACAGGCAGTTGGCATGCCTCCTGAACATGTTTCTATGAGATGCTTCTGACAGCTAAAGTCTCATGTTGTAGTTTGCTTTTGCATGGAGACCACTTGGAAATAGACCAAGGCAGAAATGTAAAGAATAACATATTATAATAATCCATCAGAAAATTTTAAACCAATTGATTTGGATTAGATGGCCTGCAATCTGTCACTTTTGAGATGTTCCAAACCTACTGGCTTAGCGGAGTCAATTTGGCAATCATAGAGTCTCAAAGACAAGTCCTTTCTGTTTTCTGATTAGCACGCCAGCCAACCAACTTGGTTCTATTGGCCAAGAAATGCACTATTTTCACAAATTCCATAAGGTCTCTCTTCATAAGGTAATGGAAACAAGAGTTTCTTGTACAATCGATGAAAATAAACGTTGGAAAGGGGTTGGTGCATGTAAAGACATCCCTGTGTGAGTTGTGTCTGCATTAGGCCAATTCATGCTACGTGAGGAGAGGATGGGTTTCTCCAGCATCTGTAGATTGCAACCCCATCAAGCTTTGGTTAAGTGATAAGAATCCAGCCCACTCAAGAGTGATCCACCATAACAAGCATGAGAGCCATTCACACATACGATGGCTATAGATGCACAGGTTTTGCTAAACTTCTGCCTATCCTTCATGTTGCAAGTGCTTTATTGCAGGGTTATCGTAGTTTGATGGCCAGTATGCACAATATAACAGGCTATTAGGACCATTTATATGCAAAGTGACTATTGATATTTTTCAGAGTTTAAAAAGCTCTGAAGATTGTATCATCTACCATGCCATGATTGCCTCTTTTCATCAAGACTTATAACTCTATAATTTATTTTGTTATATATTTTTTCCTTCTGTGATTAGTTGCATGGACAGGTCATACTGCAGAACTTTTCTCTCTGGAAACTGGAGGTATTGCTTCCCCATTTTAAAAAGCCATGTTAACTGTATGACGTGTATAGCAGCCAGTGAGTCATAACCTATATTTCCTATGTTATTTATCAGAGTCATTGACCAAGTCATACCACTCATCAATGAGGTCACACGTTGCCTTATGACAAATTAGCACCTCATATCAATGTATTTGATAGGAGCTTCAGTGAGGTCACTGATTGCCACTAGCAGCTGAATGTAAGTACTCGTCATTCGTCTACTGTAACACCTATCAATTGAACTTCAGCAGAAGATGAGCCATATATTTGGTCTTGTACAAAAAGTTTCATTTGGAAGTGTTGCTGGGATATCAATCTCTACATTAGACCCATTTTAGTATTGTTATCATGTGGCTGGCTTTGAAATATAACTTGTCACTCTTCTAGCTGTTTCCACAAAAAGGTGGAATACTGGTGTATAATACAAAAAATAATTGTGTGTGGAAACTTTGAGTACCATTGTGCCCATGCATGTTGCCTTTTTATGGAAAGTTGCCATGTACTTTGTTGATAAAAAAAATTTTCATCATGGGTATCAACTAGTAAGGAAAATGTTTATGTCCTTCGTCTCTCAGTATGGAAAGAACTACTAACACATGATATGGTGTGTTGTGTCAAGACAATCAAATTTTAAAGGTTTTCTCTCTCCCTCGAGTGAAATCAGATTCTTTTATCTATAGGAGTATTTTTGGATTATTGCATGTATTTCCTCAAAGAAGAATAAAGACATTTCCAATAGCTCTCTGTTTATATTGCCTGCATTTCAAAGAACTGTATTTTTTTAATAATGTTTCATCATGGGTATCTTGTCTTTCTACTCTCATTATGGAGACCCCTTCAGAATCTGACAATTGGGACGGTATGTTGTGTCAAGTAAAAAGAAGTTTTTCTGTCTCCCTTGTGCAAAATCAGATTCTTTTATGATTATTTTTGGATGATTGCAAGTATCTTCTCAAACAAAGAGATATGATCTAATAAATGATTTCAAAAATAATAACTTTTAACAACATTTTAAATAGTTCTCTGTTCTCCTTTCATATAACCCATGATAATCACAAGAACAACCCAAAAAATGCAATTGTGAAACCTGGCCTTGATTCTGGATAAAATGTCCTTTGTCACATCTTCTCATCTTGCTTAACTTTCTCATGTTCTCTCAAATTTCCTTTCTGAATAGGTTGATGGTCCTTGAAATCATTATTTGATATAAAAACAAAATAATAAAGTTTCCATGAAAAAGCATAAAAATACTCTAAGCATAAAAAACCTCTCAGAACTATTCATTACTGCCTAATACATCCCAAATCCAGGTGAAGTGAGAGTGAGTCCACCAGATCTTTTTCGTGTATTGATCAAGGGAGTGCAACAAAGAAACCCATTTGAGAGGAATGTTATTCCCAATACTCTGACAAGAAATCAATGGCTCCTGTAAGGAAGCATTCATTATTGCTCTATAGAGCTAGTCCACAGTGTGGACTCCACACTCTGCCAGTTTATGAACTTGTCAAGAATTGCTTATCATTTATCTGTCTTGCAAAACTTATTGTGACACTTTGTCTACTATGCCTTTCTTTATCTCTTTGCTCAGTTGTTGGCATGCTGAAACACAATCATCAGATTCAAAACTCCTGCACATGACTTACAGTTCATTAAGTACTAAAAGTATGTTTATTCCAAGAGTCATCATTGTCACAATGAAAATGGCAAAACAGGAAAAGGGCCAAAATGAAGACAAAAAAATATTCATGCGCAGTATTAGATGCCATACAGTATCTGAAAGGCATGTATAGGTTATAAATAGTCTTAACAAAACTTCGATGCAATAGTTGAATCACGTCAGTAGTTGACATTTAAATCATTGCGGAATGAAGGTGTCTTTCACACTCAAATGGCAAGAAATGCACATCAGATTCATATTTCAGATTAAGTTGCCTCAAGATATCTCAGTGTCCTAAAATAGAAACTAATTATAAAGACCTATAATAAAGAGCAGGAAGCACAAACCACAGATTTTACTTGGCATTCTGTGCAGTACTTGGGTTTTTTTATGATGCGCCCAATCAGACTCCGTTGCTGTATAGTAGGTAGCAAAACATGGTTATTTTACTGTAATTTTGACTTCAGATTTGATAGCACAATCAGGTTAGATGTTTCGTTTTCAAAAAATCACTTATAATTTGAAATTATTTGTCACATAGTGTACTCAGCCTGTGCATGGTGTACTATTTGTGTAGGCATATAAGATCACGCAGCTCAGCATAAAGCAAAATCAGATAGCCTACAACGGAAAACATTAAATCACTTCTTATTTTAATCTTATATATTTATGAGCACAAATTCATTCATACTGAATCAAATATTACAAGAAAAGACAACGGTATTAAGAACTACTGCAACATAGTACATAGATTGACGTTGAAACATTCAATGTCAAATCTTTAGTTTTAAGGAATGGTAGGAGCCAGTAAACTGATGATTTCTGCCAGTTTGGGTGATTAATCTAGACAACAATTTTGGGATACTGTGTGCAGGTAATAAATAATTACGTCAGGCATTTCTTTGAGATAAATGAGTTATCATCAGGAAAAACTACCCCCTCCCCCTATGAACTAAGTGCTCATGTTCTTTGGTTCTAATATTTTCTGTTTGGGATTTGGCATTTTCGGAGAAATCGCCAATCACTTCCTCGCACTTTCATGACCTTCACAGCTTGATGTCTAGCAGATTCGTCAGTCCAGAGCCATTAAGTAATGCTTAGCACCCCTGCTTGCAGAAATGGCAGTGTTTCTTTCTGGGAAAATGTTTCTGCTCCTATTGCTTATATGGCATTACTAATTTCCGCTTCCATCAAGGACATGCAGAGAATATTTGGAGAAATTGATCTCCTTTTTTATGAAACGAAATTTGGCACATACTTATTTCCGTTACTGGTACCCAAAATTGACAATAAGGAAATGAAGCTATATATCAAATTACAGATGTTAAATACATATAAATCAGATATAATAGAAATTCTAATTGGCAGTCGTCTCCTTGAAGCAAAAGAGCACAACAATGGAACAAACGACCTAAAACAAGGAAACCAACACACACTTAATATTAGTTCACATTGAATAAATATTGTTTTTTAAATAAAATCTTTTTTAGAAGTACCTCACTTTCTTTTTACTCACACTTTCGGGGTGAATGAAATAAATATCATCAGCGGCAGTGCTGTCACATGTTTCTCCCCTAGGAATTTACATGCAGTCTTCTCACAGACCGTAATATTTGTTTTTCTTTTTCAACAATGTATTATAGGTCAAACTCTGACACATTAAATCATGATGACAAAAACGCCACATACTTATATAATTGAGCTTATTTTACCATCGTAGTCCAGTTACAGCAAAATTATTATCAACAGATGTACAATTATATAATTATCATGAAAACAGAATAACACGATTATATAAAACATATTCTCATCGTAATGGCACATTTTTTAGTAATGCGACTAACAACCCAAAATTCATGTGACATAAAAGAAAGCAATTATATAAATGTTATCTATATAGATTATAGTTCCAGTTAATTACTGATTTCATCACACTGAGATCCTTGTCTGAGAAAATTCTAGACACCCACGAAATGGGCCCTATTTATATTAACATAAATTCATAACATTTTTTCTGTTATTATATCACTAAAATGAGTAACAGACTGATAGCTTAGTGTGCCTATGAACACTAAGATACAAAAACGCATCTCCCGAAGAATCATTACTGCGAGTATTATCATCAAATTTATATAAGTAGTTATTTTACCAATGAAAAATACGACTGTGGGTCATGAAGTTTTGTAAAGCCAATTTATATACATGTACAGTACAACCATCATAACAAGAAAATTCTAAAAAAAAAAAAGAATTACATCTGGCTTCATTCTTTTTTCAATATAATATATACAGCTCCTGCCTACACTGATACACTGGGCACAGTGAGACACTTAACAACCATGAACGTAACTCAAAATTTCTCCAAACTTTTAAAAGGTAGGAACCCGAAACTACTGGACAATACACCCAATGTCATTATCTATAATGTGGACCTGATCTCATTTAACTTGTTACTGCCAACATTTTGGAACACTTGAAAATAAAAGAAGTGTCTCACTGTGCCCCTCTCTCCCCTACATTTTACTTCTGGTACACTTCTCACACTGTTACAGATGATTTCATATTTGTGGACACGAGGACTGAATGTGATTTTTGTCTAGGACATGTTATCCTATAGGGAAAAGTGATGTCATTATTTTGCTGATGTCACTTTTCTCTATAGAGTACATGTCCTAGAAAAAAAATCCCATTTGGTCCTTGTGTCTCCAAATATGAAATCATCTGTAAATCATGAGCGATGTACATATTCAATAATGTTAGACAAATTGATTATTTTCCTTTTCAATATCATCATCTCTGGAATTTAATAAACACATATGGACTTATATAAGAAATGTGACTGATAAAACAATTTACAAAGAGATTGTACTCAGCCTGTACTGATAAGGAAGTTTTAATACATATTTCTTAACGTTACATTGTAACATTTCAGTTCTTCTCTTTTCCTCCATCCATCGAGTTGCTTCAGGAAACTAATATTGAGTCTTTTGTATTTCTAGCTAGATTCTCTGGGTGATTTCTAGTTACATACACTGTTGTTAGTATCTTTTTGTATCGATGTCTCAACCTATAGAAAAACTTACATGTAAGTATTCTTAACAGTACATCGATTCTACAAGATAAGGAATTTCGTTCATGAAATTTTTGCCGTGTGAAACGTCATCAAAGATTGTGTACATTTTCAAGAGGGGGCTCAATGCAAAACTTGGCCTAAAATCCTTAATTCACGTCCGATTTTCAAAATTTAAAAACCTACATGTATCAAATGAACTCATCTAAATTCAATGCAGTCATTCGTTTTGCTATATTTGCAGTATTAAGTTCGCAAATTAGCTTTCGTCGCATTAAGCTGCATGAATGCAATGTTGCTCAATCCCAGTGATCAAAACAGACCAGTGGCATATCCAGGATTTTGTAGGAGGGGGGGGGGTTATTTAAAGTTTCCCATTATCAAATAACTAATTTCTAATGTTTGGCATTTTTTATATGTTGGCAGCTAGGCTAAGCAAGCTGTATTCTAATAACAAAAATGTGGGAAGGGGGGGGGGTTGAATTTTTTTCCTGGACATTATTTTATAGGATGCCTACTTTTAGATATTAGAGCCATTAATGTACATGCCATATGCCCTTAGGTCCATATTAAGTTCGATACAGTACCCTTTTTTAAGGGTACTTTTCTTGTTATAATGTCAGCAGACTCAGCACTATAGCTGAAGGTGTCAAGCATACACCGCTGTGTTCATCAGGATAAAAGCAAAAGGTGCAAAAGCAATCAAGGATTAACTGGCAAGGCTGAACCACACATCCTGATATTAAGATAAAAAGATCTATACTGCATTTACTTGCATTGTAAATCAATACTTTGTAAACCTTCGTACACCTTCATACTTCTTGCATATTTCGTCACCAGTAGACTGTAGGTACATTTAACTGTAATCCTGTCTCCTATGAGATTTATCCCTTCATCATAACTATGCACAATGCACATGGAGTGCAAAAATGGATGCCATTTTGATTTTAAAGTATAATCTGTGTACAGCTGCTGCTAAGCTACTGATACATGATTTCATTTTAAAACAAAAATTATATCTATTTCAGCACATAGCTATTGAAACTTGCTTTGACAATTCAATGGGCCAACATATTTGTGAGGAATGAAAACAATTATTAGGATGGCAATGAAAAATAAATTGCAAAATTTGCTGTGCTTTATACCTCGTCACTAAATCATTTTCAATCATTATTTGTGATCGAAGAAGATATAATCAAAAATTTACCAATCCCGTAAAAAATTCACTTGGCACTTTTATTGTTATGTCAAAACATCAACGTTGATTTTTGGCATACGATTCAATGGATTTAACTGGGATAAAACTGCTGCAGACAAAATTATCCTAGTATTGCTATAAAAATAATCTCGCAGTTTAAGTAGGTGTCAATCGTCATGCCAATTGCACACAAAATAAGCTACATCACATATGCCATATTTTCTAAGCAATGAATTTAATATATTTTTCATTATGAATAGTGTTTCATTATGAATACATGAATATCATATTATAAAAGGACATGCCTTTAACTTTAAGATTGTGATAAGTTTGTCACTCTTTCACACTCGAAATGATTAGCTGGTCATTTCTTGCACCAAGCAGGAAACAAAAGACAGATAGACTGAAATGTAAAACAAATAATCTTCCATCCGTTTGGTCTTATGGAAGTTTGTTAATACATATGTAAATCATGAAAATTGTGATTTCATGGCGTCAGACAAAAAACTAATTTTGTGGCAAAATCATCTTCCAACATGGTGGAACACCTGTTCATACTGCATAGAAGACTCAGGAGTGCCTCAAAACAAACCTGCTGAGCAAGGTAGAGTTCCACCCCTTGTCTCCTGAGCAGGTCCAGTGGATTACTCAGTATCGGCAAATTGGGCGACAGCATCCAGCAAGTTATCCCAACCCTCGCAGTAAAGTTAAAGGGCTCCATGCATCATGTCTGCATGGGGCAGATGTTGGCGGAGTGCATCAAACATGTTTTCACATCGTTTTGGTCTCATCTGCAGGAAGTTACCACTGCAAGGGGTGCGAATATTGGGTAATTTGACTCTTCTGATTATACTGTTCATATAGAAATCATGTTTTGTTGAATAATGATGCTTGGCACAGAATGAACTGTAAACAAATCAAATTGTGTTGACTGTCCTCTTTTTCTGTAGACACCCTGTAGGGGAAGCATCTGTCCAACATGATGGCAACATGGGTCCAAGTGACTCCGACCAGAGAGCTCTAGAGTCACACAACTAATGAGGATACCATGTATTATGACATACACTGTAAGGCAATGAAGGATGAAGCATAATCTGCATTTATATTAAGTCCCAAAATATTCTTATCATTGGCAGATGTCATTGCAGTAATTAACGGAGGTTCACTGAAGGGTATCATCTGTCACCTGACTGGTTGGCCGATATGGAAAAATAATCCTGGTTCTAATTATCTCTATCTCACTCATGTGTTACTCAGATTGAGGGACACACAGGAGCAGAGATTGTTTTCATTCTTGTAAAATGAAGTTAATGAAAATGAAATTTTTATCCCATGAAGAATCATATTCCTAGTTTATACATTAGTTGGCAGCAAACGTATTCAATCCCTTGCAGTTCTGTTGCCATAGCCAAATGAACCAGTTTATAACCAGATCAACAACATCTCATATTATTATCATACTTTACACTTTTTTAATAATAAAACAATGTTTTCAAATGATGATGATAAAAAAAAATTGTCTTCTCTGTCTGTCTGTCTCAAGATAGATCCCACGCAATGAAGTTGTTAATCTATGAACAGTACTAGTTAGACACCGATTTGGAGGGTTCTAACAAGCATACATTTCGTCAGTTAACTGACAAAACGTATGTTACGTAGAACCCAAAATTATAATGGTTGGTAATTTTGGCTGCTACCCATATTACTTTTCAAATCGTTCTGTTTTTCATTGGTTTCAATGATAATTAGATGATAGGCCATAATACGATATTAGAGGAGTTAACTGAAAAGTGAGCCTCGTAATCATATTCAAACTAATTTTAGAAAATTTACATGTTCATTGGATCACATGTCTTTGCCTTAAGCGTTTGGACAATTTGTGAAATTTCGAAGATTTATCATCTCAAATCACCTCAGATTTTATAGAGAAGATAAGTTGATGACAGTAATTGCATGAGTCTATATATTATAAATGCAGTGCTTGTGATCCATACACATTTATGTACAGATATATAATTCAATGGAGGACGCACTAGGACACATTGGTACACACTGGGACACAGGGGTCACTGTTTTCTTACAAGGGTTTTTGTTTGGTGACATAATCAAATCGTGTGAAATTTCACCAGAAGTATCTACGCTTTTGAAAGCTGTTTTATGAAAGATATGCAGCGATAAGATGAGTTGGAGTTTGTTTTTTTTTCTGCCCAATAGGACAGTCAATACTATATTCTGAGGGAGTTCAAGTGAAACGGTTAAAGATCAGCTTTAAATATGTCAATAATTGTATAGGTTCCAAACTTTATCAGATATTATTAGTCACAATTTTGGTCATGTTGTTTATTTTTATGCACATCTTGATTTCTGCATTGATTACAGTATGTTATGCATCAATCTCTCTCTTTCACTTCCCTACATTACAGTACGTCGTGTCTGTCATTGGGACAGAAATTTAGCATTGTTTTTACTGTCCATAAAAATCAACACAATGGCATTTAGTCGTTCTGCTGACACAAACTTGACCAGAACTAAGTCAGGGGAGGCACTTCAGTGCACTTTTGTGACATCACTGCCTATTGTGTGTCAGATTGGTGGATCACAAATGTCAACATTGTGCGAAATTGGACTGTTATTGACATAAATTGGCAAATATCGGACAAAAATGGCACCAAAACAACACAAATATGTGATATTCATATTACAACAGAACTGAGCACTGAGCTATACATAGTTAGTTGTACTGCTCCTGTGGGGCTTCTGGTTGCTGAGGTATCTGACCTAATGTCTGTCCTCCGCTTGACATGACAACCTATAGCGGATGTTACATTTGTTTTTTTTTTATGTTAATGACAGTTTCACACTTCAGCTCTAGCTAACTCAATCAAATTATCGTGTGCCCCCCCCTCAGGTGCCCCCCCTCGGGTGCCCCCCCCTCGGGTGCCCCCCTGCTTGAGTGGGGGATATATCCTTTTACTGTAGTGACATTTGAAAGAGCAATATAACAGGCCTTAATGGTATGTAGGCCTATGGGTGCCAATCTCTCTTGCATAACAGCAGATTCTGATTTCCATAAGAAAACCCATGTGAATTATTAATAGCGATTTATTGAGCATAATAATGATGGAGAGTGATTAAATGATTTATACAACTGCAGATAAAATCATCCAATTATTATCACAGAAACAATTCTGCAATTGTCTCACAGAACATAAATCCCAAGTGATTGTCAGTGGAATTTCTCATAAACCAAACATAATTGCAACATTTCATCATGCCTAAATCTGATCTGACAACAAATTATGAATTCATGTATATTTACATTCAGATGAATAACACTTTATTCATGCTTTCATATACCAATGATCACTTGAATAACACAACAATCTTTATCTCTGTAGAGGGACGCCATGTGCAGTCTTTCCTTGTTATTATGTTCTTACTTTTTCTTCTTGCTTTGTCTACTGGGCCTCAAAACAGGATAAATCCTTTCCCACAAGGGTATACTCCGCACAGTCCGGAACCTTCACTATCTCCACTGATTTTCCAGTCTCTTTAGATGGAAGTATGCTTTGGCTCCTTTATCATCTAATATCTTTCTTAAATCAAGTGCCTCAAAGACTAATTTTCAGAAATTATCTGCTCATTTAAATTCCACGAAGGAAGTTTCCATCATCAAATGAGTATTTTATGAGAAGCACAGTTGCACTTAATACCTTACAGAATTTTCTCATAATCCATTCCACATATACAATACTTTCATATTGTCCGGGTCAACTCTATCCATTGGAAAAATATTGTGATGACCTTGAACTATTCTTTCTATTTCAAGAGCGTGACTGCAGATCATTCGGTTAGATTACCATGTAAACATGGCCTAAGAACATCCAGCCCTGCCTCCTTTCTACTCTGACATGGTTGTCAACACATGGCAGACCTTCAGTCATGTTCTGTTGTGTTTAGCTACAGGCAGTTGGCATGCCTCCTGAACATGTTTCTATGAGATGCTTCTGACAGCTAAAGTCTCATGTTGTTGTTTGCTTTTGCCTCGAGACCACTCACGCAAATAGACTAAGGCAGAAATGTAGAGAATAACATAATAATCCGCGGGAAAATTTGAAATCAATTGATTTGGATTGGATGGCCTGCAATCAGCCACTTTTGAGATATTCCAAACGGGAAGAGTTGTCTCTAAAAAAGACCTACTGGCTTAGGGGAGTCAATTGGGCAATCATAGAGTCTCAAAAACAATTCTTTTCTGTTTTCTAATTAGCACGTCAGCCAACCAATTGGCTTTATTGGCCTAGAAATGCACTATTTTCAACGAATTCCATAAGGTCTTTCTTCATAAGGTGATGGAAACAAGAATTTCTTGTACAATCAATGAAAATAAACATTGGAAAGGGGCTGGTGCATGTGAAGACATCCCTGTGTGAGTAGTATTTGCTTTAGGCCAATCCATGTTACGTGAGGAGAGGTTTGATTTCAGCAGCATCTGTAGATTGCAACCCTATCGAGCTTTGGTTAATTGATAAAAATCAAGCCTACTCACAAGTGATCCGCCATAACAAGCATGAGAGCCATTTACACTTACGATGGCTATAGATGCACAGGTTTGCTCAACTTCTGCCTATCCTTCATGTTGCAAGTGCTATATTGCTGGGCAATCGTAGTTTGATGGCCAGTATGCACCATATAACAGGCCATTAGGACCATTTATATGTAAAGTGACTATTGATATTTTCTTTGGTGCATAGTTTAAAGAGCTCCAAAGATGTTATCATCTCCCATAACAAGATTGCCTCTTTTCATCAAGACTTATAAGTCTATAGTTTATTTTGTTTTGTTTTGTTTTCCTTCTGTGATTATTGCATCCATGGACAGGTCATACTGCAGAACTTTTCTCTCTGGAAACTGGAGGTATTGCTTCCCCATTTAAAAAAGTTCAAATTGAAAACTGTGGGACCTAAAAATCTGCTTAACGCCTATCAATTGAACTTCCGCAGAAGATGAGCTATATACCATGCATGATGTGGTTTGGTCTTGTGCCTACAGGCAGTTTCATTTGGAAGTGCTGCTGGGATATCAACCTCTACATCAGAGCCATTTTAGTATTGTTATCATTTGGTTGGTTTTGAAATATAACATGTCACTATTCTAGCTGTTTCCAAAAAAAGGTGTATAATACACAAAATTATTGTGTAGAGCAGAATCAGCAGATCATGTGTCATTGTGCAGATGCTGCATGAACTTGTGCTGGTATGCATACGAGGGGCGTTAAGAAAGTTCGGATCAATTTCCTGAGAGATGCTTATATTTAAGCTGGAGTCTTCAAATTTTCAGGAATACATCTTGAGGTATCAAAGAAAAGAAAAAAATTGCTAAGCACCTTTGGGCCACAATATTTAGGTTGTTATTTTCTTGCCATGGAAATGGCAACTTGAGGAACCCAGCGCATCTTATTTTTCTAATGAACTTGCATTGTGTTTTCCCTGAAATCTATGGTCCAATTATGTTGAAAAGGACTTCAGGGCCCTCTGACAATTGTGATTGTAACCTTATGATGTCACAATGTTGTGCCAATCCATTGTCTAGCCACTTAAACCAGATTTTCACACTGTAAAGAGTGATTTTGGATGAGCATTTGACATGGACCCGAAACATGATCAGGAAGCTTCCATCAAATTGTGTGTTGTCATAGGAAAGAAAGGTACACAAACACACAATGTCACTTGGACAGCATTTCAAGATACCTCGATGATGATTTAACACCATGTGCCTTTTGATTATTCCCTAATCTAAAAGATGAGCCGAGAGGTGAAAGACATGATACAAATCAATACATGTGACATGCCATTTCCAGGGCCTTGTGTTCATGCCACAGAGAGCACTTTAAAAAATGGTAAAGCTGTTGATAATCATCTATCTTCATAATTATTTGTGTATGGAATAAATTGTATGGCGATTTACACAGCTAAGTTGTTGAGTTTTGCATGAAAAACTTAGCTGCGCTGCCTACCAGTAGGTGTTGTTTACATGGCAACAGAAGAGTAAGTTAAACATTGGCCATGGACGCAATATTTTCAGAATGAAAGGCTATGCAACTGAATTTTGAAAATTCCATTCAAGTACGTCAAAGAGAAAGGTCTGCTGCAAAAATTGGTCACAACTTCCAGAACACCCATCGTAATGTAAGAAAGTTTGCAAAGACAGTAATGGTAAAACAGGATACTTTCTCTTCTGCATTCACTGGACACAGTAATGGTTATAAAACTTATCTTTCATTTTTTCCATTTTTGACAGCTTTAATGTGACAGAAGCAAATGTTGAAAGGCAATATATAAATATTTTTCTAGTGAGAAATATCTGATCATTTATCATTTATTGCTTTGTCTTATATTTTAACAAAAGCATGTTTGCTTTGGCTTTATTGGAAACTTCGAGAGCCATTGTGCCCGTGCATGTTGCCTTCTTATGGAATATTACCATGTACTTTGTTCATATTGCTTTCATTTAAAAAAACTGGCTTTGTCCATGATGTTTTATCATGGGTATCAACCAGTAAAGAAAATGTTTATGTCCTTCCGTCTCTCACTATGGAAAGAACTATACTAAAACATGAGGGGTATTTTTGGATTATTGCATGTATTTCCTCAAACGAAGAGATATGATCTAATAAATGAGTTTCAAAGAAGAATAAAGACATTTTCAATTGCTCTCTGTCCATATTGCTTGCATTTTAAAGAACTGGCTTTGTCAATTATGTTTCATCATGGGTATCAACTAGTGAAGAAAATTGTCTTTCTACTCTCATTATGGAGACCCCTTCAGAATCTGACATATGGGACGATATGTTGTGTCAAGGAAAATGAAGTTTTTCTGTCTCGCTTGAGTGAAATCAGATTATTTTACTATTATTTTCGGATTATTGCATACGTGTGTCTTCTCAAACAAAGAGATATGATCTAATAAATGATTTAAAAAAAGAATAAATTTTAAACATTTTTAAATTGCTCTCTGTTCGCCTTTCATATAACCCATGATAATCACACAAACAACCCAAAAAATGCTATTTGTGGAACCTGGCCTTGATTCTTGGTAAAATGTCCTTTGTCACATCTTCTCATCTTGCTTAACTTTCTCATGTTCTCTCAATTTTCCTTTCTGAATAGGTTGATGGTCCTTGAAATCATTATTTGATATCAAAACAAAAGAATGAAGTTTCCATGAAAAAGTTTACAAATCCTCTGTGTATAAAAAACCTCTCAGAAATGTTCATTACATCCCAAATCCAGGTGAAGCTAGAGTGAATCAATTATGAATCTTTTTCGTGTATTGATCAAGGGAGTGCAACAAAGAAACCCATTTGAGAGGAATGTTATTCCCAATACTCTGACAAGAAATCAATGGCTCCTGTAAGGAAGCATTCATTTTTGCTGTGTAGCTAGTCCACACTGCCAGTTTTTGAACTTGAAGAACTGTTTATCAATGTACCAATCTTGCAAAACTTATTGTGACACTTTGTCTGCTACGCATTTCTTTGTCTTTTTGCTCAGTTGTAGGCATATTTAAACACAATCATCAGGTTCAAAACTCCTACACATGACTTAGAGTTCATTAAGTACTAAAAGTATGTTTATTCAAAGAGTCATTGTCACAATGAAAATGGCAAAACAGGAAAAGGGCCAACATGAAGACAAAAAAATATTCATGCCCAGTATTAGATGCCATACAGTATCTGAAAGGCATGTATAGGTTATAAATAGTCTTAACAAAACTTCGATGCAATAGTTGAATCACGTCAGTAGTTGACATTTAAATCATTGCCAGGGGGATGCAGGATGTTTCTTGCATTGTACAAAATATTGCTGAATGAAGGTGTCTTTCACACTCAAATGGCAAGAAATGCACATCAGATTCATATTTCAGATTCAGTTGCCTCAAGATATCTCAGTATTCTAAAATAGAAACTAATTATAAAGACCTATAATAAAGAGCAGGAAGCACAAACCACAGATTTTACTTGGCATTCTGTGCAGTACTTGGGTTTTTTTATGATGCGCCCAATCAGACTCCGTTGCTGTATAGTAGGTAGCAAAACATGGTTATTTTACTGTAATTTTGACTTCAAATTTGACAGTGCAGGTAATATGTTTCATTTTCAAAACATCACGGATAATTTGAAATTATTTGTCACATAGTGTACTCAGGTGGTGGGCCGTGTAGGCATATAAGATCACGCAGCTAAGCATAAAGTAAAATCAGATAGCCTACAATGGAAACCATGACAACACTTTTTAATCCCATGTATAAGCACAAATTCATTCACTACTGAATCAAATATCAGGTACACTTAATTGGTACTATTCACCACACATGGTTCATTTTCATGTGAGAATAAAATCTTATCTTGAGTCAAATTTTCTCTTTAGTATGCGGACACCTATATAAACAGTTTTTGTAGGAATTAGCTTGCTCTAGAGCTGATTTCACATGGCATTCTCACAGCTCTGGTGTCTTTCCGTCTTTGCAGACCTCAGTATGCCAAGCCGCCACTTCTTTCCAGACTACCCCAGATCATTGCAGATTTTGTTCTTAATCATCCTTGGATTCTGTTTTGCCATTTTGACTTTTTTCTTTGTCAGCTCTCAATTTTGGCTCTTTATCCAGTTCTCCTTAGTGCACCGAAGGCATTCGAGGTCTTCAAACTACCAACTAAGCACTCTACTGACAAGTTTGGCATCAAAAAAGGCTTCACAATAGCTCCAAATGATATACCATTTATGTGTATTCTTAATATTTGCATTCCAATTTGTACATACTGTTTGGATGATCCAATTATGACTTATAAAGAAAATGAAAAATTGTGTCCGGGAGCTTAAATAGTATGTACTTAATTTACAAATGTGGCAAAAAAACGTTGAGAATAATTTGTCTGAAGTTTTTGTTAACTAACTATAAAAGTCAAGGATTTATGAATAGGAGACATAGGTATGGAATAATACTACCATGGTCCTGGAGTGTATGCAAACTTTCGACCCATCAAGTTTGGACAATGTGCAGATTAATGCTGCATATTTTTAAAGGGATTTAGTGAAACTGACCAATTATAGCCAAATTCATTAGTTCAATATGTGAGAAATAAGGGACAGAAATGCCAGATATGCTCACCAGTTTGTACTTACATAATACATCTTTAACTATTTCCTGATCAACTGTATGTAAATTTTTAACCTCAACTGTACATGGCATTACTAATTTCCACTTCCATCAAGGACATGCAGATTGCAGAGAATATTTGGAAAAATTGCAAATGAATTGATCTCCTTGTTTATGGAACAAATATGACAGATACTTATTTCCGTTACTGGTACCCAAAATTGACAATAATGAAAGAAAGCTGTATATCAAATTGCAGATGTTGAATACGTATAAATTGTATATAATATAAATTATAATAGACAGTCGTTTCCTTGAAGCAAAAGAGCACAACAATGGCACACAAAAGACAGAGCAACAATCCAAAACGATACATTCGGTGAACTTACAGTTATTTGACAATCTCAGAAAGAAAACTTTTGCATTTCACTCTTCATTAAAAAAAGACACCCACTATTTTATTTAAGAAGGCACACCGCTATTTATAAAGCCTCCTCAGTGGGGCATGTGAGATAAATAACATAAGTGGCTCAAAAATGCATCAATGGCTCAAGTAATAAGGCCACTCTAACATCACTTATGAGTTGACCATGAAAAAAAAAAGATCAATTCGAAACTTCAAATGGGAATGTCTATACTTTTGTCACTAGACTGTATTCCAATATTCTATACAGAGAGCAGTAAAAATATAAATTACTAAAACAATGTGCCATTTTAAATTTTATACAATAGGGAATGCCATGGTAACTTAAATTATCAGGAATGCTTCACGTAAATGAAGAAGAAGACAGTCAAACCTGCTACTGAAGAGATATTGCCACTGTGTGAGTTGTGTTTGTATTAGGCCAAGCTGTGCTAGTGACAACAGGATGGGATGCTTTGAGCATCCCCAGAATGCCAGGCTCCAATAGGGAGCCATGTGCACCTGTTTTTAATTTTCAAACAGTGTTCGTCTGGTCTGAAACTTTTGTTATCATATCACCGGTTCACACTTGTGTAAACATCTTAAAAAATACAAAATTGGCAAATTGGTAAAACCGGAATATAAGTAATATGAGATATTTTCCAAAAATTTTTTTTTTTAACTTTTTTTTTTTAGATTTTTTCATATGGAATCCATAATTTTTTTTTCCAAATTTCCTTTTTTTTCACAAAAAAAAATGAAATAAAATAATAATTCACTTTCTTTTTTTTTCCAAATTGTTTTTCAGAATGGAACATTATATTGGAAGAATAGTGGTCATGTAATAAAACAAAAACGGCACTTATTATATTATCGTGAAATATGAAAATTTATTTGCACTTGTTTTATGCGCCCTCATTCAATTTGAATTTCCTCGTGCAAATAAATTTTCGTATTGCACTCATATCATGCCGTATTTGTGTTATATTAGCGGGGCAGATTTGTCATGAATAGGGAAGTAATAGTGCGTTTATATAGAAGCATGAAACTCGGCAGACATTTCAAAAAGGTCTTAAAGAAAATTTAGATAGGGAGCCACTTCAGATTTGACCATTTTCCAAAATGGCGGCTAATTATCTCATTTTCCTGCTTTCTGTGAAGTGCCTTTAGTTTGAAAGTATGAAAACAGTGCTCATTATTCCTTCTACAGATCTACAAAACATTATCATGTGATTTCTGGATTGAACAGAGGATTTTAAGGTGGTCAGGGTCCATTTTGTTTGAACTGTTGAAGAAATTGTATCATTTTCGCGGTTTCCCAACGTTTCATGGAAACTCAATTGATATTAAAACTGACTACATATTTGAATTTCTTGCAAGAAGAGCTTTCAAATGAATGGTCGCATCAATAGTTTCCATGAATTCTTTGTCAAAATTAAAGAAAAAACTAAATCTTCAAAAATCATTGTTATGTATTTTAATTTTTTCCATTTTCGTACCAAGTTTACGAAACCCATTGATGCGGGTACTCATTTGAAAGCTCTTCTTACAAGGAATTCAAATATGTAACTTAAATTTACTTTGAGATTTATAGGGAATTGCTGTAACCATCCGTAACCGCGAAAAAGTGTTTGAATCAATATTTCTAACAACAAGGATTCCAACAAGCCCGAAAACAGACCAAGGCTGCCAAGAAATGTTATAGTAATATACTGAATACTTAGAGAAGCAATAAAAAACAATATTCACATGTTTTCTATTTGTAGGAACTACACAGAAAGCAGCAAAGTGGAAGAATTGACCGCCATTTTGAAAAATGGCTGCCAGTAGCCACCTAAGCTAAATCTGAAGTGGCTCCCTATCCAAATATGTTTGTATAGATGTTTTTTAAGTGTGCGCCAAGTTTCATGCTTCTATGTATGAATGCACTATTTTTTTACATACCTGCCCCGCTATATGGGATGAAATCAAAGTTATTTAAGTTTGTACCAAACTGACCTAAAACAAGGAAACAAACACACGTAAGACATAATGTGAGTTCACATTGAATAAATATTGTTTTTTAAATAAAACGTTTTTAGAAGAACCTCACTTTCTTTTTACTCACACTTTTGGGGTGAATGAAATAAATATCACCAGTGGCACATGTCACATGTTTCTCCCCTAGAAATTTACATGCAGTGTTCTCACAGCCGTAGAATGTGTATTTTTTTTTTTCAACCATCTATTGTAAGTCAAACTCTGACACATTAAATCATGATTATAAAAAATCAACATAATTATATAATGAGCTTATTTTACTGTCGTAGTCCAATTACAGCAAAATTATTATCAACAGAAGTACAATTACATAATTATCATGAAAACAAATTAACACGATTATATAAAAGATATTCTCATCACAATGGCACATTTTTTAGTAATGCGACTAACAACCCAAAATTCATGTGACATAAAAGAAAGCAATTATTTATATATTATCTATATAGTTCCAGTTAATTACTCACACTCAGATCCTTGTCAGAGAAAATTCCATACACCCACGAAATGTGCCATATTTATACACACAAATTCATAACATTTTTTCTGTTATTATGTCACTAAAATGAGTAACAGACTGATTGCTTAGATTGCCTATGAGCACTAAGATACAAAAACACATCTCCTGAAGAATCATTACTACAAGTTTATATTAGCAGTGATTTTAACCCTGAAAAGTAAGACTGTAGGTCATGAAGTTTTGTAAAGCCCGTTTTACATACACGACATGTACACAGGGCCATATTAGCGCATGTCTGGGCCTGGGGCAAACTGTCTCTGATAGGCCCCCTTTGCGCCCCAAAAGCGTTCTAAATTCTGAAAAGTACACAATCGCGTCAGTTACCCGACTCACTTTCTTTAATGTCGCAACTCTTTTCAGCCCCCTTGAGGTTATGGGCCCCCTTGAGGTCATGGGCCCGGGGCAAATGCCCATAGGTTCATACGGCCCTGCATGTACAGTACAACCATCATAACAGGAAAATTCTTTTTAAAAAAGAATTACATCTGGCTTTATTTTATTTTTCAATTAACATATATATATATATATTCTTTTCATCCAGACTATGTATTAATTTAGAATATTTTATTTTTACCTTTTGAAAGGCAAATGCATAATGGCACAGTCAAATATACCATATCGAGTACACAAGTTACTGCCTGACAAGCCAGTCTGCTGTACAAGCAGAGGAGCTAGCGAGGCTGCAGACTGATGAAATTTAAGTCGAAAGGGGTTTTGAATTTGGGTATAGACCTCTAGGACAGCTGCCTATCGGGTCCACGCTGATGCCTATCAGGTCCGCACTCAGCAGAACTCAGTAGAACTGGGCAGCAAACTGCCAGAATTTCATATGAGCGAGGACGTGAAAGAGAACACCACAAGTGAAATGTGTTAGCCTGAAGCAGGCAGCAGTAGCCTGCCTAAGTTACAGATCTATGGATACACGCTTTATTTGCAAGGTCATATCCCTCCTTCCTTGCTGTCTTTATTATAATGTGATTAATTTTTTTCTTATATCTATAGTAACTTGTCAGTATCAGCGTCAAGAAATTTTTAACACAAAAATTATATCAGCCACAGGCATTTGAATATTTGCATTATCCACAAACTCAATTATTTCAGTAGGCCTAACATTTAATTTTGCTGTGCAGTGTTTTTTATCCATTTTACTGCTTTTATGACATAAAAAATCTTTTTAATGTATTATATATACTAATACTGTATACATTAAATACATTGTTTTTGATCAAGAGTATTCTATGGTTAAGAAGTGAAAGCACCAGAATGAGTCATTTGACTTCCCACATCATTCAGCATTTTAGTATCGTGAACAGTACATGTGGCGGCACCTGTATTTCAGGAATAACCATGGTTATGCATATACGGTATATTTTGTATAGTAACTCAACAAACGAAAAAGTTACAAATAACAACCAAACTATTATTAAGATATGATAAACAGTACATCAGTGGTATAGATGACTAAACAAATTTATATAGCAATTCAGATTTCAAGCTAATGTACCCCAAAACTGCCTGCACTTCTGTTTCCTGAACCAAGATCTTACATTACAGCTATGTGAAGCTCTTCTTCTAACAAGTGTCTGGGAGTGCTTGGCTGAGCCTTCTTCTAGTTAGGAATTTACAAGAAAACTTTTAATTGGTCGGAAAAAGTACCTGTTTTCTTTAAAATTCTTAATACGTATACATTTTACTTCTGGTACACTTCTCACAATGTACATGTTCAATAATGTTACATAAATTGATTATTTCCTCTTTCAAAATCATCATCTCTGGAATTTAATAAACACATATGGACTTATATAAGAAATGTGACTGATAAAACAATTTACACAGAGAATGTACTGATGAGGAAGTTTTAAAACATATTTCTTAACGTTACGTTATTACATTTCTGAATCAGTTCTTCTCTTTTCCGCCATGCATCGAGTTGTTTCAGGAAAAAATATTGAGTATTTTGGCATCTTATTGTATTTCTAGTTACATACACTGTTTCTAGTATTTTTCTATAATGTCAGCAGACTCAGCACTATAGCTGAAGGTGTCAAGCATACATGGCTGTGTTCATCAGGATAAAAGCAAAAGGTGCAAAAGCAATAGAAACTGACAAGACAGAGCCACATATCTAGACATTAAGATAAAAAGATCAATACTGCATTTATTATAATATTCTGTCAATGATATGTCAGGAATGCATTTTAAATCAGTGCTTCATGTACCTTCATACTTCTTGCATATTTCGTCACCAGTAGACTGTAGGTACATTTAACTGTAATCCTGTCTCCTATGAGATTTATCCCTTCATCATAACTATGCACAATGCACATGGAGTGCAAAAATGGATGCCATTTTGATTTTAAAGTATAATCTGTGTACAGCTGCTGCTAAGCTACTGATACATGATTTCATTTTATGACAAAAAGTATATCTGTTTCAGCACATAGCTATTGAAACTTGCCTAGACAATTAAATGGGCCAACATATTTGTGAGGAATGAAAACAATAAGGATGGCAATGAAAAATAAATTGCAAAATTTGCTGTGCTTTATACCTCGTCACTAAATCATTTTCAATCATTATTTGTGATCGAAGAAGATATAATCAAAAAATTACCAATCCCATAAAATATCACTTGGCACTTTTATTTTTATATCAAAACATCAACACTGATTTTGGGCATACGATTCAATGGATTTAACTTGGATAAAACTGCTGCAGACAAAATTATCCTATTATTGTTATAAAAATAATCTTGCAGTTTCAATAGATGTCAATCACACAAAATAAGCTTATTCAAATATGCCATATTTTATTAGCAATGAATAATATATTTTTACATTATGAATGGTGTTTCATTATGAATACATGAATATCATATAATAAAAGGACGTGCCTTCAATATTGAAATTGTGAAAAGCTTGTCTCTCTTTCACACTCAAAAAGATTAGCTGGTCATTTCTTGCACCAAGCAGGAAACAAAAGACAGATAGACTGAAATGTAAAACAAATAATCTTCCATCCCTATGGTCTTATGGAAGTTTGTGAATACATGATTATGTGAATCATGAAAATTTGAGAATATAAGCAGGCAGATGTATCAAACAAATCATCTTCTCCATCCACATGGTCTTGTGGAAGTTTGTGAATGCATAATGTAAATCACGAAAATTTGAGAATAAATTTGTGCGTAGGTACATTTTGATTACAACATGGCATGTTCTAAAAGTTTGTTGTCATAGCACTAAGATCAATTATGACAGCAAGGCAAATTCTAACACAAAGTAGTTGTTCATTTCTGAGGAAAGAAGTACTTTGGCTGTGAGTATCATCACATTTTTCTTTGCTTTTCTCCAATTGAAGCATACAGTAGAAAGGACATATATCCTCACATTCCCCCCGATGTGAAATTTCTGAAATGGAATTGAATTTTTTTGTAAAAATCTGCATGATACCTCACATTTGTCACGAAAAATGTTTGCTGTGTTATATCTACAAAATTTCATTGCCATCCTGATAATGAACATCTGTGAACATCAACATTACCTTCCTGTCTATAAGTTAAAGGGTTGTTTTGTAACCTTTCATGTGATGTAAGCCCCATAATAATAATCAATCAAAATGAAACTTAGTGACAAAAATATGATAGTACACAAAAATGTCTCGAAAAATTGTGACATTATTACGACGCAATCAGGGATCTAAATAAAATATAGGATGAATAAAAGAGACTGTCCAATTCTTTCATAAATATGCAAAATATACAGTCGGCAGTGTTCTATGTTGACATTTATGTCAGCATGAACAGGGATGTAATGTTCTAATAGTTTGTTGCCATAGCGATTATTATCTTTGATCAAAATTTTAGGGCTACACATAATAGGTGAATACCACCCAACAAAAAGGTAGTTTGGTTGTGAATAACAATTCAATTTGATTGATTTCTCTCAATGAATCACAGAAGACGAATTTTCTTATTTTATTGTGATCTAACATTTCTTAATTAAAAATTTAAAAAAGTCAAATTAGTACTGAAAAACAGAATGAAGTATTAAAAATATTAAGTAAAATATGGTATTGCTGAGTAGAAATGAGAGACCAAAATCATGCAATAACTATAACCTAATATACTAATCTAACATAAAAATATTTTCTAGCCACCAGCAGTTTGCTGCCACTAACATCAGTGATAACCGGAAAGCAAAATTTGACATAAAATATTCCAAAATAAAACAGTATTAAAGAAAACGACAGTGTCCACTTTCTTTCTTCAAATGAGGTGTAGGGGGAACCGGGGCACGTTGGGACACGGGGGACATTGGGACGCTGGGCACTATGGGACAGTGGGGTTTTCTTGGTTCTTGGCAAGGTATATGATATGGTAGTGCCATCATATCTTGTAGTTTCACATCCTGATGTTCCTATCGTTCTATTGACAAGATAAATTCAGAGGTATTCAATTCAAACCATTCTGTGGACAAACCATGAACAATGAGGCCTTCCCAAAGCTGGTATTTGACACATTGTAACGAACAGTTATAAATTGCTATCCTGGTAAACATACGTACTGGTGCCTGAGAAATTAGCATTTTGATGGCAAAGTCATAGCGGGGCTCATTGGGACACACACTTTATGGCAGAATGTAAGTGTCCAAGTCAACTGAATGATCTGGGACAGCACAGGTATTCAGGCCACAGTAAATAGAGACACAGTGCATTACCATGCTCCGTGAAAAAATTTATCACAAAGCACTGTGTGTTAACATAGATGACCGCACCCAGGAATCTTTATGTTAAATGTTTAAAACTGTTTAAGTTATTGAATATCGACACTACAAGGTGTTAATGCACTCTCTCAATAATGTCACAAGTTTTCTAGATATTTTTGCGAATTATTCTGATTCTTATCACTAAATTACATTTTGACTGATTATGATAACTCACAGGAAAGGGGACAGAATTCCTTCTCTATCTCTATCTATTTTAAGGCATAATTATCAGGATGGCAATGAAATTTTGTAGATATTCAAAGCAAAATGATACATCATGCAGGCTTTTTAACTAAATTTCAATTAAATCTTTTTAAAATGACATCAAGGATATGATGTGAAAATCTCCTTTTAACTGAAATACTTCATTTTTAAAAAAGCAATGAAGGCATTGTTGATTTTCACAGTCAAATTGCAACTTTGTTCAGAGATTATCACTTATTTTGTGTCATAATTTTGCCGTACTGTCCTAAAAGATGTAGGTTGCTACGGCAACAGTCTTAAAAGAACACACTAGCTCTTATTATAATCACTAAAACGTTAAATTAAGATGCTGATCGGAGTAGATTCTGGGCTTTTTTTTATTACTGCATAGAACTAGGGCCAAGTTATTAGATGATTTAGGTCCCAGTTTGGTTTGCGGTAACCTCACAATTTTTCTTGACAAATGTGAGGTATCATGTAGATTTTTATAAAAAAATTCAATTCCATTTGAGAAATATCACATCGGGGGGAAGGTGAGGATATGTCCTTTCTACTGTATGCTTCAAATGGAGAAAAGCAATGAAAAATGTGATGATACTCACAGCCAAAGTACTTCTTTCCTCAGAAATAAACAACTACAGTACAACCCAAAATAAAGTACGATTACCCCAGCAGGAAGGAAAAATCAGCCACTACTTTACCCTTTCACACCTATTGACTACCTCTGAATCACTTCCTACTTTTACCAACTTGAAACTACCTTTTAAAACTACATTAAAATCACATTTAAACAACACCAATTCAAACTAAATCAACCCCATTGTGTTTGATTTACTTGATATTTTGCACCTCTGCTAATTGTAGTTACATTGGTAGCTGTCTAAATAGAGTTCTTAGTGTAGGCTAAGGTTGTTGTAAGGAGTGAAAGGGAGTTGTAAGGAGATTTGGGGTGGAGAGGAGAAAAGAGGGCAAAATAGGTAAACAGAGGACTTCTGACAGAAAATTTTCTTACTTTATTTTGGGTTGTACTGTACTTTGTGTTAGAATTTGCCTTGCTGTCATAATTGATCTTGGTTGCTATGGCAACAGACTTTTAGAACATGCCAATTCCAATAATGATTGTGTATATGCTATTATAAAAGGCCAATTGGAGTATATTTTGGCCTGTTTTGTGATGATTGGATAGCACTAGGTTTATATTGATGTGTAATTTAGCCTCGGATAGCGTCTCGATAACACCACAATTTTTCTTGACATTGGTAGTGCATCAATCAAGTTTCGGGTACTGAAACTCACTTTTCAAAGATAAGTATGACACCATAGGAAGGCTGACAAAATATTCTTTCCATAGATATGCTTTTATTTGAAGATTAGTTTTACCACTGGCCTATTATAAGTGAAAATGCGGCAGATATGCTTAAAAAACCATGAAATTTGAATAAAAACATTCCATTTTGGAATGTTTTGAACCTTTCTCCCCTAAGTTTGATTTCATCACAAGGAGTAGGCATGCATGGGGTACAATTATTGAAACAACTTTTAATGATGTCTCCAAAATAACCTAATCAAAATAAATAAAATGTTGATTTCTAATAATTCATAAAAATGTTTGACTTTGGTTGCTATGACGACTGTATTGACAATTTACCCCAGTGTTGAATTTTGTTGAATTTTTTTTGGTGAAACTACAAAATATTTCCTTTCTTGTGGCACCAAGAAACTGCAGTTATTACAAATTTCCTGATTCTGCCTATTTTTATTCAACTAAAAGTAAGAAGTCTGTCAAAAGTCATCTTATCTGTTTACCTATTTTGCCCCCCTTTTCGCCTCTTCATCACTCTATCAAAACATCAGGTAAAGTAATTGCAATTAGCTAGGGGCAAAATATATATCAAACACAATGGGTGTCATGGAGTTTGAATTGGTATTGTTGTAATGCAAATTTAATGCATTTTTAAAAGGTAATTTAAATGGAGAAAGTGGTTTGTGGGGAGCCAAAGGTGTGAAAGAGTAAATTAGTGGCTGATTCTTCCTTCCTGCAGGGGTAATCATACTCTATTTTGATTGTGCTGTTTATGATACTTTCATATTTTCCAGGGTCAAATTTGTCCATGGGAAAAATATTATGATGACCTTGACCTTTTCTTTTCATTTTAAGAGCATGACTGCAGATCATACGGTTAGATTGCCATACAAACATGACCTAAGTACACCCAGCCCTGCTTACGTTCTGCCACATGTGGGAAGCCAAGCCGTTTTCGGGAATCAACTTAGTTCGCGCCCAAAACTCAATTGGCAGCACTGTTTTTTTAATTTTTTTTATCAACATGAAAAATTTCAGGAATACACACACTAAATATGATTGTTTCTTCGTGTGGACAAATAATATTGAAACTGATTTATTTCCTTTGCTAGTTCAGGTTATCAAACTGCACAGAACGACCGTGGCGACACAAAAATTGTAACCGCTCATTGGCAGAGCAATGACGTCACAGAGGATGATCTGCCAGCAGCTCTGGGTGGCGCGAAAAAAAAAGTGAGCTGCTGGACCATGCAGTGCACTCAGCCAATAAACTCCAAGCGGAGAATAGGTACTAGGCTATGCCAGTATATATGATTGAAAAACGTGTAGGCCTAGTTGCAATATTTCATATCTAAACACAAAACTGATAGGTAGGCCTAGAAATTTAGCACATTAAGTATTCACATTGCAATATTTCTGCAGATGAGCAGATGGATAGAAAATCATTGCTGACTACAAGAAGAAATTACACCTCTTGCATTAACTCAAAAAGAGGGCGTACCCTCAATTAGAACCCTATGATTATCCCCGTGAACAGGTGTACTTTCTTTTTGCATGACACTGGAGAAGGAAGATGCATGCCGTCTGTCTCAAGAATTAATAATTTTTTAATTAACATTGCATTGTAAAACCTAAGCTTAAGTCAATTGAACTATCTTAGTGCGGTACATGCACATGGGCCCAGGTTTATAACTTGCCAATTATTGAATTAATTTGGCTTTTTCTAATAAATTTTAATAATTTACACATGTGGACATTTTAATGTGAGGGCACTCAGGGCAGACACAACCTTGATTCCAGTGGCATAGCTTGGGTTTATCCCTTACTACCTGTGCTAGGATTCTGACAAACATAAAACATGAAGTTGAAGTAGGCCTAACTTATATATTTTTTCTGTTAATTATAGAAATAAAGGCAACAAAAACAGGCATTATTTTACTGTCACTTTTGTCTTTTCGCAAGTACTTTCACAGTCAGTGTGTCATCATACAATTTTGGTAATTCAATTGTTGGGCATTAGACCTGCCCCCCCCCCACCCTCACCCCCTCATGGAGTGGGAATTAATAGATAGGGGCGAAGGTCCGCTCTGTGATTCAGTTGAGTGCAAGAGACCAACCAGAGAGGTGGTGTGACTGTCTTTCAAGCATAAAAATTTTAATGTCAATAATGTGCAATTGATTTGGACAAATGTATATTTTCTGGTTTGAAGATGTTGATAAAACTATTAAAAATTGAAAAGTGCTGCATAAGATTAAAACACAGATACAGTATTGTCCTAATTTTTGACCTAGGCCTACACATGCAGTCAGCCTGTCGTTATGAAGCTGAACGTGCCCACATGGGGGAAGCCAAGCTGTTTACGAGAATCAGAATAGTTCGCACCCAAAACTCAGATGGTCTCTCAATATAAATTTTAAACATTTTTAAAATCTGCAAGTTTTGTCCTTGATAGTAGATTTGGTTCGATTTCTTTCTGAAGCATTACAGCAGATATTGAACCTCTGAACTAAACAATTTCTTGAGACAAATTGGACTCTCACTATAAAATGTTTACACTTAGGATGTAAAAGTATTTTCTGTGATCTTGGATTAAAAATAAAAAATTCTGAAACTTTATAGCAGTCTCCAAACTTCTCAAAATAGTTTTTGGCATTTTGATATCATAAGTCAGTTTGTGCATGTGGAAATGTGTCTCCTCATTAATCAATAATCATAACAATTGGACTCTCAAAATTAATTTTCACATTTTTGAAATATGCAAATATTGTTCTTGATTTATGATCTTTAAAAAAAAAATTCTCAGACATTAGACCCATGAACTAAAGAATTTTTCCAAAATTGGCATTTTGACGTCACAACTCAGTTTGAGCATCTGAAACGTATCTCCTCATTAATCAATAACTATTGGACTCTCAAAATTAATTTTCACTGTAATCTGTAAGTATTGTTCTTGATGAATGATCTTCTTTATAATTTTTATCTCTAACTTTATAACAGACTTTAGACCTCTGAGCACAAGAATTGCTGAAAAAAAGGTAAAAAATGTCATTTTTTGTGACTAAATTGTTTAATTTTGAAGAAACCAATACAGGTAAGAGCGTGAAATAATCAACTAATGTTCATTTTTTAAAATATACATCTTTTGAGATCAAAACCTATTTTCTAACTGCAGTCATTATAGAGCTATGCATTTTTTACAAAAGTAAAAATATGCTAAATTAAAATTCACTAACAGACAGAACCAAGGCCTTTGTAGTGGCAGTAATTTTTTTTTACCCGAAGTGGTGTGAAATTTTGTTTCCTCTATCATGCTTTTTAAATTTCGTAAATCGGACTCATATTAAGGTCTGTAGGTCTAATTTTGTCAAGAAAGTCATGCATCTTCAAAGAAAATTAGTTTCTGCACCACTCCACAGGTGACGTCTCAATATGGTGATTCCCATGGAGCCCTATGGTGGCGTCACATCTTGGGTACATAATCTTTGGTTCTGCTCTGACATGGTTGTCAACACATGGGAGACCTTCAGTCATGTCCTGTAGTGCTTAGCTACTGACAGTTTGTATGCCCCCTGAACATGTTTCAATGAGGTCATTCAGACAGCTAAAGTCTCAGCATTAAATCCATGCGAATGTCAACCTTTTGCTCATTTTTCAAAATTCTAGTAGCGCCATCACAATGTATATGACCAGATAGCTGACATTTTGACCGATCACGAGGTGGCGCCTATTTAGAATTTTTCCATCCAGAATTCTTGTGTGAAGACGGAGAAAAATAGTTTTGATGATAATATCAAATACGGACTAGCTTCTTTTTTTGGATGAGGAGGCTCGCTATGGTGGGAGATTTTTGAAGGTAATTATTAAACCACATGGGTATATGATACATCATTTTAAAGCTTGTATTCATAAGATTATAATTTTCACATCTGCTGTGAAAAATTCTGAATTTTTCAATTAACCAGCGGCTCTCCTTTTAAGTTTTGAAGCTTTCTCGGAAACAGTTCTCGTAATTCCGTCACGAAAAACTTGAAAAAGTTTTTCTCTTTCAGCAATGAATAAAGATAATAGAACAAAACTTTGTTTTTTCTTTCTTAATACATGTCACTTTAGGTAGCACTAATTACTTTCATCATAATTGGGGTTAAATTCTAAAAATAGGGCCGTGACGGAATTACAATGGCCCGTGACGGAATTACGAATGCTACGTGACGGAATTACATCAGTGTTTTCTTTGCAGAATGTCGCCAAAATCAGATGTGGAACAAAGAGATAAAGAGGAAAAGACTTAAAGAAAATGCAAAGGCTTATGTGGAACACCTTAAGAACTAATTAATGAGCTATATGATAGTATCATGCACATTTTAGAGCTCAACAAGAACCCGGGGGTGGCACAAATGGCGAATGTGGAACTTTATTTCAGAATATATTTTAATTATATCTGACTTCAAGCTGTGGAATTGAAAGGGTTAAGCCTAACTTTTAGAGAGGGATTAGCTAGATCTTATTAGCAGAAATTATTCTCTAGGCAAGAGGATACAACGTTAAATAGCAGGTGAGGTACAGACACAGAAGGAGTAGTTGTCAAGAGCAAGATGTAGAGCAGTTGAGATACTGTAAGCACGCAGAAGATGTGCACAAACAATCGGAAACTTTTTTTTTTTTATCACAATGTGGCATGAGATTTGAGATTTGTGGTAAGTCATAGAACTATAATGATACAGCTTGAAAGACCATTGAATGGTGCATATGAAAGAGACAAAGGGAATGTTTCTCAAAGTTGTATTTTCCAGTGTTGGTGATTGCCATTTCAAGATGAAACTAGTAGACGTAACCGCGAGCGGTAACAAAACTTCACCTACTGAGGTACCAGTAACTCGAACAGACACAAGTAGATGAGCAAGTAAAAGGTACATGGAAAAGTACACAGGCATCATACATGATTATGTAACATGCATACAGACAAGAATACAAGAATGTTTCCTGTACATTGAGTACATGCAAGTATGAACAGAAAAACGAGTACATAAACCAGTACATGAACCAGTGCATGAACCATACATGAACCATACATGAACCAGTACATGAGCCAGTACATGAACCAGTACATGAACCAGTACATGAACCAGTACATGAACCAGTACATCCACAAGTACATCCACCAGTACATCCCCCAGTAAATCTTCTGCGATATCTGAGAACATTGATTTTTCAGGGTCATGTGATCTCTTTGACCATCAGAAATACATGAAATTTTCAGGGTCCGGCGATCTTTTAAACCGTCATAGTTACAACAAAATGTTCAGAACACGAAAACTAGAGGAGAATTTGGCCTTTTCAAATCTGTTTACATATACTCTGTATCTTAATTAGAACCGGAGTTAACGCAGATTGAAATTATGGTACAATTCGGGAATATGAACTTTAGAAATACCTGAAAAAATGTAGTTTTTAACTTAAAATCACTGTATAACCAAAACGGTTCAATGAAAAAAATTTTTTTGCCATTTGTCGCTTAGCAATATTTAAACATTTTTCATAAATCCGGGGACGTTTTAAAGTCATACCGCGTCACCAAAACTGGTGACCTTGAGAATTTTACCTTGAAATATCGATGTTAGGTCATAACATGTCATAGTAAACCCCCCCAAACATACACCTAATAAGCCCAAATTGACCTTTAAATTTGACCTTGACCTCATTTTTCAAGGTCATCTGATCCGAAAAAGTTTGAAAAGGTGCCATTTTCAGCAATTTTTTTTACCATGATATTTTTAAGATATCACCATGAATCACAGGTGACAGATGAACATTGGCGTGTTTATTCATGATATTTAATCATATTTTAACTACCTCCGTCCCCGATTTATGAAAAATGTTTAAATATTGCTAAGCGACAAATGGCAAAAAATGACACATTTCCGCGTTTTTGACACGGAAATATTGCTTGTACAGGGTTACAATGCATGGCTGACCCCCCCTTTTTTACACAATTCCCTTATGAAAATCATATTTATTTTGACCTACAAAATGTTTTTCAATGTCAAACTCAAGGTCAAACATGTCAAACATGTAAAAAAATTTTACATTTTTGACATTTCATATTTTTTAACAAAGAAGGAATCAAGATATTGTTACAAAAATTGTAGACATACTTCCTACAATACCCTGGGGGCTTCCTGTAAATTTTCAAGGTCGTCAGATTGACCTACGTTGCACTGTAAAGGTCAAAAGGTCGAAAAACGAGCAAAAACACAACATTTTAGCATGCTGCACTCAGTTCTGCAGGTCCACCTTGGAAGAAAGTCAGAATTGCTGTAACATATATACGTAAACCTCCGTCCTCCTCACAGGACCTCTGATTTCCATTTAATGGCCCCTAAAACCAAATTGCATGATTTCTTTGCCCTACATGCTCCTTTAGAGGAAAGCAAAATTTTCATAGTTAGAGGTTTGTTACACATCTACGTATCCTGTATACCTGTAGTCCAGTACCTGCGTAGGCAACCTACATGTTCACGGGACCTGTATTTCCATGTGTAACAAAACCTTCCTGATAGACTTACACTATATGGCATTCACCAGTAAAATCTGACTTGCCATATTGACGTATATTGAGCAAATTAAACATTCATTATACTGTTACTTACTATCTAGTGTACTAATTAAGAATACGGCAATTTTCTTCGGGACTATCTGTTTAGAAACGGTCAAGATCTGGCTGAATGATGTCACTTAGGTGCAACTTGTTCAAAAAGCAAAAATTATAACCATTGCAAACATATCATATTGGTATGTACTCAAATGTTTATCAGAGGTCAGTATTTGAAATGTGGAGACATTGATACATTTTTACTGCATTGTGTGAGGGTTTTTGATTGATTTGGTGTTTTTACTTCTGTCTGCCACACCTTTGTCCCAAAGTGTTGCATCATAAATTCATAAGCGTTGATAATTATCCCTATAAAGATAAATTCCTGAAATCATTGTGGACCATTTCATTAAAATATGTATGGTTGTAAATGTGTTTATTCCTAAGTTAATTCCAAATTTCTCCTGCATGGTCAAGGTAAAGTTGGCTTAATAAAATCTGGTCCAAATCAGTGAAAAGACCATTTATTTTTCCCACAGCTTCACAAACTTAAGCTGTGCTGTTTGTGAGTTCAGATATTTATAAATAAACATGCTTGCAAATCAAGTCAATTTAATGGAAGGAGTTAAAATGTTACAAAAAAGCGTTTCTTGATGTTGTTGCATTCATGAGTTTACCTACTATATGATTAATATTGTTCATTGTCATTGTTACAAACAATTTTAAAGTTTTCAAAAGCATTATTATATTCATATCAAAATTGTTGTTTTTGATGTACTGGTGATTAGTTGAGATTTCATTAATAATAGTATGTTCTGTCATAAATGTGATTGAAAAATAACTTTTATCAAAAATCTATTTTTGTTGAGTGGCTTATTCTTGTAAAAAGACACTGCAATTACTTAACACACATTTTTCACAATAAATTATGAAAAGTTTGGTAAATATTTGAGGATCTGTAGGGTTTAATATATGGGGAGCCATTTTGGTAATTCCGTCACGTTGTTCGTAATTCCGTCACAATGACAGTCAACAGGGTAAAATTGAAAGACAAAATCATTATATTAACGCAGATAGTGGCTTAAATGAACAACGAATATGTCAAGCGCAGTACTTGTGGACAACCGATGATGTGTTTATGTATGATTCACAGAGATTTAATGTGTTTTGCGTGTAGCCGGAAAGGGGGTAGCAAACAGCGTAATTCCGTCACGGTGTTTTCTGCCACCCTTATTTCATAACCCTTATTAATTTTTCCTCAAATTTACATTCTAATTTTAGCTGAGTGTCACAGCAATAAATAAAAAAAAATTTCAATACCCTATGTAGAGTGTATTTTTCCCTGCAACAAATTGAATTCATAATTTCCACTATTTTGCGTAATTCCGTCACGGTGGAATTCATGTCATGTTGTGGTTTGCCTTTCCCTGGAGACAAGAATCTCTTATACAATCAATGAAAATAAACATAGGAAAGGAGCTTGTGCATGTGAAGACATCCCTGTGAGAGTTGTGTTTGCATTAGGCCAATCTATGCTATGTGAGGAAAGGTTGGGTTTCACAAGCATCTGCAGGATATGGCCCTACAGGGATTTAAGTAAGTAATAAGAATCCAGCCTGCTCAAGAGTGATCCACCATAACAAGCATGGGAGCCATTTACACATAAGATGGCTTTAGACGCACAGGTTTGCTCAACTGCTGCATATCTGTCATGTTGCAAGTGCTATATTGCAGGGTAATCATAGTTTGATGGCCAAATGTTCCATATAGTTGGCCATAATGACCATTTATATGCAAAGCGACTATTCATGTTATCTACCGCATTCTTTTATTCCACAGAGTTAAAGAGCTCAAAAGAATTATCTCAAAAGATTGCTTCTTGTCATCAAGGCTCATAACAACAAATTTTGCTTTAGTTATTTCTTCTTTTTTGAGTCAGAGAGCTATTTTGGTTGTTCATACTGTACTTCCTGTCTGGTAACAGGACATATTGTCCCCTACTTAGCTGAGTTGTAATCGAACAACTTTTAAAATTGGAAGACAGAAAAACCTGCTTATTATTATTATATCTCCTACTGACTGAACATCAGCAGGCGATGCGCCATATACCATGCAGGGCCTCTAGGATATGCGCCTCTACTAAAAGGTCAGGTCATTTTTCACATGCAACAATTAGAAGCAGCCAACATCCAGAGGCCAGCAATCCTTTCACAACAGAACTTCATTGATGATGTCCTTTCTGTTCACTGTAAGATGAAATAACAACAGGCCCATATCTTATCCGTAAAAACTGGAGTATTATTTTTCCCATGCAATTTGCCTTCTTTTGGGATATTGCCATGTTCTCTGTTCATTTTGCCTGCATTTCAAAGAACTTGCTTGGTCAAGAACGTTTTGTCATGGGTATCAACTAGTAAAGGAAACATTTATTGCTTCTCCTCTCTCAGTATGAAAATAACTTCTTACATATGGTACGATATGTTTGTGAAGGAAAATGAAGCTTTTCTGTTTCCCTCGAGTGAAATCAGATTCTTTTATTTATATGATCATTTTTTCAAAGAGATATGATCTAATAAATTAATTTTCAAAAAAGCACAGAGATATTTAAAATAGCTACCTGTTTGCTCTTTCATAAAAACCATGACAATCACATGAACAACTAAAAAAAAAAATACTTGTAGAACCTGGGCTGAATGGCCTTGAGTCTTGGTAAAATGTCCTTTGTCACATATTCTCATCTTGCTTTTAAAACTTTCTCATGTTCTCTCAAATTTCCTTTCTGTATAGGTTGATGGTCCTTGAAATCATTATTTCATATCAAAACAAAAGAATGAAGTTTCCAAGGAAAAATTTAGATCAGTTTTTGCACATATATCTGTTGAAACTTGGCTTGACGATTCAATTTAATGGGCCTACATATTTGTGCGAGACTGTAAACAACAAGGATGGGCAATGAAAAGTAAATTGCAAAATTTGCCATGCTTTATAAGTCTATACTAAATCTTTTCAATTATTATATTTGATCGAGGAAAACAAAATAAAAAATTTACCAATCCCGTAAAAAATTTTCTTGGCACTTTTATTGTTATGTCAAAATATAAACTTAATTTTAATTTTGACAGTTTACATTTGAAACTTTTCAAGTTCTGTGTGATGTTTCACAGAGTTTGGTAGTTTATTCCACAATATTGTCCCAGTGTGGGCAAATGACGAAAGTCAATGTGATTTAGTCCATCTGTTTTTTAATTTCAGTTAACTTGTGCATGTCAAAGCGTAGATGGCATGGTTCGCCAGAAACATTTCTTGAATATATTTAGGCGATATGTCATCCTGAGCCTTGAAGACTTCTGTGAGCAGGCATTGAAGCCTAGACTTCAGTAAGGACTTGAGATTACATCCATTAGGCCTATTAACACTTATTCCGACAAGAGCTGCGATATATTCGTGCGTAGGTACATTTTGATTATAGCAATTTGTGTTCTATCATTTTGCACAAAAATATGTTTACTGATGATGGACCTATATTACAAGATCAGGAATATTATAATTTGACATACGTATATATTCATGCATTAGGAAAATGTTGTCTTCTACATGTGTGAACAAATTGTATCAAAAATGACAGCGTTAAATATAAATATGCTAATATCTTACACCCAATCATCTGAAAAAAAGTTTCTTGAAAATGGCGTCAAGGCAGGATAAGAATCAATCTCCAGTAGATTCTCTCTTCGAATTTGTAATGTGGTTTAAATCTGGCGGGACTCCAATTGGCAATGCTTTATGTTACAAAAAAAAGCAGAGAAAATCAGTAAATTTCTGTTTCTTGCCATTGACTGCTTGACATGCTTTACCAACTTCCCTGCTTCCAGCATTGCTATGGTTAGGAACATGTGTTGACTCCATTGTCATATATCTAAAATCAAGTACCTTACAAAATTAATTTTTCAGAAATTATATGCTCATTCAGATTCCATGAAGGCACTTCCAATGCTCATATGAGTGTTTTATGAAAGTATATATATATGCAATAAATACCTTACATTTGCTCTTATCTATTCCACATACTTTATACGATATATTGTCAAGGGTCAACTGAGTCCATTGGAAAAACATTGTGATGACCTTGACCTTTTCTTTTTATCAAATAGCGTGACTGCAAATCTTTCAGTTAGATTACCATGTAAAATGTGGCCCATGAACACCATGCAATGGCCTTGCTCCTTTCAATTCTGACGTGTTGTCAACACATGGCAGACCTTTAGCTACAGGCAGTCATCATGCCATGCAGCATGCCTCCTGAACATGTTTCTGTGGGATCATTCAAACTCTCACGTTGAATGCCTGACAGGGGCGTAGATTTTTCATTTTTATAGGGGTGATGATTTCGGGGATCGCAAACTTCGTGCGTGGCCCAACGGACCGAAGGTCGCACAGCAGTAGATTTCGAGGGCCACTCTAGAGCCCAAGAGCCAAAATATTACAGATTATCGAAGGTTTGTTCTGAGGATTTTTTTCCACACAACATGCAACTGGCATCCTGGAAAATTGTTAAATATGACAGATAATTGTCAACACCAAGTATTGATAATTTGAAATTCTAGGGGGGGGATAATCATATGATCATCCCCCCGGTTCATCCTAGGGGGGATAATCCCCCCATCCCCCCAGGATCTACGCCCCTGATGCCTCTAGACAAGAGTCTGTTGTACAATCAATAGAAAATAAACAATGGAAAGGAGTCGGTGCATGTGAAGATAGCTCTGTGTGAGTTGAGTTTGCATAAGGCAAATCTATGCCATGTGAGGAAAGGTTGGGTCTCAAAAGCGTCTGCAGGTTGCAGGCCCATGCAGGTTTGTGCAAGTGATAAGGATCCAGCCTGCTCAAAAATGATCAACCATAACAAGCATGAGAGTTATATTTACACATATTGATGCCCATTGTTCAGATATGCTTAACTCTAGAGATCCATCATGTCCCATGTGTTATATTGCAGGGTAAGCACATTTTGATGGCAAGGATGCATCATCTTTGGGGTTCTTTTGTCCCACAGAGTTTAAGAGCTCCAAAGAAGATATCGTATATTGTAATTGCCTCTTGTCATCAATACTTACACTCCATAGTCTCTTTTGTTATCTTTTATTTTGCCATCGAATTGCAGCGTTAGGTCATCCTGCTGTTCCCCTCTGGTAACTGGAGATATTGTCTCCCCACATAGAAAAGTTCAAATCGATAACTTTAGAAAATTGATGAACGAAAAAACCAGCTTATCTTCTTCCGACTGAATTCACAACTGTGTGTATTTGATAACACTACCATCAACTGAACTGCAGCAGGTGATGAGCCATATACCATGCATGATCTGGCTTAGCCTTGTGCATACTGACACAGCCACTTGGAATTGCCTCTAGGGATATGAACCTCTAAAGCAGAGCCATAGTAACATTGTTACCATGTGGAAGGTTAGCCATCACTTTAGTGACCAAGTAGGACTAGAAGGTCAGGTCATTTCTCACATGCAACAATTAGGAGCAGCCAACATCAGGCGGCCAGCAATCCTTTCATGTCACAACCTCAACCACGATGTACTTTCGGTAAGAATAGCATTACTACCATATCTTATCCAATAAAAAACTACTAACCAGTGAAAGTATATATACAATGAAAAAATATACAATCTTGGCATTCATGGCACTAAGGCCAAACAGATGGCCTTAATCTAGGTAGGTAGGTAGATTAATTTCAGGTATCAGATTGGTTTTTTTACATATTTCCAGAAAATTACAAGGAATAGTTAGCCCGTGTTGTAATTACCTCATAGTTATGGGTTGGGGGGGGGGGGGAGAAGATACCTGCATTTACATGTATATGGATATTGCAATAGTAATGCAAAGAAAGTCAAAAGACCCGGGACAAGCTTTATCGAAAGGAAAAGAAGAAGATTGAACCACAGGATGATTTGGGAACTAGTGCGAAGCAAGGTTCCAGCCCATCCTGAAAAAAAAGGCATACATTACCAGTTTGTAATTAATTGTGTAAGGTAGATAATGCATTATTGTATGGATGCTACTTGAATTTATGCTAGTCTTCAAATAATACATTGTAAGAAGGTTTACAAACATTTAACATTTATTAGGGTTTATTTTCCCCAAATTGAACAACTCTGTGTGATTTCATAATAGCAAATTGATATTCTCTTCTGTATTCTTTAGCATCGGTATTGGTAATCTGAGTTATCATCCAATTTTGCCATTTTGACAGTTCTTTCGAAGTGACAGAACCAAATGCAGAAAGGCAATATTACATTTTATGAGTATATAAGTATTTTCCTTGTGAGAAATATTTGATTATTTACTATATATTGCTTTGTAGAGAATATTTGCTGTAGCTTTATTGGAAACTTGGATTGCTATTGTGCCCATGCATTTTGCCTTTGTGTGGAATATTGCCATGTACTTTGGTCATATTGCCTTCATTTCAAAGAACTTCCTTTGTCAAGATTGCTTTGTCATAGGTATCAACAACTAAAGGCAATGTTTATTATCTTTCCAGTCGCAGCATGACAAGAACTTCTTGCATATGGTATGTTGGGACACGGAAAATGAAATTTTATACTTTTTCGGTTTCCCTTGCCTGAAATCCGATTTGTCATATTACATCACAATTTTTGCAATTGTAGCATCTTTTTTCTCAAGCAAAGGAATATGATCTAATAAATGGTTTAAAAAATAATATATCGTAAACAGCTCCCTGTTTGCGCTTTCATATATACCATTTAAATCACATGAATATTGAATAACCCAAAAAAAATTCGCTATTTGAATTCTGGCTAATATGTCCTTGTGCACATTTTCTCAGCTTGCTCAGCCTTCTCATGTTCTATATTTTCGTTTCTGAATATGTTCGTACTCCTTGAAATTATTTGATAAAATACATCTTTAGAATTTTAAGTTTAAATAAAAAAACGTTACAATTACGTTGTTTACAAGAAAAGAAACCTCCTCAAACAACTGTATCACTGTCTAATGTAACTCAAATCCAGGTCATGCGAGAGTGAATCCATTGTGGATCTTTTTGGTGTACTGATCAAGGGAGTGCAACAAAGAAACCCATTTGTGAGGAGTGAGGAGTGTCATCCACAATACTCCTGACAAGGAATCAGGTAGCAGTAAGGGAGCATTCATTATTGCTGTAGAGCTAGTCCACTGTCTGCAAGTTTTCAAACTTGTTAAGAATTGTTAACATTGTAAGAATCTTGCAAAACACTTATTGTGACACTGCGCCTTTCTTTGGCCCCCTTAGTCTGTTGTAGGCATGTTATTGAACAACAATAATCTGACTCCTACACATGCCCAGAAGTTTTCTTCCAAGAGTCGTTGACACAATAGAAATGGCAAACAGGAAAATGGGACAAATATGCTGACAAAAAAAAAAGATTTATGCACAGTATCAGAAGTAGTACAATATCTGAAAGGCATATTGGATATAAATAATCTTGACAGTACTTTGGTGCAAAAAGTTTAAATATTTCATCACTAGTTGGCATTTAAATCATTACTTAGAGAATGATAAGCAATACCCAATTACCCATCAGGTTTAGAATAATTTCATGGTTCATACTAATGAAATCATGCAGCTCAGCATGAAGTGCAACTAGATAACCAATGCTGTCAAAAACATGGACCCATGAAACATTTTGTAACCCTATTTATAAAAAGAAATTCATTTACTACTGAATCATGTATTAGGTACTTGAGTAGGTATATCATGTACAAGCAATCTGCAAGAACTATATGTGAAAGGTCAATTGCATCATGAACTTCTCTAAGCAAAGGACATACACTGTAAGACAGTCGGCAAATCACACCTTTATTTTAGAGGAGAGATTAGAGCAAGTAATGATCTCTGCCCAGTTTTGGTGCTTAATCTAAACCACAAATTTGTTCTGCATTGTAATGCAAATTTACTTTTCGATCGAAACAACTTAATGCCATCACAATGGAGTTGCATAATTACCACCTGTCAAAATTTACTGTCCCAATATCATATGATATGCAAAAGTATATGTGTCGCACTCTTTATAAATCATACACCCACATTTTTTAGGACTTCTGTTTTGTCGTTTTCAAAAGTTCATCAAAGAATAACTCTTGATGACATTTTTCCATAATTGAAATGTCAAAGGCGAAAAAGTGAATAAGGCATACAACTAAAGATGTCCCTCGAATCGTGATGATATTTCATGACATAGTTCCATTGTGTGGAGTTTCGAAAGGAAAAGGTTCTAGAAGAACTGACTTTTTGTTACCCTTTCATTCTTTCATGAAGTGTATATTTAGAGTAAATGTTCACTTTGATGTTAAATGTATATCATCTACTTTTCTGCTCCTTCAATTTTAAGTTAGTTCGTAGGCAGGCCTATACACTCTTGATCAAAAATGCAGGAATAGCTTGGATTTTTCAAAGAGTCAGGACTTCAATATTCTAAAATTGGCCATTGAATGTATATGTATGACATCGAAAAGATTTGTTCCTCAAACATTAGTCTGAGGATATACCTTAATATGATGTCTGAGGAACAAATTAATCTTTGCAATTCTACACAATCAATGCCGGCCCAATTTTAGAATATTGCAGTCCTGTCTGTTTGAAAATCCAAATTATCTCACTAACTGAATACTAATAATGGTATCAACAATGAACAAGCCAATAAAATGATTCAGCGTGCAGGAAACAATTTTTGAAACCTAAAGATGATTTAGAATTAAATATCCTAAACAACACTGCCAATTTTGCTTCCAGGCTATGACCAAACCCATGCTTCACAAATTGAATAGAATTGAATTTTAAAGAATTCTAAAGTTTGGCTCATGGCATGTGTGTTGAGTGATGAGAATACAGGGAGTCAGGAACATACCCTATTAATTTTGGGACGTCCAGTGTTTCAGTTGCCCAGGCATAGAATAACGGATACAACCACCTCCATTAATGTCTGGTGGGCTTAGACTAGACCTGTAGGCAAATTGATGAAAAACACAATTATCATCTAGTGGCAAAGACAGTTTATAAAAACATTTTATCAAATCAATTTTCTCTTTGAAACTACATTTTTCTCAGAATTTAAAGACAAATAGTTCTGCGAGTGACAGGCCTACCTTCAACTATTATCGAGGATCATCAATGTCTATTGGAAAAATATTGTTATGCCCTTGACCTTTTCTCCTTTGTAAAGAGTGTGACAGCCAATTGTTCAGTAAGATTGTCATGTAAATATTGCCTTGTTGTTACATGTATCAACAGGGCCCCTATCGAACGAACCCTATCGCCTTTATATTCTGAGGTGATGTCAAATCTGCATTCTTGAAATAAGAAAGGTGGTGAAGACACATGCTCGGTAGTGTTTGGCTTCAGGCATGCATCCTGAACATTTTTCATGAGACCATGTCTAAATTTTGGCTTTGGTTGCATCTTGTAGCAAGCCTTTGCCTAATGCCTATATATGGCCAAGACATCCATGTGTGAGTGGTGTTTGCATAATTAGGTCAACCTATGCCATGTGAGAACGAGATGGGTCACAGAGAGGCTCTGATGGCCAGCCCATTTGGGGTTTAGGTTAGTGTTGATCATCCAGCCTGCTCTAGAGTGATCCAGCAACAAGCCGGGGAGCCATTTAAGCCAATGATAACAATGGATTTGCATACTTGCTCAACCACAAACACTCATGTTTCACGGTGCCCCTTTTCTGGACAAGCGCAACTTGGTGCCCCAAGATGTGTCATGTGCAATTGTGACCGTCACAGTTTATTACAGAAAGATTATTGTGCCACTTCATGTCACAAGTTAATGACAGATTTTACTGACTCAAGTCTGGATAATTATCTGCCCAGATTGCATCTTTACATACGAAACTTTTAAAACTTCTTAAGTTTGTATTTATGGTATTTGAGTGATTTTCAATATGCACGGGGTGTTGTACAGTTCCTGTCTGTTCAACACAGATACGTATTACTCTGAGACTCCTGCTCAGAAAAGTTCTCAGTAATCTATTTGGAAAACAGTAGACCAAAAAACCGGCTTATCTTCTTCTAACAAAATTCACAACTGTATTTACAGTATTGGACTCTGCTGAATCTAGTCAGCCTATACCAAGTATACCGTGCCTGGTTTGGCTTTGCCCTGTTTCACTTGTAATTCCCTCTTGACATGGTAGTGTTATCATACAGGGTACCCATCGAAATTTGGCAAGCAAATTCCCTGTATTTTTCCTGAATCTTCCCTGCTTCACCAGATGTTTTCCCTGAAATTATTTGGGTTTATCGTCATGTTATTGTGGCATTATCGTCGCAAATCGGAAACCAAAAACTATCACTTTAACACATTTTTGCTTAAAATAGAGGGCTTGTTTCACTCATTAACACATGTCAAACCAAATTCCCTGTGTTTTCCCTGTATTTGAGGTTAAATTTCAAATTCCCTGATTTTTCCCTGCAGGGAATTTTTTTTCACCATTTTCCCTGGTTTCCCTGTCCGGTGGGGACCCTGTCATACTACAAACCAGCTTTCCATACTTCCGTTTTGCATCTGTGTCTTGAATTTGATTGAAATTGACAAACCATAGATCTATGTGTCAACGCAAAAACGGACAAACCTGGCAGGACTAACTTCATCACATCTTCAATAATTAATAATCTCTTCTCCAGCACCTACTACACTCTAAGAACAGTGTTTTACATTTAAACACCTGTAAACGCGTCTTTTGCTAAACATCTAAATTTTTGTGTCTTGAACTAAAACACCTGCTGAGTAAAACACCTATACTTCTAAACACATGACATTTGGTGTTGAAATATGAAACACTTCGTGGGCTAAACACATCTCCTTCTAAACACCTCATATTTGGTGTTTAGAAATGAAACGCTTTCTGTGGTAAACATGTTTAACATGTTGGTGTTTAGCGTGTAAACACCTGACCTATATGTAGAGCCTCATTCTGAGAAGATGCAGGTCAAGTTTGAAATTAACTGTCATTAGACTGAAGTGGACCTCAGGAGATGCAGCTTGCTCCTACATGGGATGGACTGGAAACACTCTCAGGACTTAATAACTGGCTTTTTACCTGGTAAGTGTTTTGTTTTAAATACACATACACATCCCCAACGTTTTAGGATGTTCAATGTGTTGTTGAACGCTATTTGAAGGGGGAAACAGAGTACAATCTTTTAGCTGATCAATGTGCTTGGTGTTTACAATGCTAAGTTCATCACATAACTTTATACTTATGCAGACTGTCAGAATGCAGTGTATGTTGTTGTGGCCTGATAAACTGATGTCAGGAAACACATCTTGAGGACTAGTCATGTTAGCTCTATTGTATTGTGGACCCATGGCTAAATCAAGGCTAAATGATCAGCTGAAGCAGCCATCTTGCCTGCCTCACAGGAGGGGCAGGATTGGCTGTCACCCCTACTCATATATATGGGATAGTCATGTTCTTTCCCAATTAGAAAAGAAGCTCCATAATAACATACAAATCAGAAACTAGATTTTAGTTCTTCTAAAATAAATAAATAATTATCACAATTATTGAAAAAAAAATTCTTTGCTATTCTGATAAATGTGTTCTATTTGCAGAGTTGCACGATGACCGAGATTCAACATGAGATCCACTGAAGAATACAACCCCATGCCTTGTGGATACAATTGCCCTCATCTTTATCACCAGAGATTGCAGATTTACATCTGGAGAGTCAGCAAATACCTGCTTTAGTGTGACCATGGACTGGAATGACCAAAGCCTTAACAAGATGATCGAAAATTATTGACAAAGAACTACTGGACTTTATCAAAGACTTATGGCATGTTGTAATGCCTGCAATTTACCTTTAATTTTGACTTTTGACATCGATGAATGGACAATGGACACTATTTTATGCTGATTTATCGATTATCATTCAGCAGAGAAATTAAGAAACATATTTTTTAAAATTTCATTTTCAAGAACTGTTATTTCAAAAGTTTATACATGTTTCATTATTGTGATTGCTTGTAAGCCAATGTTGACCTTATGTTTATTCTAATAAACTTTCAAACTTATTTCAGTGTGAAAAAATGTATAATCTAAACACAAAAATGTATGACGTGTTTAAATTCTAAACATGTTTAAGATCTAAGCACATTCAAGAGCTAAATTTCAGAAGATCTAAACGCGTTTAAAGGCTAAACATGTTTACATCTCAAACACATATTGCCTAAACACGATCATTCTAAACATGTTTAGATGTTAACGCGTAAAAAAAGTGGGGACAAATTTTGTGTTTAGGATTGTGTTTTACATCTAAACACTATTCTTAGAGTGTACTTCTTGATAAGGCTTGACAGATTTATGACTTGCATTAACGACTGCGCCTGCTGATATGGCAGCGCTTTGATCAGGGGAGGAGTTTTACCTCCTTATTTTCAACATTATCTGATGCAACCAATTACATGAACTTAATAGATTTAGAGTCTTTGGAAGCGGCAACAGTTAGCAAAAATGATTATAGTACACTAAGCACCTTATCGGAGAGAACTGACAAACCTTCATGATGTTCACAAGGGTCCATTAATAACTTTGACGTTTTGTTAATGTAAAGAGCATGACATCAGGTCATTCAGTCAGATTGTCATGTAGGCAAAATATGGGAAGACAACTTGATCATTTCAGTTGTGCCTGGCTTTAGGAATTGCTCTTGATCATGCAGGTGCCCCTACTAATAAAAATAAACAATGGAGTAGTGCTGGTGTATGTGAAGACACCCCTGTGTGCGTTGTGTTCAATTAAGGCCAAGCTGTGCTTCGAGAAAACAGGAAGGGATGCATTGAGCATCCGCAGAATGCCAGGCTCCAATAGAGAGCCATTTACACCCACGATGGGTATTGATGCGCAAATCGGCTCCAAAGTCAGTACAGTGTATCTGCTTTTGTGCAGGGTAAGCAGAGTTTGATACGCCAGGATATACTATGAATTTAATGTGCCATTGTGACACTCTATATGCAGAACACTTTTTCATTCTATTATCTATTTTACAATTCATGCCCTGCGATAATGAAAGGTTTTTATGGCTCCAAACAGGATATCGTCTCCCTAAATTGCATCTTTCATGGAAACTTATGCACTTCATATGAAAAGGTCACTTTGCAGTTCCTCTCTATTCACTGGAGATATTGCTTTCTTCATACAAGCTCTCTGACAAATTACCCTGAAAAATCTGAGAACCAAAAACCTACTTCTTCCAACTGAATTCATAGTAACTGTGAAACAGACTGCCACTGTAGACCACACAAGAGCAATGTTTTGGCACATTGGCAGGAACAATACTAAGGATAGGGTCTCTGAATCAAAGCCATGGCAGTTATAGCCACCGGAACCTGTCTACAAGTTGACCGCTATTTACTGCCACCTAGGGTGCAAAATTCGCGAGCTCCTGTGAGCGGTCAACAGAATTTCGACCTCTGGAAGAAACCAGGACAGTGTGGAAGAAACAAGGACAGTTTCATCATTAAGTGATGGTCTAGTTTTATTCCAAAATCTCTGCACGTGTCTAATCTGACTTTGGTTGGCTTCAATTTTAAGCAGACAACTTGTAAATACCAAAACAAGTTGGAACTATTTTTATCATGGAGGATGTATACATTGTAGCTCACATATATTGCCAGTATAGAGGGGGCCACTTGTGGCATGGGCAAGACATTTTGCTAAGTGTAACACAGCTTTTATGAAATTGTGAATTATATTGTTGTCCTAGTTAATAAATCTCCATAAAGTAACAGAATAAATACAAATGAGTATTTTTGATTACACAGAGCAAAAACATTGGCTTTGTATGGACACGTGAATAAGTGAGAATACGTTCTTTTTGGACCCTTTTCTGACCATAAATTAACATGCACTAAATGGCATAAGTAGATTGGATACAACCAAACTTCTGATGAGTAAAATCATCAATTTCACAGGCAAAGTGTATGCTCAAGTTTCAAAACTTTCTTTTTGTCTCATGATTTCCAAACATTTTCATTCAAAGCAGTGGACTGGATATTTGCCAGCAACCATGCTTTGTGAAAGTAGTTTGGCGTAGTAATATGGACAGCTGTTGTGCGACCTGATCTGGTGATCTGTCCAAAACAGATCAAATTATTGTTGACCCATTTCGATTTTCCAGGGACTGTCAGCATTCTGCTGCCACTTGACAGTCCCGAACAGAGACAGCACCGGAACCATAACTCCTGTCCTTCCGAGAAGAATGTATGTCGACTGCCAATATGGTGAAGAATTTGAGCGGAAGCAGCTTATCATGTAAAAAGCACATCAGTGAGTGAATATATTTTGGTTGCCAGGGTGCTGTCTTCATTTATATCTGATGAATTAGCCTCGGACATATGTAACTTTTCAACCATCAGTCATTAAAGTAATAACCTAAAAGCCAAATCATGATGAAAAACAACCTGATAACATATATCTTATTGGGCTTCTTTTACTCTCATTGTCTAATTAAGGCAAAATTCACCATTATCAGAAGTTATTGTGATTAAGAAAACTAATAACATGATTATATAGAACATTTTTGATGAAAAATATTATGAGACCGCCACCCAAAATTAAGGCCAGATATAAAACGAAGTGATGTATTTTAATCGCCATAGAAACTAATTTGACACACCCACTAAATGGACCTTATTTCTAAAAACACAAATTCTTAATATCAATACCTACAATACTTTTTCTGTAAGCTATAAAGAGGAAATGAATAATGAATTGATTTCTTACAAACACAAAGAAACAAAACAACTCCTAAAGAATTATCAATATCATCAAATGTAAGTTGTGATTATGATCACTGAGATATGACAGAGAGTAATGAAGTTTAAAAAAGCCAGTTTCATATACGGTACATCCATCATAAAATGGCCAAATATACTGATCCAGAGCAAACCGGATACAGTTAGAACTCTATCATGACCTCTTTCCATAGTGATCTATTAATTCACTAGGGGAAACTTAATATAACTAATTATTCAGGATTAAAAGTAATATATGTCCAGAAAATTGCTTGGTGCAAACTTTAAATCTATTAATGTTAAAGTTTATTTCCAGAAACAGATCACAACACATCACTCCAGGTAGAACATTCTGTTTCCATCAAGCTTGCCATTTAGACCGAGGTCACAGTCTTCACGTTGCTGTAGGCAACGTAGACTGAGGACATTACCTTTGCTGAGAACTCTTGAAAATCATTGCAAGCAATAAGTGATAATAACAAACAATCAAACAAGAATACTAACACAAAACGGTAATCTGCAAAGTTGCAAACAGAAAGCAACATTTATCTGGTTTTGTCGCCAGTCCTGAGGTGTTTTAAACACAAAGAGCAGTCAAGATTTCAAAAAGTGGGAGGGAACATGTAAATTTTCTGTATGTCATTGTAGAAATATCAGAATATGTGATAAAAAACGCATAAATCAAATTAAAATGTACTTTCCTGTTTTGGTTTCAGTATCTATCTATATATCTGTCAATCTATCTATCTATCTATCTATCTATCTATCTATCTATCTATCTATCTATCTATCTATCTATCTATTATCTTTCTATCTATCTATTATCTTTCTTTCTATCTTTCTATTTTTCTATCTATCTATCTATCTATCTATCTATCTATCTATCTATATATCTGTATATCTGTCTATCTATCTACATATTCTAATATTTAAGCCAATCTATTTGATTTTTTATAATATACCTTGATTACAATAACTCTTTATAAGGAGAGCTGGAATTAGGCATATTTCACCAAAATGCGATTTGAACTTGTCAAATGTGGTCTAAGTCAACCATTGTTCAGCACAGTGTGTTTGAACCAACCAATCACACAAATCAGAGAAATACTTGACTGAGTTTGATTGACTGCTAAAAGTATCAGTCCAAAGCTGTTCATTCCAAAGCATAAAACACCAAACAGTAAAAGTGAATCATGAACAACATACTAATTAACAGCTATCTTTTTGTACAAAGCCTCCTTCCATTCAACATGAGACTTCTGTCACTTTTAGTGGTAATTTTGTTGAAAATTGGCCGATTTTGACACTTTAAAGTACAGGAAAATTCTGAAAATCGCACACAATACATTTTAAACCATTTCCTATCAGCCCATACCTTTATTTTCGATGGGAATAGGCCCTAAACTGCCGCGACACGCTCCTGTGTCGCAGATGTAGTCCTCAACCTATGTATTGTCTCCCATCCTTCTCAGCTACACTGAGAAGGTGGGTCTTCCTATCTACTTGCCATTGATCCTTACGCTGTAAAATTTGAATTTTGATTCAGCTTGGATTCACTGTAAAATTTTATATTTTGAATCAGATTGAATGATTGAGTACGATGGGTGCAAAACTCCTTTGAGCCAACAAAGCATGTTGTCTGTAAGTAATAACAACAGACAGATTATCGTAGCTTGAACCAACAAGCCATTTCAGCTCAAAAGAATTGTGCAGCCATCTCACTCAAATAATCAAGCTGACTCAAAATCTCAAATTTTACAGTGTATATAGATCGCCAGAATAGTGTACATGCAGATCAAAATGACGAGGAAGTTTTTGAAAGCTGTATTGTATTCACCAATGGCAGTTGGACTAGAATTTACAGTATCTTATACACTAACACTATGTTAAGATTTTTAAAGCAGATGGTAGCAAAAGCGTTGTGTTGGGCTTGACTTGCCTGAAAAGATAGCACAAATGCCAGTTTCCAAAGGCTGCTGAATTTATTCCCAAAATGAATTCACCACTTTGTTGAGATACTTGTTTGTCTTCTTTGAAATTCAAGATGGGTATACATTATACTTCTTGAGCACTTCTCACATGTTTAAATCATGAGCAATGTGCATATTAAATAATGTTATAGACAACATGTCGCATTTGCAATACCATTGTCTAATTGCTGGAATTTAATAAACACACAGACGAATATTTCTTAGATATGATTAATGTAACAGGAGAAAGAATTGTTTAATATCACACAGAGAATGTAAGAAAAAAGTTTCAAACTTACTTGCCAAGTAAAATTATTACAAAGTTCTCAATTCGCCTTCTCATTTCCTCTTAATTTTTTTTTTCAGGAAAAAGAAAAGTGTCTAGTCTTGGTTCTAATTTTATTGCTTCGTATGATGTACATCCACTTGTTTTTATTGGAAGTAAGCTACACAAGTTAGATCAAGAAACAGTTGTAGGCCAATATCCTTTCTGACCCACCTGGTGGCACCAAAAAAAGTGGCTGTTGGTAGTGAAGTCCTGACTTATTTCATCTGTCGAGGCATCCACCCTACGATGATCATGGAAGTAATATGCATCATCTAATGTCAGTACTGGACGAAGGTGTCAAGCATACACAGCTGCACTCATCATAGTCCAGGAGCTTGTGGGGATAATTGTGCATATTTGTCTACAAGCAAATGTTGCTGAGGGTATATAGATTCAAATTTTTGAGGGCGCCGGAGCAGGCGCTCGTCTTGGTTGCAATAGCAACAAATTCAAAATTGCCGCCGCTCGAAATTGAATTTTGAGTATAACTCAGTAACAAAAGGGCATAGGATTGCAAATAATAGCTCTAAATATATGTTTTTGATGCCAGGGATTCTGATTCTGCTATTATTTTTCATGTCAAACACATACTTTGGTCTATAGAGCCAAAATTGCCTGTATATTTGGGTTATAGAGCTCATTTTATCGAAATTCACCACAAATCTTCAGCTTAAACTGTTGCAAATTGTTCCTAGTAGCAATTCATCAAGTCTAGATAACAAATAAACACCAGCTTTATGTAATAGAAATACATCAACATATCATCTGTACGATGATATCAAAGTAACCAAACAAATGTTGCAGAAATTGGTATTGTCAATGCAGCTGCCTTACGCAAACCTACCGGTTCTTTTGCCCATGCAGTCCTCTCCACGAAATCTTTCAAATCCATAGCCCTACATGTTGCATGCTGATAATTTATATGGTATACCAAAAGAAACCTGTTGCTGTTTCAAGTATTGGCCAGTATGACATCTATAATGTACTTACCCTCTCCTGTTTTCCATCCCCTTCCATTGAAATCTTGGATTACCTAAAGATACAATGAGCGATTGCTTTGAAGAAATACTTGTTTGCAGTTACAACCTTTATCTGTGCTCAATCATAAATGATTCTTGGGTATATATCTGAGATCAGACTGCCTCGTCCCAAAAGCACCACATCATAACTCTCATTTGGAATGCTCCAAAGGGAAGAAGAAAAATACAAATATTATACAGGCGTAGCGAGCAGTCTGATACAAAGAGAACAGTCTGATACATTTCAGCATGAATTGCAGTCCTATGAGGGGGGAGGGGAAAATAGAAAGCCAAATAAATAAGTGAAATAATTTGACATTGCCAAGTTGACTGTCGGAAACTGATGTGTTTAGTTTCAAAGGGTGAGATTGGGGACTATTTTCATCAGTGTAATAATTGAATGGTTTTTATTAAAAGACTAGCAGACTATGTTCATTGCATCTTAATGCTTAATTGTAAACAGGTGTGACAAATTAATGACCCTTTCCTTTATTTTAATTTTTAATCTTAAATGCTTTTTACATGTCATTAATTTTGTCATTTGTATGGTGTATCACTGTCTGATTTAATGGTTCATGGACAATTGCATAGTATTCTTCCTCTGATACATTGGTCTATTTGCTTTCCCAAAACAGACCGACGGTGGAGTTTTGTTATTTAGAGGAAGGGACTGACAGGTACAGTCTGTATCCAAGGGATGCTACCAAGAGATTTCTACGTGTGAACAGACTCATGTTTCACTTTTGCCAACCCACATCCCACAAATCTTGAAATTATTTGCATGCAATGTCAAGACAATATTCACTTGTGAAGGATTAGTTTTCAAAAGGACCAAGGTATCAGTAATTCTCCTACATGTAAGGTGACCAAGAATGCTGCTATTCCAATACCAAAGGAAATTTAAGGAAATTCTCACACTGTTGATAAGCGTGTAAGAAGAACAATGCTAGACAGATATAGTAAGTGCAGCCCTCTAACCCATATTCTGGGCTCACGAGGGTTAATTGATGAGATGGGGGAGAGAGCGGGAGTCCTCAACATGTTACACATTAACCCACCAATGCAATTCCTCTGGTTAGGCTCAGTTAGACACTAGTTTGATATGTACCAGTTTTAGTACAAAATTTACTAACTCAAATTTAAGTCAGGCCAATTTCAAATGCAAATCCAACAGCATTTACCACCATTCGACTGTTTTAACATTTCACACAATGGCTACTGTGTGACTTTCTGCATGTAGATAACAAGGAGTAGCCTCAATGTTCATTATTGAGCTGGAACATGCAATTTTAGTTATCCTTGGCAAGACATTGGTGGTCCATTTCACATGACTGGAATACTTTAGAAAGGACAATCATCAATTTTTCAAAAACGCTTTATGCCTTTGACCCAATCAGTCCTAGGTTGTTTGGATGCTGTTCACTGTAGTTCTTACCTAGGACATCTTCCCTTATGACAGCTTTAAGATGTTTGTGCGTCAATGTATTGGTAGGACTCTTTTGTAGACTTGTAAAGGTTTAGAGTGCTTGATAGTGCATGCACAGGTTTCAAGAGCTTAGGTTCGAACCCCAACCCTTGAACTCAATTTATTCCAAGCCCATGAGATATTAGATGGAGTGTTCTATTCTGGGGCTACTCAATGACCCTGGACACCACTGGTTTTATAGCATGACTCCTAGTCCTCTCATCACTCATCATGCATACAGCGATCACCAAAAGTGAAGGTGCTATGGCAGGGAACCTTGAGCAATGTTCTCTTGTCCCCTACCAATGGTAACTGCACTGTGGCTGCCCTGAGCAGTGCCATTGTTGGAAGGCTCTCTGCAAAGTCCATGTGCCACATGTAGATCATAATAAGAAACCTTGACTGAAATCAGTCTGCTGTACAGGCAGGTGAACTAGCAAGGCTGCAGACTGAAGATATTCACATTAAATTGGATATGGAATTGGCATCTGGTGCACTAGTGCAGTTGCCTTTCAGGTCCGCGCTCAGCAGAACTCCGCAGAACTGTGCTGGGCTGCCTCAAAAATTCACGTATGCTTACATGGACATGTAATACAGTGCCTCTACTGAAATGTTTTAGCCTGCTCCCTCCCATCGCATAAGAACAGGCTGCTGTATCATGCAAGAAACCAAGTCAAATCAATTTCAAGCTTTGTGAGATCTGACTGAAGTTAATCAAATAAGACAGTCTGTGCAAAGTCACTGCACATTTGAAACAAATATCTTGGCAGTGTTGTGATAGTATCCCTCAGAAATATACCCAAGAAGCATCTACATGTATTGCAGAGCACAAATAAAGGTTGTATTACCGTTGTAACTGAAAAAAGTCTTTGTTCGAATCGCCATTGTATCTTTAAAAAATTCAGGATTTCAAAGTATGGGGATGGCAAACAGAAGTGGATAAGTACATCATAGATTGAGTTCCTCCGTGGCCTAATGGTTAAGAGTGCTTGTTTGCACAACCACTGGCTCTGAGGGCGTGGGTTCGACTCCCACCCCGGAACTCAATTTAGTCCGAGCCCATGGGACATTAAATGGAGGCTGGTTGTATCCAGTGTTCTATGCTGGGGCAACTGAAAGACCCTGGGCATCCCTGAATTAATAGGGTATGTACCAGACTCACAGTCTTCTCATCTCATCATCATACGGCGATCGCCTGCCTCGATATAGCCCACTAAGGTGCTGCTGAGGTGTAAAACACAAACAAACAAAACATCATAGATTTCATAGGGGCCATTACACAAAGGCAGCAACAGGTTTCTTTTGGTATACTACACAACTTATTGGCTAGCATCATGAAGTGCTGTGATATTTGAAAGATTTAGTGGCGGGAACTGCGTGCGCAAAAGAAAAAGAGTGCATAGATGCAGCTGCATTAACAATACCCTTGTCTGCAACATTCATTTGGCTACTTTGGTATCAATGTACATATTATATATATCTAATTGATAATTTGGTTCTTGTTAGAGTGAACCGTTATCAGGAAATTGAAAATATGTTGAAAGTTTCGATAAACTAGGCTCTACAACCCCAATATACAGGTAATTTTGGCTCTATAGACCAAAATATGTGTTTGACATTAAAAATAATGGCAGAATCAGGATCCCTGGCATCAAAAACATATATTTAGAGCTATTACTTGCAATCCTATGACCTTTTGTTACTGAGTTATACTCAAAATTAGATATCGAGCGGCGGCAATTTTGAATTTGTTGCTATTGCAACCAAGACGAGCGCCTGCTCCGGCGCCCTCAAAAATTTGAATCTATATACCCTCAGCAACATTTGTGCCAAATTTCATGCTTGTAGACAGACCTGCACAATCCACCCCTTATTTCCCCATAAGCTCCTGGACTATCAGGATAAGAGCAAAAGGTGTAAAAGCCGTCGAGGACAGAAACCCGGAAGGTCATACCACTTAACCAAGTTGGAGATAACAAACAGCGTATAACTTTAGCAACATTTTGATATGTCAAGGTTGTCTTTGATACATGTATGTGTAGGTTACATTTTGATTTGTACCAATCAACAGTAAAAATTAGAATTATGCACACCATTGGACATATAGTCATGTCCAATGGTTTGGACCTTCAGTCATTGACACTGGAGTGCTGCAGCATGAGATGTGACATCACAATGGTGTGACTACGGTGACGTCTCTCAACCTTTTTTTCACATCATCAGTAACAGTTGATTCTTTTTTGTGGTAAAGATTTTGCATCTCTAAAAATAGAGGGGGGATGCAAATGGTTGTTACTGACACAACCAGTATAAACATTCATTCCTTGAAAATGTATTTTTTTGTAAAAGTGAAATTTCTGAAATAAGACATGTTCCTGATTAAATTTTTTTTAACACAAGTTGGCTTGTAATTTTCATAACTCTCTTGTGATAATAGGGGGTTTCATGGTACAAAACAAGTGTAGAATGGGTAAATTGGGTGACATGAGATATGCACACCCTCGAATGTCATGTACAACTCGGCCTAACGGCCTCGTTGTACATTGGCATTCTCGGGTGTACATATCTTCATGTCCTACATTTATGTCTAGGTTCAGTAAGATTTGACCTTCTTTCCATCCATTCATTTGATCTTGTTCACTTACAATCTAAACTGTTTTAACAAGAAAGGTATTTATTTGTCTTATCCTAAGGCAGCACCTTCACAACATACCACGAACAGGGTGTGCGGGGGATTTTTGAGATACATTGCCGCCATGGCATCTCACTTGCAAAAATTTCGCAAGGTGTACATAGATTACCGACATCACATAAGTCAGGATATTTTGCCATTGCCGTATATTTAATATACACACATATATATATATATATATATATATATATATATATATATATATATATATATACATAATAGAATAGAATAGAATAGAATATACTTTTATTCGTCCATTCATAATGTACAACAGAAACTTTCAGTGATTTGAGCACATTTACGCACACATTCATACAATCACAGTAGGTAATAAGTTAATACATACAAGAGATAATAAATAGTAGCAGAAAGAGTATTATTTTGACACATGATTATACAGTTTAATATACTTCTAGGTACAAATCTGTTCTTATATCGAGACGTACAGATCATTGGCAAAGCTAACCTTCTGCCAGATGGTAGGAATTTATAAAAGTCGTGCAAGGGATGATCCGTATCTGACATGATCTTATCAGCAAGATTAACAACATTCTTGTAATAAAACATATTCAAAGGAGTTGTCAATACACCAAGTTTTCTTGCGAACCTTACAATCTTCTCCAACTTTTTCTAATCTTTACCGTTGAGACTTCCAAACCAGACAGAGAGGGAAAAACAAAAAATTGATTCAACGACAGACTTATAAAACAGAGAGAGTACAGTACCATTGACCTTGCTTGATGTTTCTTAAGATGCGTAGATGGTGCATTTGTTGAATACATTTGTTGTAAACCCTTTTAGTGTTTGGAGAGCCAGTAAGTTTCTCATCGATGACAACACCAAGATATTATATTCACTAACCATTTCGATATATATAGATCATCACTACAGGTGCAGGTTACACCCTGTATAATAAAACTTGGCAACGCTTTACAGTAAGCTGGCAAAAAAAGAGAATTTGGATGTAAAATAAAATTGCAGTGTGCCCATCTTCTTTGTGTGTGACTCTATTATATATTCCGCCAAGTATAATAACTATTTCTGTTGTTTGAAACATAATTGAAAGTTTGCCAATCACAAAAATTTATATTGGCCACTTCCATTGTTATGTAAAACCATTTATGGTGGTGACTGAATCAAGATACACTGAAGAATGCTTCAATAAATCATGATGTAAAAACTCAGCCGACAAAATTATCCAATTATCATCACAGGAATAATCCTGCAGTTATCTTCACAGACAATAATCTTCATGTGGATGGAATATGAAATAAACCACCTATAATTTCCACATCTTCGAATCAAAGCAATAATAATCTTATTTTATGACGAACAGATACATTTCGTATGATAAGCATCCATGCAGTTCTAGTCTCATTAGAATTTCCATGTTGCACAACAAGATTTCCCTATTTCTATGTAGTTCTTATCTTCCTCATGGTCAGTCTTCTCAATTCTTGTCCTTTCATTTGGAAATCTCTTTTTCTTTCCTTTCAAATATTATTTCATTCATGCATCAAACACTGTAAGGATATGGTGAGGATAAGGAATGCATGTTGCTTGTGACAATGCCTCTACTGCCATTGTGTCTAATAGCAAAAAGTGCTTTTCAAAAGACTTGGGATATTCCAAATAGCACTATGGGGATATTTGAAAAGATCAAATATCCCCCAAGATGCTATTTGGATATTTCATCAGACCCCTTTTCATCAGATGATATTCCATCAGATGCTTTGCCTTACCATCTGAAGTTTGGCTGGCCGTATGGTACTTTGGCTGCTGCCAAGTATTCTCTGAGTCCTATTGTGACGTTACCATGCTATGCAGTAGAGTTGCTGTTCTTTTTCAGGAAAAAACGTATGATGTTTGCAGCCCTGACACTCGCTTATGATTAGCAGGAAAATTATGAAACTTTGGGGATATGTCAGTCAATACCTGAATATTTCCACCTGATTTTCAGAATTCATCTATGATTTTTTTAGGAGTCAATAAGGCCATTTTTTTAAACATAAAAGATCGCGATTTTCACGTGCGTCATGCTGCTAAATTTTTTGCGAAACATACAATGTTCAAAAACCTGACACTCAAATACCAAGAGCAGGAAAATTATGAAAGTTGGAAAATATTTCAGTAAATACCTGAATTTTATCACCTGACTTTCAGAATTTATCTACGATTTTTTTAGCAGTCAATAAGGCAATTTACTTAAACATAAAAGATCGCAATTTTCATTTGCGTCATGCTGCTAACTTTTTTGCAAAACATACAATGTTTAGAGACCTGAAACTCAAATATCATGAATCAGAAAATTAAAAAAGTTGGCAAATATTTCAGTTAATACCTGAATTTTATCACCTGATTTTCAGAAATTATCTATGATTTTTGTAGCAGTCATTAGGGCCATTTCTTTAAACATAAAAGATCGCGATTTTCATGTGCGTCATGCTGCTAACTTTTTTGCAAAACATGCAATGTTCAGAGACCTGACACTCAAATACTATGAGCAGGAAAATTATGAAAGTTGGAAAATATTTCAGTAAATATCTGAAGTTTATCACCTGACTTTCAGAATTTATCTACGATTTTTTTTAGCAGTCAATAAGGCCGTTTCTGAAAACATAACAGATCGCGATTTTCATGTGCGTCATGCTGCTACCTTTTTTGCAAAACATACAATGTTCAGAGACCTGAAACTTAAATACTATGAAAAGGAAAATTATGAAAGTTGGGAAATAATTCAGTCAACACCTGAATTTCATCACCTGCTTTTTAGAATTTATCCACAATTTTTTTAACAGTCAATAAGGCCATTTTTTTTAACATAAAAGATCACGATTTTCATGTGCGTCATGCTGCTAACTTTTCTGCAAAACATACAATGTTCAGAGACCTGAGACTCAAATACTATGAATAGGAAAATTATGAAATTTGGGAAATATTTCAGTCAATATCTGAAATTTATCATCTGGTTTTCTACAATTCATTTTGTGGCCAAAAACGTCTAATGTCGTTTGTATAAACACAAAAGATCGCAAATTTCAGATCCGAAACAGCTTATTTCTCGGTTGCAAAACCTGCCATGTTTAGAGCCATGGAACTCACAGACTATCGATAGGAAAATCATGGAAGCAAGGGAATACTTGAGTCAATACTTGAATTTTGTCACCTGGCTTTCAGAATTTGTTTAAGAATTTTATAGCAGCCGAAAACTTCATTTGTTTAAACACAAAACATCTCGAATTTCAGATCCGAAAAAGCTTATTTCTCTGTTGCAAAACATAGGCCTACCATGTTCAGAGCCGTGAAACTCTCAGACTATCAATAGGAAAATCATGAAAGCCAGTGAATACTTAGGAAATAATTTTTTGATGAATCTGGACATATAATTATCAATATAGATCTACTCCAAGGAGAGGGGCCTGTGACTTCTGTACTAGATTGCATCTACGAGTGGGTTAACTCTAGCCTGTGTTAGTGAATTTCTGTGTTAGATAACCGGATTTACAAAATTGGCTTGTGCTGTGTCAACAAATAACTGGTTAAGGTCTTTTTATTGTTATGAGGGACAAGGACAATTAACCCAATTTTTACGTTGATTCCCAGGGGTTTCCCAAAAATATTCGCATCATTTGACATGGAAAAAAAAGACAGAAAAAAACTATTTCCATGACAGTAAAAATGACCTCGCTCCCTCAATTTTGCAGTTAAAGCCTTGAAATTGATAGAGCACCTTCCTGGGTACTTCTTGCGTCTTCGCTGAACACGGCATTAATTTCGGGTCAACCGTTTGTTTAATACGGCACTCTGACCACGGAAAAACAAATTTTTCACATGTATAAATTTAGAGGGCTGGCGAATAAAATTTGTTCAATGTATCTTCATGCCCTTCGCAGCGTAGATGCAAACATCACTTGGCTACATCTTGCCGAAGTTTCATGACAATTGCATTAAAATGCAATTTTTTAAGAAAGGATTTTCTGCACCAAGAAGATTTTGGTTTTACGACTTTTTGCCATACATGAACTGGCCAACCTGTGCTGTCATCAAGTGACATCATCAAGTGACGTCATGGCTTGACATCACTTCGTTTGCAATGACTGTTTTGTTTGCAAGCGTTTTCAGTGCCTTTTGTTTGCTTGCTGTTCAATATTATTGGATTAACATCCCCTTAAAAAAATTAATTTTCACGTCATTTGGGAAATAATTTTTAATGAATCTGGACAGAAATTATCAATATCTGCTTCACTGAACTAGAACTCAACCCATCCCTGGCAGTTCAGATTGACAATGACTTGACTAAATTCCTTTGAGAAAAGATCAGGAATTTCATGAGACAGGCTAATTTAAGTAAATTTGGCTAAATAGATGTCATTTCACCGCCTGTCACCAGGTGTCTCTCCTGTGCCTGCACACTTGAGGAGTGCTGCCCCCTTGTGTAGAAGAAAATATGGCAGTGCTTGACAGACATCTCTTCTACAAATAGTGTCAAAATAGTTTCTAACCATGAGGCACTATTTGGTCACTATTTGATGTAGAAGAGATGGCTGTCAAATATATTAGGACAAAGTTTCTAACATAGCACATTAGAACTTATGGAAAAGTTCAGTAGAAAATGTGGCTTGGTTGCACTTTTTGGATATTTTGTAGGGATATTGGCAAAGCATGGTGAGGGGAGTAGATATTATGACAAAGACCTATTTTAGTGTCTGGCATGCAAAAGGCAGCCCGATTTGCAAATCGGGCATGTAGACCTATCGGCTGTAACACATGTCATCCAATCAAGAAACATAAGTATGGCACACTTGTAACCTGTCTCAACTAGCTATTAGCCCATCCTTACACTCTGCCTGGCATATCCTGTTTGTTGTATTCACTCAAGAGCAAATGTGAGGGTCCTTTTCACTGTATTGATCAAGGGTGTTCTCCACAAAAGCCAGAACATCTTTGAGGTGATGGTGATCCCCAATACTTTCTGGCAAAAAGTCGGTGCAACTTGAAACAAGCATTCATTATTGCTATCCTCTGTTGTGTCTGCCAATTATCTACCAACAATGCGAAGAATTATCATGTAATGCAATATTCTTCTAAAATGATTATTGATGCCCTTTGTCTGATACAACTTTGTTTTCCCACATAATCAGCCGAAGGCATTGTATTGCATATTGGACCACAAACATAAGGCTCTGTAATCTCATTTAGACGCATCTCATATCACTACAAAGTGGCTCAAAAAGTATAAAACTTGCCAAATATATCATTGACGCCAAGGAAGCGTCATCAAAACAGGAAAATAGCCAAAGATTTAAAAAATATAGGCCTACATACAATATCTATATTATATAGTATCTGTCTGGCATCAGATTGGCACTATTTTGAATTAATCAATTTCATGAAGGGTCATTGGCATAATTGTTTTTCAAATTTCGAGATAAATTCTCATATCATTAAGTATTACATGCATTAAGGAAAAGTGGTTTTGCCAGATATAATATACGCAATGGGCGATATCAGGGGGCGTCGACACACAGAATAAGAAATATAGATATTTATAAAGAATCAGATGCCTTGGCCATGTGCATATGCATTAATTTAATAACTCAATTCTCTCATTATGATATTATGTTTCATCCATCATGATCAGATAATGGATGGTATGAGCAAAGGCTTTAAAGACAAAGAAAGCATCTGTTCCAGCAAAAGTTGTTTATTGGCTTCTTTATAATTTACTTCAACACATTTAGAATGACTACTTTTTCAGGCCTTTTCAACAAAGGCAATTAGGATGCTGTGTTATACAAATTGACAAACATATAGAAACCATATGTTTCTGGAAAATTGAAGAAGAAGCAAGGAATAGTCATATTTCAATTTAGGAGAACGGATTTGGATTCCCCAGGCCCTAATGCATCTTTAAAGCACTAGCCCATATGAATTTGATTGAAAAGTAAAAGTTGACAAACGCTACTGGATATAGCCTGCCTCAATTTAATGTCTGGCAGTCATTGACTAGACAGGTAAATGGATTGAAAACACAATTATCAGAAGTGACAAAAACATTGTATGAAAGCAATTTATCAAATCAATTATCTCTTGAGAAGTACATCTTCTCAGAATTAATAGACAAACAATTCTGCATGTGACAGGCCTACCTTCGAGGGCCATCAAGGGCCAACATTGCCCAGCAATGTCTATTGGAAAATGCTATAATGTCTTTGATATTTTCTCTCGTGTAAAGAGTGTAACAGCCAATCATTCGTTATGATTGACGTGTAAATATTGCCTTGTTGTTACATGTATCAGAAGGGCTCCTGCATGACGTCCTGCCTCCTTGCTATTCTGAGGTGATATCAAATCAGCTGAATTAAAAAGCTGGGTGAAGACTTGTGTTCAGTAGTGTTTGGCTACAGACATGCATCCTGAACAAAAAGGGCAAATTATTTTCGCACCAATTTCGTGTGAGGAAATTTGAATAGACAGTCACTTATAATTTTGAATATATACATACTAATTTGGGCCTGAAATTAGTAAAGTAAAGCCTAATGACGTTTTTTTCTTTAAGATCTAAAGGGCACCCCTGCCCCCCTTGGACAAGGGAAGGAGGGCAATTGCACCCCCTGCCCCCCCCCTCTGTTCCGGCACCCCTGCTTTTAGGCCTCAGGGACGGACGCAGAGGGGGGGATGGGGGGGATGCATCCCCCCCCCCCCCCACCAGACCAAAATTTATACATTCTTACATGTTAATTTTATCTGCGCGCCGTCGCGTTAAGTCGCAAATTTTGCATTCCGCGACGTGATAGCCCGATAGACCCCCCCACCTGAATTTTCTGGATCCCCCTTGTTAGGCCTGAAATCAATGAAAATAAGCATAAGAAAGGAGCTGGTGTGTGTGAAGACATCCCTGAGTGAGTGGTGTTTGCATTAGGCCAAGCTTTGCTATGTGAGAACAAGATAGGTTGCAGACAATGCAGAGAGGATCTGCCGATTGCCAGCCCCATTGGGGTTTGGGTTAGCGTTAAGCATGCAGCCTGCTCAAGAGTGACCCAGTATGAAAAGCTGCATGGCCATTTACACAACTTGATGCTCCAGGATGTGTCACGAATGAGCAATTGTGAAAATTTGTCACGGAAAGATTGTTGTTCCATGTCATACCACAAGTGAAATTCATGAATGACATATTTTACTGGCTTCGAGATTCCCCTCTTTTCACAAAGAAACTTTTAAAACTTCATGAACCTGTTCTTATAATTTTGGTTTATGAGTAATTTTAGCATTGACAGGTAGTTGCACAGTTCCTGTATGTTCAACGAAGATACATATATGACTTCATAAGCAATCCCTTTGGAGAGCAGGGGACCAAACAACCTCCTTATCTTTTTATAACTGAATTCAAAACGGTGTGCATGGTTTTGAACTCTGCTGCATAAATTCACTTCCGTGGAAGAGCCTATACCATGTATGATTTGGCTTTTCCCACCAGCAGCCTTATATCACTTGCAATTCCTCTTGAAAATGAATCCCTCAAGATATATGGTATTTTTACCAGAATACCATGTGTCAAACTTGCTTTCCGTGTCTCTCCTTTCAAATTAGCAATACCAACCATAGATGTGGCCACACAAAACAAGGTAAAGGGATTTTCAGTCTATGTGTTGGCAGCCAAGAATGTGTGACCAAAAAGGACATGAAGGTCAGGTCATTTCTCAAAAAACAACGAAAGGAGCAGCCAGTATCTAGGGTCCGCAATCCATTTACACAAGGGCTTTTAAAATGATGTCCTTTCCGTTCATGTCAGATAAAAGAACTGGACCTTATTTTCTTCCCTAGAATACTACAAAACTGTCAAAGTATGAATACAGTGCATAGAGGATGAGATATTGGTAACAAACTGGCAGCAGTACAAAGACCAAGAGAGTAAGCTTAGTATAGTCATCTCTGACTGAGCGACAGATAGGTTTTGTGAACTTGTGTGCTAGAAGGTTCCTGCTCATTTGACATAAAGCATAGGGTTAACACAATTATATATATATTTAGAGAATATGTTGTCTGATTGGCTTAAGCGCTATTCAACTTTTGCTCTTGCAATGTATTACATTCAGGATGGTTAGCACTGGTAACAAAAATTAGTTTTTCTTCGATCAGATATGACTCAGCATATAATTAATGGGTACAATGAAGTTAGAGAAAGCATCTAGCATGCAACGACACACTAAGATATATTATGAGAAACAACTGAAAACGACTCCTGATACCTTCATGATGTTGTCAAGGTCCCATTAATGACCTTGACCTTTTTGTTAATGTAAAGAGTATAACAGCAGGTCATTCAGTCAGATTTTCATGTAGTTATGATCTTGTTGCTTTTAACATAGACATTTAGACAACTTGTTTGTGTTCTGTTAGGTCTAGCTCCAGCTGTAGGAATTACCTCTTGAGCATGTTTCTATGAGATCTTTTAGGCAGCTATAGTCTCATCGTGTTTCTATGAGATCATTTAGGCAGCTATAGTCCCATCATGCAGTTGCCCTTATTTTATAACGATAAACAATGGAGAGTTGTTGAAGCATATAAAGAAACCCCTATGTGAGTTGTGTTTGAATTAGGCCAACTTGTGTTTGAGAGGACAGGATGGGAAGCATCGATACACAAGTATACTACATGAATTTGCCATTGTGACACTCTATATATGCAGAACACTTTTTCATTATATTATCCATTTTTGAATTTATGCCCTGCGATAATAGATGTTTTTATGGCTCCAAACAGGATATCGTCTCACAAGATTGCCTCTTTCATGAAAACTTAGGCACTTTATATGGAAAGGTCACTTTGTAGTTTCTCTCGATTCGCTTCGTTAATAAAAAAATTCTCTGATGAATCACTTGACCTGACAACCAAAAACCCCTTCTTTCAACTGAATTTATAGTAAATGCAAATCTGCAAGCCATCTTATTCCTCATTTCCCTAAAAAAGATTTTGAGGCGTTGCCTTAGCCCTTCAATGTATATAGCCTTTGTGATGCTCTTTGGCACGAAGTACCGCTATCTGATGAACATATAGGCCTCTCCAGAGGACCAGAGGCAAAAACTGGAAACTCAGGCTGTGTTGAATCGTCAGCAGATCGGGGACTAGTGACGTAGTAAAATGCGGTTCACATGTGCGGAACAAGATGCTTTTTACGGCTCTGAACTCTGATTTTGATCCCAGAAGTGCAGAGGACTGAAAGCCTGTAATTTGTAAACTTTTAAACACAATTGTGTCACTGAGTTCAAACCCTGATCAGCTTAAACATAATGACAAAGAAGCATGAATATACATAATGAGCTTCTTTCAACGTAATTTTCCAATTATCCCAAAATTATTGGAAATTATCATTATCTAGAAACAAAATAATAGGATAATATAGAACAAATTCTTATCAGAACAATGCTTATTTGATGACAAATATACTTAATGATAGTTACAAGACTAACAACCCAAAATAAGGTCTGATATAAAAGAAAATGATTATAATGTACACGCATCTGACATGCCATAGAAACTAATTGGACACACCCACTGAATGGGCCTCATTTTATAAACAGACATTCCTGATATTAATACCTACAATAATTATTTTATAACTGTTCTGTATTATATGACGGAAATGAGTAAAGGGGAGACCATTTATTATCCAAAGGCCAGAATTAAATAATTTCCTCTTGGAGTGTTTCGTAACAAGGTCTTGCTTGATTTTCGAATTAATTTTCAGGGAATTTGTGCACTTGAAATAAGTAATTAATTACTGCTGCCACCAAATAGATTGACTGCTGGCAAACACTAAGAAATAAAAGTAACGTTTTCACAGTAATATGCCGGAATATATATTACCGGCATACCAATTCTTTCCGCCAATTTTAGTACCGAAATCGTTAAAATGCAATTTCTGTTTGATCCAATCCTGCCCTCCACATGCTTAATTTCCATGTAAAAAGGTCAAAAACGACTTTATTAAGCCAAGAAATACGAAAAGTCGCTGCCAAACATTAACGTACCTTCAGCCAGGTTGCAACCCTTGGCGGAATACTGCATTTCTGGACAAAGCACACAGTGGATTCTTCCTAAAAATGCACTAAATTGTGGAATCGGGCTGAATTGAAGATCTCGAAAACCGAATAAACATTTCAACGGTATGTATCATATCGAACTTTGCAAACGGTGCACAATACTGTCCATCCGTAATAGAAACCACTTCAGATTGATCATTCTGTGTCAGTCAAGCTCACTCAAGATCAACATAGATCGGCAGATACGTGAAGATCCACATTGACGAGTTATTTTTGAAAGCCGTACTGTATTCACCAACAGCGCTGGATAAAAACTTTTAATATTTTTAAGCTGATTACTGTGAACAAATTTTCATTGTAGATGGTAGTAAGAGTGCCATATTGTGTTTGAATTTACCTGAAAGAAAGCACAAAGGCTGAATACCTGTGTCTGCTGAATTTATATACACAACGAATAATAACTCTATAATGAGATATGTATTTGTCTTCTTTAAAGTTCTAGGTGGGTATATTACAATATCCTTCTTGAGCAATTCTCATAATATGATTAAATCACGAGCAGCATGCATAATCAGTAATGTTGGACAAATTTATGTCGCATTTGCAATACCATTTTCTCTTCTCTGGAATCTAATAAACACACAGAAAAATGTTTCTGGGATATGATTAATATAACTGGTAAAAGAATTTTGTAATATCACACAGAGAATGTAAGAAAACAGTTTCATACTTACTTCCTAAGTAAAATTGTTACAACTCAATTCACTTTCTCATTTCCTCTTCCATTTTTTTTTTTCAGAAAAAGAAAAAAGTGTTTAGTTTTGGTTCTCATTTATTGCATTGTATGTACATCCACTTCTTGTTGTTTTTTTGGAAGTAAACTAGACAATTTAGATCAAGAAACAATAATATTAGGCCTACGTCCTTTTTAACCCACCTGGTGGCACCCAAAAATGAGGCTGTCTATCTGTCTTGAAGTCCAGGTTTATTTCATCTGTCGAGGTGTCCACCCTGCAATGATCATGATCATTGATGCAAATTTGCATCATCCAATGTCAGTACCGGACGGAGGTGTCAAGCATACACACTGCTGCGCTCATCAGGATAAGAGCAAAAGGTGTAAAAGCCTCCAGGACAGAACCCCAGAAGGTCATACCACTTAACCAAGGTCAGGATACCAATACAGCGTAAACTTTTTGCAATATTTGTGATGATGTCTAGGTTGTATTTGATATATCTAGGCTACATTTCGATATGTCTAGCCTTGATATGTCTACATTCAGTACGTTGCACTTGATCTTCGTCTTCCATACACCTACTACATTTCAATATTTGATGCTGCTCAACAGACTCTCACCAATAAAAGTTATTTGTTAAAAATTGGCAACACAATGTATTAATCTAAAAAAAGACAGGGAAGTGTGATGGAAAGTGAATTTTCCAGTATGTCCCATGTCATTGTGTGTGACAGCATATTCGGCCATGTTTAATAACTATTTCTGTTTTATGACACATAATTGAAAATTTAAAAAATTGCAATGGTAACTTCTATTTTTGTATAAAACCATTTATTTTGGTGATAAATACAAGATACACGAAGAATGCTTCAATAAATCATGATGTAAAAGCTCTGCCGACAAAATTATCCGATTATCGACATAGGAATAGATTTGCAGTTAACTTCACGGACAGCAATCATCATGTGGATGGAATATGAAATAAACCACCTATAATTTCCACGTCTTCGGATCAAAGCAACAATTTTCTTTTCTGTTATAAGCGAACAATTTTGAATGATAAGTGTCCATGCTCTCATTTTATTTCAAATGACGTTTCTTCTCCGTGCAGAACACAAAATAATAAGAATAAAGAAAGGGTAAGGAACGCACATCATATGTAAGAAGAATTCTTAAATTGCCTAATTGTACGCACACTAAACTACTGCCAATTTTGATGAATACATTGAGTGCATATGATCAAATACAGATTAGAATTGTCAAAATAATAAAATCAATGTTAGTTTCTAAAAATGCCAAAATAAAATATTTGGCTGAGTTAAGTGTAAGAAAAGCTAATTCTACAATCGGTGCTAACATCCAGATAGTCTGTAGAAATATTAACTGTGATATCAAAACTGTGATCGGTTTTAATGACTCTGCTATTAAAGAGAAATTTTATTTTAAACAAAAAGAATGTGATATATTGTGTGCAAATCAGATTCTAGAAATCAGACATAATGTGATACCTGGTTTTAATGATGAAGAACTGTCTACTATTTTAACGTTTTTATGTACTGACTAAATTGTTTTTACCTGTTTATGTACCCTCTATATTTTTATCAATACTATGCTGTATACCAAATTGTATTTGTGTATGAAATAAATACTTTATATATATAATCATCCACTCAAGAAACAAAAATATGACACAATTGTAACCCATCTCAACTAGCAATTGGGCAATCCTTACACTTTTCCTGTCATAACTTGTTTGTTGTATTCACTCAAGAGCAGATGCGAGGATCCCTTTAACTGTATTGATCAGGTGTGTACTCCACCAAACCCAGAATGTCTTTGAGGTAATGCTTCTCCCCAATATCTGACAAGAAATCCATGCAACTTATAAAGAAGCATTCATTATCACTGTCCTCTGCCTGCCAATTGTCTATTTTACCGAGAAATCTCATTTTCTATTCTCCTAAAACGATTATTGATACCCTTTGTCTGATACAACTTTCTTTACCCACTCACTCAGTTGTGGCTAAAAAGTATGAACCTGTCAGGTGTCGTTGAAGCCATAGAAATGTCATGAAAAAAAGAAAAGAGCCAGACATTAAAAAAAAGACCTATTCGGTATTTATATTTTGTAAAATATCTGGCTGGTATTAGGTAGGCGCTATTGTGAATTAATAAATGTTCAGGAAGGGTCATTGGTGCAATCGTTTTTTAATTTCATGATAAATTCTCAGATCATAAATACTGCATGCAATAAGGAAAAGTGGTTTCGCCAGATATCATTTGAATAAAAACACAGTTGGAGATTTTAATGGACTTTGAGATACAAGTATTAGATGAGAAATATAATTCAAAAGTGTATTTAAAAAGAATCAGACACCTTTGCAACGCAAATGTGAAATAGAGGACATATATCTTTGCATTAATATAATAAGTAAATTCATGCATTATGATATTACATTTCATGCACCATGATCAGATAATGGACGGCATGAGCAAAGGCTTTAAAGACAAAGAAAGCATCTGTTCCAGCAAAAGTTGTTTATTGGCTTCTTTATAATTTACTTCAACACATTTAGAATGACTAAAACAACCTATTCACCACGTTTTGCTCTCCTTTACTGGATGGCTGACAAGTTCATTATAGTTCTCTGGCATCAGTTACAACATCTTCAAGTGAAGTGTCTAACTGCCTATACTGAGCAGTAAACATCTTGGTGCTGTGAGGACAATTGCCCCTTCTGCCCTGCACAAGGGGGGGGGGGCAAGGTATGCCCTTTTGATCTTAATGAAAAAAAACATTATTCTGCTTTTAGTAATTTTGGGCACTAATTAATAATTATATTTTGAAAATTATTATTGCCTCTCTACTTACATTTTGTCATGCAAAATTGGCGTGAATATGATTTGCCCTTTTTCGTCCGACCGCCCCTGCCACCCGCCAGTGTTTCCTTCCGGCACCCCTAGTTTTTCGGCCTTTTGAACCAAGGCAATTAGAATGCTGTATCATAAAAATTGACGAAGATATAGAAAACAGCATGTTGCCGAAAATTGAAGTTGCAAGGAATAGTCATATTTCAATTTGGGAACAGGTTTGAATTGCACAGCCTCAAGTTACAGTCCTGGTCATACTTACGTGGAATCTCAAGTTCTTTTCTATGCTGTTGAACTGTGATGTCAGAGATGACACAATTCTGGTTTATCAATATATTTAAATTAACTTCAAGCTGTGATTTCATTTTAAACCGGGTCAGATTCCCCAGCTTCTAGCCAATGCAAATCCACCAAATAAAACTGAGCATTACAGTTTCAACTCAGTGTCAGAGTGAAAATTGGGTCTGGGAAAACCCATACAAATTTGACATCACAGCCTCTCAGCCAATGGGCTGCCAGAACAATATACATAACATAAGCCATGTGTTCACGAACAAATTGTCAAAGCCTTCTGTTTATACCAACTTCCATCAAAGTTTAAAGTTGTAAGTTAGCATGTTTGTAGAGTAATCAAACAACTCTGTGGGGATTATAACAGTTGTCCACTGTGAATGCTCATAAAGCTGCCACTTGGTAGGATTAGACTGGTGATTGCTGTGATAAATAAATCATTGGGATCACAAATGTAATGCTTCCTTCATATATCAATGTTTTAACTGTGATGCGTAGTTTACTGTCAGCCCATTGGCTTTCAAGCTGTGATAACGTGGTTGTTGGGGCTATCCCTGATTATACCATTCGACACCTCTGTCAGCCAATCAAATGCCAGTATCACAGGGAAATAATTCCCATATTCTTTGTTGTCCAGTTATCCTCTCATGTTTGACTGTTTGAGTGTTTGTCTGATGGTATAAGCCAGCTATTCACCATGGGATCAGGAATATGTGTTTATCACACCTCGGGCTAAAGCCCTCGGGTGATAAATCACATATTCCCTCTCCCGTGGTGGATAACCTATACTAAAATTCTTACTCTGACACCGTGTTGAAACTGTGACGCTCAGTTCAGGAGGATCAACATTGGCTAGGAGCTGGGGAATCTGACCCAGTTTGAAATGACATCACAGCTTGTAGTTAATTTACATAACTTGCAATGCCAGAATAGAGTCATCACTGACATCACAGTTCAACAGCATAGAAAAGAACTTGAGATTCCACGTAAGTATGACCAGGACTGTAACTTGAGGCTGTGCAATTCAAACTTGTTCACAAATTGAAATATGACTATTCCTAGCAGCTTCAATTTTCGCCACAGACTAGACAGGCAAATTGATTTAAAACACAATTATCAGAAGTGACAAAACATTTTAAGAAAACAATCTATCAAATCAATTATGTCTTGGGAAGTACTTCTCCGAATTTATAGACAACCAATTTTGCGTGTGACAGGTCATAGAGTGCTAAAAATGTCTATTGGAAAATGGTGTAATGTCCTTGATCTTGTCTCTTATGTAAAGAGTGTGACAGCCAATTGTTCAGTAAGATTGACGTGTAAATATTGCCTTGTTGTTATATGTATCAGAAGGGCTCCGCATCAGGCCCTGAGGTGATATCAAATCAGCTGAAACGGGAAAGCTGGGTGAAGACATGTGTTCTTGCCTACGTGTACACAAGCATCCCGAACAATGGCGAACATGCTTTCATGAGATCTTACCTAAATTTTAGACTGCCATGGTCTCATCTTGTAACATCTTGTAGCATGCCTTTGTCTATAGCCAAAGGTCACTTGTAGGCCTGCAATCAATGAAAATAAAATTGGGGAAGTAGCTGGTGTTTAAGGAGACATCCCTGTGTGAGTGGTGTTTGCATTAGGCAAAGCTTTCGGGACTTGCCAATTGCTAGCAGGGGTTGGCATTAAACACTCAGCCTGCAGAGCCAATAACACCAATTGTGCCTGTTGATTTGCAGACCATTTCAACTGCTTATCGTTCATGATTCAGAGTGTTCTTTTGTTCAGTAGGTGCAATTTGATGCTTGAGATGTGTCATAAATCAGGAATTGTGACAAATAATAGCTAGAAAGATTATTTGTCCACTGCATGCCACAAATTAATGACATACAAATGTATTTTACTGGCTCCAGGCAAAACCATTACCTGCTCACATTGCCTGTTTTCATGAAAAAAATTAAAAAATACTTTTAAACCTCACAAGTACGTCTTTTGCATTTGGCTTTCAGCGATTTTCAACAGGGGTGGGTCATTGCACAATACGTAAGACATCCCTGCTCAGAAAAGTTCAAAGCAAATTGTTTTGTAAAACAGCGGACCAAAGGCCCTCCTTATCTTCTTCCAACCAAATTCACAACAGTGTGTACAGTACTGGAATTCGCTATGACAATTCACTTCAGTTAGCCAATGCAATGCATGATCTGGCTTTGCCCTGTACCTGTTGCAATTCCCTCTTGAAATTAAATCTCCAAAGCAGAGTTATATGGTAGTGTTATCATATGTAAAACTTGCTTTTGATGTTCCGTTTTGCATCTGTGTCTTGAATTGGATTAATTGAATTGGCACTAAAAACCATGCAAACTGATTTTAAGTTCAAGTATGAGCAACCAAGGAGGACAAGAAGGTCAGGTAATTTCTCACGTGCACACAAAAAGGAGCAGCCAGTATCAGGGCCAGCCAACCCCCATCCATCCACAAGGGCTCTAATGATGTCCTTTCTGTTCATGTCAGATAAAAGAACTGGTCCATATTTCATCCCTAAAAAGGGCAAACCAGTCAAAGTATGAATACAATGAATCGAAGATATAATCTTGGTGGCAGACTGGCAGTGGTACTGAGGCCAAACAAGACAGGCTTATAGTCCGGCAGCTAAATCCAAATTTTGGGGGGTACCCTCAAATGTGGTCTATAGTTTTGTTCTTCGGCTCGTTTGAAAGCTGAGAATGAATAGATTAAGAATCTGCCTGGTGCCCACTTGGCACTCTTGAGCATTTTCCGTAATTCAAGATGGCGCATAAAAGACAACAGAGAAAGAAGAGAAGACAATTTGATAGCGAAAAACAACAGAAAAGCCACATAGAAGAAAGAAAAACGGGCGGCGGCCCGCATTATCGCCCATAGGGAAAACATGGCGGACGGAGACGGCAAGGAAAAGGAACCAAAAAGAGACAGAGAAAATAGAACAGAGAAAGAAAATATAGAGAAAGAAAATACAGAGAAACTCAGTGAGCACGAAGACAACAATATGGCAACTAGAACAGGAGAACAAGATAGAAACAACAACACAGAAAAAGCCCATCACAGACAAGAACCACCCACAGGAGAAGAAAGCGAGAGTGAAATGGACCTAGGCAGTGAGATAGATGACAGAGTCCTAGACACCAGCACAGATACATTAGCAGAGACAATGAAAGGGTTATCAACAGCAGAGGAAACAGATGAAAAAGAGGTAAGTACCCCTATGATATCAGACAGTTTGCCATTGATAACAGACAACAAAGATGACAAAATCAGTAAAACCCCTTATGCAATTGAGAGAAAATTACTAGAAAACACAGAAGCACCAGCACCCGAGACAATAAACAATGAAGCTGCATGCAAAAAAAATGAAGATACAGATATAACTCAGGAAAAACCTGACAGTAGACAACAGGATAAAAGTCAAGAAAAGAATTGCGCAACTGACAAAGAAAACAATGATAGTAATTCCAATAATATTAATCAATTTCAGGAGGATAACAGAGAACCCGAAAAGAGAAGATCGAGCAGAACCAAGCACAAAGTTGACTACGGAAAATTATCAGGAAAACAAGCAAAAGGAAACAAGAAGAAACATGAACAATACAGACCAGACATGGACACCAGAATAAGCCAACTCAAGAAATCCAACCAGGAACTGAAAGAAGAAAATGAAGAGATGATAGAGAGAATCCAATACCTGGAAAGAGAGATAGATGAAAAAAATGAAGAGCAGACCCAAGACAGAGAGAAAATGGAAGAAGAATTCAAAATTATAAGAGAGAGAGAGCAACACCTACACAGACAGAACATAGCAGCAAGAGCAACAGAAGAAGAAAATCTAAAACAGATCAAAGAACTCCAAGAACATATCAAGAAAATCACAACAGAGAAAACAAACACAGACGAAATAGAAAAAATACAGAAGAAACATGAAAAAGAAGTTGCAGCCCTAGAGAAAGAAATAGAAGAACTCAAGTATGAAAACCAGCTGCTCATTCAGTACAATGAAGAATACCGTGAATACATCGAAGAGACCAACCAGAGAAATGAAGACCTGGAAAGAAAAGTGAAACGCCTAAAGGAAGAAAGCAAGAGAGCACAAAAGAGACAGACAGCAGAAAACACAAGAGAAGAAAGACCGAAGAAGAAAACAAAACAGGATGCATCAGAAGACCAGACAATGAGAGAAGAAAGAGAACCTAGGCCAAAAAGAGATGAACTACCACCGAAGGCATCGACCAGCAAAGCATCAGCGACAGCAATACAAGATAGTGAAGAAGATGATGATGACAGTGTAAGGGTCACATTCGAACAGAAGAACTACGAACAGAAAAAAACCACAGAACAGAGGAAAACACACATAATGGTAGCAGCAGAACCGAGCGGAAGTAGGATCATGAGACATCTAAAACAGAAAACCAGAGACAAGATTTACAGAGAATGCCCTAGAACAGGAACAGTCAACGAACTAGAAGAAACACTTATGGCAGAAGAAGGACTTATTGAAATAATGAAAGTAGATCAAATTATCATCATACAGGGAACTAGAGATATCACCAGAGGAATGAGTGCAGGGGACCTGTACTACAGACTGACAACATTAGCGAAGAAGATCACTAGAGAAACAATGACGCAAGTCCTCATCAGCGAACTCCCAACAGCAGAAATCAGAGAAAGGGGCGAAATAGAGAAATTTAATGCAATGCTAAGGACGAAACAGCCAGAGAAATATACAGTGAAACTGGACAGAATAAGAAAACTAACAGTGAGAGAAACAGTAGAAGAAGACGGCAAGAGCCTAACAGAAGCAGCAGCAGAAGCCATAGCAAAAGACATCGAACAACAGGCGATACCCCCAGCTGCAGTAGCACACCTAGTGAAAGAACTCCTGGAAGCTACATCAGAAACAGTAGGCAGAATAATAGGGAAAGAAGGAAAGAACAGAAGAAGCCTAGAAGAAAACTACAATATCCACCTAATAGCGCATAACAGTACAATAATAGTAAAAGGCAAACCTGCAGACATCAGAGCAGTGAAAGAAGAAATCCGAGCACAGATAGAAGAATACAGGAGATACAAAAACCGAGGATACTCTAGGAGAAGAGAACACAGCCCCAGCGACTAGACAGAGAGTAAACAGGTAAAATATAAGAGAAAAACAAAATAAAAAAGAGAAAGAGAACAACACACTAATCAAGTAAAGAAATAAATAAGAGTAAAACCAATCACAAAAAATAAATAAATAAAAATTGCAAGCACTAATAAACTATGCCTATTACTAAAAAAACGTATGCTTATCTTTCAGAAGGAACAGCACAACGAACAGGAAAAACGACAGAAACAGAAAAAACCACAGAAATAGTAAAAATCATAGAAAACAGAAGACCGCAAAGAAAAGCACTTGATGACCTGAGGGACCCACAACTACACGACAGTATAAGCACAGAGATGGCCCAAACAGAAACAAGGCACAGAAACATCCGAGAGGACGATAACAATCATGAATACCAAGGTAAGACTAGAATAAGAAGGGGTAACAAAAATAAGAAAAATAGAAAATACCTCAATATATGGTATAACAACATAAACGGTATTATATCCAAAAAAATTAGCCTCCAAGTACTACTAACAACAGATCAACCACACATTGTAATACTGACAGAGACAAAGACAAACCAGCTACCCCCAATAACAGGATACAGATGGATAGCACAGAGCAAGCCAAACAAAGCAGGAGGAGTAGCTATAGCAGCTAGAGAAGATATAACACATAATGTCTCGGAAACGGAAGCAGAGAAGGAAGAAGGCATGGAACTAATATGGGTCACTATGAAAACTAATAATATGAAAGTCTACATAGCAGCATACTATGGAAAACAAGAAGCAGAAAAAAGAGAAATAGTAGAAAACGAATACTCGACACTTACTACCAATATCATAAGACACCAAAACAAAGGACCAGTAATAATAATAGGAGACTTCAATGCCAAATTAAAAGTAGACAACCAAGGAACCACAATACAGGAAGAAAGCAACAACGGAAAACTACTACAACAGATGATGGATAATACAGGGCTAAAACCAGTATCGACTAAACCAAATATAGGACTCTGGACCAGAGTAAACAGAAACAAAACGGAAGAAAAATCAATAATAGACTACATAATAACAGAAAGAACCATTGCAAGGAACATTGAATACATGGAAATAGATGATAAGGGAATAAGAAGACCATCAGGCCTACATGAAACCGACCACAACACCATCACCATGAAAATAAAGATCCCAAGCAAAAAAGAAAAAAGAGAGATAACAAGATGGAACATAAAAGAAACCACAAACTGGGAAAAATATAACGAAATACTGCAGAACAAAACGACACCAGAAAACTACGAACAACTACAAGATAACATCAAGAAAACTTTGGAAGAAGCCATTGGAAAGAAAAAAATAATAATGAATAATAAACCCAAATTATCAACAGATGCAAAGATGCAAAAGGCAGAAAAGAAAAGAACCAAAAGAAAGTTTGAAGAAGAATGTAAAAGCAACGGCAATAACAAACACAACATATATCAAAGCCTAGTGAAACAAACCATCAAACTGAGGCAAATAATACAAAGAGACGAAGAAGAAAGGATAACAAAAATTGCAAAGAAACTTGCCAAGGAAGGAGGAGTTAAATCAAAATACTTCTGGAATATACGCAAATCACTAATGAAAAAAAACCACGAAGAGTATGACCTAGTCACAGAAGATGATAGAATAATCGAAGACCCTATAAGAGCAAAAGAAGAAATTGCCACCTATTTCGAACAACTATACCAAGCAAGACCGCCTAAAGAAGGATACACAAAATGGACAGAACAAATAGAAAACAAACATACGGAGATAGAAGATGAAATGAAAACAAAGGAACAAATTGAGCAGATAACCGTGGAAGAACTAAAAACAGCAATAAAAAAACTAAAAGGCGGCAAAGCGACAGGCCCCGATGAAATCCCAAATGAAGCAATAAAGAATCTAACAGACACAAACCTGAATAACATGAAAACTATAATGAACAAGATTACTGAAGACATAACCATACCTGAAAGCTGGCTGACTAGTAATATAATAAGGTTCTATAAAGGAAAAGGAAAACGAGGGAAATGCTCTTCAGAGAGAGGAATTACACTAAGCAGCAATGTAGGAAAACTATATGAAAGAATAATCAACGAAAGAATTATTAAAAACATTACAATAACAGATGAACAAGCAGGTGGAAGAAAAGGAAGGTCGACAACAGAGCACATTGCAGCCATCACAACGATCATAGACAGAAATAAAAAGAAAAGAAAACCAACATATATAACATTCCTAGACGTCACTAAAGCATATGACAAGGCATGGAACAAGGCAATAATGCATGTAATGTACAAACAGGGCCTACAAGAAAAGATTTGGCTTATAGTAAACCAACTGAACCAAAACCTGACAGCAAATATACAAACAAAATATGGACCAACTAGAGAAATTAAAATAAAAGACAGCATTAGACAAGGAGGAGTTCTATCAGTGGTACAGTATGCTCTATTAATAGATGAGATCAGCAAAGAAACAAGACAGAACCTACAAGACCAGAACCAAGAAATTAATACACTCCTATGGATGGACGATATTGCACTGATATCAAATAACATAGAAGATATGGAAAAACTACTTCAACAAACTAACGAAATAGCAAGCAGATATAGGATAGAATTTAGCCCAGAAAAGTCCAACATAATACAAATCGGAAATGACCCACAAAATCCCAAAAAAGCACACAAATTCAAAGTAGGGACCCTACCAATAGATTATACAAAAAAATACAGATACCTCGGATATGTATTTAATGAAAAAGCAAACCTATCAGAACATATCTCAACAGTCAAAAGCAAAAGCGAAATAGCATACCAAACAATAATCAGCCTTTTGGGCAACAGGGAATTTGGTAATATCAGAATGACGGCAGTATGGAAACTACTAGAAACATGCGTGATCCCAGTAATAACATATGCTAGCGAAACATGGAATCCAAGTAAAAAGGACAGGAAAACCCTAAATGGCATACTCGATAACACAATCAAAAGAATACTAATGGTCCCTAGAAGCACCCCAAGAGAAGCAATATATATAGAAACAAACATGATGGATATCGACAGTATAATAGAGAAGAAGAAACTAAACATGTACTACAGGATTAAGAACAACAAAAACAAAATCAACAACTTCCTGACAAACGAAGGGGACAAGACGGCATGGCTGCAGAACACAGAGAAACTAATGCAGAAGTACAACATCAACAAACAGGAACTTATTGCAATGAAAGAAACCAGAGCAAAGAAATATATAAGGAAAGCAGTACATAGAGAATTCAGAACAAACTTATTCACTAACACGGAACAAAAAAACAAAATTAAATATCTAACAGGAGGATATGTAGGAAATGAAAAAGCGAACTACACAAACGACTTGAATAGGGAAACAACCAGTTTAATATTCAAAGCAAGAACAAGAATGCTGGACATCAAAACCAACTATAGAAACAAATATAAAAATGACCTAACATGCAGACTATGTAAACAAGAAGAGGAAACGCAAGAACATGTATTCTCAGAATGTGAAGAAACAGAAAGGATGAACATACGCATAGACAAGGACCTGCTATTTGCAAGAAGCACCACAGTAATTAAAAAACAAGCAGAAAAAATAAAAATACTCATGCAAACCCTGGAGAAATGAACCACTAACAAATAATAGTGCAAACTAATATTAGGAAAAACAAAAAACATAAAAACAAACATAAACAGAAAGAGCAGTGACTTCTACTATTAATGAAATTTTTCTATTACAGAACCAACAACAGCAAAAGTGCAGCCCCCTCACATCAGAGGTTGAGCTACCCGGCGACCCGGGTATACCAGCACAACGAGAGAAGAAGAAGAAGTCCAAGATGGCCGCCAAAAATATAAAATCTGTTATATCCCCTTCTAAGAGTGATAAAAGCACATTTATTGGGTCTATACCTATGTATTTTGGGTCACAGAATCTGATTACGAGGTTGTTAAATGTGTTAGAACAATATTTGCTCTTCTAATTCCAGATGGCGTCCAAAATGGCAGCAAAAATGCCAAAAAATTGAGTATTTCAGCTTCTAATTGTGATAGAAGCCCACTGTTTTGGTCTATACCTATGTTTTCTTGGCTAAAGAACTCATTTCTGAAGTTAAATGATGTGTCAGACCTATATTTATGCAACTAAATTCAAGAAGGTGACCTTTAATGGCAGCCAGAATTCAAAATTGCCATTTATCTCTAATCTTATCGACAGAAGATGGCTACCCGGAAGCACAAAAACTCATATCTTCTCTTCTAATTGTCATATTTTCTGGTTCTCCACCTATGTTTTGTGGTTACAAAATCTGCTTATGAGGTTGATTGATGTTTCAGAATCGTATTTTGTCTTCAAATTTAAGATGGCGTCCAAAATGGCGACCAAAATACAAAATTTTACTATTTTGGCTTCTATTTGTGACAGAAGCTTACTGTTTGGGCCTTTACCTATGTTTTCTTGGTCAAGGAATTAATTATTTATGTTCAGTGTTGTTTCAGACCTATATTTATGCACTTAGATTCAAGATGGTGCTTATCCATTGCTTCCAGAAATCAGAATTGCCAATGATCTCCCATCTAATTGACTAAAAATGACTGCTGAAGCCTGAAATACAAAAATCTCCCCTTCTTATCTTGAATTAAGCATTTTTTGTTTGAATACCTAATGTGTGTATGTGTCAAAGAAAAATTTTACAGTTTTTTTGGTTTACATGTTTTTTACATGTTTTTCCAGTTTGCACTTCGCTTTATACCAAACTGTGATGTCACTGATTTAGTTGCATTACTTTGTATATTACAAGCACATATTTCAAGTAACTGCCCAAATGCATTCACACATGGATTCTGTACGTTTAGCTTGTTTGGCTTTGATACCCACACTGGTTGATGAATGCTTCAATGAACTGTAACTGAAGCAAACAGACTACTTATTCTCAAAGGAGAGTTACATTGTTGGGCAAAAGTTAGAAAAGGATAAGGTGCTCACCATTGCATTAGTGTTGCAAGCACAAAATGGTATATCGAAATTGATGTGGATTATTGAAGATAAATTTGGGAAAATAGGGTTATATTTCAAAGGTTGCTCTCAAAAAATTGGGATGTGTCATAGTGAGTCAGTATTGGCAATTGCTATTTCGTCAATATGCATGCCCACTTGCTTGGAGCCAGAAGCATTTTTGAAAGCAACAAAGGAAAATTAATGCAATGCATATACAGTTATACACTGTAGAAACTTAGCCCTGGGACCCATGCGTAGCATGGGTCATGGGTCGTCCCATTCAAAATCTGGAGATTTTGACCTGTCATCTGCAGAATTGGTCTATATTGAAAAATTCTTCTCCAAATTTCATGAAATTTTGGATTTGGGTATCCTACATATTTCACTGCTGACAGCACTACTTCTGAAGGCATTTCCATGAAGGTTTGCATGGTAAAAATTTTATTTAAATGAGGGAAATGTCAAAAAAGTGTGAGAAGCAGCCATCAGCCTCACTTTGATGTTTCATGTCACTACTGTGACGTCACCAATAGCACCTATGACATCACAGATGATTGTTGTGACATCACTCTCTCTCATCCAATGAGAAGCCGCCATTTGTTCAATGTATAAAGAAAAAAATCATTTCTTGAACTTCACAGGGTGCATGAGTGTACATTTATTTTAGCATGTAGAAATATAGAAATAGGTGCCGTCAGTTGGAAATTTTGCATACTTTGAGGTGGTATAATTGATATGAACACACTTAACATACATTTCAAGATATCATGATTCTCCCTAACCCTGTCTTTTAGATCTCATGATTTTCCAAAGGGAGGATTCATGACCCCTGTTCCCAGGGGTCCAGGGCTAGTAGAAACTACCCAATAAAATCCCCCTTCCTATTTTGACATATTTTGTTGTCAGATAAGAAACCTTGCACCCACAAGCAAATTTGCGTAACACTAATCTAAAGACAAGAAACATACTATTTCCAAACATTTTGGCCTGCAGTGTGCATTGACTGACAACAAATGATTTGAAATTGTGAAAACTAGTGTCTTATGAAAAACGATAAAAACAGACTTTGTTTGGAAAACATTGAAACAGAGACTCTTCTGGTAAGGTGTAATACTCAGCTTGGACAGAAGTTGTTTGTTGCAGTTGTACCAAAATAATAATATCGCCTAGCAGTTTTGAATTCATTTGACTTTAACCGTGATGTCAAACTCTAAACTGACTGTCCCAGGTTGAAGAATAGACCAATCACATTCGCAGATACCTGATGAGGTCACAGTTTTGCTGCAAAACGAAGTTTTCAGAAAAACACATAGCTATGAAAACGATAATAATACCCATGCCAATAGTATGGAAATGATTTTGTCATGGGTTGTAAGAATGCATGCACCAAACAAAGGCTGATTACATACAACCTGAATGTCTCTTCATATCATTAGAATTGAAACTACAAATCCATTCTATTTATGACACACAGTATCCAGTCTCTATCTTCACTCATGGCCCACAGACTTATTGTCACTTTTCTAAGAGATTGACAACGCTTACTTGTTCATAAATACAGTGATCCCTGAGTTATAATACCTTTCTGCAGTCATGAAGTGGTCTCTTGTGGAGGTGTGGTCTCTGGCCTCTGGATCCACTCCTCTTCGTGTGGGGCTCGTCATTTCCCTGATTGTCTATGGTCATTGTTTTTGCGAGTGCACCTGAGACTGTGTGTCTTGCGGGTGTCCCGAGGAATCTCTTCAGGCCTCCGTGATACTCTGGAGTTGGTCTGGATCTGTCCGACCAGCATGTCCTACTTCTTCCACTCTTTAGTTGGCATCCCGTGGGCCTTTCTTGATTTGGTTCTGTGCGGTCCTACTGCGCTCCGTGGTCGGTCGCCTCTTTGCCTGTCGTTGGACTAACACTGGTGGATCATTGCTCATCCTTAGTGCCGCTGTGCCTTCTCCAGGAGTCCTCGGCGGTGCCTCCACCTCATCAGGATTTATTTCTCCTTTGGTATGGCACACTCCTGGTGGTTTGCTTGGAACTTCCAGGTCCACTGGTCTCTGGGTTTGGGGGGAGGGGAACCTGGCACCTTCCCAGCTGCACCTTTGGGATGGAGTTGGCAGATACCCGCGGGCTTCCCTGAGGTTACTCTGTTACAACTATGCAATGGCAGACCTGTTTTATACTGCGGCCATCCAATTGGGTTGTCCAGCCTTGCTTAGTTTTCCAGGGCCTTACTTGCAGATCCCAGGATTTCCTTCTCGGAATGCCTGTTCAATGACAGTCCTCCTTGCCCTACCATCCTTGGTCTGGAATCAGTTCATCTAGGGCCTTGTGGATTTCTGTGGATGTGCCTGCTCATTTGTAGCAGGGGAAGCCTTCGTGGTTCCTCTCCTTTCCTGGCTGTGGTTTGGCTTGGGCTTCCTCCCTCTGCCCAGACTGTGTTGTCCAACCCCACTCATGCTTGACTGAGACAGTGCACTCTGCTTTGGGTGCCAGCACGTCACTAGCTGGTTCCAGTCTTCAATCTCCTGCTACCATACGCAATCTCCGCTGACCTACACTGTTCCCTGGGGATTCAGTCACGGCAATGGTGCTGGTCTGGCGTTCTCTTGCCTCCTGCTCAACACTGGTTGTGCCCTGAGCTTCAGCAAAAAGGGGGGGGGTGTCCCTCTGTTGGCTGGCTCGCTGAGATGTTTGCCGTCTGTCTCCTGGCCCGGAGCCCCGAGCTCACGTTGTTGCCCTTCCTTGGGGCCGTATCTTGCTTTCTTCTGGTTGCGCAACTTGCATCAGCCTGGTTGTGCCCGGTATATTGAAGCACCCAAGTGGCGCTCTTCACGGCATTAATTTGGCCAGCCTTCTGAATTTTTCTTCCCTGACTACTGCCCTGGTTGGCTCTGGCCAGGCCCTGTTTCAGGTCCCTGTTAGCAGTGCTGAAATAGGCCTTCCTATTGTCACTCCCTCCTTCTAAGGCCATGTAGTGCCCTGGGATTGGAGGCTTCTGGGTGAAAGTCATGATGCCTTAGAACTGCTCTCACTACAAACTACACCACGGCCTCCTTTGCAGCAGCAACTGTTTTTGCTCTGTACTTGGTGTCAGTGCCTGCCACTTTGGGAATCTGCACAATTAGGCATTTTCACCCAGATGAGTGACAATTAGTCTGTGGGCGATGAGCATAGAACTGGGTCCTCTCCTATCGGGATAGGACCCATCTCTATGAGCTCATGGCCCAGAGACTTATTATTCAAGCTTCCCATCCACTTTTCCTTGGTGGAATGTCCTTGCATTACGCCTCAAAGTGGAAGGAAGGTTTACCGCAAGGGATTATTAGGTAGTCTGGCATTGGCGTCAAATTTAAATCTCGGCTGTGAACAAGCACGAACGCTTGTTCGAGAAGATATGTGCTTACTTAAGCATTGTCACTCTCTTTAAGATGAGTGACAATGAGTCTGTTTGTCATTAGCTCTTAGTTATAGGTCCTATCCTGATAGGGGAGGACCCAAACTTTTTATTAGACCAAATGTTCCGTATGACCATTATTGATTCATTATTTTATTTCTGCAGTTTAGCAAGCCTATGTAGCTAATGCAACATTTTTATTCATATTCAAACAAACAACCATACTATTTTATCCTATAAGCCAATTAATTTCTTGTATATACTCCCTGGATGTTTAGTCTGAAAGACGGACATGATGCTAAAGAAAGTATTTTTACCCCACTCAAATTTTTTAAAATTCTTTTTACTTTCAGTAATTTTGTAAAGCCCAATTTTATGAGATTTCACTGTGCTCTACAAGGAATATAAACAAGAAGTTAAAACTTAACTGAGCAAACTGTACAAAAAGCTTAAAGGTCATTAGAGACAGATGCTGTTCAAATAAAATGTCATCAAATGTCTCTTAAAAGCTGTAAGTGCCCTACAGTACAACCCACAGAAAACGTTCGGATCCCGAGCCATCTAGACTGATCCATCCAACCCAAGATATACTGAGACGGACTAAGCCAGACTGAGACATCTAGACATTTGGAGATACTTTGAGACATATCTAATTGCACTTGCCTGCCCTCTTGTGAATAATAACAGAAACAGCTTAACATACATTAGAAGGTGAATGGCAATAACCCATATCTTGGCTTTAAGTGATTCTTAATTAAATCAGCTGGAATTGGATGCACAATTCTTTTTTTTATATATGAAATAAATCGCAGGAATGAAATTACAGAACATTTGAAACACAAACAAATTATTAGAGTCATTAATAGGCCTATATTCAGCTTCTTAACATAGGTTATTTAGTTTCCAGTTCCATGTCAACATGATAATCTTGTACTTCTACTGATCACATTCCTTTATTATAAGTTAAAAACAGTTTAATCACACAGATAATTAAATGAAACATATTAAGGAAATTTACTTAGATTTGTCAGCTAACTGCAGCTCAATCAGCCAGCAAATAGGTTGCACTAATGTTCCACACAGCAAAAGATAGATAGGTGATAGGTAGATAGGTAGAAAGATAGATAGACAGATGGATAGATAAATAGATAAATAGATAGATAGATAGATAGATAGATAGATAGATAGATAGATAGATAGATAGATAGATAGATAGATAGATAGATAGATAGATAGATTCGGGCATTTAAAGACATTCATATGATGGATAGGCCTATAAACTGGCCCTTCACCAACCCAATATTTCAGACAATAGATGATAGTTATAATTTCTGACTAGCGAAATATGTTGTATGATTCGTAGCAATGATCTACAATGTGTTTCTCTATTATTGAGAATGTTTTGCATGTGTAGGCCTATCTGATTTTCACCATTTGCCTGCATATACATTTGTTTTCAATGATTTCTCTGCACTGAGAAGAGATATCTAAATTAAACAAAGACAGACATATAGCCCTCAGCAAATGCAATTTTTAAGGCCGAAAATGGTTATTGTGGGTCTAATAGAATGGAATTTAAAATGCTTCCATTGATGATGAATTTGATGATATCCAATTATCCATATCTGATAATCATATTGACCACGCATGCCAACATCCGCATGTTTTAGCATTGAAGATATGTTCTTAGGATATTTGTTGGTCAATGTATTGATAGGTAATGTTAATTTATTATGTTCTTTTATTCTTTCAATGATCTAGGTAATCTATGCTGTGCTTTTCAACAGGCTATATTTTAGTGGGCCTAGTGCTATTCTGTTGAAGGGTTAAATAGCTGCTGTCTATTGTTCAATTTTCTATTGTGTGATGTCTCGAAGACAAAACAATTAGTGTAGGGTAGAGCATTCAACATTTTTGAGGCCCAAATTTTGAACTGTCAAATGTGAAAATTGTGTTTATATTGAAAATATACATACACTTAAAAGGTGGGTTTTCACAACTAATACAGGATATAACAGATTTTGTGTTTCGTTAGCCATCTTTGGTCAATAAGATCGGAGATTATTGGTATTTCTCAATTCTGGCAGCCATAATTGAATACCATATTGCATTTTAATGCATAGATATATGTGCCACACATCATTGCACTTCTGAAATTAATTCTTTGGCCAAGAAAACATATGTATAGACCAAAACAGTGGGCTTCTATCAAAATTGGAAGCTGAAATACTAAATGTTTGGCATTTTTGCCGCCATTTTGGACGCCATCTTGAATTAAAAGAGCAAATATTGTTCTAACACATCTAAAAACCTCATAACCAGATTCTGTGACCCAAAATACATAGGTATAGACCCAAAAAGTGTGCTTTTATCACTATTAGAAGAGGAGATAACAGATTTTATATTTTCCGCGGCCATCTTGGACGCCATCTTGAATTACGGAAAATGCTCAAGGGTGCCAAGTGGGCACCCGGAAGATTCTTAATCTACTCATTCTCAGCTTTCAAACGAACCTAAGAACAAAACTATAGACCACATTTGAGGGTTCACCCCCACTTCTGCTGGACTATTAGTATGGTCTTCTCTGACTGAGTGAGTGTCAGGTTTTGCGTAGGAAGGTTCCTGCACATTCGACAAAAAGCCTAGCTGCGTATGCCCAAAGCATATGTAATCACTCACAAATATCTACAAAAGACTGTCATGGATTTTCGCTTAGTCTTTTGACTTTGACCAAAGTGCCTATTTGACTATTAGCCTATTTGATATTAGGCTCAATTTTCATTGGCTATTAGATTGGAATCTCATTGAATTCTCAGTGTGTCCAATGAGAATGCAACTTAATATCCACTGGTGAATCATGGCTCTGTGGATATTAGGCCTGACTGTCACTGGCGAGGATGTTTGGCCGGATTCTCATTGGACAAGGATATTAGGTGGCATTTTCATTGGACAAACTATTAACTACAGTGCTCCCTATTGTGGATATTAGGGTGGTTTCTCATTGGTCAAGATATTAGGGCGTATTCTCATTGGTCATATCACCATTATCCAAAGTTGGATATTTGTAAAAATCCACAGTAGTATAAAAGAGTTATTGTGAGTGACTTGGTTATCCAAAGTATAAGATCTTTGCCAAAATCCACTGTAGTCGGGAGTGAGCAATAATAAGTGATTTAGACATGCGCCCAAAGGACCTGTATTTTGCCCAAAGGCCTCGCAGATATTATAATAAAACCCCATGACAGTGTAGTTCACAGCTATGAACATCATGACTGGCAGGTCTTCCAATCTAATAGCAGACCTTACATGAATGGTGTTCATAGCTGTGAACCACACTGTTATGAGGTTTTATTTAATGATTTTATTAATGGTCTTTACTAAAATTTAGTCTGATAACTTTAAATTCTCCCAAGTTAGGAACAGCAGGTTGTTGTGACATCACCGGCTGACCATTGTGACGTCATGACATAAACAATCGCTGCCCATTGTTCGCTTAACAACATCAGAAAATTTATTTCATTGAGTTCACCAGGATGAACTCAATGGTGTGAACTCAATGGTTTCTTCATGGTGTTCACTTGCAATTGCGGGATATAATAGTGGATCTTGGTGGTAACTAGCTTTCATATAAGACTATTTTTGGAGAATAGATTGTCTTAATCTAATAGACCAACTCATTGCACAGGCGCTATTCAAATTGTACTCCCTACGCAAGTTTTTTACGTGCAGCCTTTTACAGGGTGTTTACGAAAGAAACTGGACAGTGTTCTTTGATCAGACAAGAATGGAAAAATAAAATAAAATTTAAGTCAGTCAGATCTTGTCCAATCAGTCTAATATATGTATGAGGTTAAGGTAAGAATGGCAACCACATGTCCAGGCTATGTGACTATTGATTCAACATTGTAGTAAGATGTTACAATAGGAGGCACAGTTTGACAAATCTTTGTTGTTTGCACTTTCTTCCCTTTCAAGCTTCCCACATGACTAAGCTTCAGCCAAAGAAAGCTTAACTGATGAGATCATACATATTAAAGGACCTTAAAATATTAGAATGAATCATGTTGACTTCCATTACAGAAAATTAAATGCTTCAAAAGAGCACAAATATTTTCTTTCTGAAACAGATCTTGAGGTCAGACACAGGCTCAGAATTCATTTATTGATCCCAAACAAATTATAAGAGCCAATAAGAGACCTCTTTTAAAATGCATACTTTTTGCTGCTACATGTAACAACAGGCCACCTATTAATTAATTAGACTTTAACTAGGTAAGTCGACAAAAAAATAAGAAAAGAGAAGAATAAATAAAAGGTTGTTTTAAATGTTGGTTGACAGGTTCAGTGAGTGATAGGACGAAGAATTTCAAGTAATGTTCTGCACAGTGGAACCAAACATTATTACATATCAGACAGAAAAAGTAAACCCAGTGAGGCATTATATCAGAGGGAAAAATGAATATGGGTATATATCCAAGGGAAACCAAGCAATGCAGAGAATATGTTTCCAAGATTCTATCCGTTTTTTATTGGATACTATGTAGGCCAACAGAAATATTATATAACTCTGCTGTTCGGTGCTGTTTTTTCCTAGATCACCCTGTATACAATTTACAATGCAATTAATTTTACATATGTTAAAATAGATTTTTTTTTTCTGATCGAACAGGCTTTTGTACATTGCCATCAGTAGCAATGGCATATAATGGACCAAGGTTTGCTAATAAAATTATTCTGGATGAACCAAACATTTGCATAAACTAATCATAATTGAACAGCATAATTAGCTTATCACTTATTTCCTATTGAACACTTTAAAATGACTTTCTTCTGCCATTTTCCACTTTCTCACAGTTTTGTAGTTATTAAATCAGCCAAGTGTCTCTTATTGCGTCAAAAAAGGCAATGCATGTACATATTAATGTATTTATCAGAGGAAATATTTAATTTGATGTCATGTGTTGCTCGGTAAGGTCTTGGATGCAGCACAAGATATTTGCATGGGCTTTATTAAAAACTCCTTGCTTCCTTATTGAATTCTCCCATAGAATTCGTTCACAAGGGCTTCCCAGCATCTTGATGCTCAGTCAGATGAGGACTTACTTATATATTACCAGGGGAATGAAAATAGAATGCCATGCTCTGTTGACCATGGCTAATAAAGAGTCAAAATAATATGCCCAACCTTACTAAATTCTGTCAAATATTTGCTCTGAATAAAGTTTAACTCACCTTTGGTTAGTTGTGTGACTTGCAGGCCTGTCAACTATCTGTAAGAGTCCTAAATACTTCAAGTCCATTTTGAATCCATTGCTTGGTAAGCCATCAAGAACAGACTTGCAAGATTAGAAGTGGTCTGCAGAAAAATATATATATTCAAAATCTCCCAAAAAAATTTGTGTATTTGAATCCCGAGGGGATTTGAAGATTTGTTGTAACAATCCTGGTTAACTACTGTACTTATTTCCAATTGATTCTTTCATAAATGATTGAGCCCTTACTGGGTCAAATATCATGAAAACATTGTCTATATTACTGTGGATGTTATGCTCCACTGACTGCTTTGACACAGCATGCAAATTGGTATCACTGATGAGGTATTTGCTGATCCTATTGTGATTGTTGGCTGTGCAAAACACAAACAGCCACAAACAACTATCAAACCATTAAACACTATCTAATTATCACAATAACAGAGAGTCAGGCCTCCAGATTAAATTTCTTTTAAAATTAATATATATATATAGGCTTGCTTACTACAAGTTGAGAAAAAATCTTCATTAATGCATTCAACATTTGTTGAACTATTTACCCACTTGGCTGAAATCACTTTTCCATCAATCTTATCTGCCAATTCCATAACATGTAGTACTGTGTATTTTGTTAATATGTCATATCATTTTTAAGAGGAGGATGACCAGGTCCTTCTTTTACACCTTCTCATGTTATGATATTGTGACAAAAAACATTACTGATAGAAATGTATAGCCTGTCCTTATATAATTTCATAACCTGAGCACTTGTTTGGATTCAACTATCCTAATGTAGGTGGCACCACCTCCTGGTGACCCTACTCATAGCAGCTTCTTTGATCACATACTGCAGGGCGCATTGATGGACTTAAAGGAATAGGAAGCTGCATGTGCAAAATGTAATTGAAAATTTTCCTAATGTTTTGTTTTTCCTTCAAGAAAGAAAAAATAAATATTGCAGCATAGGACATGAAAGCATTAACTTTTTTGCTGAATCTTGTACTGCTGAGATTATAATTGCTCTGAGCCTGTTATTTCCTGCATGAAGGATAATTATATTATTATTATATCTTGATATGTGACCTTGCAGCATGATGGTACTGCCCTGCTGTTTTCCCCAAGATAGTGAAGTGAGTGAGTGAGTGAATTGGTTTTTTACGTCTCATCAGCACCTGAGTGGGCTATTTAGAGACATCCTTGGTTTGTGTCAAGGTTCTTGATAAGTTAAGTCTGTCAGACGTGACGGGTGTTTTTTTGGTGCTTGTCATTTTTCTCTTGTCTATGCAAGGAAATCGTTGGTCTGTTGAGCTGGCTTGATTAGTTGTTGTGGATGGTTTCATGTACTCAGCAGCTGTTTCTTTCTTCTTTGGTTGTTGTGGTGACATTTTTGTCCGTGGAGGGTAAGGAGAGGATGGTTGACTTTGTTGAATCTTTTTACTGGGTGGTGTGCATAAGTCAGATTCAGGATATTTCACAGTTTCTCCCATCTTTGGTCGGTCTGGTGAAGGCGTTGTCCGAAAGAGATCCATGAAAAGGTCCCTCTCAAGTTGAATCCGTTTCCGTGGTGACGAATGTAAAACTGGGCTTGGGTAATCTGCGTCTTTGTCGATTTTTTCCATGTCCTGTTCATGTGCTTGGCTTCAGGAGTGAGTGTGAGTGAGTGAGTTTGTGTTTTACGTCTCATCAGCACCTGATTGGGCTATTTAGAGACATACTTGGTGTGTACTAAGTGTGTTTATAGTTCTGTTACATCGCTACGTGTTATTTCTCTTTTTGTGTAGTGGATTCTGTTATCCATTGTTTCTTAACCAATTTTTTAGCAACAGACAAATGATCATGCAGGACCAATAAAATGAGAATTCCATAGAACTCGTCAGTGAAAGTATACTTGGTGACTAAACTTAGTATTTCATTTTTGGTGGTATGTTTATCTTCTTGCCAGGAGTGCAGCTCTTGTTTTGTTCTTTCGATCAGCTTCCTTGACACATTGCCAAAGCCTGACATTTGAAGAAGTTCAACCGCTGAGTCAAGGTTATCCTTTATAATAGGTCGTCTGAAATGCTGAATGTTATCAGGATCTAGTTGATCTTGTAGGAGGAGGTATAGATATTCTTTGGGACTGATAGTCTCCCGGTCATCCCATTTCGTCCTGTCTTTTCCATCATCCACAGGTTTTGTTTCCTTTTTTTCCATTTCGCCCATTCTGTCCTGTTCTTTGTTTTCTAGATCGTCCTCTCCTTCTTCTTCTTGGCCTTCTTGTTTTCTTCTTCCTGTGCATCCCCTTGATCCTCTTCTTTTTCGTCCTCTTCCTCTTGTTCCGCCTCCATGGATTCGTTGCCTGGTGTAGTGTCCCCGCCGTCATCTGAGTCTTCCTGTTCCTCTTTTGTGTCTGTTTTTGTTGTGTATTCTTCTTCCATAGCTACCTCAGGCATAGTTGCTGTGGCAGCTGTTGGGTTTTGTTCTTCGCGGTGCGTCATAGGGTCTTTTCTGACGGTTGTTGTCTGTGGAGTGGTTTTTGCATGTGTTCTTCCTAAGTGTCTGTTGTCTTCTGTGTTCTCTGTGTGTTGTTGATGTGATCTGGTGATGCTGCGTTCTTCGAGTTGTAACCTTCGTCTTGGTGTCGCATGGTGTTGAGGTTGTGGATATCCTGCCATGTCCGCATAGCTGGGAATTCCTGCATGTTGGTCCACGATCCTTCTAGCCTCCGGAAAAGATATCGCTTGGGTTGCCTTCAATGTGAGGATCTCTTTTTCCTTAGTCCACTGTCTACAAGTTTTGCTGTAAGAGGGATGATCCTCCTTACAGTTGACACAAAGAGGAGGGGATGAGCAAGGTTGTTCCTTTGATTGAACGTGGTCCTCGGATCCACAGTGTCCACAAACTTCTTGTCGTCGGCACCATTTGCTCAGATGACCGAAAAGTTGACATTTATAGCATCTTCTTGGATTGGGGATGTATGGTCGTACCTTACATTGCTCCCATATAAATTTGACACTCTCTGGAAGAGTCGTGTCTGAAAAAGTCAAGATAAGAAGCTCGCGATTATCCCTCTGTGGGATTCTATGAAAATGAATGACATCAGTGAAAGTTTCAAACCATTCTTGTAAATCGTCGTCCGAGTCTAAATAGCTAAGGGAGGAGAACACCACTCCCTTGGAAGTATTCAAGGTCCGATGAGGTTCGATTATTGCCTGTGTACCTGCAACATCTTTCAGCCTAAGGAGTTTCCGAGTCTGGTCGTCGTTTCTGGTCTTAAATAGGACGGTTCCGTCTCTCTGTAAGGTTGTCTCTGCAGGTTCGCCGACTTCTTGAAGTATGGTCTTGTAGATGGCGAAGGGAGATAGCCTGTTAGTTGGTTTGAACACTATGTACCTGTGTCGGTACTCCGACTTTCGTGTTGTCGTTTGTCGATTTAGCAGTTCTGGGTCGATACAGTCATCCGAGGATGACCGCTGCCGTTTTAGTCGAGACTGTGAATTAGGAAGAGAGTATGCCATAGGAATTTGTGATGTTCATCCCCCATGCTCCCCACCCACCAAGGAGCTCAACAAGGGGGACTATATGGGTAGGGCTGCGCCCAGTACCCTAGTCCAGGGATACATGGGGGATATACTCGTAGAAGGCTTGGTAAGAGATACAGCTGCAATCATATTTAAAACATGGCCAGCATGTAGACTTGGTCAGAACCTTCTTTGATTGACCCATCAGCCATGGCGAAATAGGACCGAAGTCCTAGTGACAACATGACAAGCCGATTGACTGGACCGGGCCAATCCAGCCTCCCGTCTAGGAGAAATCCAGGCCAAAGTAGTGTATTGTATGGGAGGGACCAACTTAGGCCCACCCTACTCAACTACCAGGACCCCTTCATCCTCCGACACGAGTCGCAACCCACGGCAAACAGGTTGCCCCATTTCCGTCGGGGAGACGTGTGCAAGTGCACTGTCTCGTGTTGGCCACTAAGGATAGAGGGCTTCACCTTAGTGTTACCACCCACCGCCACGAGGAGGCCCGAGACCTGCGGGGGCCCCAAGATAGTGAAAATTTTGACCCAGGCATGTATTTTTATGCAAAAGAATTGACAATTAACAAACCATTGATAACCTTTTCCCTATTTAATTATACTTTTGGCCTACAAATGTTTCTGATTGTCCCACAGTTAAGTGATATGTATGACAAATATATTCTTGTATTTCTTCTTTATTTGGACAGAGCAATATTGTTTTTAGAAGATTATTTTATTTCAATGAGTTTCTCAGTTTTCTTCCACCCAGTCAGTTAGAATGTTTAGAAAACAATGGCATATTGATTATCAAACTGTTGAACATGTTATTCACACCTTCACAAATTCCTCAGGTAGAAACAACTTGATCCTCTCGAGGTGACAATTTATAATTTAGACAGCAGACTGGGTCAATTAGCAAAAGTGAAAGTATATCTTGACATAATTTCTGGCATCAGGCTCATAAAATTATTATCATTTTTTTTTAAATTATTTTAGTAACTTCCTTGTGTTATAAATGACCCAGAAACTCCAGTCTACTGATTTTTGTGATCTGTAAAAAAAATACATGAATTGCCTTGACCTTTGGTTAGCCACTTCCTTTTGGTCTGTCATCCACGGCTTGCCAAGTTTTCTGGCTCAATTACTTAGATTGATATCTCAACAGAAGTATCCTAGATTACCATTTTGACACATCTCGGGTTTAGAGTATGTTAATAACTTAAACATGCACCAATTCATATTTTTTATCACATGAGAGTCATCGCAAATTTTTGAAATTAAGTCAGAGGTTGTCACCATTTTCTCTCCCTTATCTGACTAGTAAAGAGAAGGACGGATCATTGATGGGACTTCCTGTGTTGGTTCATCATATTGCATGGACATCAAAGAACCTCCTCTGTCAAGCATGTCTTGTCAAAGGCAGCTGCACTTTGGTAAGGTTTATTGTCTTATTTGGCCAGTATGAAACAATCTGTTATATAACAAGGAAAATATGAAAAAATTAATCTAAGCAATTATTTAAATCAGTTATATCATTGATAATACATCACTTCACATGAATTTCAGTAGGCCGAAAGGACACTGAGTCATTTCGTGCCCCTAGAGAATGTCTGTTTCAATCATAAACGCCAATAACCTTTACAGTTAATTGTGCACTGATACATGACAAAGTAATTATAGTGCTTTTTATATAGTTTCATTATATTACTTAATTACAAATCGGACATGCCATAAAAAATTGGTGCGCCCACATGGCGTACTACATAACTTCTTTCAATAGAAATTCACATCATAAACATATTCCGATAATCCATTATTATATTGCAGTATTACAAAAAGAAATTAGTTATCGCCAAATGGAAATTGCCTACGTATGGTATTTCATAAACGCAAAGACAAATGTTTCCTTGATACAAAGCTTTGTCTCAGTGTGAAGTGAGCTTGAATGGGCAACTGAGTGGTATCCTACAAATGAACATTTGACATTGGAAAAAATTATTAAATTGGAGACTACACTATGACAGAATTGCTACTGAATAATGGTTTACTACGTCTACATGCCATCTATAATTTGTTTGCTCATATGACGTGCGTAACTTCTTTCAACAGAAATTCTTAATATATCATAAACATATTCCGCACAATCATCACTATGATATTGCAGTATTTCCAAAGGAAATTGGTTATGACCAAATGCAATGGATGAATTTTGTCACATTTGCAATATTGCCTATTGTATTTCATAAGCGCAAAGTGTTTCCTTGATACAAAGCTTTGTCTCAGTCGTATGAAATGAGCATGAACAGTAGTTTTGTCGCTTTCAAAAAGGAATGCTGAAAAATTGAGATTATTCTATTATGGACGACTCGGTGATAAAAATTAAAATTTGACATTGGCAAAAAACTATAAAATTGGAGACTACACTATGAGAGAATTGCAACCAAATAATGGTATGTTTCAATTCTTAAAATTTTCTAGATCTTCTCATTTTCTTTTGTCGAAGGCCCTTCATCCATTTATCCACTATACTACTACTTTGTTTTACCTCAAGCAGAATGACAATCGACAATTCAGAAACAGGAATATAATATATATTCTAACCCTGCTAGTAGCAACAAGAAAAAACTTGCCTTTGGGATGAAGCAGCTGGATTATCATTGCAAATTACATCTGTTAGTGGGTCCAATGTATGATGAATCAATGATAGTGGGTCTATTTTGCTTCCATCTAATCAGCACTGGGGAAGGTGTCAGGCAGACGTTGCTGTGCTCGTCAGTATAAGAGCAAAAGGTGCAAAAGGCTTTCAAGGATAGTAACTTAGAAGGATGATCCACATATCCAAGATGAAGAGACCAATACCTTTAACTATCATAGATCTAATATGGATAGTGGATGGTGAGGAGACCAATATTGAGTTTTATTGGCCGAAGCAATAAGATAACCTGCTGAGGCCAATAAAATTCAATATTGGTCGACTCAACATCTAGCCTACTATTTGTTATGTTCTGCACCAAAATTTTCAGACATACATGTAATGTATAAGCAAACAATGTTTCCAGAAAAAGGAGGTATTAGATTTTAACCTTAGGTAAATAAATGGAATTAAAAACCAGTGCCAATAGAACACTGTCATCAATGATCTTAATGATATTCATTCACAGGGCATTTTTAAAAACATCGTATTATTCATGGCGAGAATAACTGTAGATGTAGGCCAATTTATGCAGCATCGCCACCTTCATAAATTTGTATATTTCCAAATAACTATGTGTAGGACTGCTAAACGGTGGTGTCAAGCTGATATCAAATCCAGCTAAATTTGTATCCAGAGATTTATTCCTTACTCACAAAAATTTTTCTTCACTTTTAAAAAACGTATATTTCATCCTTTTATTCCCAATAATTTTTTCAGAAAATCCCAAATAATGCCAAGTAGTGCAGCCGAAAAACTGTTCTGCCTAAAAGTCATGAGTAAAAGTTATTTAATATTGAGACAATGCTTCTGTTGATTAACTGAGAGGAAATGAAGGTTTTATGATGTGTGTATCCTGTAAAAATCAGAGCCTGACAAAATGAAGCTGAATTCTAGGGTAGCCCTTTTTTTCCCCAGGAGTGCAGACTGCAGAAGTCTATATGACAATCCTACTCTTAAAAGTCTATCTCTTCAACTTTGATGTCACTTCTTCTCCTCCATCCCTACTCATGCCACATCCACCACATTTTGCACGGCCATTCCTACTGACATTGCCTTTGAGTGTGGCTAATAAAATCCCTTGAAGTCCTCCCTCATTTATTGCTAATCATCTTTTTCTACAGGTACATAGATCTATGCAAGATAGATGCCGGCTGATTCACACAAATGGATAGATAGATGGGTAGATAGATAGATACATAGAGAGATAGAGAGATAGATAGACAGATAAAGAGACAAATAGATAGATAGATAGATAGATAGATAGATACATGTAGATAGATAGACAGATAGATAGATAGATAGATAGATAGATAGATAGATAGATAGATAGATAGATAGATACATACATACATACATACATACATACATACATAGATACATACATACATACATACATACATAGATAGATATCTACATAGCTACGTAGATACATAGATAGATACATATATACATAGTCTAGATACATATAGATACATAGATGCATAGATAGACAACTGCGAGCACCTTGAACCTCCATATCTCAATTAATCCTGCATTCCCTTACTCAAACAAGTACCTGCCAATGCCACAAGTGTTATTACACTCAATAGTTCTTAACATTTCACACATCACCTCTCCACACCAATTGCCCACACATTGCCTGGCCCAAACATCATTCAAACATCATACACTCTATCTCATTCCCTCATGCTCCTGTCCCCTATTGTCTCCACGGGCCTTCTAGTATTCATTATTACAGGCTTAGCTAATGTCTGTTAAAACTTGGCAACACTATATACAGGCTCCAAAATGACAGGGAAGTATGATGGAAAGTAAATTTTACAGTATGTCCATCTCCATTGTGTTTGACTCCATATAGTCCGCCAAATAACTATCTGTGTTTGGTGACAACATTATCAGAAATAAGATAAATCACAGAGAATGATACTAGCCACTTCTATTGTCATGTAAAATAAATTATGGTAATGATTGAAAGAACATGATAAACTGAGCCTGTAATTGAGCCTTCCTTGCTCTTTGCCTGGCAAAATGTGGCATATCCTGTTTGTTGTATTCACTCAAGAGCAAATGTGAGGATCCCTTTCATTGTATTGATCAAGGGTGCACTCCACAAAACCCAGAACTTCTTTGAGGTTATGCTTCTCCCCTATCCCCTGACCAGAAATCTATGCAACTTCTAAAGAAGCAATCATTATTGCTATACTCTGTCTGCCAATTATCTGACAGAGATATAAAGACATCTCATTATCTCATCTTTCCTCTTATACTGTTATTGAATATTCTTTGTTTGATATGTCTTTCTTGGCCCTGTAACTGCATGCATTGTATTGGACCACAATCATGGGGCTTAAGACATCCAAGCGAGATGCATCACAGATCATGTACCATGCAGGTGTCATTGAAGCAATAAAAATGTCATCAAAACAGGAAAATAGCCAAACATTTAAAAAAAGATGCATACAGTATTTACATTTTGTAGCCCCTATAGTATATGGCCGGCATCAGATCGGCACTTTTTCAGATTAATAAATGTTTGTGAAGGGTTACTGGCACAATTATTTTATAAATTTCAAGATAAATTCTCAGATAATGAAGTATTGTATGAATTAAGGAAGAGTGCTTTTTCCCGATTTCCTTTAAATGCTTTTTTTAAAATAAAAATTAATAAAACAAAGTTTGGCCATACAAATATGGAATAGTATAATGTGACTGTATATATGCATTTGTGAAATAAGTCATTCAACATATAATGATATTATGTTTCTTCTGTTCTGATCAGATGATGGTTGGTATGAGCAAAGGCTCCAAAGACGAAGAAACCACATGTTCCTGCAAAACATGTTTTTTGACTTCTTTGCAATCAACTTCAACATATTCAGACGGACTCAAGCCGCTTCTTCATCACATTTTGATGTCTGCCAAGTTTATTATGTATAGTTCACTGACATTAGTCAAAACATCTCCAGTATTCTCCACCTACAGTGATGTGAGTTTATTGTCTTCTCTGCCCAATGTATTGGGAATTTAGGGGAAGTTTGGGAAAGTTAGGCCACTTTTTACGTTCTTGTGCCTCCTGATGACCATAATGATTATACAAGGTTACAAAGATGCTTGACTCTCGCCATGAAGGACTTGGTCCATTCAGGGGGAAATTTGGGCCCATGAAATATGTCTGGTTTGGTATAACTGTACTTGAGCGTCATTGTCTTTTTAACCGTAGTATAATGGTCATACAAGTCATGAATCCGCAATTGAAGCCTCTGGCAACTCTAGTTTGCTATCTGAATTACCTCGGCCTGATGGCCCAACTCTCCTCATCTAGATGTGCTGATATCGAATTTATTAGACAATGAAACATATATATAATTAGGCCTAAAACTTTCAATATCCGTTTATAATTGTTCTTGGCAATTTCTTTTATCTTATTAAAAATGAATCTTGGTAAATGCAACATATGCATACAAAACAACACCGAAATATCTGCATAGAAATTACTGGTATGCTTACAATGGTGATCACTCTCAGATCACAATGGTAGTTTCAAATGTCAATGTTTTACTAAAGGTATACATAGATTGCAAGCAACCCCAAATAGAGCCTACACTCTGAGTAGGATTGTCTGTTTTATTCAATACCTTTCTCAATTACATCCAAATAATCTGTATTTTTTCTTCTTATCTGCATATCGAGTAGAACAGCGTACATGAACAAAAAGAAGAAAAGGGGAACAAGAGGAAGAAAAGAAGATAAGTGAGAAGAAGAAAAGAAAGAACTCTGTTGAACATGAAGTTATGAGATATTCATATATTAGGCTACAGGGGGGCTTAGACATCAAAGTTGCCAACTACATGTATGGTGCAAATCTGGTGTAACAACATACTGTGTTCCTTGAAATAACTTACTCTAAACTCCCTTTCACTCATTCTTTATGCTCACTACAGAAGGAAAAGGTACAGAGGCAATAAAGGCTTTGCGACTAATTTGGATTTTTTCTTTTTCGTCATTGAGAAGCTAGCTTACTGCATTCTTTAAACTCCATTTCTTGTTGCAGTACATAACAGGAGTAGCATGAGAAATAGGCATTCAAAGTCCTACCAATACTTTGAATCTCTTCAATTAAAGAAGTGTGTTTGCTACTACCTTTACACAGTCAGGAACCATCCATCCATATCACTCTGCTGTGGTGTAAAACCAAAATATTTCTGGCAGAGCCTTGTCTTATGGTTTAAAAATGACTTTCATAAGAGTGCAATTTTTTTATGTGAACCAGTTTATCCCAGTTTCTTATTTCAACACCGTACACGTCTGTCTGGAATTTACAGAAAGGGGTGTGTTTGATCAGATTTTATGATTATTAATCGCTCTTTATGAGTGTCCATGCTGAGCAGTAAACATTTTGGCTGCTGTGAGGGTGCTTGGTGCAAAGAGGTTCACATTGAGTCACCGAAACTAGCAGGCTTCTCATGAATTCGTTTGACTTGCCAAGTTTCCTCGCACATCAGGATCGTGCTGAACAATGATAAGTTTTTCAGAATTTTTTAAGAAGAGGTCAATGTCATTATTAGTTTTAAGTTTAAATTGAAGATTCTAGGATATTTAAGCTTTTACATGCAATTTTAGACCACCATAATGTAAAGTACTTTGAATTGTTCATAATAAGTCATGAAAATTCATCATTAGTCACAAAAAGCAAATTGAATCATTAACATGATATAATATTTACCAGCCGACAATCACCTACCACTGCTTCATGGCTGCCAAGTAGAAGAATAAATTGCTGTTGGAACATTACTTGCTCCCTACACAGGAATGTTTTTGCAAGTTGAAAATGTTCCAGCACCTTCATCACTTGTATCTGGTGACAACCGATCTAGACAAATTGATTAAAAACACAATTATCCAAATGAAAATAACATATGAAAGCAATTTGTCATGCACATTTTTATTGCCCCGGAAGTATGCCTTCTCTGAATTTGCAGAGACATAATTCCGCAAGTGATAAGCTTAATTTCATGGTTTCAACGAAGCCCAACAATGTCCATTAGAAAAATATTTTGATGCCCTTGACCTTTTCTTTTATGTGAAGAGCGTGACTGTAGATCAATCAGTTAGAGGGTCATGTAAATATCGCCTTGTTGTCACATGTATCAGATGGGACCCAAGTGCATGACTGCTGCATGAGGCCATGTCTCCTTTCTATTATGAGGTTATTTCAAAATAGCTGAAACAGGTACGCTGGTGAAGAGTAAAGACATTTGTTCAGTAGTGTTTGGCTTCAGGCATGCCACAAAGACGTGTTCCAGTGAGATCAATGATCATGTAGACCTATGTTTTTGACAGGTAAAGTCTCATTTTATAGTGCCTTTGCCTGGAGAAAAGAATCTCTTGTACAATCAATGATATGAAACATTTTAAAGGAACCAATATATACAAAGACATCCCTGTGTGAGTTGAGTGTTTGCATTAATAGGCCAAACTGTGCTCTATGAGAAAAGATGGGCTGTAGAAATGATCTGTCAACCTCCTGCAGGATTTGGGTTGGCGGACAGCATCCTGCTCAGAGTCAAGAGTGACCCAGCATGATAAGCTGGAGAGCCATTTACCCTAATGATGGCTATTGATGTGCAGACTTGCTCAACTATCCATCTCATGTTTCATACAGCTCTTCAGTTGGGTAAGTGCAACTTGATGACACAAGATGTGTCTTGAATGAGCAATTGTGACAATTACTATGCCGACAGATTATGGTGCCTCATTACGCCCAAGTTAATGGCAGAATTTATTGGCTCCAGAGAGGATATCGTCTCACAAAATTTCTTCTTTTCATAAAAACCTACGTCATAATTCTGATTTGGTGTTTTTGGTTTTCGAGTTATTTTTAACATTAGGTCATTCCACAGTTCCTCTCTGTCCACCAGAGATACTGCATGACTTCCTCACGCAGAAAAGTTCCAAGCAAATCACTTTGGAAAAGTCTAGAGGGTAAAACAACCTGCTTATCTTCTTTAAACCAAATTCACAACAGTGTCTTCAGTATTGGACTGCACTGTCAAGCTATACACCATGCATCGTTTGGCTTTTCCCGTATAACTTGTGAATTTCTGAAGCAGGACTGTGGCAGTGCTGTTATATGGAATATGTTATTATGAGATTGTGTCTATACAATAGTATACATGTAGTCTGATCTTGTAGGGTGCCTTTACCTTGAGTCAAGAATCTCTTGCACAATCAATGAAAATAAACATGGGGAAGGAGTTGGTGTGTGTGAAGACATCCCTGTGTGAGTGGTGTTTGCGTGAGGCAAAGCTTTGCTATATGAGAACAAGATGGGTTGCTAGGAGGACCTGCCAATTGCCAGCCCCTTTGGGGTTTGGGTTAGTGTTAAGCATCCAGCCCGCTCTAGAGTGAGCAACCACAACAAGCTGGAGAGCCATTTGCTACAATTATGGCTATTGATGTGCAGACTTGCTCAACCGCTTGTCTCTAATGTGACACAGTACCTACCCTTTTCTGCGTAGGTACAACTTCATGCTTCAAGATGTGTCACAGTCATGAATGAGCGATTGTTAATAATTTATTTCAAAAGACTATTGTGCCACTTCATGCCACAAGTTAATGACAGTTTCACTGACTCTGAATGGGATTAAAAACTTATAAGTCTGTCTTTGTATTATGCGTGGTATTTGAGTGATTTTTAATATGGGCGGGTCATTGCAGAGTTCCTGTCTGTTCAACATAGATATGTATTATTTCCCAGCTCAGAAAAGTTGTGAGCAAATCGCTTTGGAAAACAGGGGACCAAAAATCCTCCTTATCTTCTTCGAACGAAATTCACAACTGTGTTTAAATTATTGGACTCCGCTGTGTCAATTCACCTCAGCAAAGGAGTCTATAAAATCCATATGTTCCACTGAATAATTTCAAATAATAAAGTACAAAAGTGAGTCCGAATAGAGACATTGTTTGAGTACAATATTTCAACCTTTATTTGGTCATCTTCAGGTACATAATGAGAGGGAATATTGATAGAGGAAGGTTATCACACAGAAAACAAAAACAAACATACATGAAAAACTGTGAAAAACCATCATTGTTTTCACAGTTTTTCATGTATGTTTGTTTTTGTTTTCTGTGTGATAACCTTCCTCTATCAATATTCCCTCTCATTATGTACCTGAAGATGGCCAAATAAAGGTTGAAATATTGTACTCAAACAATGTCTCTATTCGGACTCACTTTTGTACTTTATAAAGGAGTCTATGCCATGCAAGATTTGGCTTTGCCTTGTTTCACTTGAAATTCCCTTCTGAATATGAACCTCTAAAGAAGAGTTATGGTAGTGTTATCATGTGCCAAACTTGCTTTCCATATTTCTGTTTTGCATCTGAGTGTGAATTGGATTCATCAAATTCGCAGTAGACCATAGATGTGTCCATACAATACTTGACAAACAGATTTTCAGTGTAAGCTTTAGCGGCCAGGTCATTTCTCACAAACAACAAAAAGGAGCAGCCAGTATCCAGGGCCAGCAATCCATTCACACAAGAGCTTTAATGATGTCCTTTCTGTTCACTGTCGGATAAAAGAACTTGACCATATTTCATCTCTAAAAAGCTACAAACCGGTCAAAGTATGAATAGAATGAATAGAAGATACAATCTTGGTGGCAGACTGGCAGTGGTACAAAGGCCAAACTAGTAGGCTTAGTGTGGCCCTCTCTGACAAAGCCATTTTGAGAACTCATTGGTTCCTGCACATTCGACAAAAAACGTTTTTTATGGAATAAATTGTGCTCCGTATGCAATTTATTACATGGAGGGTGGTTATGCGTAACCAGGCATGACTCAAGCTAAAATCTAATTCGGTGAGTTTTTATTCAAATGGTCTCATACATGTAATTTGTGAGAAGCAATGGTACGAATAACAGACATTTCTGCTCTGTGACCACTGAACAGGGGCAGACTAGCCTATGAGGCAGAGTGGCAGCTCAGGATGGGGGGGGGGGGGCATTTAAGGTGAGAAAAAAACTGAAAAGTGAAACTTTACCACTAGATCTATGATGTTGTGATGAAACCAAATTATCTGAATAGGACTGAAGCCTCTCACATTGAAGCGCATGTAATGTTCTGCAAGGTGGAGCCAAACATCATTAGACAGAAATAGTAAGGCATTATATTGTAGAGCAGGTGCATATATATCTCAGGGAAAGCAAACAAATGCAGAGAATAATGTTTCCAAGACAAAATGCAACAAGTAAAAAAAACCGGTTTCATCCCTAGTGAAATGATATAAATTTTACTCAAGACAAGCAGCCCCAAAGTAGTTATCTTTGAACTACTTCAGTACGACCTGATTGCTGTTTTAAAAAAAATGTGTCAGTAACATTTGCTGGCGCCTAGACTTATGTCAGGGACTGTATGTTTTAATTTGTCTCATTTTCCTTAATTTTCTCCTTTCCTTGTTTCGAAGGTCTACATCCCTTCATCCACTACTACTTTGTACTTTCTTAAGCAAAATTACAATCAACAACCCGATATATATTTATATATTCTGTCCCACCAAGTGGCAACCTGAACAACTTGCCAAATTTATGATGCTCAAGGGATTATTTGCTTCCATCTAATATCAGCACTGGGAAAGGTGTCAATCTGGCTTTGATGTGCTCATTAGGATAAGAGCAAAAGGTGCTAAAGCCATCTGCATTAATTGGGTTAGTTGGAGAGCTGTTTATACCAATGATGGCGATTTTGTGCAGAGACTTGCTCAACTGCTTATATCGCATGCATGTTTTGCAGTGTTCTTCTCTCAGTTGCAGTGCCCTTTTGCTAGTTTTATTCCATTTGAATAACATTTATTTGTCGCACTGAACACAAGATAATGCATGGAATACCCACTCCAAGAGTAAGTGTGGGGATTCCTTTCACTGTATTGATCAAGTGTGTAGCCTACTCTACAGAACCCAGAACCTGTTTAGGATGGTGCTCAACCCCAGTACAGCGTACTCTGACAATCTGGGCAACTTGTAAAGAAGCATTCATTAATGTTATTCTCTGCCAATTATCCAACATATGAAGAATTTTCATTATTTTGTATTTTTTTCTAAAAACGTTTATCGATACCCTCTAAAACACAATTCTTTGCCCACTTACTTGCATGCATTGTATTGCCTATTTGACCGCAATAACTGGTCTCTGAACTCCCACACAGATGCGTCATATATCATTGCCGAGTGGCTAAAAAAGCATAAACCTGCCAGGTGTCATTTGTGCAATAGAAATGTCATCAAAACAGGAAAAGAGCCAGACGTTTAAAAAATACACACACAATAATACATTTTCATGGCACACTTTTTTTAAACATTTCATGGCAGCGGTCATCAACATATAAAATTTGAATTATAAAGTAAAACTGAATTACAAAAATCAGGCTCTTCGGCTTCAAAATTGGGACATGGCACACTAATATGAGAAGTGTAGTGACCCATATAATACAATGTTTCTTCTCTTCTGATCAGATAACGGTTGGAATAAGCAAAGGCTCCAAAGACGAAGAAACCATATGCTCCTGTAAAACTTGTTTATTGGCTTCTTTACAATTAACTTCAAAATATTCAGACAGACTCACAGCGCTTCTTCTTCACTTGTTGCTCTCCTTTACTAGACGTCTGCCAAGTTTATTAGAGTTCGCAGACATTATAGTCACAACATCTCCACATGCAGTGATGTTAGTTCATTGTTCTGTCCGGAAAATGATTTTTATCATTCACATTAAATGCAGTTGTAGTGTCAAATATAAATATTTAATACAGGAAAACACAGACCAGAAAGCATCCCAAGATAAAGAGCTACACTCTGAGAAGGATGGTGTGTTGTTTTTTGTTGTTTTTTTCAATGCCTTTTGAAATTGCATCAAATATAATAACTGATGATTTTATTCTTGCTTTTGTAGAGTAGAAAAGAACACATGCACAAAAAAAGAAGAAAAGGAGAACAAGAAGAAGAAAAGAAGATATGTGAGAAGAAAATGAGGAAGAAGATCAAGTTGATCAACTCTTGTCAGGTGAAGCTATGAGAAATGAAGACCTGTACATATATCACAGAAGGATGAAGACACCAAAGTAACCGGCTGTGGTGTCAATTTGGTAAAAGATAATTCTCATATTTTCTTATATCACAACTGTCGCAAATATACTGTTCAATGACTAAATAACACTGTCAGTCTTAAGCCCCCCCCCCTCTTTCTCTAATTACTGTTCCATGACTAAATAACACTGTCGGTCTTAACCCCCCCCCTTTTCACTAATTCACTAATTCTCTAGCTGCAGGAGAAGGTATGAAGGAAATAAGAGCCTTAAAACTTATTTGGATTTTTTTTTCTTTTCATTATGAGAATCTAATTTACTGCATTCCGCACACTCCATTTATTTTTGCTGCAGTAAAGGGGCAGCAGGTGAAATAGGCAGCCAAGGTTCTACCGAATACTCTGAATTTATCTCTTCAACATGTTCAAGTAGACAAGTTTGTTTACTACATCCTTTACACAGACAGGAATCATCCACCCATGTCTCTTTGCTGCAGTTCAAATCCAAAATATTTCTTCCAGAGCCATGTCTTTCAGTTTAGGGCGAGTTTTGTAAGAGTGCTAGCTATGATGAACCAGTATTCCCGTAAAGCGGATTTTTATGAGGCTTATCGCAGTTTCATATTTATTTCAACACCTTATAGACATCTGTCTGGTATTTACAGAAAGGGGTGTGTTTCATCAGATTTTATGATTGTTGATCTCTCTTTATGAGTGTCCATGCTGAGCAGTAAGCATCTTGGCGGCTGTGAGGGTGCTTAGTGCGAGGAGGTTGAATTTCACATCTAGCAGGCTTTTATGAATGCTTTTGACTTTCCAAGTTTCATCACACTTCAGGATAGTGTTCATAATATTTTTCAGAGAGATCGATCAAAACAACACAAGGATATTACTTTGGCATTTACCATATTACAAAGGCAATGTAAAAATGTATATACTAAAGAGAAAGATACACAAATAAGGAATTGAATTATAATATAAAGTTCAAATGCTTTGGCAAAGCTTTTGATCTCAATCGAAGTAGCTGAAATTTTGTGTTATTGTTTCGCAAATATGGTTATTGGTTTTGAGTTTCACGTTGGAGACATTTGGAAATTAATTATTTACATGCAATTTAGGAACACCCTAATGTATGTTACTTTGAATTGTTCATTATCAGCCATGAAAAGCCACATAAATCATTAACATGGGATAATATTCACCAGCAGACAATCAGTGACAGTGCAGACATTTAACCACTTGTATTATCCTTCGGTTATGTAATTCAGTATTTCAGAACAGATTAAGTAGACTCAAGACTCAAGAAGTTTTATTTTTTCATAAAGTGCCTGAAATATATACAATTTGATGTTTGATGGGTACACAGTATACACAAAATGAAATGCATTGCATGAGTATAGAAAGACAACCCCTTAGAAGGCAACTATTTTCCCCTGATGAGGTGCCCAACTAGAATTGTTAAAGAGAGGCGCAGGCAAGAAGAAACAATTGAACTTGTATTAACTAAATTAAGTCTTTTCTGGTTTATTTTTTTATTCAAGAAACATTATGGTAATTGTCATAAATCCAAAAAGATGCGATTTACACTCTCTGGAAAAACATTTTCATATTAAAGTGAACTCATGAATCAGAAAAAGAGGGCAAATTTCTTTTGGAACGTACTTACCTTTCTTCAGAGATAGCAGTACAACTGTACCGGTATTTTTGCAAGTTGAACAATGAACATGTTTCAGCTCCTTCATCAACTTATATCAGTAACAACCAATCTAGACAAATTAATTAACAACACAATTTCTCAGAAATGACAAACACACATGGACGCAATTTATCAAGTCAATTATCTTTTTTCTCTGGAAGGGTGCCTTCTCAGAATTTCAGACACATAATTCCGCGAGTGATAAGCCTGCCTTCAAGTTTTCATTGAAGTAAAATAATGTCCATCAAAAAAATGCTGTGATTACCTTGACCTTTCCTGCGGAGAGCATGACTGTAGATCAATCAGTTAGAGGGTTATGTAAATATGGCCTTGTTGTTTCGAATATATTAGGAGCCAAGTGCAGGAGGCCCAATCTACTTTCTATTCTGATATAATATCAAAGCGGTTTGAAACAAGAAGGCCATTGAAGACACTTGTTCAGTACTGCTTGGCTACAGGCATGCCTCCCAAACACGTTTCTTTGAGAACAAGTCTAAACTTTTGACAGGTATGGGCTCATGTTGTATTCCTTAGCCTGGAGACAAGAATCTCTTGTACAATCAATGAAAATATAAATTGCAATTGATCTGGTGTATACATTGACATCCCTGCGTGAATTGAATGTTTGAGTGTTTGCAATTGAGTGTTTGCATTATTAGGCCAAGCTGTGCTCTATTTTCATGCCTTAGGAGGGTTTCCTGCCAGCTATCTTTGTTTTCCTTTCTTCTTTCTCATACCTTTTTTCCTTTCTTCTCCTCATAAGAAAAAGAATTAAAGATGGGTTGCAGAGGATCTGCCAAACCTCCAGCAGAATTTGGATTGACGATAAGCATCATGCTCAGTAGTGAACAGCCACCACAATCCTGAGAGCCATTATACATCAATGATAGCTGTTAATGTGCAGATTTACTCAGCCACTTTACTCTCATGTTTCACAGTGTTCTTTTCTTTCATAAGTAAACTTGATCTCGAAAGATGTGTCATGAATGAGCATTTGTGACAATTTATATGCAGAGAGATTAAGGTGCCACATTATGCCACAACTTAATGAATAATTCGGAGGTGGCAGCCACCTCCGTTTGTTTCCGTACAAGTTGTCAAAATGCAGGTTTTGCAGGATTCGACTTTTGCTTTGTTTTGGGGGTTTCTGGGGCCAATTTAACCATAACAAAGTGTCGGCATTGGCCTTTTATCTTATTAAGCTTTACATGTCGGTACTCATGATGTTGTCCTTGCTTTGCTTACTTGAGTATTCTTGCTTGCAAATTCCCTTGTTTTCTGAGAAAAGGACTCTGCAGATCGACTAAAACCTTTCAATTTTGCGCTGGGAGAGGTTATCCTAAAATGCGGGCCATGCATACGGCCGTAAAATGCGGGACATACAAATGCGGACGATCAGTCTCAGGCAGCTCCAAGCAAAGCTAAGCATTGTAAGGCATTTTAGACTGTAATCCAGAATGTCATCCAATTGGAGGTGTCTTTATTGATTGCATTTACCCATAATTAATTCATGACACTTCCTTTAATCCCTTTTGCACTTTGACACTCGAACTGCAATTTAGCCAATTAGAGTCTGATGCCAATTACTCTAATTAGCACTTTCATTGCAGAAACTACACAATGCCTTTCAAGTTCTTTTCTAATTCTTTTCTAATTATTTTCTCTGTATTCTATGTACTCTTATTTTGTTATGGAAATAATATATCTGTGACTATTATTTTTCTTTATTCGTACAAATGAATATATACAGTTAAAAATAAATTAGGACATAACAACAATAAAAGGGGCAAAAAAAAAAACAATAAAAAATGTAAGAAAACAAAAAGAAAGAGAAAAAAATCTGACCCCCTGAGAGTGAACATCTCTCGAAGTCTCTCACCTTTCTCAGGTTCTTGAGCAACAAAGCAACTTTCAAGTATTAATTTAGGCCTCAGGGAGATATATTCAATTGGATGACATATTCAATTGGATGACATATTCAATTGGATGGCTAGCTGACACTTCTTAGGCCTATATAGAGGTCTGAATTAATACATTTTTCTATTCACACAAATTTGTCCATTTCAACTTAGAATGCAGACCAAAACTACTATCATGTTGTCCATGCAGACCAAATGCTATAGAACAAAAAGATGCAGACCAAACACATCAGTTAGCATTTTTAACATGAATATAGATAAAGACCATTATGTTCTGGCATCCAAGTTGAATGGCCACCTCCTTTCATTCCGCTTCGCGATATGAAATCTAGTTTTACTAGCTATAGAGACAATATCCTCTCAAGCGATTATTTCTGGTCTTGAGGAATCTCCTTCACATCTTATATATTTCGTACAATAAAAAAAATGGTGGAAATAAAAAAAATCAATCAATCAATCCCCAGATTACCCCTTTTCATAAAAACTTAAACCTTGCAAGTCTCTATGTATTTTTGGTTTTTGAGTAATTTGTAATAGGTCATTCCACAGTTCCTTTCTGCTCACCAGAGATAAGTATTGTAGCTTCCTGGGATAGAAAAGTTTCTAACAAGTCACTTTGGAAAATTACGGGGAGCAAAAAACGTACTATCTTCTTCCAGCCAAATTCACAACTGTGTGCAGTGTTTGATGATGCGATCAATTCACTTCAGCAGATGAGCCTATACCATGCATGATTTGACTTTGCCCTGAATCACTTGCAATTCAATCTTGAAAATCAATCTCTGGAGCAGAGCTATGGTAGAGAATATGCCTGTATGAGACTGTGTCTGTCGTCTCATCTTGTAGTGTGCCTTTTCCTGGAGTCAAGAATCTCTTGTAAAATCAATGAAAATAAACATGGGAAGGGAGCTGGTATGTGTGAAGACATCCGTTGGTGAGTGGAGTTTGCAGTAGGCCAGCAACACTGTGTGAGAACAAGATGAGTTGCAGAGAGGACCTGCCAATTGCCAGCCCCTTTGGGGTTTGGGTTAATGTTAAGCATCCAGCCTGCTCTAGAGTGACCAACCACCACAAGCTAAAGAGACATTTGCGCCAATGATGGCTATTGACGTGCAGACTTGCTCAACCGCTTATCTGTCACATTTCACAATACCCTTTTCATACGTTAACTAGTACAACTTGATGCCCCAAGATGAGTCATGAACGAGCAATTATGACAATTTACATGCAGACAGATTATGGTGCCACATAAACCACAAGTTAATGACAGATTTAAATGCCTCCAGAGGGAATAATATTTATTGTCTCACGAGGTTACCTCATTTCACTACCTCGTAATTCCCTTTTGTATTTTTGGTTTTTGAGTGATTTTTAACATGGACAGGTCGTTGCACAGTTCCTGTCTGCTCACTGGAGATAAATATTACTTCCCCACATGAAAAAAATGTCCCGGCAAATCACTTCGTAATACTAGAGGAGGTTCGAAACTCATGTGGACAAGGCAGGCGTGCTAACCACTGTTTGCCTACCAAAGAGCCACAGATTGAAATTGGCATTATACAATGCATGAGTTGGCTCTGCCCTGTATCGGTTGCAATTCCCTCTTGAATATTTAACAAGAGCTATGGTGGTGTTATCATATGTCAAGCTGCATGGCCATAAATCCGATATTGCATATAGGGACTATATGTGTGTCTGTGAATTAGCTTCAAATTGGCATTTTATAAAACAGCCTTGGACAGTTGGATAGTCTGTCCAAGAATCAGTTCCTACTTCTTGTGACCAAGTAGGCCAAGAAGGTCAAGTCATTTCTCATACGTAACAACCCTGGAGAGGCAACAAATAAGGCCACCAAACCATCCAGACAAAAACTTCATTGATGTCCTGTCTGTTCGTTGCCAGATGAAAGAACAGGACCATATTTCAACCCCTGAAAAGCTACAAGCTGGTCAAAGTATAAAGGGAATGAATAGAAGATATAATCTTGGTGGCAGTGCCAGTGGCAGGCCTACTAAGGACAAACAAGCAGGCTCAGTCAACTGAGTTACTGGCAAACTCATATGAAACTAGATTCTAGCAAATTTATAAGAAAGGTAAATGTAGATTACCATGGCTGTTTGAATAGAAATACTTCTGTGGTGCTTATCGTGCATATGTTACTTTAACTAGTGCTCTTTTTTTTGTAGGCTACATTGTATTATACCAGGGACATGTATTGAAAAAGACTGGCTTCTGTTTGTTTGTTTGGTTGGGTGAATGTGAAATGGTTCATGGCAGGTCTTGCAATAAATTAATTTTCCAACAGTAACAACAAGCAGTAACTATTGTACAGAATTTTGGGAAAACAATTCACATGGAAGATGTGCAGATTTACATAAGGCGGAATAACATTTTGCTTCAATCAGGGATGAGAGTTGTCTATCAGTCTCCTGCTGTTTAAGGAAATAAAACAAGACAATATTATCTTTGAAAAGTTACTGAGAAATGAGGCATGCCACCACATCAGCTATCATGACATACAAAATTCAAATTTCACTGTGTTAACATTTTTCTTGTGCTGCACAACTACTGGTTTCCAGAAGGAAACACAATTGGCAGGGGTGGTCGGTCAAATCTAATTTGCATGACAAAATTATATTACAATGTCGATAATAATGTGCATATATACATTCTTACTCATTTTGCTTAAAATAAGGTGCAATATTTTTTTTTTCCTCAATCGCCCCCCCCCCCTTTATACAGCAGCCTTGCTCTTGAACTATTGACTGCATGCAAGTTGCTGGAGTGCAACCATGACAAACCGGTGTGTATAAATCAATTATATGGCCATGCGCAACAAACATCTTCTTATGATGAAGTGACCCTGTAGGCTGTAGGACATCAGATGTAAGTGAAGCTATGACCGGACTGGGTCCCATCAACTTGCAGCCTCTTCTGTGCAACCTTTTTGACCATCAGGCCATTGAAGTCCAAGCCTGATAAGCCAAATCATGATTGCAAAACAGCCTCCAAATATATAATTGAGCTTCTTTTACCAATCATTTACCTATTACGACAGAATAACAAAAGTCGGTTTAACCACTGCGACTAATTTGTTGGCGATTATCAAGAAGTTATATTAAGTAACATGATTTATGTAAAACCAATATTGTCATCAAGATTGTAAAACTAATTGAAAGGTCACCCTGTGTAGGCATATCTGCTAAAATGCAGGGCCACGCACTCTGCTCAGGGGGGCCACGGATCTGCTCAGGATAGCCACAACTCTGCTCAGGCAGTGATGGCATCAGTAGGCAGCAGTGAGAAGAGTTTTCACAAAACATCATCCAAACGAAGGAAAATTAAATTTTTATAACATATCATATTAGCTTCATCTGATTTATCTGTTTTTGCCAATCTCAAACAATAAACTTGCAATAATCAACACAATATCACTGTTGTGACTGACGTAAATTTGTACTTCATGTTTTTGATCTGCTTTCTGGTTATTCTGAGCAAAACCAATGACAAAATCATCATAATGTTTCCCCTTGAGCACATAGACATGTACTTTCAATAATTAATCATAAGTTTCTTTATTTTGGTAGATTTTTTACATTTTCTGTAAATTGTTCCACCAGTTTAATGTCGCAGGTGCAGCCAAAGTGGCCACTACAAATGTGCAGTGAAACATAGTTGTTATTTTGCAGTAGCAATGAGATACTTCCATGGAAATACCTTACACTACTGTCTCTGTATTATAACCTTTCAGGCCCAGATACAGACTAACGATTAATAGAAGGAAGAGGCTACGCTTGAGCCTGAATAATGTTGAAAGATACGCCGAATTCAGTGATGCAGAATTTAGTGAAGTAGCAGATGACCAGGAAAATGACCAAACACTAGAAAATGGTATGAATTAAGTGGATGGAGCATCCACATACTTCATCGCTGCTGTAGGTGACAACAAACCTCAATGTCTTGCAGGAGGTAGAACTGCGTTTTTGTGGTAATCATCTACACGTGGCCACAGTATTTTGAAAGAAAGTGATATTTTCTGCCTTAGCAACAAATATTTGATTCGAAAACATGAAATACTGCATTACAATGATAGATATGGGCTCCCTGTATACATTTAGTATACAATTAAAGTATTGATATGTCAAATATCTGTTGAGTACAGCATTTGAAGATGACACAAACAGACCAAAAACATGATGCAAAGAAATTGTAACACACATTTCAGGAAATATAGATAAAGTCATGATATTTGGATTGCATAGGTTAGGTTGTTTCTCATGGAGGTTGCCTGCTCAATAAGCTCATTTAAAGTGTTTTAGTTTATCTAAAACCCTTGTTTTAGACCAAAATAGACACATACCTCCTCAATCCTACACAGACCTTCCCTCCAACTTCCCTGAGCAGACACGTGGTCCTCGTGAGCAGAGTGTGTGGCCCTGCATTTTAGCAGATATGCCTACACAGGGTGAAGGTTAATAAGTGCAAGATTAACTTGATATGAAATAAATACAGATACATCAATTATTAATAAATATGTTTCATATTTAATTGTTCGTTATGGAACGGATGATGTGCAGCAGAAAGGAATGGACACACCCACTTGTGATACACAACTTCATTTTTCCAATGGCTAAATTTGGTTAGAGTCATTTGCGCTGAAGATGACTAGTGGCTATCTATGCAGTGAAGTTTTGGACCCAATTTATATTCTGTTATCATCTCAAAGAAACTCAACCAAGGCAGATAGATCAGTCATTAGGTCATTGTAAGCACAATGGAATGACCATTTTTATGATATTTTGACTTAATATAAATTCGATGATACAATGAGCTAAAATTGCATAACTAGCAAGAACCGAAGAACAGAATCCCAGTCTTCTGAGCACACATTATCTTGATGATCAACAACACTTGAGAATGCTACAGTATGAAAATCGCAGTCAATGTGCTCCTTGAATATGTACACGCAAGGACGCAATCTGTGGCTACCCTTGGCCGTATCATTATGGAGAGCGCCACTTCAAATTCTATTGAATATTGCCGTGTATGGAAATTAGTACATGAAATACAATATGTTAGCTGTATGGCATTGGCAATGTTACTAGCAAATTTTAAATGCTAACAAACACAGTTGAAAAGACTTTATAAAATATGAACCTTAGAGAAAACAGATTAAGACATATATATATTTTTAAAATCGTATTTCCAGTCTAGACCATCAAATCGTTGTTTACAGAAAACATTTTATAGCTGGCTAAACCTAACTTCCTTTTTTACATACATATAGATTTCCTTCTTGAGTTCATGTTCTTCATTAAAAAAACCGGTCATTGTTGTACTTCTCGGACAGTGGTCCATCCTCATGTTTAAAATGTAGAGGTTTTCTTATAAGACATATTTGAGTATTGCTCTTGGGATTACATTACAACCAATAACACTGTGAATACTTGTGGCATGTAGAGAGCTTTAAAGTGTAAATGATCCAATTTTCTGGTTGTTAGGCTGATATACTGCACCAAGAAAATTACTTGTTTTAAGTAAGTATCTGCTCGGAAATGTTTCTACAGATTTGCATGTTAATATTTTAATGTACTCGTAAACTAAGGTTCATATAGGGCTCCAATTTTTGAACACCAAAGAAAAAAGGTTCCATTACATCCTAAAGTTCAACTTTTTAAGAAAAGTCATTACAAATAATATTATTATAGTTCCATAATGGAACCCAGGGGTTCAGTGGGTGTCAAGAGGTTTTAAAGCTGTTCCAAGGGCATGCCAGTGTAGATGGCATAACTTGTGGAGCATGAGCCAGCTTTCTCAGCAAGCATTGTACCTATCAAGGTCCTCTAACTTCTAACTTCTAAGTGGTCCATGGAGTTCCTTGTCTCTGAAGACAACCACCCATGTGCGAGAATGAAAGCCTGGTGGACGAGTAGTGGCTGTTTAAAATTTGAATGGTCATCCAATAAATGTGCTTATACCATTCGACACCTCTGTCAGCCAATCACATTACAGTATTTCGGGGGGAATAATTCCCATATCCTTTGTTGTCCAGTTATCCTCTCATGTGTGACTATTTGTGTGTTGCCTCATGGTATAAACCGGTTATTCACCATGGGATCAGGAATATGTGTTTATCACACCTCGGTCTAAAGGCCTCGGGTGATAAATCACATATTCCCTCTCCTGTGGTGAATAACCTTTACATTTATGCTGTATGTGGACCAACATTTACCATTACTTAAAATTTCAGGAAGAATCATTGGACGGAGTTTGGCATGTATATGCGTTATTCACAAATTTGTGAGACTGGGACTGGTTTCAGACTATGACACAGTGTAGGAAGTGACATTATGTGCAGCATCTGTCTCTGCCTGTACTGTAGCAGATATCTCGGCTGCAGAAGAGTATGGGTTCTACAAAACTTGCTAAGGTGCCTGGAAACACCTGTAGTGTGCAAGTGAAGCTGGCCATTGATCAATACAAGTATTGCACTTTTGATTCCTACTCACGAAAGGTTCCTGAAAAGTAACATACATGATTATATAATGCTGTATAAAAGCAAGCACCTTTTAAAGGTGCCAAGTTTGAACCTTAAAGTTCAGAATTGTTTAACGTTGTTAGGGTTTCATGTAATGAACCTTCTTAAAGGTTAAATCTGGAAGGATACACTTTGAAACATATTTTTAAAGTTTACGTCCCTTGTTGCCTTTAAAAACATTATAATTAGCAACCTAAAATCACAGCACTGAAGTAGTGTGGTACATTTTACTTTTAGAAGTTTTACAGTAAGGTCTAAGCAATTGCCCATCTGCTGCTTATGAATTGCCAGGGCATATAAAAAATTCCCCGGCCCAGCTGCAGGTATACTGGCAAAACATGTATGTTGTTCAGTACTGCTTGGCTACAGGCATGCCTCCCAAACACATTTCTTTCAGATCAAGTCTAAACTTTTAACAGGTATAGTCTCATGTTGTAGTGCTCCTTGGCCTGGAGACAAGAATCTCTTGTACAATCAATGAAAATATAAATTGTAATTGGGTTGGTGCGTACAAAGACATCCCTGTATGAATTGAGTGTTTGCATTATTAGGCCAAGATGTGCTCCATTCTCATGCCTTACTCCTGAGGGTTTCCTGCCAGCTATCGTCTTTTTTCCTTTCTTCATTCTCATACTTTTTTTCTTTCTTCTCCTTCTCATAAGAACAAGAATTACAAGATGGGTTGGAGGAAGGTTCTGCCAAACCTCCAGCAGGATTTGGGTTGACGATAAGCATCCTGCTCAGTAGTAACCAACCACAACAAGCTGGAGAGCCATTTACACCAATGATGGGTATTGATTTACAGATTTGCTCAACCACCTATCTCTCATGTTTCACGGTGTTCTTTGTTGCATAAGTAAACTTGATTCCCAAAGATATGTCATGAATGAGCAATTGAGCATTTGTGAAAATTTATATGAATACAGATTATGCTGCTGCATTACGGTACAACTTAATGAATAATTTTACTTGCTAAAGAGACAATATCCTCTCAAGCAATCATTTCTGGTCTTGGGGAATCTCCTTCACATCTTATATATTTTGTACATGACAAAAATGATGGAAAAAAAAAATCAATCAATCAATCCCTAGATTACCCCTTTTCATAAAAAACTTAAACCATGCAAGCGTTTCTCTGGATTTTTAGTTTTTGAGTACTTGTAATATGGCGAGGTCATTCCAAAGTTCCTTTCTGTTCACCAGAGATAAGTATTGCAGCTTCCTTGGATAGAAAAGTTTCAAGCAAGTCACTTTGGGAAATTACAGGGACCAAAAAAGGTACTACTATCTTCTTCCAGACAAATTCACGACTGTGCAGTGTTTGATGGTGCGGTCAATTCACTTCAGCAGATGAGCGTATACCATGCATGATTTGACTTTGCCATGAATCACTTGCAATTTATTCTTCAATATCAAGCTGCAAAGCAGAGCTATGGTAGTGAATATGTCTGTATGAGACTGGGTCTGTTGTCTCATCTTGTAGTGTGCCTTTTCCTGGAGTCAAGAATCTCTTGTACAATCAATGAAAATAAAAATGGGAAGGGAGCTGGTATGTGTGTAGACATCCGTCGGTGAGTGGTGTTTGCATTAGGCCAGTGACACTTTGTGAGAACAGGATGGGTTGCAGAGAGGATCTTCCAATTTCCAGTCCCTTTGGGGTTTGGGTTAGTGTTCAGCATCAAGCCTCCTCTACAGTGACCAACCACAAGCTGAAGAGCCATTTGCTCCAATGATGGCTGTTGACGTGCAGACTTGCTCAACGACTTATCTCTCATATTTCACAATACCTTTTTCATGTGTTAGTACAACTTGATGCCCCAAGATGAGTCATGAATGAGCAATTGTGACAATTTACATGCCGACAGATTATGGTCCAATATAAGCCACAAGTTAATGACAGATTTAAATGGCTCCAGAGGGATAATATTTATTGTCTCACCAGGTTACCTCATTTCACTAAAAACCTAAAGCTCGTATGTCCCTTTTGTATTTCAGGTTTTTGAGTGAATTTTAACATGGACAGGTCGTTGCACAGTTCCTGTCTGCTCACTGGAGATACATATTACTTCCCTGCATAAAAACGGTCCCAGCAAATCACTTTGGAGAACTAGAGGACCTAAAATCTGACTTATCTTCTTCCAACCAAATTCACAACTCTGTGTAGTATTAGAATGCAGAGGAGCCCTATACCATCATGTGCTTGATTTGGTTTTGCCCTGTTTAACTTAAATTCACTCTTGATTTCTCTAAACCAGAGCTATGCTAGTGTCATCATTTGTCAAGCTGCATTTCCATATATCCAATTTTGCCTATGTTAGTCTGTAAAGTAGATTTTTTTTATTACAGTATGATTTCATATAGTGCCCTTCCAGATAAATCTGCTCAACGGCACTCACCAAACTGAATGGCAATCATAACAATTAAAATCATTATAGTGATAACCTCTGGACATAGCTGGAATGAGGTTTGAACACATAGCCTCATGTGTACAAGGCGAGCATGCTAACCATTGTTGGCCTACCACAGAGGCACAGATTGAAATTGGCATTATACAATGCATCAGTTGGCTCTGCCCTGTGTCAGTTGCAATTCCCTCTTGAATATTTAGCCTGAGCTATGGTGATGTTATCATATGTCAAGCTGCATGGCCATAAATCCAATCTTGCATATAGGGACTATATATATATATAGTATGTGCCTGTGAATTAGCTTAAATGAGCATTTTATAAAACAGCCTTGGACATTTGGATAGTCCGTCTAAGAATTAGTTGCCACTTCTAGTGACCAAGTAGGCTGAAAAGGTCAAGTCATTTCTCATACGTAACAACCCTGGAGAGGCAACAAATAGGGCCACCAAACCATCCAGACAAAAACTTCATTGATGTCCTTTCTGTTCATTGTCAGATGAAAGGACAGGACCATATTTCAACCCCTGAAAAGCTACAAGCTGGTCAAAGTATAAAGGAAATGAATAGAAGATATAATCTTGGTGGCAGTGCCAGTGGCAGGCCTACTAAGGACAAACAAGCAGGCTCAGTCAACTGAGTTACTGGCAAACTCATGTGAAACTATATTCTAGCAAATTTACATTGTATAAGAAAACTTGTGTGGTCCTTATTGTGCAGGTGTTACTATCACTTGTGCTCTGTGTAGGCCTACATTGTCTTATAGCAAGGACATTTATTGAAAAAGACTGGCTTCTATTTGCTTTACTATGCTTGGTTTGGTGAATGTGAATTTCAAGATAGGCACTACAACATCAGCTATCATGACATACAAAATTCAAATTTAACTGTGATGAAATTTTGCTCTTGCTGCACAACTACTGAGTGCCAGAAGGAAAAACAATAGGCAGGGGCGGTCAGTCAAAACTAATTTGCATGACAAAATTATATTACAAAGTCAATATAAAATTGCATATATACATTCTTACTAATTTTGCTTAAAATAAGGTGCAATAATGTTTTGTCTTCAATCGCTCCCCCCGCCCTTTATACAGCAGCCTTGCTCTGGAACTATTGAATGCATGCAAGTTGCTAGAGTGCAACCATGACAAAACGGGTGTGTATAAATCAATTATACGGCCAGGCACAACAAACATCTTCTTATTATGAAGTGACCCTGCAGGACATTGGATGTAAGTAAAGCTATGACCGGACTGGGTCCCATAAACTTGCGGCCTTTTGCCACATAACCTTTTTGACCGTCAGGCCATTGAAGTCCAAGCCTGATAAGCCAAATCATGATTGCAAAACAGCCTCCAAATATATAATTGAGCTTCTTCTATCAATCATTTCCTCTTACGACAGAATAACAAAAGTCGGTTTAACCACTGCGACTAATTTGTTGGCGATTATCAAGAAGTTATATTAAGTAACATAATTTATGTAAAACCATTATTGTCATCAAGACTGCAAAACTAATTGAAAGGTAAATACAGATATATCAATTATTAATAAATACGGTTGATATTTAATTGTTCCGTTATGGAACCGATGACGTGCAGCAGAAAGGAATGGACACACCCACTCGTGATGCATAACTTCATTTTTCCAGTGGCCAAATTTGGTTACAGTCATTTGCGCTGAAGATGACTTGCGGCTATCTATGCAATGAAGTTTTGGTCTCATTTATATTCTGTTATCATCTCAAAGAAACTCAACCAAGGCAGAACACACATTTTAAGCACAATGGAATGACCATTTTTATGATATTTTGACTTAAATTCGATGATACAGTGAGCTAAAATCGCAAAATTAGCAAAAAAAACTATGGACTTGTTGTATGCGCAAGACTCTTATGATCACACATTATCATGGCAACCAACAACATTGGAGAATGCTACGGTGTGAGAACCGCAGTCAATGTGCTCCTTGAATATGTGCGCGCAAGGGTGCGATCTGCGGCTGCCCTTGGCCATATCATTGTGGAAGGTTCCACTTCAAATTCTATTGAATATTGCCGTGTACGGCAATTAGTGCATGAAATACGATATATTAGCTGTATGGCCAATGCGAAGTTACTAGAAAATTTTAAATGCTAACAAACACAGTTGCAAAGACTTTATAAAATATGAACCTCAGAAAAAAGAGAATATGAGACACATATTTTTAAAGTCGTATTGCCAGTCTAGACCATCAAATCGTTGTCTACAGAAAACATTTTATAACTGGCTAAACCTAACTTCTTTATAGTCTGTCATTGAAGTGGAAAAATTGAGGACCAGTTCAATTTGAAAAATGCACTTCGTGACTCATGATAGCCGACGAAGTGTCATCTTCTCTACTTTCAACATGGGAAACATAGAGGCTGTTTGATTAGTCATGATCAAGAGAAAGTTTTTTATAAGACATATTTGAGTCTCGCTCTTGGGATTGCTTTACAACATTTTTTTCTTTAAGATCAAAAGGGCACCCTTGCCCCCCCCCTGCCCCCCTTGGTAAGGACAGGAGGGGCAATTGCCCCCATGCCCTCCCTGTTCCGGCACCCCTGCGTCATAACAATCCTATGGTTGCAATTGTGACATTACAACCAATAATACTTTGAATACTTTTGGCCTGTAGAGTGCTTTCATGTGTAAATGATCCAATTTTCTGGTTGTTACGCTCATAGGTGTACGGCGCGCTTGATTTTTGGGGGGGCAAGCGACATTTGCCCGAATTTCAAGAACTTGATTTAATACCATTTCAAATGAAATTGCCTGGAAATCATTAATTTTCAATAGTGATTATTTATTCATCCGCCCAAATTTTCTAGCCTTTTTGCCCGAATCTTACTGTTTCCCAACCTTTTGGGGGGGCGATCACCCCCCCCTGCCCCCCTCCGATACGCCTATGGTTAGGCTGATATACTGCACCAGGAAAGTTACTTGTTTTAAGTGTCTGCTCAGAAATTCACAGGATTATATGCTGCTGTATAAAATCAAGCACCCTAAAAGAGAGATGCCAAGATTTAACCTTAAGGTTCAGAATTGTTTAACATTTTTAGGGTTTCAAGCTATAACCTTCTTCAAGGTTCAATTTGGAAGAATACACTATGAAACATATTTTTAAAGTTTACGCCCCTTGTTGCTTAAACAATATAATTAGCTACCTAAAATCAAAGCACTGCAGTAGTGTGGTACATTTTACTTTTAGAAGTTTTACAGTAAGGTCTAAGCTATTGCCCATCTGCTGCTTATGAATTGCCAGGGCGTATAAAAAATCCCCAGGCCCAGCTGCAGGTATATTGGCAGAACATGTATGTTACAGTTTGAACTAACCAGTGATGGGCCGGGTCAGTAATTTCCAAAGACCAAGGTTAATTTATGATGATATGCTGGACCGAATGATTTAAGAGTTTGTTTCTGAATTGTTTGAAAATGTTTATTCATTCCACATAGCACACACTATGCCTGAACCATAGTCCTGTCTTGCTTTATTTTGTTTTTTTCGTCAGGTCCATTATATCTCAAGGGGGGCGTCAGTTTTTTTTTAAATAAATAATTTATTACTCCATTTCGGTGAAATAAACAAACTCTTTTTGAGCTGTATGAAATAAATAATTTCCGGTGAGGGTTTTCTTAAGAAGGTATTACTTGATTTAGGAACAAATATTTAGCGACATCGAGGACTCAAAATAAATTATTGCTGTCACCATTACCGTCAAATAAATAATTTATAATAATGATAATAATAATATGGATTTTTAATCACTCATTTCAGTCAACTGCTCATCTGTGCTTTTTCAGATTAATCAGTTGTAGGAATTCTGAAAAAAATGCGCTTTCAGATTCTTCTTGAAGCTGTCTAATGTTTGAGCAGTTCTCAATTTTTCAGGCAAACTGTTCCAGAGTTTTGGTGCAGCATAGGAAAATTCCCGGTCCTCAAACTTATTTTTGTTGCAAGGGATGGGTTCTGCTAAGACATGTGTAGGTAAGGTGGCACTGTTGTTCCACTTCCTGTTTGATCATAACAATGTCTTGTGAAAAGCACATGTTTGAAAAAAAGTCAAACTACTATGAATCTAATTGTTGTCAGCAACGTAACACCATGCAGAACTGTCTATGTAATCATTGTTGGTTATATCTATGCTAAAGTACATATTCAGACTTCTTTGATTCTGAATTAAATGGCTTCAAAGTTGCAAGGTAAGTTGGCAAAAGTTTTCTGTGTTGACATGGATTTAGGAGAATTTTGATCTCTTACCTTGCATATTGTCGTCTACAGGGCTATACGTTCATTTTGCCCTCTCCAGGTATATCCCTTGCAATGAAGGTTTAGTAAATAAATAATTCCATGTTTATAAATCGACTTGAAAATGTCTCAATTGAGATATCTTTGGCTAAAAGTCCATGGCTCAGCTCTGATATCTTCTGCTTTGACAGTGTTCATGAGGCTCTTTCAAGAAACAGGTGACAAGATTTTAATCTTGTTGTATTGTTTTGCACTGATTGCTGGCTATAATCCCCTGTCTTGAGCCTCAGGTCAATAGACTCTGAACTTGACACCCATTTAAATATGATTAAAACTGGATTCTCATTCAAAGGGTTGTGTGACCATGCTAAGAGTAGCTTGTTGTTGCTTCTCAGGTTACGATCCTGTTGAGATTTGATTTGAACAAGTGCTTGAAGGTATTGTGGAGCCTGATTGTTTATTGCTTTCCATGAAGATGTCATCAATTTGAACTGAATTCTTGCTGTGACTAGCTATTGGGAATGTGACTAATTTTGACTCATAGTTAGTCACATTTCCAATAGCTAGTCAATGTATTGAGTTAATTAGGGGGCCACCATTTAATATTAAGGGGGCATGGAGTTAAAAATAAATAATTTCTTGCTCAGTTTTGGTGAACTAAATAAAATCTTTTTGGGCAGTCTTCAAATAAATAATTTCTGGAGGGGGTGTTTCCTAATAAGGAGATGCTTGATTTGGGAATGAATATTCAAGGACTTTGTGCGCTTGAAATAAATTCTCGCCGAGGAAAACTCCAAGCCGCCCCCCCCCATCCCAATTTTTTAATGGTCGCCCCCTCAGAAACATTTTGCTGAAGTTGGCCAAATAGATGAGGAACCACATGCTGCCCATTGCATTTATAGAAGGATTGTTCCCCCCAATGACTCCCCAATGAGATCCCTGAACAGATTTATTGTAGGCATCTATTAATTGGGTATATCATTGGGCAATGATCAATTTGCAGTGACTTAGCAGGGCCCATCCAAGGAGCCAAAAATAAAATTTCAAGAAAAGAGTTAATTTTGCTATCATGTTTGTGATTAGATATGTGTTGCAGCCTCACTCACCAAAAGGACATCACCCTCATGTTGGGGCCCCCACCCTAATTTTAACGTAGTAATTTGCCTTTCTATTTTAAAATATCGCCAATGGTAACAACACGGGGGCCCATTGACTTATTTTTCGACAGGGCCCAAAATGCTGCCCCTGAGTGACTGTCAACCAAGGGTCAAAAGATGAAGTACGGGTACTTTATTTCCCAACTCAATCATAACATAATGCCTCTGACAATCAAGCAGGTTCTGAGTAATTTAATTAGTAAATTGACCAACTTATGATTAATTTTGTCAGGGAGTTTTGAAACTTGACTAAGTAAGTCCAGTTCTACCTCTTGGCTGAGTAATGAACTAAGTCGATAGACCAACTTTTATTTAGACAAACTTTAGTTAGTCATGCCTTATTAATTCAACAAGTCGTTTGGACTAATCGATCTAGCCAACAGATTTTCAGTGTAGCGGTCAGATATAAGGGAATTCGCATATACCACATACAGGTAATATCAAGAACAAAGACGTCTAAAATGAAGCTGAGGTCTACTCTTCTTATAAAACATGCACACATCCTTGAATTCATCAGCTGATTCATGCTAAAACTCAGCTTCCCCAGACTATGCGCTTCCTGATAAACAATCCATTAGACAGGCCTACCATGTACTTTTTCCTTTTACCTTGATTAACAACAAACACTCAGGACTCTGTCTGTTTTGAGAGTGTTAACACAATTAACCCAGTATCAGGCATTACCTTATTAATTTAAGCACCTGTCTTGTATCTAGGCCTGATCATTTGATGTTTCCAGGTACCATGCAAGACTTCGCAAGTTATAAATAATACAATGTAAAAAAAGACTACTTAAGTTAGTCGAATGACTATCATACTTTGCCATAGACCTAATAGTATATCGCTTGTTATTTGAGTGATTCTGTCTGTCATCTGACTGATCTTTGTTTTGTCCTTTTACACATACCCTTTTTCACACTGGAAATTAATTAACCTATGTGTGTATGTTATATATGTTATAAAATTTGATGTATACATTCATGCGTTTCATGTCATATGTTACATGTTTAGGCATCCTAATGATTTAAGTACCTATTTCAAGGAAATGCGCAAGCTAATTACGGGTTAATTGTTTAAATTATACAAATATTTCCCTCTCATGTGTGTAAGTGAAAACTATTCCACGAGGCCAAAGGCCGAGAGAAATAGTTTTCCTTAAACACACGAGAGGAAAAAGATTTGAGTACTGCTCAAGATGGTCAGTCTATATTTGTTTTATTATACCGAATAGATTTATATATTTATAAGCAGACTCAAACAAAGCACTATTACCAGGTTTTGATGATTTTTTTGTTTTTTGGACTGACGCAGGGCAATTATTATATTCTCTACTTATGCCCTCATTTTAGTTTTTTTTTCCTGAACCATTGAAAGGCATTGGTTACCAAAAAAATTTTGGAAAAAAGTTCTGGGAAAAAAGAATTTTGGAAAAATACGTGGGGCGTTCAGAAAGTTCGAGGCTTTTTTTTTTCATATGGATACTTATTTTCAATCTAGAACTATGAATTTTTTGCAGGATAAAATTCAGCATATTTGGAATAGATTTCCAAAGTTTTGGACAATTTGGACATTTTTAAGTCATTTTGTGGTTGCCATGGAAACTGAAAGTTCAGCTTCTTGGGGCAGGTAACACTGGAACCAAGAATGGCAAGAAATTGCGACTGTGAGAGACTTCTCTCTGTCACTTTTATTAGTGAGATTGGCAATATATTTGACACAAGAAATATGGTATTAGCTTCTAAATATGCTTTCAAGCACACCAAATGTGTGTATTCTTACACTGAACCCATGTAGGAAAGCACTCCTGCATACCAGATTTGGCAAGGGAAATTTAGGAGGCAAAGGTGTGTTTCCCTGACTACATAAGGACTTGTGAAAGCATGGATTCGCTAGTATGAACAAGAGACCAAAATGGAAAGCATTATCCATCCTAGCTATTCCTGTGACATTTTCCTTTACATAAGTCCTGGTTTTCCCTTACTTTAGTCCATGGGGACTATAGTTTCAGGCTCTGGAGGAGAAAAGGCTTTGGATGACCAAAATTCTTTCACAGAACTTTGTTTGGAGGACTTCAAGGAACATTTACTTCAATGGGTCAGGTGTATGAATCAATGCTTTTGGTGAGCTTGGGAGTATTTTTTTAAAGCTAATATTATATTTCTTGTGTCAAATATTGCCAATCTCACTAATGCAAGTGATAGAGAGAGGTCTCTCACAGCCAAAATGCATTGGCTTTAGTGGTTTCAGTATTATCTGCCCCAAGAAGCTGACCTTTCAGTTTCCGTGGCAACCACAGAATGACTTAGAAATGTCCAAATTGTCCAAAATTTTGGAACTCCATTCCAAATATGCTGAATTTTATCCTGTGAAAAATTCATAGTTCTAGATTAAAAATAAGTGTCCGTATAAAAAAAAGCCTCGAACTTTCTGAACGCCCCTCGTATTATATTCGAAAAAAATAATTTTAATTGGAAAAAAATATTTCGGAAACATTTTTTCAGATTTTTCATTTTTTTAATTATTTCAGGGTAGTATACTAAAATAATTACTGACATGTGACCAGCTCTCAGCCAATGACAGCTCTGCTTTCATGGTGGATGTATAATAAAAGCTGATATCAGATTTACAACATCTGCTCTTTAACTGCTATAGCTTACCTGTCAATGTATAGTGAATATATATATATACTGTGTATGAGTTGCGAAGAAAAACAACTTCAGCTCCACGGCTCCGATGCCACAGGTGCATTTTTAAATTGCTTCATCCCTGTCAATAATGCATAATATGACATAAACATATTATTGACCCACAATGACAAAAGATCAGGGGGACATTAGAGGAAGCACCTATTTTTGGTCCTGCTTGAACACAAGACGCAGCATTTTCTAAGTGACGATCCTTTTTTTTTTGCTGGCAAAAAATACTAACAATGGTATCATGAAGAATATATCCCCTCTAGATTTGAAAACTGTAAAATTTCACTGTCAAAATGACTAATCAAGTTAGTTAACTGACAATGTCAAAATAGCTTAGATATGACTAACTAAAGCGAGTCAAAGTATTGTCAATTTACTAAATAGTCGGCCAAGAGGTGAAATTTACTAATAAACTTAGTGAAGTTTTTCAGGATAAGGGAACTAAGGTGGCTACTAAGAATGTCTCCTTAAATGCTTATGTTATGATTTCTGTAATGCATTACATAATAATCACACTGCAGGTTTGCACACATATTCAATAAGATTATTTTAAAAAATTGCATAAAATGGTTCGATTAACAAATACTGAATTAAAAGATGCCTTTCTGAGCAGGGATCTTGAATTATTTGAAAGGTGTCAGATGGACTATAAATGAGACACTGATCCATTTTCAATGACCTCATAAATCTTGAACATTTTATCATGAAAAGACTGATCATTTTTACACAACCATACGGATGGTTATGGACCATGTTCATTATACCCACTAAAAATGTTCAATTTCATTTGTCTTCTAATATCAAATGATCTAGTGAAAGTTTTTGGAACAAAAATCTTCAGTTGCCAGTCTGCAGGCCTTGACATACAGCTGAGTCACAGGGCGGGGGGGGGGGGGGCATCATCAAACAAAGGATTTGTGAAACATGTGGCTCCTCCTTTAATACTAATAGACAAACTTAATTCAACAAAAAAGTAAAAATTTTGCCTAATTATGGCCAATGACCAAGCGATCAAGTACAAATAATTTTCAATGTAGCATACGGGAGAAGGGATGCGGAATCATGGCAAGATACATTTAAATCATGTTAATCAGTAGCACTGGTCCTACAGTTTGTGTAAACCAAAGCATGTTGGAGGAGGTGGTCCAACTTAGTTGGTCAGTAGAAACACAAACTGCCCTGAAGTTTCTAAATAAAATGCATCTATTTTAGTATTAATGGGCCAAGATGTTTTTGTCAAGGAACAGAACGCTTGTGAATTCCAGTTTCCGTTATAATATATGACATAGACCTCAACTGAAGTCCATAATTGAATAACATCATATATTGTTATGGCCAGGTAGAATAATAGCCTTGATTGGTCATCAGCTTTGCAACAACAATATGGGGAAATTTCAGGGCCGATCTTACAATGTGCAATGTTAACATAGCCAAGAGACTGTGCTGACTTCAGAAGAAGTAAATATGTACCAAACAGTAAATCCTGAGACTGTATAAGAGGACAAGAGCTCTTATAATTTTGTCCTTGCCAGTGAAATTTTTAGATAAAGAATTGATTTCACAGAGAGTTTCATACTTGTGTAACAACAACAACAATGATCAATGAAAAACAATCAAACAGGAGAGTAAAATCAATTCAATGAATTTGTCCTAAATCCTGAATACGAGTAATTGAGTTTGTGCTCAGTTAATTAAAAAATATATTGGGTCCCTCTCATACAATTGTTACAGAAACTGAATTTCCGACATGACTGAAAAGTGCGCTTATAAATAACTAATTATTGCTTTTGTAACAAGACAAACTTCCCTTTTTGTCGTTTGACTAAAGCTGAAGTAAATGCTGGTGGCAATGAACCATTTGCTGCGCACTTAGGACACACTGCGCGAGAATGTCTGCAGGATTATATTAATAGTATTTTCTTCAAATTTTACCAGCAGTACAATTATTTCAAACAAAGTTTTCATGAGTACAATCAGTTGTGAAAAATAAATTGTTTGTTGCACACTGCTGGTCACCTTATGGAATACAAATCCGTGATCTTCCAAATGCAATGTATGAAAAATAAGGACCGCGTGGAGAAAATGTTTGCGAGATCTGTGCTTTGACTGACTCGCTGTATATTTGTCACATGTTGGCGAAAGGTTTCGTCAACTTTGATTGTAATGTGCTCTAGCACAAGACAGACTGTATCAGATTTTTCTTTCTCTATGGCGCTGATCTATCAAACTCTTGCTTTAATGGGTGTGATTCCTCTAATGAGTCAAGAGTCCGCACAACATGTTACTCAAGGACAGTCAAGGTGCAAAGAGATAAGAACCTGTGCAGATGCAAACTCTAGATCATTACTCATATTCAAAATGCTAACTAAAACATCAACTGTCCCTTTCAAATAAGGATTTTGTAGGATAACCAGGCAATTATAATGGACCTTTTTTTTTTTTTTTTATTAAAACCATCAACATTAGCAACAAAATCAATTACAATGACTCCATAAAAGCATATCTCAATTTACAGAATCATCAATACCATACATTTATAAATTATTCCCAATAATAAATAGGCCTGCAATTACGAATTATTAAAAGATGTCCCTTATATCCTCACCAGCAACATATTACATATAAATTCCAACATGAATAACGCCATCAAACATACCTCCAGTACATGTACATTCCAATTAATTAAATAATTATACAATCATCAAATAATATTATAAACACCTGACTTACACCATCAACATTTATAGGATTATATAAATTCCCAGACATAATTTAAACCCTAATCTCCAAATGCAATAACAACATCAAAACAAAACCATGTCCCACATATCATCATCTATATCCACTATATTACCACAGGTATGTATACATGCATTCCCAAAAACACCACGCCAATAATCATCTCCATATTATATAAGTAAAATTATTAAATCCTTAAGGTCTAATATCTCACCATTTGAGTTCAACCAATTGTTTTAATTTTTGAAATAATGGTTTTTCTTTTTTAACTTTTTTGCAATTCAGCAAAGTGATTGTTTGTGTATTAATATCCTTTTTTATCCATTCATATAATTCGTCTGCATTTAACAATTTTTTATCAAATTTATAAAGATTCCTCCTTTTCCACATGTTCCATCGTGTCATTGAAATCACCATGTTAGCAATAGAACTATTTATGTTCATGTCTAATATACCTGTTAGTACAATAATTTTTTCTACATTAACACACAAAAAATCTGAAATGACAGCATAATGGACCTTTTAATTATACTCACACAAAACTCACAAATGAACAAATATACAATTGCACATGCTACTACATACCCATTAAAGTATTCTGTATTTAATATTTATAATTTGCATGTATTGCCATATAAAGCCAATTTTCTATCTCTTCTGAGTCTTCTCTCTCTCTCTCTCTCCGTTATAGAATTATCGAAAGATCACAATAAAACATATCTAACTATCCATCTTTTTTTTTTCTTTCATACTGTCTCCCTATGTCCAGGTTAGAATGATGTATCTATTTTTATTTTTTATTTCTTTCACACTGTCTTCAGATGTCCAGGTTGGATGAGTGGCTGCACTTACTGCAATTTGCTGCTTCCTCTTGTAGATGCAGGGACAGGAAGCATATGTTGCCCTGGTGATCCCTGGGAAACAATTAGAAATGTTTACGGTATTGGTTTACAGCCAGAGTGTCTCCACCATAGCCCCGCAGTCCTCTGGCAAATGTCTCCGCAAGTCATGAGCGGCCACGGTGACTTGGCGAGTCAATGGAAGTCGCAAGGACACGTTTTTAATTTCCAGGAAGACAGTGGACACCCAGCACAGTTTGTTGACACAGCGGATTGACAGGTCTTCTGTTCTCCCTTCATCTCCCTACGACTGTCCTTCACGGTTGCCATTCTCTCTTGACATCTCTGATGAATTGCTTTATGTCTCACTTTTTTTACTTGCTGATACAATGGTGAACATGGCTGAAGTATACATGATGTCAACTCGTGCAGTGAAAGGATTTCCTGAACCATTCGGAACTCTCCTGTCAAAAGGCATGATTCTTTCCACATAATATATTGTGACATCATTGAGTTATTCACTGAGAAATGTGACTGTTTAGGGGCCGACCAGATGATCTTTTTGCTATGGACTTTTGGTGAAAAACAAAGTTTGTTTCCCACTTGACACTGAAAAAACAGTTTATTCAGCACATGAAAATAATATAAAAAGGTTGTTTCCACCTGTACCTAGGGTACTGTAATGTCAAAATTGCGAAAAAAAAGTTTGTTGCGTGTCTGCATGGGAAAATAGTTCAAAATAAATAAAAAGTTCATCCCGGGGTAAAATCGTAGCCCCCCAACTATCGTCTGGTCGACCCCTTATACAAGCAAGTTTGTTTTTGTTTCTTAACCAACGGATGACATAGGCCAAATTAGCAGATTTCCAATCATTCTTGCTAGTACGTATCTATGTATTAAGGAGACGGTGCGAAGGCCCTACATTTTGACTTTTTAAAGATTCTTAAATGTTTTTATAATTTTATATCTATTCATACTGTATACAATTATCTATTTGTTACCACGTATTTATTGTTAGTGTGGCTCCAAGCCTAAACAGCTTATTCTGAATTTGGACTCCAAAATAAACTTTTCAAAACTTGTCAAACTCGACTGGTTAGTTTATATTTGTGAGTCCATCAAACAAATAAATCATATGCACTCCTTAATAATAAAGAGTCCTTATCACATTCTTACATGATAATTACATTAGTTCCTGGTACAAGTTGCTTTGCAAGAAGAATCCTGTTGTTGAACGAGGCAGCTAACCTGTTTTATGTGGGTCAGTTAAGATGGAGCCCTCTGTTGCAACAAGTTTCTCATCAAGTGCTGATTAAACAGGCAATAGCAATCTATTTTGGTCCCTTGTGAAGCTCATTTGTTGACATATGTGTTTGCAGACAAATCAAAAAGCTATGACAGCTCAAACGCTTTTGCATTTAAATTGTGTAATGCTTAGTTAATTCCTCAAAAGAAACAAACACTGACAAGAAGTCAGACAATAATTGATAGAGCAGGAGAAAAGAAACATCCAATTTGCGTGTTCATTAAAATGATAGTAATCATTAGTCAACCAACGTCATATGTTTGCTTTGGGGATTCAAAACTGCAAAGGAAGGAGAGTCGTCATTCCTGTGCTTCCCTTCAACTTTTCAGCCATATTGTGAACAGCACCTGTGTATAGTTCTTTCAGCTTCAACAAGGCATTGTTTTCATAAAAGTGCAAAGCTGGCACAGATGTCTGATCTGCCTGAGACAACATAAGATGAACACGGATCAAGAAAAGGGACAGGTGACACATGTATGCCTTAAGGTTCTGTCAAATGAAGGGTTAACAAGCCCAGAGAAGGCACTAAAGTGTTCTGTATCAGCAGTGATC